>CM062248.1:17177308-17777308 GCA_031216285.1 Syzygium syzygioides
AGATTCTCAATTCCGTCAAACGTGTGAGGTTGCGCATCTCCAGTGGCAAACGCTTTAATTTCGGACATTCAGATAATACAAGCTTTTCGAGCAAAGAGAAATTTCCAATCCATTCCGGCAAACTCTCCAGATCCTGACAGTAAGAAATCTCGAGAGATTGTAGAGTCTTGACATATTGAATCCCCTCGGGTAATGCCGTCAAATCCCGAGAATCATAGATTTCAAGAACACGAAGTTTCGTAAGGAATCGCCATTGGATGCCGTGCTCGCCTTCTTCGCACAATAAATCAAATCCTTTAACGTGCGTAATGGTGAGTTTCTGGAGCGAGGAAAGGTGCTGCATGCCAGAGAGACTCCTTAGTTGGCAACCGATGAGGCACAAGGACTCGAGATTACTAGCCAATTGGAATAGAGTCTCGAGCTTTGAGGGCTCCGGATCACTATCAACAAGAAATAGAAACTTTAGTTGAGAGAAAGGGGTGAATGTGGATCCCATTGCTGCTTCTGATGGGCAATTTGGATTGGCCAACAATTTTGTTCCATTTATGTTCAACTCTTGCACCTGGGGGAATGGTGCCATTCAAGTGGGGACAGTTCCTTATTGTCACGAATCGAAGTTTTTGGAATGATGACTGTGAATTGTCTGGCCGATGCTTTTTGTCTTCTCCTATTAGTTGCCTTCTTCCCAACCATCCTTTCAGGTTTCTGCAACCGAAGAGGTGCAATCTCTCAAGAGATGGGAAGAAGGGGCGTGTAGTATTAGATTGCTCCAGGTCACTTGTCTGTTGAAGGAACTCCAACGCAGGCAAGCTAGAGAGACTCAACGTCTTTAGGGAAGGGAGTTCACTCAAGGGTGGTAGGTGGCTCAGTGACATACAATTATTAATTGAGAGGCATCTAAGATTGACCAATTTCCTCAAATCTCTTGGAAATGTTTTAAGATTCATACAAGTATCAAGTTCAAGGATCTGCAAGTTCACCAAATCCATGATTGAATCCGGCAAACCCTGCATAGATTGGTTTCTAGAAATCCTAAGAAACCTTAAGTGCTTCGACTTTTTAAAAGAGGAAGGAGGGAAAGGAATTTCTGTATCATCCAAAACTAACACTCGACAGTGTCTACACTCGGACAAAACTTTGGAAGAGTTGAGTGAAGAGAAATTACTGATAAACGTCCGCAATTTGGATGTTTTGAGTAGGGACACTATTTTCTCTTCAAAGGAAATCTCTGAAATAAACGCATGTCGAATTCTTTCACCATTATCTCCTCCTCTAAAATTAACAGTCTTGCATTCACCTCCCCCAACTTTTTGGGCAAGATCATGCATGAGATCATGCATCTTGAAACGTATGACCTCACCAATGCCGTCTGTGTATTCAACATCGAGGAATGACCTACCTAACAGTTCTTCCAAGTAATTGTTAGCGACCTCTTCAAGGTCATCCTCCCTGCTGTGGGACTCAATAAAGCCTTGTGCCACCCAAAGTTGTATCATCTCCTGTTTACGATAGACATGGTCTTTCGGAAACAATGAGCAATATACAAAACAATGTTTCAAGCATGACGGGAGACGATCGTAACTGAAATTGAGGACTTGCATAATTCCATCATCAACCTCATCAATTTCTGGTATTTCTGGAAATTCGCGCACTTTGTAACGGAGCCATCTATCTTTCTTTTCGCTGTACAAAAGGCATCCAATAGTTCTAATGGCAAGGGGAACCCCGGCGCATTTTTTAACTATATCTCGACCTATCTCCTCCAGTTCTGGGTCTAATGATTCTACCCCATCCCCATCGCCAAAAGCCATTCTCCTGAATAAGTTCCACGACTTATTTTCAGCTAGGCCACGTAGAACATGGATAACTGATTTCTCATCCATGACCTTTGCAACTTTGTTGCTGCGAGTGGTTACAAGTATCTTGCTTCCCGGTAAACCACCCTCTAGCCATTCTCCAAGCTCGAGCCATTTATGCCGAACTTCATTCCACAAGTCATCCAAAACAAGCAAGTATTTCTTCCTACCTAGAATCTCACGAAGAAGACTCCGCAACTGGTCTTTAGGCTTATTCTCAAGATCATGTAATAACTTTTTCATCTCGCCATCATCATGTCCTCGACAGTCACTTATTGCAGATTTAAGAATTTCTTTGAAAATCAGATCCACATCAAAGACATCAGATACACAAACCCACATCTTAAGCCCGAAATGTCCTTTTACCTCCCCATCGTTGTATACTAGTCGTGCAAGTGCGGTTTTTCCAAGACCTCCTTTACCGACGATGGAAACCACGGACACAGTGTTGCTAGAGGAGGAATCAAACAAAAGTTGTTTGATCTTTTTTTGGTCCTCGTCCCTACCAATTATTTCAGTGTCAGGTCTGAGAGATTCAGGTTTCTTTCGTCTTCCGGTGGCCATATTTTCCTCAATCGGAAGCCGCTTGAAGTTGAAATTATTATTATATGCGAATTCATCCAGCTTCTTCCTAAGTTGCCGAATCTGATTAGCCACGTTGAAGCCGTGCGCAAGCTGATTTGATTCGGAGAAGAAAAGGCATACCTCTTTTATCATCTTGTTGCCAGCCATAGCTTGTCGCCTCAGGTCTTCAGTCGAGATGTCGTCGAACAAGTCCTGTGCGTCGTACAGCACATCCTTGAGCCTCTCGACCCAGTGCTCGACCCGTTTGTCCTGCCATTGCTGCTTCTCGGCATCCGGAAGATCAAGTTGGATGGTCTTGACAGTGTCCCTAAGACTATGGAGCTCGCCCTCGCCACAGCAGAACAAGTGGATCATTTGAGAAGCGTAGGCGCCTCCAGGTTTCGCAATTTGGGAGCCGATGCTTTCCATTATGCCAGTGGCAATGCTGTAGAGCAGTGACTCCGCCATTTCCAAAGGCAAAAGCAGAGTCGAGAAGGCTGCGGAGCTGATGCTTTTGTTGAGAAACAATAGTTTAGTGGTGCCTCATGATCAACTTCATGCACGAATATATAGCAAGGCCCAACGGCATCTCCATGTTAGTTAATGTTCAGTCACTTTTATAAATTCAGTGGGAATGGATTTGACCAATAAGAAGACAAGCATGTGCAAACGTTTGGTGGTGTGAAAGGCGCGTGGGGCCCAGAAAAGCAAATGTTAGGTGGTGTGAAAGACGCGTGGGGTCCAGAAAAAAAGGGCAGCCTATAGGTCTAAAAAGCAGGTTTCCCTGTATGTTTTTATTGAAAATTTTCTAGTTTTTTGTTTTCATTTTCGTTTGAACGTGAAAACAGTATTAAAAAAAATTAATATTACGAAAAATCTCAAATTAATATACTTATGATAAATTTACCCAAAATAATTTTTTTGACCATAAAAAACCCTAAACTGATACACCTATGACAATTTTATCCCAAACTATTTTTTTAACCATAAAAAACCTCACACTGGTATACATGTAACAATTTTACCCCCGAACTAATTTTTTGGCTACCAAAAACCCAAAACAGGTACATCTGTGACAAATTTACCCTCCATTAGTTTCCGTTAAATTTTACTGTCAAATTGCTAAGTTTAATGACACGTGATAATTGACATGTGTCCCGATTTTGGGTTTTACCCATCTGTTTGTCACAAGTTTACCAATTTGTGATTTTTTGTGATATTAACATAATTTAACAGACATTAACAGATGGTAAATTTATCACAAATGTATCAGTTTGGAGTTTTTAGTGGTCAAAAAATTAGTTCGAGGTAAAATTGTCACAAGTGTACCAGTGTGAGGTTTTTGGTGGTCAAAGAAATAGTTCGGAGTAAAATTGTCACAAGTGTACCAGTTTGGGGTTTTTGGTAATAAAAAAAATAGTTCAGGGTAAATTTATCACAGATATATCAGTTTAGGGTTTTTTGTGGTAAAAAAAATAGTTTGGGGTAAAATTGTTACAGGTATACCAATTTAGGGTTTTTCGTGGTATTAACCCTTGAAAAAAAGCCTTTGGTCACGTATTGAGAGTAGTTTCCAAAGGAAAACCCAAAATTGTTTAAGTAATCCTAGAGTTGATGAGCAGAAGGTCACGAGAGATTGCTGAAAAATACTCTCAAGTACTGGTATTGGTAAGGAGATTTCTAATGAATGCACTTCATACGATGACCTATCGGGTAATTAGATTTCCATCGTGATCGGATGTCGAACTCTAGAAAGAGTTTGGCCATGTAACTTTGTTGATTATTCTAGGGTTAATATAACGAAAAATCATAAACTGGTACACCTGTAAAAAATTTATTCCAAACTAATTTTTTGACCACCAAAAACGTCAAACTGCTATATTTGTGATAAATTTACCATCAATTAAATTGGATTAATATCACAAAAAATCATAAATTGGTAAATATGTTACAAAAAGAGGGGTAAAGCCCTAAACTGACGTATTTGTCAGCTGTCAAGTGTCATCCAACTTAGTAATTTGACAGTAAAATTTAACGGAAACTAACAGATGGTAAATTTATCACAGGTGTATCGATTTGGGGTTTTTGCTAGTTAAATAATTAGTTTGGGGTGAATGTATCTCAGGTGTATCAATTTGGAGACTTTTTTGTGGTAAACTAACGGCAAGTAAATTTTATTCAAGCGAGTGATAGTAATATCAATAAGAGGACAAGAAAGTTTATACTTCTTGATTATGGACAAGGTGAGCGAGAATAAGGATACGATGCACGAAATCATAATTCACGTATTGTTAGTAGATAAGCTAGATTCTCTGTTACGTTACTTCTGGATAGAAGTGATTGTGAATGTGGCGGTGTTATACGCGGATGCGTAGCTGGAGAGAATTATTGGCAGTCAATGACGAAGTTCCCTAATAATGCCCATGGCAATCGCAGAGTTGTCTGGACTCCCCTTTCATTCAATCTCCGCAGTAGGAACGGAAATTGACCAATAAGAAGATAAAGCCTGTGGAAATGTTCGGCGGTGTGAAAGAAAGACGCATGGGGTCCAGGAAAAAGAGAGGAAGGACCCGATAAGAAGACAAGCGCGTGCAAAAACAGGCTTATGATCTTGCCCGGGGATATTTTCATTGGAACATGAAAATAGCGTTGAAAAAAAGCCTTTGGTCACGTATTGAGAGCAGTTTCCAAAGGAAAACCCAAATTATTTAAGTAATCCCAGAGTTGATGAGCAGAAGATCATGAGAGATTGCTAATAAAATACTCTCTAGTACTGGTATTGGTTAGAAAATTCCAAGTGGATGCACTTCGTACGACGAGCTAGCAGGTAATTACATTTCCATCGATCACAATTGGATGTCGACCTGCAGAAAAAGTCCGGCCATGTAACTTTGTATATCATTCTATTATCAAAATATTTGATAGTTCATATTTTGTTCAAGTGAGTGATGGTAATGTTAACGAGAGGATAGGAAAGTTATATTCCTTGATTATGCACAAAGTGAGCAAGAATATAACTATGGTGCCCGAAATTATAATTCACATATTGTTAGCAGATAAGCTAGATTCTCCGTTACTTCTAGATAGAAGTGATTGTGAATGTGGCGGTGCTATACGCGGATGCGTAGCTGAAGAGAATTATTGGCAGTCACTGATGAAGTTCCCTGATAATGCCCATGGCAATCGCAGAGTTCACGGGGCAATTGTCCGGACTTCCCTTTCATTCAACCTCCGCAGTGGGAATGGGAATTGACCAATAAGAAGATAAAGCCTGTGGAAATTTTTGGCGGTGTGAAAGAAAGACTTGTGGGGTCCAGGAAAAAGAGAGGAAGGATCCAATAAGAAGACAAGCGTGTGCAAAAACAGTCTTAAGGTCTTTGCCCAGGAATAGACCCAAAGAAGGGGAAGCCACCTGCTGCAACCGATGTGCAAGTGAAAATGATTTAAAACTTCAGCATCTGGTGCTGCCTGATAGACACGTAAGTGTATTCAGACCTATCAAGATCAGAAATCAATGTCTACAAGTGCAGTTTTCAACATCCAGTAGCGAAATGCTCCTACGAAATTAGAATATCTCGCAAGCCATAACGAGAGCATATCAGCTGACCAGTTTAATTGGGAGTAGCCATGAGTTCTAGTGGTTTTTACCTTTCAAGAATTCATACTTTCATATAAATTAAATTTGGCATATTTGGTATGATTTTGTTCAACTCACGCACACTGTAAGCATTATGATTGCTGGTGGTATTTATGTTATTTTCATATATGAATTTAAAGAAAATTAAAACCTAAGTGATGACAATAATGTTAACTAAATCGTAAACATCAAATACAAATTGATTGGATTTGCGTAGTATTATGTTCTTATATGTTAGAACTCACTTATGTGTTAAAAATAAGTAAATAAATAAATAGATAAGAAAAAAAAACGTGATGAAAAATGAGAGAGAAAAAGTCAAACTAAGATGATCATATAACAACTTAAGAATTTTGTTGAAAGGAATAAAAACGAAAAAAACTGGAAGTCGGTAAAACAAACCAAAACCCACTAGCTGTAATTCGACACTCACGGATCTCCCTCCTATGCATCCAAATATTTTGCCTTTCATATTATTTTAGAGATATTAAGGCTCTGTTTGTTTCGAGCTAAATAAATAATCATTTGTATCGCTTACAAAAATAAATGAACGAAAAATATTTTCGTCGCATACGAAAAATATTTAGACATAAATTGTTGTCTGTAATGAAAATAATTTTCATTGATTTATTATTTCAAGCGATACAAGCGATTATTTTTAGGAAAGTATTTTCCAAATCATTCATTTTCCGCGAAACAAACGGAGCCTAAGTCAATTTACTGAATTGACTCACTTTGCTTCCTTCCAGAACAATTAACAATTAATATCAACAATTCAAGCATCTATTTGCTCCTCTCAAAGAATAATTACCCATGGAAAAAATAACTGACCCCCCTTTTTTTTTGGGAGACAATCTCAATCTATAATCGTTTCTTTTTATATACGCATTTAATTTTGTGAGCACGTAGTAAGATAAGAAAAGCAAGATTACAGGATTCTGGCAAGAAAAAGAAAAAAAAAAATTGGAAAACAGAAAATGAGAAATGAGATTACAGCAATGGCGCGCGGCTTTTGAATGAACCGATAAAATCAGCAACCGGAAGAATCGAACTCGAATCCTTCCAACCAACAACCTTCTCTCCTTTTATGTGCTTGGCGTTGAGCGTTTCACTTATTGTTAGTAAATAAGCCAGATTCTCAGCTACTTCTAGACAAAAGTGATTGTGAATGTGGCGGTGTTTACGCGGAATGACGAAGTTCCCTAACAATGCCCATGGCAATCGCAAAAGTTCACGGGGCAATCGCAAAGTTGCCCGGGTTCCCCTTTCGGTCAATCTCCGCAGTGGGAATGGAAATTGACCAGTAAGAAGATAAAGCCTGTTGAAATGTTTGGCGGTGCAAAAGAAAGACGCGTGGGGTCCATTGCGTCAGTGTTTGAATACGCTAATTAAGAGACCATGACAAGGTCTGACTTGAGAATCGAATCACCGTTATGTGATGAGTTTGCATTGACACGGAACCATTGCGTGTCTCTAATTGAAGAAGCTTTTCTATGTCTTTGAGATGCCATTTTTAAAAAAGGCACATACTTTTTGAAAATGCAATGTCTGCTGTTACCGCCATAATCATTAGCCAAGAAAAAGAGATGGTGGTGAATATGTTTTGCATGTTTTGATCAAGAAACCAACAGAGTTTCTCACGCAAATAGCTCTCACTTCTCCATCGGGCAGTAAAGGAAACGAGTCATATTCAACTCACCAAATATACAGAGTCTTAGACAAAATTCATCTTCTTACAGAAAAAACAAAGGTGAGAAAACGTGATGATACAATGCTTATCTTACTGCTCCACCTTTCCATGACACAAAAGTAGGGCATGGTCTTGATTGCAAAACTTGTTAAAGACGCATAGAATTCATATGCAGTGTTAAACAAAAGACTACAACTCATTTTGCTCAATCCAGAAGTGCACAACTTTCAGTCCTAATGGATTCTCTATCTGACATGCACTGTTCGTAAGTCATAGCTTAAGAATACTACACATCTAAATGGTGGCCAGCTCAAGTCATGCAATAGATTTGAGACGCCAGAAAAAACCAAGGCTTAATCTTTGAACAAGACATGTTTTTAAGAAATTTGACAAACTACAACTTAGAAGCATAGATAGAATGCCGTCCTTTATGCCATTAATAGAAAACATCCACAAAATCGACCCATTTAACATTTGAACATCGTGCTAAATGATGCTGGGTATCATGTGGTTGCCAATACAATGAAATTAAAGCTGCATGACCAGCTAATCTCCACGTATAGTCGACAACTAAATATACCAAAGAAAATATGATAGCGACATGGCAAGGAAAGAGCATACTGACTTCGATTGTATCAATTGCTTCATCTGAAGGAATTGCATGAAATACTCTGTAAGAAGAAGAGAATCAACGAGCAATGAGACACAAATTTAGGCTTCGGAACTTCTATTGAAACATACCACCTATGGAAAAAGGATAGCAAAATACTGGACAATAATGCTAGAATCCATAATTGGGCACTCAGACACATCATTATTGACCCGAGGCCCATTTTTTCTTTAAATTCTCCAAAGAAAATTCCTTCTATTTAAATGGAAGATTCCAGAAAACAAAGGAGCATACATAAATTAGAAGTGAGCTTTTTCTCAGTTTCTTTTAGTCCTAAAATAATTTTGATGATAGTCATTGCTAGTCCTATAGACGATTTTTGCTTGATAAATAGAAAAAGTTCAGCTATAGGGCACCAAGCGGGTGCAAACCCATTTACATAAACAGCCCAAAAAACTAAAGCCATACATAAAATAGCTCTCAGAACCAAAAGGGAGCTCATACACGATGAACCATCAATTATATGAAAGCAATTAGCATGTAACAATTACATAGGGTTTCAAATATCATGCAATCATGACAAGCCCGAAACATACATGTTTAGAGCTCATCGTCTATATTAATGCGTTCCTTCCTCAAACTTTTCCCAGAAAAGATGCCAATATCTTAATTAAGGAGGGATTACTCAAGCAGGTTTCTGTAAGTAATATATTCATCAATTTTCTTTCAGCATAGACAAGGCACTTAACACCGGTTAATATAGAGTCAAATATGAAATTCTGTCACAATGCAAGAATGCTAAAAAAGCCACAATTCTGTACATGTTTAAAGCATGAGCAAAACTAACCTTTCTTCTACACGAGGAATGAGATCCTCAGTCAAAGCCACTCCACCAATCTAAATCACCAAACCAAGTCATTATACCCAGTCAATTTATAGCAATTCAAAGAACATCTCAGGGTGTGCACGATACTCACCAGTTGTATGCTGCAGAATAGTTTTCTCTTAAGATCGATACGCCTTGTTAAAGTAATATAAAAAATTATGATCCATAATACATAAACAATCCCTGCAAGGAGAATTGAAGAAATTGCGAAGGACCTGCCAGTTGAAAGGATGCTACTAGTGATTGCTTCAGCAAGGTCAACCTTCTCTTACTTCTTAGGTTTTGTTTGAAATATAAGATAGCTATCCCACATTAGCAATTTAATGTTAAACCCAGGATAGAGGCTATCTGCCATGTCTGGTCATCTGGGATAATCAAAATGCCAAGTTTCTTTTAGCATATCCTCACAATCATTATACCTTGCAAAATAAGCATATTATCATATGATTAAACTTGATCTAAAAAGTTCTTAGAAGTAACAATTTCGCTCATCAAGAACGAGGTGGTGGAGGATATACATATGGAGCCAAAAGCGTTAAATAAAACAAACCTATAGAGGTACCTAAATAAAAAAGAACCATTGGTGCATCTCTAGAAAGCTAAACGCAAAGTAATATAGAGATGAGAATTCATTTTGGGAAACATACTTTGAGAGCAGTAAGCCTCGTCCTATGAGATGCAGCTGGCATCCCGTCCTCGTATGAGTGAACAATTGGTACAGCATCAACCCCCACCTCCTAAAAGTATGAAACATGGTTTGTGGAAGAATGCTATGATACGACTTGTCCGAAACAAAACACTTGGGGTTTGGGTATAATCTAGGTGCGGAAAATATTCGAATATGTAAGTGAGCGATTGTAACTTGGATTCTCCGGTTATAGTGGATTATTTGCTGCTAGCTCTCTTCATGGACATAGGTACTGATATATCGGATCGAACCACATAAATCTTGGGTATTTTTTATCATTCCTCATTTATTTCTGTGGTAATTTTGTATTGGGCTTAATTTGTAAGATCTTGGTTAGCTTTCGCGTTCATTGATATTAAAACATAAATCCCCATTGTCACATGGGTTTCTACCATAAAAAGTGGAGCACGGGCATACATTTTTCAGTGCTCACCAGTACAAGGATTTTGACGAACACCAAATCTTAATTACCAAATTAGAGGGATTCATAGACTCACTTGGATGTATCACTAGGACTCTTTCGGTTCGTTTAGCATCAACATATCTGTACGCTTGTTCAACATGTCACTGCGAACTTGAGGCCATAATATATGATGCCTCTGGGTCCAGAGGAGGCATCTGGATATATCCTGAAACCCTATTACCCATCAATATCATAATCTTGGATGTTCATGCAGTAGTTTCAAGTCCAATTAAACAATAAAGTAGATATTCTGGACAAATAATAAAAAGTTGCATGCTGAATTAAGTTATCTCAAGATACAAAAATAGTATATGGGTCAAAAGCTCTCCATCTGCAGTGTGACGCCAAATAATGATAGCCGGACCTCACATAATACAGGCAAACCAAAAGAGGAACCTTCAGGTATGTAAGGTGGTTAGGCAAATCAACTTTATAACTTCGTGCACGTGATGGTAGCGAGGCTAATGCAGATATACTGCAGTAAGCTCAGAACTATGAGAAGTAGTAAGCAGCACCACTCCATCAAATGGTAATATCTTCTCGGAGGTAGGTAGAGCAACTCCATCCTGACATTTACAAAGGACAATTTCTTCATTAAGTCAGTGGAACATAATCCATCATAATATTTAAAGTTGTCAGTAGATATAAGGTCAAAGCAGTATGTGTAGAAGTCTAATTTGTTTCATTGTTGTTAATACAATATTGGCCCAATTAAGGGTTATTTGTTTACCTGAAGAATGTTAATCAGACATATGAAACACAGCATCACAGTGGTCTAGAAAAGGAGAGTGCCTGTTTACAAAAGTTAACTTTGTATCATAATTGGTGATAGGCAAAATCAAAACATAAACAGAATTTCTTCATCATTTTAATTCAGTTTTCACCCATTAATTTGGAGGTGACACTAACATTAACAAAATGAGAGGAGATGGTGGAACAAGAAATTTATAGCAAAGAGGAAAGAATAAGCATGAAGGCTGCAGTAGCAACAATCTCACTGCTGGTATGGTCATAACAAGTCAAGATTGATGTTGAAAGCTTAGACTGCACTGTTCTTTAATAACAATTACGGGTCAATATGGATTTCAGAAATAATTACTCTTATCATGGGTCACTCATAAAGACAACGAGCATAGCTCCTTTTTCTTTTCCTTTGGTTTATGAAAAGGTGTTATCTCTAAGGTCAATCTATGTTGACATGACCAGTGAATTTGCTTTAAAAGCTTGGAGGCAATGCTGAGCATTGCATCATCTGCTCTGCATCACCAAAAGCAAGACTTATACTCCAATAGAGGCAAAATGTAAAAACTTACAAGTACCTCAATGCATATGACTGATGTCACCTGAGCTCCCACATTCACAATGTAGGCAGTTGACAAGCCGTTCCCAAAAGCTGCAGCAAGACTTTCCTGTTGAAATAGTTAATGAAGTATTTATAGTCTACTAATGGAGAATACAATGGGTAATACTATAGTCACCTAAATATTTGTCATGATCGGTGATCACATCATGAGACAAAACACAACTTGGAGAGTGGAGAATACAGGAGAAAAAAGCATGCCATTTGGCTAAAGTTATTGCCATGCAAAGTAAACAAGCTGCAAGATAATGTGTTACATAAGTTACAAAACATGCATAGCCATAAATACGATATCAATTTTGTGATTCTAGGGAATGACTGTCATCAGATTAGTGAAAGCATGCTAAAATATCTTTCACAGTTAAATATCTTTATCAACTATTTTATCATAAAACATGTTTCACACTTAAACGTAGGTAAATTTCTGCAAGTCATCAGAAGGCGGAAAGGTTCCCAACCTGGTGTACCACAGCGGAGCTAAATTGCAAGTCCCGCAACACTATAGAAAGCACTTCCTTAATTTTTGCTTGAAACCAGAGAAAACAGAACATTCAATGTGGAATCTGCTAGATCCCTGGCAGAGAAAAACAGCAAAACAACCAACTACCCATTCTGTGGATTCTGGACACATGCATTCAATGCAACAAGCTCCACTTACAAGAAAGCAAGGGAAGCTGTTTGCAAAGATATTGCCATGGAAAAACCTTTTCGTTGTGCCTAATAAAAGATGTACTTAGAGCACAAGAGGTAAAAGGATACCACCCACTGAAGGTACAGATGCAGCTCATCCTTCAACCCTCAATGTTGCGATCACTATATCATGTTATAATAGTATTTTTTGAAAAGCATATCACTAAGGATGAAGAATCCACCGAAGAATTTAGATAAATACCTCTTCCATCAGCAAGATGACTCTAAGCAGACAGAATTTCAGCTCGATGGGACAAGGCCAGAACTATTTAACTACAAAAACTAAAACACATTCTCAAATCTTAACTACCTGAGACGACACAAATTCTTGCATAACGGGGATGATGGAAGTGAGCAGGAGAACTTGTAGAGTAGAAGTTGATAAAAAAAGGAAAGCTAATCCATCATAATCTCTTGGTTACAAATTACTCTATCTTCTTCTGGCATGGTGCATTAAGTGTAAAATCACTGATAAAAAAATTATTCCCTAATTCTTTTAAAGCTTGTAGCAAGCCAGTACAATTTTGAGATTTTTTTATATACTGGTTATGACAGAACCTGATGGAATATTTAAATATGGTTTGGAGTACCCAAGATTGGGAATTGGAACGGTGTAGTTTTTCAATATTTTTCTTTACAACATTGAGGGTGTGAATCACACCAAAGATAAGGGTCATTCGGTCTGTTGGCAGGTATTTTCAATCCAACCACATACTTATCTGTCTTTTCTGAGACAAATGTGACCAAGGAGGCTAATTTCCATGGAGGCAATCTAGTAAAGGAAGTTCCTTATAGAGTGGCTTTCTTTCCCTAGAAAAAGAAGGATGTTTTAAATAGCATTTTGACAATCAGTAACATGCTGAACAGCTTTGATTCTGGTTTTTGGTGCTTTTGTAAGTGTGCCCTAGGGTTGTTAGGAACAAGGTTGTTAGGAACACTCATTAACTGTTGGTGCTTTCTTGGTTGAATTTTCTACAGTTAAGAACAAGGTTGGATAGTCCTATGAATTTTCTACAGTTATCATCGATGGAGGTGTCTAAGGGATCGGATTGTAACATCAGATGGTGGGTCGTCGGATCCTAAAAAATTACATCAACAATATAGAAATCTTGGATAGTCCTATGAAGTTTGTTAATTATGAACATGGTGTGACATTAAAACTCCAAAATGGTGTGAATTTATAGTTTATATACTACATGTACAAGAAAAATCAGTATTTCTATTACCTAAAAATTGGATATACATAATGTCAAAGGTCAACCAATGTGATCAGTAGGATCGCATCGATCCTATGATTTTTCTTAGCTTAGGATCGGGACCATGTAAAGATCCTAGCTAATTAAAGTCCTTCTTAAGATTCCAATCATTTCTTAAGTTTCAAATGAACTCCGGGCATGGATAAGAACGCATGTTAGCAAAAGCAAGGATACGAAGAGATTGAAGGATTCCATTCCTCCAACAGTGAGAAATGTTAGAAGTTCATAGAAGGAGAAGCAAAACACAGCGTTCACATCCAAACTCATTGACTTTTTGAGAGAGGTCATTTATTGAGAATCATTTTCCGCAGGGGCGGCAACCTTCAGTAAATTTTTTACAATAAGTCTATCTTATTCTTTCCAGCAGAAAATGTGGTATAGCAATATGACTCTGACACATTGCCAACTGAAGAATCATAAGACTACTTACAAAATAAGGTGGAAAGAAGTTGACAGCATGATTTTGATACAAGATCATACAAACAGATTGACCTTATATCCAAAGTTCTATTTCAGCGTCTCATCTCATTCTTTGGCAGTTCTTTAACTTTGACTATAGGATCTTCTAAACCTCAAGCCCATCACAAGTAAACAGACAAGTTAATGACCCTATCAAGCATCCCAACATAAAAGGAAATTTCTTTGCAGATCACACATAAATTGCGCCTGGTGTAATAAACTCCCGAATCAAAAAGTACCAATATATTTACTACTGACCCATGCTTTAGAGCTTAAGAAAAGGTCACCAATTGCTCAATGCGATGCGGACAGCTCCCCACAAAAACATAATCCCGGTAAATTTAGGTTTCCTCTTGTCAACCTAAAGAATATGACATTAACTGAAGATCTTAAAAGTGCTTTCTTGGACTAATCTTTAGCTACAGCAATGGTATGCTACCTCTCAATTATAGAGTAGAAAAAAGAAATCTATTCCTAATGATAAACGAAGTAAAATGAGCCAATGAACCGTAGGAGAAAATAAAGAAGAAGCATGGGAAGAAACCACACTACAATTCTCTTATTACTCAACCACATGTTCATGCATCCACTTACAACACATAGAATCTCATGAAATGCATAAGCGAAAAAGTAATAGCGAACTCTTCGTGTATAAACAAATGGACATAGGGAAAAGCAATGCAAATAAGTACCACGATTATCAAATGTCTCAGGCACAACAAGAATAGCAGAATACGTATTCCTTTCAGATTGGGGTATATGAAACTTCTCCACCAATATCCCAGTCTCAGATAGTATGCAAATCCTCATATACCTGAGAAGCAAAATTATAGGGATGAGCAACATCATACCAAATTATTTTTTTGTACTTCACCATAGCCATACTATTATTGTATGACATAGCAAATGTATGCAGTACTTCACATTACAGGGGTGTTGCTGGATGCTTAGAGCTGACTCTTGATGAGGATATATGAAAGATATCGATGAATCTAACTAAGCAATTATTTCTTTCTTCCTTTTTGGAGTGAAAGGGTGGAACTCAGTAATAATGAGACAGCACCTTCCTTCAGCGCGTAATATTAGGGGTTCTGATCTTACCTGCTGCATAGGATAATCTTGTGAAATGTTAACATGACCTCTTTGGATAGGACGGCACAAACAGTATGGCTCTATGGGTGATATTTTCAGCCTCACCACAAATGAACCTTCTGTTTTTACATTCACCTAAGTCCATATCCATTCCTTCATGTTTGTCCAATGAAGTACTAGACAAGTCTTTATTATTTGTGCTATCTGCAGAGCAAAGTTGAAAGTCATATAAAGAAAGCACATACTAAAGACTTGCTGCAGATTTTCTATTTCAGCATAAAAATCATATTGCATTACGCAACCTGTGTATAAAAAATATAAACTCGATCATTCATATAGCTCGGCAATCATAAATGCAGGTGACACGTAGGTGCAGGGGAAAAAAAGAGATGCTTTCACAAACTCTGTAGATCATTTAGCAACCTGGACTATTTGTAAAATGCCTAAGACCTTTGCTCTAGCTGAGAGCCAACTCCACATATCCTTGAATAGCTAGAAAAAAATGAAAACAACCCATTTCCCTTTTTGTAAACTACATATATAGTATTGCAATATTACGATTATTTTAAATTTTTTTTTCTTGCGGTTGGACATGAATTAGATTTTGTATATGTTTTGATGTCATAATATCTAACATAGGGCTACCGTTTAGAGTATTATAATTTCAATACTAATTAGATTAGTTGGCTCATAATTTTTTTTTCTCAAGGGTAACTTATATGGGGAAAATAGGATACATGTTACATGATCTTTGCAATTTAGGATTTCCATATTTTGCTTCGTTTATAGTTTTACATAGTCACCATATAATTAGTTATTAATTCATGAGCTCTTCCGTGTGCACCAATCACGTTTCCACATACAAGTGAAAAAGGAACTCTTGAGTAAGGAATGAATGAAATAAATTTGGATTGTTAGGAAATGGATTAATTACTTACAATTTTTAATTCATGTGTTTAATAATCAATTAATCTCTTTTTATTTTTCATCATGCTTCATTTTATTAAATATAAAATAGTTCAGTAAACAGTTATGCTCTCTTCCGATATCGCTTGCATCAATCGTGTTTATGCATAAATGTGAAAATAGAACTCTTGAGTCAGGAATGAATGAAATAATATTGGATTTCCTCTTGTCAGGAAATTAATTAATTAATTATTGTTTCTAATTAATATATTTAAATGACTAATTTATCTCTTCTTATTTCTCCTTATTCTTCATTTTATTAAACATAATGTTACAATAGTTAAGTAAACATTTATGAGCTCTTTACGTAGCCCCGTGTAAATTAATCATTTTTTTTCATATAAAAGATGAGAATGCACAAGATTTGGACACGTGACACAATTATCGAAGTCTATTCTATCCAACCACGTAATAATCCTAATTGGAAAATGTTTCACTTCCTATTTTATCGAAGATTCCGTTAACATGTGCTTTCATGGATTTGGCGACAAATACTGTCTCAGTTGAGAAACAAGGAATTCTTAGTTGCCAACTCCGAGCGTTTGTTTGATATCTTCTAGGGTCAACTTTCACTTAAAAGAAAACTCATTTCTTTACAACCTGCTTGTCCCTTGTGTTAGCTTCTCCACTAAATCATCACTCCCTAATCACCACTATATAACCACGAAAGTGAACTTTATCAAGACCTAACTCACTCAAATACGGTAATACCAAGTAACGGAACACACAATGGACACCAGTACGGATCCCAAACATGATTGAGCAAGCGAATTCAGAGCGTTCGACGAGACGAAAGCCAAAGTCAAAGGCATCGTGGACATCGGGATCGCCCAAGTCCCCCACATATTCATCCGAATGCCCGACAGCGTGGCCTGCATCGAGGATCGCATGGAGATCCCAGTGATCGACCTAGGATGTGCGAGCGCAGGCCCCGCCTGTCGCGACGAGACAGTGTGGAATATTGGGCAAGCACTGGAAAATGGGGTTTCTTCCAGGTGATCAACCATGGGGTCCCTGAGAGCCTTTTGGAGGAGGCAATCGATGGGTTGCGCAGGTTCTTCGAGCAGGAGAAGGAGGCCAAGAAAAGATTTTACACTAGAGATTTTGCGAAGAGGGTCATATACAACAGCAGCATGGGACTTTATAATTCAGTCGCTGCTAATTGGAGGGACAGTATATTTTGCTTCATGGGACCTGAGCCTCCCCAGCTCGAGGAGTTGCCCGAAGCTTGCAGGTGAGCCAGTGGCCTCTCATGCCATTTTCACCTTTCAAAAAGGGGAAAATTCATGAACAAGTTCACAAAGTGAATCAATGAAAGATAGTTTGCAAAAGAGTTGCAATAGTTCATATAGGTGCTAAGTAAATGCTTTTCACTGTATGATACTTGAGAGCCTTATTTTCTTCAACAAATCAAGGGCCAAACTAGCAAGTGTATGAAATTAGAGTTCGCGTTTTTCTTCATTGAATTAGCCGGTATAGGTTTTGAACACTCAGGAAATGAAAGTGCCCAGTTCTTCATTCGGTCAGCAAAGGCAACTGCAACTGCTGAATGGGTACAAAGTTTCTCCCCTAAATTCCACTAGACATGTTATAGCATGTAATCTTGCATCTAGTCTCGATCAATGAGACGATTCAGTAAGATTATCCTCAATGATTGACCATTTTCACTGACTGGAACCGCGGAGGTGGTCTTTCTGTTCTTTTCCGGCAAAAAAAAGGATGTTCCCCGACAGTTGACTTTATGTGTGTTCTAGTGGTGGCAGTACCAAACTTTTGCACCCGAGTTGATACAAAATACCAATACCCTTTCTTGAATTCTCTGTGAATCTGTCCGATCATACTTTTACAGCAGCTCTAGTTCGGTTTTCTGATGCATCGCAATATCTGTGGTAGAGAAATGCTGATGGAGTACTCAAAGCATGTGATGAGACTGGGCTCTCGTCTGTTTGGGCTCTTATCAGAAGCCCTAGGGCTCCACCCAGATCACTTGAAGGAGATGGAGTGTGGAAAGGGACACGTGATCATGTGCCACTACTATCCGCCATGCCCACAGCCTGAGTTGACCTGGGTGTGACAAAGCATTCGGACAATGACTTCCTCACAATTCTCCTCCAAGATCAAACTGGAGGACTTCAAGTGCATCATGAGAACCACTGGATCGACGTTCCTCCAATACCTGGAGCACTAGTGATCAACATTGGAGATCTTTTGCAGGTAAGTAGCTTGGGCCAGATATCATTGTTCATCTCTGAACTTTTCTGAAACCGTATTTTGATTGGTCAACACATTGTGATCATCTTCTCGCCCTTATTACTATACTTCCTCACATGCTAAGTTAGTTGAAGAGCTCTTGAGAATTCAGGAAGTAAATTACCACGGCATCTTCCCCGCAGCAATAACATCATGTCTTCACAATTTGCGATTTTCTTTGGTAAGACGAATCCATGTCTACCATTCCCAAATGCCTTACGCATCAAGTATCCAGACAGAGCTATTTATCTCATCCAAGCCTGATTCTAACTTTGTTAGATCATGCTAGCTTCACATTCACAGGTTCAAAATTGTCTAAATGAGACAGATGTATGTTGAAAACAATGTTTTTCACAGCAGCGGTCAATGTGGGGTCCTAGATGTTCTGCAGTTTTGGTATTTATCAACATGAAGAGTGTAATCATAGCAATAAGCAGAAATTTTGCTCCTTCATTTCTAAACTGAGAACTGACAGACCGAGAATGGTCCGCTAATTTTTGCATTCACAGCTCATAACAAACGACCGGTTTAAAAGTGTCAAGCATCGAGTCATGGCAAACAAGAGAGTGTCGGTGGCATGCTTCTTCAGTGACACTCCTCAGCCATCTTCAAGGCTGTATGGACCCATCAAGGAATTGACATCAGAAGACAAGCCACCAAACTACAAGGAGACCACACTTCTAAACTACACTGCCCATTACATTTCCAAAGGCCTAGATGGAACTTCTGCACTTCCTGATTTCCAGCTGTAGACTGTGTAAACTTTTTTATGTGGTCTTATTGATGTTTGTATTTGAAGATAAGTGTGTGTTCATCTACTACCACAGAACAGGATTGCCTTTCTTCACTGTTTGGTCAACTGAAGCTTATATAGCTTCAACTGATAGAACTATGAGCACCAACTTCCACAGCTCTCAAAAACAAAGATCATCCTCTAAAAAAAAATGGTCTTTATATGAAACTGTGCTCAATACTTGTACGGCAGTTACAACACTAATCTACCACGAGAAAAAAAATTGCGCTTGCAAGAACATTTATGTTTGGTTCAGCTTCGAATTTCGACTTTGTATATTGAAGGCAAGGATAAAAAGTGGAATTCTTGCCAGCCATCAACTCGCTCAACGACAATAAGCATAATCAACGGCAAGGCAAAAATCTATCTACACTTAGATTTTCTATGAAACTGTAGGTTTCCACTAGACGCGACGATATCTGAAACCTAATTGATCTAATTGAGCCAGCATCACATCAAGATGATGCAACAATTGATCCAAGGGCTAAGACAACATTCAATTGTAATGTCATCTATCGATGGTCAAGTCTGTCCTAACAGATTATTTTTTTCTCCATAAATCGCAAGACTCGTGTAGTAGCTGCCCAGTCCCCCAAAGAATCAGCCATTATTTAAACAGCAGTTGTCATTTTCTCAGCAAGTGGTAGCTCATAAGCTAATGATTTTCTCCGTCCACTTTTTTTTTTGGTAAGATTTCTCCGTCCACTTTTATGGACCTCATAGATCTAAAGTCAAACGGATCGTCCCAATGTGATGTCACTGTTCTCTTCTCTCCATCTCCCAGCTATAACGAAGCTGCTCCTATCATCCGTAACATTCAATTCATAATTCAAACTCATCTCCAACAAATACGCATTCACAGCGAAATTGAATTGCAGTAGAGAGAAATACAGAGAGGAACAATGCCTACCATCAATCTGGCCTCCGACTCCGGCGAGCAGAGTTGTGACAGAGCGAGCCAGCTAAAAGCGTTCGACGGCTCGAAAGCCGGCGTCAAAGGCCCCGTCGACGCCGGCATCGCCGAAATCCCCAGAATCTCTTCATCCGATGGGACGAGACATCGGAAGACAGCTCCGAATCGGGCGGCGGCTCCGAGAATTTCGGCGTCCCGCTCATCGACCTCGGCGGGATTGACCGCGACCCGGCCAAGAGGGAGGAGGCGATCGAGGGGATGCGACGCGCGTCGGAGACGCCGGGGGTTCTTCCAGGCGGTGAATCACGGAGTCCCGGCGGCGGTGGCGGTGGCGGTGGTGTAGGAGATAGAAGGAGGGGGGTGAGGCGGTTCCACGAGCAAGACGGCGAGGCAAAGGAGGCGTTCTACACGCGCGACGTCACGAGGAAGGTGGTGTGCAACAGCAACTTCGAACCTGTACACGGCGTCGGTGGCGAGCTGGAGGGACACTTTCTCTTCTGCTACATGGGAGCCGAGCCCGCCGTCGCCGTAGGAGCTGCCGGAAGTTTGAAGGTGAGTGCCGCCTCCGGTCCCGGAGTCACCGACGCCATTTTCGCCTGCGACGTTACAAAACATGTTCTTCACGAAGACAAAGCAACCATTTCATCTTCGAGTTGACTTTTGTTTTATATATATTTTTTATTTTATATAAACTAATTTTATTTAACCAGAAAAAAGAAATCTCAATATAAATAATAATTTATAAGTGGATTTAACCTAATAATGACTTTCATGGCTAAAATTGCAAGGACGTACTGATGGACTACTCCGAGCAAGTGATGAGCTTGGGCAGCGCGTTGATGTTCGAGCTCCTGTCCGAGTCCCTCGGGCTGAGGCTGGACCGCCTCCCGGGAGATGGGCTGCACGGAGGGCCCTCGCGGTCATATGCCACTACTACCCGGCGTGCCCACGGCCCGAGCCGGCGGTGGGGACGAGCAAGCACTCCGGCTAAGACTTCCTCACGGTGCTCCTGCAAGACCACATTGGAGGCCTCCAGGTCCTCCGGGACGATTGCCGGGTCAACATCCACAGCCCCGGTGGTCACTATTGGCGACCTCCTGCGGGCAAGATCTATTATCGTCTAATTCGATTCGACCCTGTTTCTTATATCCAGCGACATTAGTCATAATATTTAATAATTTGCAAGTAACCCCTCGGATCAACGGCAATGCCGCCGCTACGGGCACTGACATAGTATTACTAGTGCACGGTCTAATGTCGCTGAATACAAATTACTAGGTCAACTATCGAAACACCTGAAATTTTTGCCAACAACATAAGTGATGGCTCGGGGATATGGGGAGATACTCTTTGCCTGGGGATTTCTTGCTCTTCGCAATCATTGGGACAATGGGGCGGATGCCGACGATGCCTGTCCCTCTTATTTCTACCTTTCAGCTCATAACGAACGACCAGTTCAAAAGCATGGAGCACAGAGTACTGGCGAACGCGGTGGGCCCGAGAATCTCGGTCGCGTGCTTCTTCAGCACGAGCTTCCAGCCATCGTCAAAGCTTTTTGGGCCGATTAGGGAACTGTTGTCCGAGGACAATCCTCCGATCTACAGAGAGACCACATTGAGGGACTATCTTGCCCACTTCAAGGAACATGGCCTCGATGGAACTTCCCCTCTTAGGCATTTCAAGCTGTGAACTTTACATTTTTTTTAACCAAGGAAGAGATGCACAATCCTTCTTGAACAATTAATGTCGTCGCTATGAATTTTAGGATTTCAATTCCCTCGTGGTGTATTAGCCATGTCACTATAGCATTGTATTGATTGTCTATGAAATAAGATTCCTTTTTATGCTACCATTGTACCAACGTACCTTATTGTCATGAACTTTATTCGAACAAGTAAATTGATTCAATTTGCATAACTCAATTCAATAATAATTTCCAAACAGGGATTGCGCTCAGACATTGGTTTCGGAACTGGCTGTGGCCGGTCGGATATAGATATGGACGATGCTCATCAAGTTTTCGCAGCGCTCGAGTATAGAAGATGAGTTCGCTAACCGATAAGGTTTCTCGTAACTCGCGCGGTCAAAGATGACGAGCCTGTTTGCAATTTTCTGATTGCTTCTTAACTTCATCACTTTCGTCATTTTAAGCCATTCGTTTCCCTATTGCTTTTCCAAGATACCTGCGTTAGACCGGCAGTACGTAGAAAAAGCCAACCGCAATTCTTGAAAGTCAGACGAACTTGCCATACTATAATTGCTTGTTGCTTCTTGGCCTTGTCCTTGAATTCCAATCACTTTCTTGGTGATGCAACGCGTATAATTGTTCTTTCTTTCCTCTCCCTGCTCTTGGATCCAGTCATTGGGTACCACAGGACCTGTGTCTTTCAATTTCTCCAACGTTTAATATAAGATAGGACTTGGAACTCGAGAGTGTTTTCGCTAAGGAAGAAAAATGTAAGTGTTCGGCAGAGATGAAGCAAATGAAAACAAACAGAAGTATGATCGGACATGCGAGCTCAAGGCTTTCGATGAATCAAAGGCGGGTGTCAAGGGCCTTGTCGATGCGAGGATTACAGAAGTTCCTCGTATCTTTGTAGATCACCCAGAGAACCTGCGTAGTGCACCGGCATCAGGCAACAACAGCCACTTCCACGTTCCTATAATCGACCTTGAAGTTATTGCGAAAGATCCATCTCGGCACAAGGAGGTCGTAAATGAAGTTCGAAGCGCATTCGAAACATGGGGCTTCTTTCAGGTGGCGAATCATGGGATCCCCGCTGCTGTTCTGGAGGAGATGCTGGATGGAGTGAGCCGTTTCCATGAGCAAGGTGCTGGAGAGAAGAGACGATTCTATTCACGAGATTTCACGAGAAGCGTTGCATATCACAGCAATTTTAATCTGTATAGAACAGAGGCGGCTAATGGGAGGGACACCCTATTATGTACTATGGCACCTAATGCTCCTGAAGCAGAGGACTTGCCGTCTGGTATGCCGGTAAGTGATTTTGCAGAATATTCAACCACAACCTCTTATGATAATTTGTTAAGTGCTTGCTTCTAACGGATTAGGAATTTGAGACGAATTGACCCACTAAATTTTCTCGAACAACCTAGTGACATAATGCTGGAATTCTCGAAGCGAGTGATGAGTTTGGGAATCACCTTGTTCGAGCTACTGTCGGAGGTGCTCGGGTTGAAGCCGAACCATCTGAAGGACATGGACTGCGCTGAGGGACTTGTGCTTCTGAGCCAATACTACCCCAGATGCCCGCAACCGGAGCTCACTCTGGGAGCCAGCAAGCACACCGACAGCGACTTCTTCACCATGCTCCTGCAAGACCATGTCGGCAGTCTCCAAGTTCATCAGAATCAGTGGATCGATGTGAGCCCCGTGCCAGGAGCGCTGGTAGTTAACATCGGAGATCTGCTTCAGGCAAGTCTCGCCTAACGTACTTCCTACATCTTATAACTAGAGACCTTGTTAGGCACATCAATTAATCACAACCAAAGCATTTTACACCTGAGATCTTTATCCAGCAGTTGAGTGTGCACTTGTAATGACGAACCAGAGCATTTTTTTTCAGCTTATCTCGAATGACATTCAAGAGCTCCGAGCATAGAGTGGTGGCAAATGGCGGGGAGCCGAGAGTGTCTGTGGCGTGCTTCTTTTATGTGGCGACGCCAACATCTCCAAGACCGTACGGACTCATCAAAGATTTGGTTTCGGAGGGCGATCAGCCGAAGTACAGAGAAACCACCATCATGGAGTATATTTCCCAGTACAGCGCGAGGGGCCATGGGACTTCGGCTCTGCAGCTGTTCAAGCTGTGAGTATGGCAGTGGCAAATATCTGGCGCTACAAATTGTAGAGGGAATGCCTACATTAGCAGAAGACAAACCTGAGCGCGATGCAAGTTTGCTGGCTAGTTTATTACTTTTCATAGTCATGTTATGTCTTAGCTTTGATATGCAAAATTACTTCATTAATTGACTACGTCATACAATCAATCCACTTGGTGCAAGTGCTGTAGGAGACTATACTCAATATACCCGAATATTCAGAGCACAGAGTTCCAATGTCAAGTCCATCTCAACTGATGATCTTGTGAATCCCATATTGCTGGGACCCACATAATTAACGATCGATGCATGGTAGGTCCACGTAATTTGTAAACCAAGCAGCGACTTTCTTCATGGATAGATTTGCACCAGCACTATTAAACTAAGGAACTGGGTTGGAACGACAATTCGATCTACAATGTTTTAGTTTTCTACTTAGTGTATTTTAAGTCGAATCCTCGGTCATCGGTCAGTGCTTGAAAGTCCTATATTCTTTTTTTTTTTTGGTAAGGTTGAAAGTCCTATATTCTTGTGAACTTGTTCTTCCAAGAACATCAGTTTCATGCCCAGACAATGTTTCTCGTGTGCGCACCTACTTCTTCTTCATCTCAAGAAGCGATAGGAATTACCCTGGCGCGGCCGAGAGAAGGTGAGGCTGTGTTTATCTAGCATGAGGAGATCCATGAATTGGTACAAACAATGTGTTTGTCCCAGAAGTAACAAAAGCTTTTGAAACACGGGAAGCGGTCCCTATATCATCTCCAAAACTATAGTTACAAGGTGGGAAAAAAGCTCATTGCAACGTTACATGATCTCAAAAAACAAGAAGCTCGCCAAAACGGCGATATCAGCTAGCTAAGGGAGGGAGATGCAGTGGGAGAGAGGGAGTACTTCGCCTTTATTACAGAAAGATTGTGCTTCAGTTTTGCTGCTATGCTTATGTTTTGGTGTCATAAGCTCCGATCTTTTCGGGTGAAAACAAAATAAAGTTTAAAAGCAGAAGAAAGACCTCAAAGAGAAAAGAGTGTTCTGGTGTCGTAAGCTCCAACCTTTGTGGGTAAAGATCACAATTACAAATATAAGAGCCGAAAAAGGACTTTCGATAGATGGAGCGAGCTTTGTTTTTTGCCACTGCGTTCTAGTGTCGTAGGCTCTAAGCAGTGGAAACCTCTTCTCGCCATGCGAGTTCACAAGACCGAGAGATTAAAGACGGACCGACACTACGATGCGCACTTATGCGCCACAGAAAGATGGGTGCAGAATTGACGCTAAGGAAGAGCCATTTCCTTAGTGTCACGAAAAAACCAGTTTGAGGATTATTGTGACAACATTTAAAGTAAATGTGGCACATATGTATCAATTTGGGGTTCTTTATGGTATTAACTCATTAATTAAACAATAGATATCTTTTTTTGTCCGTAGTAGTATTCGACTATGAAAAGAATTAGAAAAGTTTTAAAAGTACCCGGCCGTGTTGTTTGTGTGCAGGCGAAACTGGACAGGAAAAAGCAAAGAAAATGCATAATTTCAGTTTTAGGTGCAAATTAAATGTCAAGACTATGTCTTGAGTTTTTTTTTTTCAATATAGGTATATAAAAGTGTTCCGAAAATCAACGTAGAGATGATATCATTTAATCAGGTCACTTGACACAATTATTTCATAAGACTTTACTCAATATATCATAACATTCATATTGGGAAATAGGGTGTGCCACATACTTTAACTTAGATAATTAATTCAAGAGTTAAAATGTACCGAATGCTTACGAATCACAGCAAAAACGGAATATCTGATAGTGCAGTCTCTCTCGATTTTTGAATATCTTGTCATGCTCGGTACCGTAGGACAACAACGGCGGCTTGATTAACGGAAAGGGCGACAAAGGGGCGATCGGTGTTAGCGACCCGCGGTACCGTAAAGAATCTCGCATCCACTGCACCAAGAGACGTCCGCTACAAGAACGTGGTGACAAGTACTGCACCATCGTGCATGGCTCGGAAGACATTGACGTTGGCTAGCCAAACAGGAGCCTTGAGCTTGACAATAGAGCTCCTTGGCTAAGACGTTCGCAAGAAACGATGAAGGCCTCGACGCGAAGCATTTCCATGCACGTCGTCGTCGAGAATATCTTCGAATGTATCGTGTTGAAATTCTTTCTCACCTTGCCTCGCTCGCCGCGCTGACTCCGTGCTGGAAGAAACAGAGTAATGCCGACGGAGTGAGGCTCAACTCCGACGTGGTTACGACCGGAGAGCCGAGCTGAAGTCCTTCGGCGACTCAAAGGCTAGCGTGAAGGAGCTGGCCAATTCCGAACTGACCCACATACCCCTGTCGCGACCTACCCCTCGAGGGCCAAACTCGAATGAGGCGGGTTTAGAGATAAGTGTTCATGAGATGGTTTATATGGCACTTTTTTAAAATGATTTTACTGAAGTGTAAATCTTTTGTTTAGCCATATAACTCATTGATCATGAACGTGGATTTTCCCTAAATCCATATCTCGCGTGACAGCGGATTGATTATTTTTTAGGAGTCGCCACTAGCCTAGGTCGGGGGTCGGCTAGAATACCCAACCGAAACGCGGGAATTTCGTTTCGGTTTCTACGAAAACCAGAGATCAAAAGTTCGGGGACTAGCTTACGTTAATATTTCTATTAACGCCCTTTCGGTACCGCTAAACTTAACATGGTTGTTATCTAAGCTGTCATGCATTTGTTTTTATCATTTTCATGCCAAAGTCTTAGTCCACTAAGTGATCATGCATTTTGTTTTTGTATTTTCATTTTTTAGATTCTAAACTAATCCTATCTTAGTCTAGAAAAAGAAAGAAACAATCAATTGTATTTGAAAGACATTTCTTAAAGTAATCACTCGAAGTATTAAAAAAACGAGCTAATTCTAAGTGCGAGAAAGTAAAAAGATAAAAACCCGCAACTCGTCGGGTGTTTAATACAACACAAATTGAAAACCCGAGACATGATCGGGAATGAATGAATTAAGTACAAATTGAAACCGGATTGGACATCGGTTTAGAACCATCATCGAATGAGTACAAATTGAGACCGGATTGGACATCGGTCAATCACCTTGGTCTTTTCGATTTTGGATTATCCTCCCATGGACCGCCTCTCGGGTGTCGGTATTTACATTCATAACATTCATTCATGAAAAGACAACATATGAAAGAACAATGATGTAATCAATTCACTAATTAAGCACGGGCCTCAGGATCGGCCTTTGTTTTTCATGCGTTTCGATTCATCACCCACTTAATCACCTAACATTGATTGATTAATGGTTAATGATAATGGGCTACCATTTGCATTCACAAAACGGCAACTCATATCAATTAACCCCTAAAGTCGGGTTCTAATGACCTTGAATGGGCTACCCGCCGAACATGCACCGGGCCTAACATTCATCTAACAAACACATGCATTATAATAAAATGAGCATGCATTCAAGCCCATGGGCCTTGTTTCGAAATCAATCCAACAATGAGAAATGGGCTTTATAAAAAAAGACCACTTATTCAATTAATACCTAATTCGGATTGAATCTGTTCAAGTATGGTTAACTATCCTAATGACGTCCGAATGAAGTGATTTAGGTGTCATTAGAAAGATTATGACATGAGGATCAAAAGTCAAGAAGACCATTTTTCCTAAATCCTAGCCAATTTTCCTGAAAATATCGAATTAAATCTCAGTGACAGGCTGGACTTGGTTCAGTTATGAATTTCAAAATAATGGCGGAAAAAATAACAAACCTTATTAAAACAGGGCGAAAATATTTGTGCAGTTAGGATTCCCCATGTGCAACAACTTTCATGTTTTGAGTTTTTGCTAAAAATCCCTCCAAATTTTTATAAAATTCGATTTTCACGAGGGACTCAATTGCAAATGGAATTTTAACCTGAAAAGACCTTTCATGAGAATTTAAACAAATTAGTCCTTCAAAAATTGCTGTTAGGTCCTCAAAATCTCCAGTTAGTATATTGAGACCCCAATGAACAACTTTGAAGTTTTGAATTTTTGCAAAAAAGGGCTCTAACTTCATCAAATTCGGAGAAACACTTTGTGAACTCCAAAAGAACAAAAATCAGATCTGGACACAGAACTGATCAAATCATGAGAATTCCTTTTGAAAATTCAAATGATCTTCGATTTTGATGAAATTAGTATCAATAGAAGGATCTCGATCTCACGAAGAACTTTCGTGAAGAAAATTTTTTCATATCTCGAACGCACGAATTTATGAAGACCGAAGAACACATGAAGGTCGAACTGAAACCAGCATGTCACCAGATTATGTGCAGATGACGTGGCAAATCGTACTAGGCTAACGTGCTCAGAATTTTATGAAAATTTTACAGTGAATAGATCAAGATGTGTTTTACAACTTTGGAAGTTTTTCCAGAAAATGATCGTAGAAAATCATAAAATTCATCGAACAGCACAACGTCAGTCAGGGAATCATCAGAACAGACTTAAACAACGTATTCCAGATTCTGATCCTCACTTCTAAACGTGTTTTGACATACCAAATCAAGTCCGATCGAAGCATATGATATATCAAATCGAAGCTTAAAACGAACACTACGACTCTCTAGTTTATCACTTCATCAGATTCTGACGTTAACAAGCTCAAATCAGAGTCTCAAACTTGCAGGTTTTCCAGGCTACGAATTTGCAGAACTGTGTTTAAGTGTTCTTACCTTGTCTCACGATGATCCAACGCTCAAGCGAGCGATCCGGCCTCCGTATTCTGATCTGGAATATCACGGAGAGGCCTCGGAAAGCTCGGCCAATCTACAATAACGGATTACAAGAGATGATGTGAGAATCGACTAGTTTTCACACAAATAAACGAATCAGTAAAAGTTGAGGAAAATGATGCGATCCGATGGCTGTTCAATGCGAAGCCAGCCACCACAATGCCGTGAGGACGTCGAGGGATATCGTCGGTTGCTTGGAATCGCCGGAGGAGGTCGCCGGAGAGCCGGTTCAGCCGGTCGAACCGGCTGAACACATCACCGGCAGCCTTGCCGGTGATGATGCCGAGATGAAGAACTCGCCGGAGGGGGGTGCTCCGGCCACCAGCAAGGATTGCTGGTCTTGCGATCAGCCTCAAGCCGCCGTGGGGGACGTCGGAGGGGCGGCGGCTCGCCGGAAAGCCGCCGGCAAGGAGCTAGAACACTCACGGCCGAGAGAGGACTTCGGGAGAGAGAGAGATGATCGTGAGAGAGGGAGAAAGAGAGATGATCGTGAGAGAGGGAGAGAGAGAGAGAGAGGAGAGAGAGAGAGAGGAGAGAGAAATTAAATCTGAAAATGAACCCCCCCAAATTTTGGAGGGAAAAAACCTTATATATCCCCCTTTAATTTTGGAATTTAACCCTTGCATTAATCCAATAGCCCAAAATGCATTTTTTAATGATTAAAAATCTTCTTTAAGGGCTAAAGATTAGTGACATGGCCATGATTGATTTACTAATCCTCTAATTAATTTGTTTAATCCTTGAAAAGGGGTATTTTTGTCATTTTCAATTAAGGGCATTTTTGTCATTTTTGCACTTAAGAGGATGTGACTGATCTTGATTGGTCCGACCGGATTATTGATCATCAAAATTTTCGACCGGAAAATGACTAGTCTAATCGGATCAGTTCAATTTAAATTTAACCAATTTGAGTCAATTAGTTCTGAATTTGGGTAATTGTATGACCGAGCTAGACTAACAAGTTTAATTGAAGTCTAATTAACCAAATTGAGTCTCAATTCATCAAATTGATTATTAGTCTAGAGTGGGTCAAGTTGAATTGCACTAATTAGACCAATTACTCATAGACTTTTCTATCATTGAACCACTAAATTGATCAAATTGACCCAAATTCATGTGATTTTTCCAAAATTGATTTTGAATTTGGATTTCATATAAGAAATTAGGCTCATTCGTGCCTCAATTGCGCACATCATGAAGAATCGATCAAAATCACTGATTAGGGCTAAAATTGGGGGTTTTTGTGTTTGGCTTGGAATTGCAAAATTGATTCAAGAATTGGATATAAAATGACCTCTAGATCAAATGTTATGAAGAAAACTAATCTAAAAACGACTAGAAATGAAGTAATTTCATTTTTGGCCGATTTGAATCAAATTCCGCAATTTGGGAAAAAATTGATTCTAAATCGATTTTTGTAAAATTTCTAATGCCAAAGGTAAATTGAATGTAAAATAAGATGATTTTTGGATTTTTGAATTTTTTCAAATTTTTTGGTCAAAGGTTTGACCAAAAGTCAAACCCTAGTTGACTTTTCACTAGGAGCTTGATTTTATGATCAAATCTTTGAATTTTTCTAAAATTTCCACTTCTAAAGTGAAATTGGACTTGAAAGGAATCTTTTTATGCGAAAAGCCCCAATTTGACCTGGGGTTGACTTTTGGTCAAAGGGTTGACCAAAAAGTCAACGCCAAAGTCAACCATTTGACTTTTCGGATTTTTGTATGAAATGAATAGAAAATCGCTTATAAAAGCTAAGCCAACAGACAGAATTAAAAAACGACATTTTTTGCTCGAGAAACAAGCTCCGTCGCGATCGGAAACCATAATCTCGAATTTTTTATTTTTAATGACGCATCGGCTAAAATTAGGTGTCAACAGCTGCCCCTCTTTGAGTGGAAGTTCGAAGAGGTTTCACTCAAAGACCAATTGGCACCTGCAAATTTTAGTCGATTCCATTTGGGAAATGAAATAAAGACAAAGACATTTGATTAGAGTCTTAGCTGAAGCACTTACCGTTGGATTGTCAGATTATTCATGTGTTCTTCTCTTCTCTCTCATGTGATGGAATGAAGGAAGAAAGGAAACAGAAATGATTTTGTAGGAAACCTATGGTTTAAGGAAAATCAAGAACCAAAGGACAAGGTTTAAGGATGACCTAGAACCTAAGGACAAGGTTTAAGGATAACCTAGAACCTAAGGTATGGTTTAGGCTAACCAAAAACCGAAAATAAGGGGTTGGTTTAGGATGACCAAAAACCGGGGGTATGGTTTAGGCTGACCAAAAACCGGGGGTATGGTTTAGGTTGACCAAAAACCGGAGATAAGGGGTTGGTTTAGGATGACCAAAAACCGAGGGTATGGTTTAGGATGACCAAAAACCGAGGGTATGGTTTAGGCTGACCAAAAACCGAAAATAAGGGGTTGGTTTAGGATGACAAAAAACCGGGGATATGGTTTAGGCTGACCAAAAATCGAAAATAAGGGGTTGGTTTAGGATGACCAAAAACCGAGGTATGGTTTAGGATGACCAAAAACCGATGTATGGTTTAGGCTGACCAAAAACCGATCCACTGGGGAAAGATATTTTGAAAAAAGTTCCGAAATTGTTTAACAACAAACAGAATTTTTCAACTTTTGGTGAAAGGCAGAGATTATCAAAATCCTTAAGAGGAAATTTTAACAAAATGACGTTTGAATAACCACTTTAAGAGGTTAGATAAAAATGCCAAATTGGAAATAACCTAATCAAAAAGGTTTTTCACACTGGCTCTCAAAAAGGCTTTGATTCCCATTCATCAATGCGGGAAAGTTATTCAATTTTCACTGATGATGCCTCACGAACCTATGTCAAAGGTTTTCGGAAACACTCACATTGAATACAAATTGATTTATCAGAAAGGTCTTTCCAAAGGACCGTAATGTAGGCTTGGTCATGGGCTTACACAAAGGGCATTTGCTTTAAGGCCAAGAACAAAGATATATGATTAACGTCTTCAGCGGGTTTACAAGTCAAGAACCTTGAAGATAAGATAAGATAGGATTACTTCCACTCCTTCTAGCGGTAGTTTCCTTGTGAAATCTTTATATTAACTCAAACCGTCCCAATCGGAAAAGACTTCGGAGAGGGTTGTAATGTCGGTTCGGGTTAGGCTCAAAAGGCTTGAAATTTGATAGAATGGGTTTGAAAGAAGAATGATGATTATCTTGGCATCATTACTAAATCATTCAAGTCTGACATCATTTGATTCTTAAAAACCAAATTGTCTCGAGAGTCCATTTTTCTTGCAACATAAGAGCTTTGCTCTTTCTAAGCATCTTTTGCAATGGAAATTTTGTTTTTATCATAAGCATGTTGCTTTTTGCTTTTGCTTTTGCTTTTGATTTCGATATATTTTTTATGGGCATCGGCCTTGCTTTTACCAGGCACACTGCTTTTTATGTCCCCTAATATTTATCTTTTGAGCTCTTTGGACTCTCGAGACATTTTATACATATTCACCAATTTCTCTAAATTTCCTTGGTAAATCATATGCATTGCCCCAATGTGGGGAGATAATCAACACTTTGGGTTTTGAAATGAAGATGCTTAAGGCTCAATTTGGTTAAGCAAATGATAATTGTGTTTGGGGTAAAGGAACAGAATGCTCTTCTTCACTTTGGGATATTTCGAGCTTCCATAAAGATCCATTTGAAACTATCACAAGAAGGTTGATGCAAGTGAAAGCAATAAAATCTTTCTTAATCTTTTTGCTCCAAAAATGATCAACCACAACTTCTTAATTTGCCCCAATGTGGGGTAGTTCTTGACAGGGGTATTTTGAAAATTCTCCTTATTTGGCTCAAAGTGGCTAGCAAAGGATAACATAAGTGTTTAGGATAGAGAAATGAAATGCCTTTTATCATCTCAATCCATGTATTCAATGTGAACGAAACCTACGTCCTACGACATGGCTTCTTCGCTCAATTCCCTCAAAATGAGTATAGGGACGTATTTTATCAAAAGTTTGCCTTTTATCATCCTAGGCATTTCCATTCGGCATTTTTGAGAAATCCTCTTTTTGTTTTTCCAAAGGATCATCTGGTTAAATCTCCCGTCTGTGAGGAATTTTGATAAATCAAGACATTTGATTAATTTTTTTTTTTGATTTCTCTGGGGATTTTTATTTCAAACTTGAAAAATCTTTTGGACAGAAAAGGTTTTCACACATAGGATCTACTTCCTAAATCCTAGGGAGAAGATTGATTTGATGTAGCAGCTTCCTTGGGCTTGACTCCTTGAGGTTTGGAATATTTTCCCTGGGGAACAATTGAATATCTACAAAATGAACAAATATGCAAAAATGCAATGTATGCATAAAATGCATGATGCAAATGTTCTAAAGAGACTTGGATTCAGTCCAAAGCAACTCGAAATTTTTTATTCAGGGAAAATATTTCTTGACAGCATCAGCGTTCACAGGTTTTGGCAACTCTCGGCCATCCATTTCTACAAGAATTAATGCTCCACCAGGCAACACTTTCTTGATGACATACGGTCCTTCATAATTGGGGGAAAACTTCCCACGATCTGGAATAACAGGTAGTACTTTCCTCAAAACCAGGTCATTGATTTCAAAATGCCTGGGTCGAACTTTACGGTTGAATGACTTAGCTACTCGCTTTTGGTAGCTTTGTCCATGGTATAGGGCTTTTACCCTTTTCTCATCAATCATGTTAAGCTGTTCAAATCTTTGTTGAATCCATTCTGCTTCAGAGAGCTTTATTTGCGAAAGTACCCTTAATGAAGGGATTTCCACTTCCACAGGTAAAACTGCCTCCATTCCATATACCAATGAGAATGGTGTTGCCCCAGTCGAAGTGCGAATGGAAGTTCGATAAGCCATTAACGCGTACGGCAACCGATCATGCCAATCTCGGTAATTCTCTGCCGTCTTGGACAGAATCTTCTTTATATTCTTGTTTGCCGCCTCTACAGCTCCATTCATTTGTGGGCGGTAAGGAGAAGAATTCAAGTGACGGATGTGAAACTTATTAAGTAGCTCATCCACTATTTTGTTATTCAGGTTTGACCCATTATCCGTGATAATTGCTTCTGGAACCCCATATCGAGCGATAATGTCTCGACGAATAAATTTTGCCACACTTCTCGCAGTGACATGGGCATAAGAATTTGCTTCAATCCATTTGGTGAAGTAATCAATAGCCACTAGAATGAAACGGTGTCCATTTGACGCCTTAGGATTAATTGGTCCGATAATGTCAATCCCCCACATTGAGAAAGGCCATGCCTCGGACATTTGATGTAATTCATTTGGGAGAGCATTGATTTTGTTCCCATAAATTTGACATTGATAACAACATCTGACATGTTGAATGCAATCGGCTTCCATGGTTAACCAATAATAACCTAGCCTCATGATCTTCATTGCTAGAAGATGGCCATTCATATGAGGACCACATTATCCTTCATGTATCTCCTTCATTAATAAATTGGCCTCTTTGGTGTCTACACACTTCAACAGGACCGAATCGAAAGATCTCTTGTACAAAGCACCTCCACTAAGAAAGAATTTGGAAGCTAATTTAGTCAAGTATTTTCGATCCGTAGCTTGACTTCCTTGAGGAAATTTTCCTTCTCGAAGGTAATTCATGATGTCATAATACCATGGTTGACCATCAAGTTCTTCTTCTATAACCATGCAATATGCAGGCTTCTTTAAAACGTCGATTTGCAAAGGATCAACGTTCAATCCATCAGTTACTTGTAACATTGAGGATAATGTTGCCAAAGCGTCAGCAAATTGGTTCTGAGATCTTGGCAAATAATCAAATGAGATATCTTCGAATTCCTCCACCAAATCTTTAAGATACTCATGATAAGGAATCAATTTTGAATCACGAGTTTGCCATTCACCTCCTGTTTGGAGAATGATAAGTGCGGAATCACCATAAACTTGTAGTCTCTTAACCTTCATATCGATGGCTAATTGGAGACCCAGGATGCAAGCTTCATATTCTGAAATGTTATTGGTACAAGGAAATACCAACTTTGCGGCTACTGGATAATGCTGACCCGTTGGGGATATCAGGACTGCTCCAGTACCTGAACCAGAGAGGTTAACGGCTCCATCAAAATACATGACCCACTTGTCTTGTGACACCAAATGGATTCTTTCATCAATTTCATCCCAATCATTCGACTTTAAGGGATTTTCAGCCAACATATCAGCTATGGCTCGACCTTTGACGGACTTCTGAGACATGCTCTGGATATCAAACTCAGAGAGCAATATTTGCCATTTGGCAAGCCTTCCAACCAGTGCAGGCTTTTCCAAGAGATACTTGATAGGATCGTTTTCATTCACAAGTAGAATGCGATGGTGAAGGGTATATTGCCGTAGTCTGTGTAATACCCAAATTAAGGCTACGCATGTTTTTTCAACTTCTGGGTATTGAGCTTCACCAGCAGTGAATTTTTTGCTGAGGTAGTAAATAGCACGTTCTATTCCATCCTCTGATCTCTTCTGCGCTAACATAGCTCCCAAAGACTCATCGTGAATGGTGAGGTATAAAATCAAAGGTATACCCGGAGTTGGCGGTACCAAAACTGGTGCCTGTGAAAGATATTGCTTTATTTGTTGAAAGGATTTCTGACAATCTTCGTTCCATTCAACTTTGGCGTTCTTTTTCAACAGCTTGAAGAATGGTTTAGCTGTTTCTGATAACTGGGAAATGAATCTTGCAACATAATTCAATCTTCCCAACAAACTTCGAACTTCCTTAACAGTAGAAGGAGGTTTCAAATCACAAATGGCCTTTACCTTCGAGGGATCAATCTCGATACCTTTGTTACTAACCATAAATCCAAGGAGCTTTCCAGACTTTGCCCCAAAAATGCACTTAGCGGGGTTAAGCCTTAGCTTGAACTTTCTAAGTCGATCAAATAGTTTTCTCAAGACTTCAATGTGGTCTTCACCTCTTCGCGATTTAGCGATCATGTCATCGACGTAAACTTCAATCTCTTTATGCATCATGTCATGGAATAGTGTCACCATGGCTCTTTGGTAAGTTGCCCCTGCATTCTTCAATCCGAAGGGCATAACCTTGTAACAGAATGTTCTCCATGGGGTGATGAAAGATGTTTTAGTCTTATTTTCTTCCTTCATTCGGATTTGGTTATAACCAGAGAAACCATCCATGAAAGAGAATAATTCGAATCCTGCGGTGCTGTCGACCAGGACGTCGATATGTGGTAATGGGAAATCATCTTTGGGACTTGCTTTATTCAAGTCGCGGTAATCGACACATACCCGAACTCGCCCATCTTTCTTCATGACTGGGACAACATTAGCAATCCAGTCGGCATAATGAGTAACTTCAATGAAATCAACTTTTAACAATTTCATGACTTCTTCCTCAATCTTCTTGGATAATTCAGGCTTCGTCCTCCTAAGCTTCTGTTTCTTAGGTGGAATGGCAGGATCAAGAGGCAACGTGTGTTCCACAATATTGGGGTCCAGACCTGGCATGTCAGCATATGACCAAGCAAAGATATCCTGATACTCCTTCAATAGTTTGATCAGACGATTAGCATCTGCTTGAGAAAAACTTGCTCCAATTTTTGTTTCTTTGGGATTTTCAGAATCACCCAAATTTATAACAACAGTTCGTTCTTCCGTAGGAGGTGTGGATTCTTCATGTCGGATCCATTCTCTTTTAATAACCTGGGAATCCTCTTCATTTTCGAGATTGGAATAATCAGATTCGTATGAGTTTTTTGGATATGAATCCAAGCCATGCATATGACTATTATGGTTATGCAAAGTGTCATGCCTGAGATGTAACAAGAGAATGGTCAGTATATGAAAATAAGAAATGCAATGCATGAAGATGTGATGAAAACAAATTTTCGAATTCCAGATTTTCGAAAATTTCATGGGGAACTCGTCCTCATATCATTGGATATCCTTGTTCCAAAAAATTATTTTGAAACTATAGATCGTGCAAAAGTCCAGGCCTCAAAGCATCATCATAGGGTTGGTTTGGTATACTTTTGCACGTCTATTAACAAAACATGCATATGCTTTTATTGAATTGAAAGTGATAAGGCCGTATTACAACATATACTACCTTGGATCAACGGCTCCAGATCCAAGTGTTCACACACATGAAAGAACAAAATAACGAAAATGCATGAAATGAGAACTAGTTAAGCATGTTGTACTCTACACCAAGGGAGAAATGAGTGTGCTCCCATGTAGCTTAGCAACGTCAATCATGTTCACAGGTCCAGGATGACAGGCTCCTTTCGTACTTCTGATGTGGCATTCCCAAAAGACAGAATCCCCTTATCAAGTAGATTTTGAATTTTGACCTTAAGAACCAAGCAATTATCAACATCGTGTCCTTTTTCTCCCATGTGATACACACATGTCTTGGACATATCGAATCCAGTAAACTTTGGAAGCTTTTCTCTCGGAACTTCCTTAGCCACCAATCTCTTTTCCAAAAGCATAGGCAATAACTGAGAGAGTGGTTTTGGTAAGGGTGCAAACTGACGAAGCGAGCCATGCTTACGCGGCTTCTTATTGGAGTCAGGACGCGATTGAATATGAACTACGTCCATTTTGTCAAGATGTCCTTGATTACATTCTCCAATCCCAGAAGATAGTTCAATTCCAGATGCTTGTTCTTCATAAGGCCATTTTCCTTTACCCTTTGAATGAAGACCAATTGTTTTCGGCATGAAAAGAGATGACAATTCTATAGTCATTTGATTTACACGATCCATAAGACGCATCATCATCTCGCGCATTTCATTAACTTGACCCTGAAGATCTGCAAGAGTAGGCATAATCTTGGTCGGGAGCAGTGGAGTTATGAATGCTTCAAAGTCTGCAAATGTGGCAGTTATTTCATCAATTCGGTTTTCCAGATCGGCAATTCGATCGTTCTGTTTTTCGATATCCATTTGGAGATCCTTTGCGCAAGTGGGGTTGGGCATTCTCCAAATACCTTGTAAATGAAATGAAGATCAAGTTAGTACGTGGAAAATAAATTGAAACGAATATGTAAAACCCTTCAATTTTATATTTTCTTTGGATGAAATAGGAATAAGAAATATTCTCATGATCCCAATACCATGTGAATGATCTCTTATCAAAATTTCTTCACAAGAAATTATACAATTGAAGGGGTAACACGCGATGATTAATCAAGATGCCCCATCTATATTCCATTGGAATCTCGAAAAAGAAAGCACACACAAAGGGAAATTTCACTATTAACAACAAAATTTGTGAAATACAATCCCTTAAAGACAAGAAGAGAATGAAAATTACATGAAAGGAGACTTCCTCATGGAATATAGCCAAACTCCTAATAGATCTTCTTTAGATGCGAGGTGAATTCGTTTGTTTTCTTGGGTCAAACGTTCAACCTCGGCTAAAGCTTCATTCTTTTCCTTAAGAGCTCTGACGGCTATAGCTTGCTGTTGAGTTGGCTTCTCGGGAACATTAGGGAGATCCACTTTAAGCTCGGGCTCGATACGACGGTGTATGTACTCCGGCAATGCGTGATGTACCTTCATTTCCCCTTCCAATTCTGACTCATCGGTAATGAGAATCGGCTCCGGGCAACATTTGTATCACATATCAATGATAGACTTGATCATTTCCTTCACATCCGCCACTTGGTTCTTTTGGATGACATCTTTGCGATAATCAAAATGATATAACCCCAGCTTGAGGAATGGTGGAATCTTTTGAAGCGCGCGATATTGACGGATCACCCTAAAAGGGTAATATGACGTAGACCCCGTAAGACCCAAGAGTGGGATTGGGTTGTCGGATCCGTTATTAAGGCGCACCTCGGGATTTCCAAGCCAACGAACATGCCATTGGATTTGATTTGGAACAAGGTTCTTGAAAAAATTAAACCAAGTTGAAAACGACCAATAAGGAAAGATTTCTTCCTTTTCTCGGAAGAGCGAGATAGGATGACAATCTTTGGATACATCTATAATTTTCAAGCTCAGACCGAAATCTTTAAGGTGAGAGACCAACCAAATTTGGAGTAAACCTATTGAGGCTCTAAAAATACCATTTTTGTTTTGTTTGAACCTATTGAGTGATACGAAGGTCTCACCTAAGATCATATTGGAGAATCTTTTGAACATACACACTTGATTGACAATGTGAACTACCAAAGGATCCATGGTCTTTTTGGTGAATGGGAAAACCACAAAACCAAAGAATGCTAAGAGAAACACTCGAGGAATTTGATTACCCGATCCTTTTGGCAAACTAGAAAAATGCCGTTCTAAGAATGTGAAAGGGAGTGCATTGGAATTTCCTCTAAGAACGCCTTTGATTTGGAGAATATCGATTCCTAAGAATTGGCTCAAAAGAGTTATAGGATCTATATCTATCGGAGGACTGACTAGACCAAAAAACCCGACTCTACCAATGGCAATATCGTACTCCTCAATTGTAGGGGTCAACTCATTTCGACCAAACACAAAAGTGGATGTCTTTGAGTTCCAAAAATGGGACAATGCTTTGATCATGGCGATACGAGGCTCGATATACAAGAGTGCGGGAAGATATCCGATCCTCTTTTCCACATAATCCTTCTGCTTTGACTCAAGACTTTCCCACATAGTCACAAGAGCTCTTGGAACGGGGATGATTCGAATCTCCGACACATTCATTTTTACTAACCCTAATTTGGGGCATCAAGATTAATCACCACGCATTATAGAAAAGAATATAACATGGAATTGAAATGGCGTAATTGAAATTGTAGAACGATACAATCAACCTTACCATGAAGATAAAATGGCAAGCACACCGACACATCGCATGAGGACATGTGAGTTTTGACACATAAGGGTATGATTCTAAAGGTTTAAGGTCCCCACCTTAATTAGATAAGAAGAGTTTACCCACCGCTACTAACGTCGGCCGGTGCACTTCTTACTAATCAAGATGAGCGGTATTGAAGAATGGATTACCACATGGATTCACATGCGGATTCCACTCTTAATACCTCCTAAAGGTGCCTTAAAGCGATCCGGGGTTTTAGACCGCGGGATGTGGGTGCATTGTGTCGTGCTAAAGCAAGTAAACATGCATTTAAATCTAAAGCAAACAACACTTCAATATAATCTCATACATTCGACATTCACCCGAACACCACCTACAAAACAAAGGGTTTGCATTCACTCCACCCCTTATGTCTCCCACCTACAAAACCATTTAACACATGGTTAGTGGACTAACCTCATTTTCCACGTGACTTCGACATGCAGTCGATGCTAAAATGTAGACGAGTGAGATAACAACCAATTAAGTTTATTACGGCTTTAATCCACTTAGGTTTGTAACCTAGTCCCCAGCGGAGTCGCCAAGCCTGTCGCGACCTACCCCTCGAGGGCCAAACTCGAATGAGGCGGGTTTAGAGATAAGTGTTCATGAGATGGTTTATATGGCACTTTTTTAAAATGATTTTACTGAAGTGTAAATCTTTTGTTTAGCCATATAACTCATTGATCATGAACGTGGATTTTCCCTAAATCCATATCTCGCGTGACAGCGGATTGATTATTTTTTAGGAGTCGCCACTAGCCTAGGTCGGGGGTCGGCTAGAATACCCAACCGAAACGCGGGAATTTCGTTTCGGTTTCTACGAAAACCAGAGATCAAAAGTTCGGGGACTAGCTTACGTTAATATTTCTATTAACGCCCTTTCGGTACCGCTAAACTTAACATGGTTGTTATCTAAGCTGTCATGCATTTGTTTTTATCATTTTCATGCCAAAGTCTTAGTCCACTAAGTGATCATGCATTTTGTTTTTGTATTTTCATTTTTTAGATTCTAAACTAATCCTATCTTAGTCTAGAAAAAGAAAGAAACAATCAATTGTATTTGAAAGACATTTCTTAAAGTAATCACTCGAAGTATTAAAAAAACGAGCTAATTCTAAGTGCGAGAAAGTAAAAAGATAAAAACCCGCAACTCGTCGGGTGTTTAATACAACACAAATTGAAAACCCGAGACATGATCGGGAATGAATGAATTAAGTACAAATTGAAACCGGATTGGACATCGGTTTAGAACCATCATCGAATGAGTACAAATTGAGACCGGATTGGACATCGGTCAATCACCTTGGTCTTTTCGATTTTGGATTATCCTCCCATGGACCGCCTCTCGGGTGTCGGTATTTACATTCATAACATTCATTCATGAAAAGACAACATATGAAAGAACAATGATGTAATCAATTCACTAATTAAGCACGGGCCTCGGGATCGGCCTTTGTTTTTCATGCGTTTCGATTCATCACCCACTTAATCACCTAACATTGATTGATTAATGGTTAATGATAATGGGCTACCATTTGCATTCACAAAACGGCAATTCATATCAATTAACCCCTAAAGTCGGGTTCTAATGACCTTGAATGGGCTACCCGCCGAACATGCACCGGGCCTACCATTCATCTAACAAACACATACATTATAATAAAATGAGCATGCATTCAAGCCCATGGGCCTTGTTTCGAAATCAATCCAACAATGAGAAATGGGCTTTATAAAAAAAAGACCACTTATTCAATTAATACCTAATTCGGATTGAATCTGTTCAAGTATGGTTAACTATCCTAATGACGTCCGAATGAAGTGATTTAGGTGTCATTAGAAAGCTTATGACATGAGGATCAAAAGTCAAGAAGACCATTTTTCCTAAATCCTAGCCAATTTTCCTGAAAATATCGAATTAAATCTCAGTGACAGGCTGGACTTGGTTCAGTTATGAATTTCAAAATAATGGCGGGAAAAATAACAAACCTTATCAAAACAGCGCAAAAATTTTTGTGCAGTTAGGATTCCCCATGTGCAACAACTTTCATGTTTTGAGTTTTTGCTAAAAATCCCTCCAAATATTTATAAAATTCGATTTTCGCGAGGGACTCAATTGCAAATGGAATTTTAACCTGAAAAGACCTTTCATGAGAATTTAAACAAATTAGTCCTTCAAAAATTGCTGTTAGGTCCTCACAATCTCCAGTTAGTATATTGAGACCCCAATGAACAACTTTGAAGTTTTGAATTTTTGCAAAAAAGGGCTCTAACTTCATCAAATTCGGAGAAACACTTTGTGAACTCCAAAAGAACAAAAATCAGATCTGGACACAGAACTGATCAAATCATGAGAATTCTTTTTGAAAATTCAAATGATCTTCGATTTTGATGAAATTAGTATCAATAGAAAGATCTCGATCTCAGGAAGAACGTTCGTGAAGAAAATGTTTTCATATCTCGAACGCACGAATTTATGAAGACCGAAGAACACATGAAGGTCGAACTGAAACCAGCATGTCACCAGATTAGGTGCAGATGACGTGGCAAATCGTACTAGGCTAACGTGCTCAGAATTTTATGAAAAGTTTACAGTGAATAGATCAAGATGTGTTTTACAACTTTCATGAAGGAAGTTTTTCCAGAAAATGATCGTAGAAAATCATAAAATTCATCGAACAGCACAACGTCAGTCAGGGAATCATCAGAACAGACTTAAACAACGTATTCCAGATTCTGATCCTCACTTCTAAACGTGTTTTGACATACCAAATCAAGTCCGATCAAAGCATATGATATATCAAATCGAAGCTTAAAACGAACACTACGACTCTCTAGTTTATCACTTCATCAGATTCTGACGTTAACAAGCTCAAATCAGAGTCTCAAACTTGCAGGTTTTCCAGGCTACGAATTTGCAGAACTGTGTTTAAGTGTTCTTACCTTGTCTCACGATGATCCAACGCTCAAGCGAGCGATCCGGCCTCTATATTCTGATCTGGAATATCACGGAGAGGCCTCGGAAAGCTCGGCCAATCTACAATAACGGATTACAAGAGATGATATGAGAATCGACTAGTTTTCACACAAATAAACGAATCAGCAAAAGTTGAGGAAAATGATGCGATCCGGTGGCTGTTCAATGCGAAGCCAGCCACCACAATGCCGTGAGGACGTCGAGGGATGTCGTCGGTTGCTTGGAATCGCCGGAGGAGGTCGCCGGAGAGCCGGTTCAGCCGGTTGAACCGGCTGAACACATCACCGGCAGCCTTGCCGGTGATGATGCCGAGATGAAGAACTCGCCGGAGGGGGGTGCTCCGGCCACCAGCAAGGATTGCTGGTCTTGCGATCAGCCTCAAGCCGCCGTGGGGGACGTCGGAGGGGCGGCGGCTCGCCGGAAAGCCGCCGGCAAGGAGCTAGAACACTCACGGCCGAGAGAGGACTTCGGGAGAGAGAGAGATGATCGTGAGAGAGGGAGAAAGAGAGATGATCGTGAGAGAGGGAGAGAGAGAGAGAGAGGAGAGAGAGAGAGGAGAGAGAAATTAAATCTGAAAATGAACCCCCCCAAATTTTGGAGGGAAAAAACCTTATATATCCCCCTTTAATTTTGGAATTTAACCCTTGCATTAATCCAATAGCCCAAAATGCATTTTTTAATGATTAAAAATCTTCTTTAAGGGCTAAAGATTAGTGACATGGCCATGATTGATTTACTAATCCCCTAATTAATTTGTTTAATCCTTGAAAAAGGGTATTTTTGTCATTTTCAATTAAGGGCATTTTTGTCATTTTTGCACTTAAGAGGATGTGACTGATCTTGATTGGTCCGACCGGATTATTGATCATCAAAATTTTCGACCGGAAAATGACTAGTCTAATCGGATCAGTTCAATTTAAATTTAACCAATTTGAGTCAATTAGTTCTGAATTTGGGTAATTGTATGACCGAGCTAGACTAACAAGTTTAATTGAAGTCTAATTAACCAAATTGAGTCTCAATTCATCAAATTGATTATTAGTCTAGAGTGGGTCAAGTTGAATTGCACTAATTAGACCAATTACTCATAGACTTTTCTATCATTGAACCACTAAATTGATCAAATTGACCCAAATTCATGTGATTTTTCCAAAATTGATTTTGAATTTGGATTTCATATAAGAAATTAGGCTCATTCGTGCCTCAATTGCGCACATCATGAAGAATCGATCAAAATCACTGATTAGGGCTAAAATTGGGGGTTTTTGTGTTTGGCTTGGAATTGCAAAATTGATTCAAGAATTGGATATAAAATGACCTCTAGATCAAATGTCATGAAGAAAACTAATCTAAAAACGACTAGAAATGAAGTAATTTCATTTTTGGCCGATTTGAATCAAATTCCGCAATTTGGGAAAAAATTGATTCTAAATCGATTTTTGTAAAATTTCTAATGCCAAAGGTAATTTGAATGTAAAATAAGATGATTTTTGGATTTTTGAATTTTTTCAAATTTTTTGGTCAAAGGTTTGACCAAAAGTCAAACCCTAGTTGACTTTTCACTAGGAGCTTGATTTTATGATCAAATCTTTGAATTTTTCTAAAATTTCCACTTCTAAAGTGAAATTGGACTTGAAAGGAATCTTTTTATGCGAAAAGCCCCAATTTGACCTGGGGTTGACTTTTGGTCAAAGGGTTGACCAAAAAGTCAACGCCAAAGTCAACCATTTGACTTTTCGGATTTTTGTATGAAATGAATAGAAAATCGCTTATAAAAGCTAAGCCAACAGACAGAATTAAAAAACGACATTTTTTTGCTCGAGAAACAAGCTCCGTCGCGATCGGAAACCATAATCTCGAATTTTTTATTTTTAATGACGCATCGGCTAAAATTAGGTGTCAACAGCTGCCCCTCTTTGAGTGGAAGTTCGAAGAGGTTTCACTCAAAGACCAATTGGCACCTGCAAATTTTAGTCGATTCCATTTGGGAAATGAAATAAAGACAAAGACATTTGATTAGAGTCTTAGCTGAAGCACTTATCGTTGGATTGTCAGATTATTCATGTGTTCTTCTCTTCTCTCTCTCATGTGATGGAATGAAGGAAGAAAGGAAACAGAAATGATTTTGTAGGAAACCTATGGTTTAAGGAAAACCAAGAACCAAAGGACAAGGTTTAAGGATGACCTAGAACCTAAGGACAAGGTTTAAGGATAACCTAGAACCTAAGGACAAGGTTTAAGGATAACCTAGAACCTAAGGTATGGTTTAGGCTAACCAAAAACCGAAAATAAGGGGTTGGTTTAGGATGACCAAAAACCGGGGGTATGGTTTAGGCTGACCAAAAACCGGGGGTATGGTTTAGGCTGACCAAAAACCGGAGATAAGGGGTTGGTTTAGGATGAGCAAAAACCGAGGGTATGGTTTAGGATGACCAAAAACCGAGGGTATGGTTTAGGCTGACCAAAAACCGAAAATAAAGGGTTGGTTTAGGATGACCAAAAACCGGGGATATGGTTTAGGCTGACCAAAAACCGAAAATAAGGGGTTGGTTTAGGATGACCAAAAACCGAGGTATGGTTTAGGATGACCAAAAACCGATGTATGGTTTAGGCTGACCAAAAATGTTAGATTTGATTGTAGCTCGTGCCCCTTGCATGGCTGCTATTTATGTGGGTGAATAAACCGTGCACATATTGGATGAGGTCTGTAAATTAGAACTACACACGAGTGACTCTTGAACTTGTGAAATCAATTGGTGCATCTAGGGAAGCAAAGCCGTCTTTCTTAGAGAGAAAAGATCATGCTACGGTAACATGGATTCAATAGGATATAGTTCGATCTAAGCGCTGTCTAGGAGAGCGAAACTCATTGACTGTTCTTTATTCAACACTTCTCCACATTGCAACTTTTAATGAACAAAAGTGGGTCTTTGCACTTTACAGTGATTGTATAAATTTATCTTTGGCCTGGGTTATAGCTTAGCGTGACTTTTTTTATATGTTTAATTTGCTAAAATGATAGATTTAGTTCTTTATTAATTTCTTGTTAATTCTAATTAATCATTCTCAGTCATCTCGGACGAATTTTCATTTTTTTTTACAGATAATTCTACGTGGACTACCATGTATAATGTTGCGCGAAATGCAGCTTCGAATCTCGCCTTTGTCTTAGGTACAACTAGTCCTTTTCTCCTTACAAATATGAAGGTTTCAAGTAACACTTTGACAAAATAGAAAACTACACTAATCTATGGCCAAATTTCTCTGCAGGCCACTTCCTCGCAGCAAAGTTCACATTTGGAGCTCCATTTATGTTGATATTTTTAATTTACAAGTGGAGGAGAAGGCACCTAGCAATGGACGAAAACATTGAAGAATTCCTACAAGCTCATAACAACTTTTTGCCCATAAGGTACTCTTACTCAGATCTCAAGAAAATCACAAAAAATTTCAAACACAAATTAGGAGAAGGAGGATATGGTTCTGTGTACAAGGGAATACTTAGAAGTGGCAATGAAGTTGCTGTTAAGATTTTGAACAAATCAAAATCTAATGGCCAAGATTTTATAAGCGAAGTAGCTACTATCGGAAGGATCCACCATGTTAATGTGGTTCAACTTGTTGGTTTTTGCTTCAACAACTCTAAGCAAGCTCTCGTGTACGATTTCATGTCAAACGGGTCTTTGGATAAGCATATTTTTTCTAAAGATGGCAACTACTCTCTTGATTATAAGAAAATATATGAGATCTCTCTCGGTGTGGCTAGGGGGATAGAATATCTACATCGGGGATGTGACATGCAAATTCTACACTTTGATATCAAACCTCACAATATTCTTCTAGATCTAAACTTCACTCCCAAAGTCTCTGATTTCGGGCTTGCAAAACTTTATCCTGCGGACCACATCATAGTATCATTGACTGCTGCAAGAGGAACCTTGGGATATATGGCTCCTGAGCTATTCTACAAGGACATTGGTGGTGTCTCTTATAAAGCTGATGTTTACAGTTTTGGGATGTTGTTGATGGAAATGGCCGGTAGGAGGAGAAATCTAAATGCCAATGCTGACCGCTCCAGCCAAATTTACTTTCCTTTGTGGGTTTACGATCAACTCAACAAAGAAAACGAGGTCGAAATGGAAGTAGTAGAAGAGGAAAGAGAGATAACTAAGAAGATGGTACTAGTTGCCCTTTGGTGTATTCAGTTAATCCCAAATGATCGGCCATCAATGAGTAGAGTCCTAGACATGCTTGAAGGAGATATTGATAAATTGCAACTGCCCTCGAAGCTACTTCTGTATCCGTCCGACAAGCCAGTTGATGACGTCAACACTGAAATAGAACTTGAATCCTTCTCAACTTCATCAAGTGCTCCCACAATTATCTAATTGGGACCAAGTTTTGAATAGCAATAAGATTACGAAATCGTGGATCGTATGATTTTCTTTTCTCCATGTATGAATAATATGCAAAATAAAGGTAGTTCCATCATAAGCATAATTGGCCATGCAATTCGTGAAACTGGATGCTTTTACCGTTTGTTAGTTCCTGTGTTTCGTAGAAGAATTGCCTCATGATTACATTACTTGTTTCCCAAGTGCTCTTGATATGACAGAACAGGCTGGTCTTGTATGGAGCAATGAGTCTGTCTCCCTTCTCTCCACCGTCCAATATCAAGCTTTCTCCTTCCCACTGAAACCTCTCACCCTCGCCCTCGACCGCTGCCTGATCACCCAACTCGATGGAGGCCACCTCCGCGGAGCAACATCCCACCTCGACCTCATGCCTCGTGATGTGTCCAATCCCGACCTCCTCACCTTCTATCTCCTCCTCAAGTCCTGCATTCACTCCTGTGCGTTGGCGAATCCATCGCGCCCTCGCTCGGTCCCAGCTGGAGCCCAACTCGATTATTCTCAACTCACCCATCTATCTCTACTCCAAATTCATTGACTGGGCTTGGGGCGAAGAGGGTTTTTAGGGACACGGATAACAAAAGGGACTTGGTTTCTTGGAGTTCCAGGATCCCTTTGCTATGCCAATAATCATATGGTTGAAGACGGGGTTTTCCCTAATGATTCTGATGCGTGTTTTGGGTCATTGATTGACATGCTTGCCAAGGGAAGTGCTGATTGGGTTGCAGCTCGTAAGGTGTTTGAGGAAATGTCCGAGAGGAATGTGGTTGCCTGGGCTCATGAGGATGACCTGATCTACTCAGTTGGGTTGTCTAAAGAAAGCTGTTGATTTGTTTTAGGCTACGCTGGTGTGTGGACCTTTGCCAAATAGATTTAAGCTCGCAGCTGTTTCGTCGGCATGTTCGGAGTCGGGGTTGCTATCGCTTGGGATGCACCCAAAGTCATACAGTCTGGATTGGCTTTGGATGTCGGTGGTGGATGCAAGCTTGGCGAACATGTACGTGAAGTGTGTAGCTAGTGGATCGCTTCGTGATCCGAGAAAGGTGTTTTGATCGGATGCAAGATGAGATCTCGAGCAGCGATAATCACGTTCACAAGAAAGGAAAATTGAATAAATGCCACACGAAGGTTCATTTTGCTTCTACGGAAAATAAATAATTTGGAAAACTTTTTTCTAAAACAATCGCTTGTTTCTTCCCCATCAAAGTTTGTGTCAAACTTAACGATAACAATTTATGTTTGAACGTTTTCGTAAATGATGAAAATATTTTTAGTTCATTCATTTTTATAAGCTATATAAGGGATCATTTTTAAAAATATATTTTTAAATTCATTCATCCGCAAAACAAAAAAAGTGTCATTGTCATTTAAATTATATACTCATGAGGAGTCTACTAGAAAATTAAGTAGCACCGACACCGACATGCGACACGACATGACACGCCGACACATCATTTATCAAAAAATGAGAATTCTGACACGTTAGGATACGTTGCATATTAAATATATAATTTTATATATACATGATAAATCATCATTTTTACGATTATTTCAATCAAATTAATTTGATTCAAATCCACAAATAGATAAATAATTAAAAAAATGAGTGTCAGACAAGTGTTGGTGTCCGACACGTGTTCGACATGACATGAAGGCCTCCAGAGAGTGTCCATGCTTCCTAGCTAGAAAATGTCCTCCACTAGTTGCCAAAAAGTTCACAGTGAGTCATAACTATTTCCGCCCCACTCACGACCTGAAGGTTCAAGATTGACCAGTCTATCACCGTAACCTTATCGAGATGCCAGCAGCCAATAGATCTGTCCACAAGAAATATGTGCAACTAAGAAATACATAAGAAATACAATACAAGCCATTCAGATATTCGTTCGTGAAGCGAATCAAATCCATAATTTCATGAAAACATGTCTCTTTACCATCGGACCAATCGCCCTAGTGAAAAGAAAGTGAATGAAAAGGAAAAAGCACCGCACATTAGGGTGGCTGAAAGAGGCCGATGCCACTAATTAATAACTAACACAAAGCGCCGCGGTGTTCCACAATAAGTGCAGATCTAAAGGCCGGCGAAAGGATAAAGTCCACATTCAATGTCAATGACGACTTTGCTTGCCATTTGTGCCTCTTCTTTCAGTGCTTTGAAGCCTATTCAATCCTGACAAATGATACGGACAGATACAAGCAATAAGGTGAGGAATGAGTTCATCTCTATGATTGAGTAGATTGAGGATCGCCACTTTGAAAATCAATGGACTAACGCTTGGTTACTTTATTACTTAAATAATTATAACGTGTGAAGGGTTTAGATGACTAAATAAGGAAAGCAGGCTGGACTCACTCACAGAATACAAGGTTTTGATGGGGGCCACCAATTTCATACGGAGGGTCTTTCATCAGAACAACTCCGGGGATTGTAAGAGCGTCTAAAAAGTAAGCTTCTTCATTGACAACATGGACGGTGTGGCGTCTACAAGCAATGACGAGGTCCACATGAGCGCCACGTACCTCGGGGGCTTCTTAGCAGGACGGGGGAGTTCACGGGGGTCTTGTACCATGAGATGGCGCAGGTGTGGCGGTGGAACGGGGACGGGCGGGCTCATCGAGGGGATCACGGATTTCGTGAGGCTCAAGTCGGGGATAGGTGGGACCAGGGCTACGACGGCACGGCGCGGTTTCTTGACTATTGCAATGGCCTCAGAAACGGTTTCGTGGCCGAGCTGAACAAGAAGATGAGGACTGCTTATAGTGATAGCTACTTTGTTGACCTGCTAGGCAAGAGCGTTGACCAGCTCTGGAAGGACTACAGGGTCTGAAAAGAGAGAGAACAGAGAGAAGAAGAAAGAAGAATGTGGGACCTGCAAGGAAAGAAAAGGAAGCAGTCAAACCAAAAGAGGGACAGCAGGGGTAATATGGAAAAACACCGTAAAAAAGGAGTGTTGAAGCTAAAAATCGATGTGGAAATAGCGCGGGCCAGTGTTAAAATGGCCTCTTTGGATAAGACGGCGCAAGCAGTACAGCTCTATGGGTGATATCTTCAGAGCTTCCTCGCCACAAATGAACCTTCTGTTTTTAAGTTCACCGGAGTCCATATCCATTCCTTCATGTTGGTCCAATGAAGTACTAGGCAAGTCTTTATCCTTTGAGCTATCTGCAAATCAAAGTTGAAAGTCATATAAAGAAGCACATACATGCTGCAGATTTCTATATCGGCATAGAAATCATATTGCATTGCACAGCCCGTGTATAAAAAATATAAACTCTCTTTTTTTGGTCGAAATAAAAAAAAAAGATAAAAAAAGTGATGCTTCCACAAACTCTGTAGGTCATTTAGCAACCTTGACTATTCATAAAATGCCCAAGACCTTTGCTCTAGCTGAGAGCCAACTCCGCATATCCTTGAATAGCAAGAAAAAAATGAAAACAACCCATTTCCATGTCAACTCCACACATCCTTAAACAAACTAAGGCACTATGCACCCAGCAGAACAATTTCAGTAGACGGACTACAGGCTAGGAGCGTTGAAGCTGGATGCTTCTGCTCGAAAACATAAGCTGGTACAGCCTCTTCTGTACAGGAGGCAGAACTATACAGCATGCTCATTGAGAAATAATCAGAACAAGCATTTGCGTGTATAATCAGCTTCGGACATGATTGAAGGTCGACGGTCAGAAGTTCCTAACATTGACAGAATCCACCATCCTAAATTCCGCTAGAAATGTTATAGCACGCAATCTTTTGCATCTTGTCTCAATCAATGAGAAGATTCAGTAAGATGATGCTTGATAATTGATCATTTTCACAGATGGGAACCTCGGAGGTGGTATTTCCGTTCTTTTTGGGTAGAAAGAAGGATGCTCCTTGACAGTTGACTTTATGCGTGTTCTAGCGGTAGCAGTACCAAACTTTTGCACCAGAGTTGATACAAAATACCAATACCCTTTATTGTATTCTCCGGGAATCCGTCCAATCATACTTTTACAGCAGCTCTAGTTCAGTTTTCTGATGCATCGCAATATCTATGGCAGAAAAATGCTGATGGAGCATTCAAAGCATGTGATGAGAGTGTGGAAAAGTACACGCGATCATGTGCCACAACTATCCGCCATGCCCACAGCCCGAGCTAACCCTGGGTGTGACAAAGCATTCAGACAATGACTTCCTCACAATTCTCCTCCAAGATCGAATTGGTGGACTTCAAGTGCTTCATGAGAACCAGTGGATCGACGTTCCTCCAATACCTGGAGCGCTAGTGATCAACATTGAAGATCTTTTGTAGGTAAGTAGCTTTGGCCAGATATCATTGTTCATCTATGAATTTTTCTGAAACCGTGTTTTGATTGGTGGACACATTGCGATCCTCTTCTTGCCCGCATTACTGTGCTTTCTCATATGCTAAGTTAGTAAAAGAGCTCTTGAGAATTCAGGAATTAAAATACCATGGCATCTTCCCTGTAACAATAGCATCATGTCTTCACAATCTGCACTTTTCTTTGATAAGACAAATCTGCATTTACCATTCCCAAATGCCTTGTGCATCGAGTATCCTAACAGAGCTATTTGATTCATCCAAACTTGATTCTAACTTTGTTAAATCATGCTAGCCTCACATTGAAAGGTTCAAAATTGTCTGAATGACACAGATGTACATTGAAAACAATGTTTTTAACAAGAGTGGACAATGTCGGTTCTAGATATTCTGCAATTTTTATATTTATTAACATTAAGACCGGTTCTAGATATTTGCAGTTCTTAACAAACGACCAGTTTAAGAGTGTCAAGCATCGAGTCATGGCAAACAAGAGAGGCCCGAGAGTGTCGGTGGCGTGCTTCTTCATCAACACTCCTTGGCCATCATTAAGACTGCATGACCCATCAAGGAATTGGCATCAGCAGACAACCCACGAATCTATGAGGAGACCACGCTTCTAAACTACACTGCCCATTACATTTCCAAAGGCCTAGATGGAGCTTCTACACTTCCTGATTTCAAGCTGTAGACCGTGTAAATTTATTAATCTGGTCTCACCAATGTCTGTATTTGAAGATAAAAGTCTGTCGTCCATACACAACTCGGTCACCGCTCGGTCACTGATGCTTATATTGCTTCAATTGACGAGCACCAACGCAACTCTCTAAAACCAAGATCGTTTTCTAAGCAAAAGCAGAACCAAAAATGATGCCGAAACGCTATAGAAAATTTGACTGAACAAGAAAGTTCGATAGAAGAACAATTTGTCCTCCAAATATGATTATCAAATCAAAAATATCCAAAGTCTGCTGAAAAGAAACCCTAAAACAAGCTTATATAGACTCAAACCTAACCCTATTAGGAAACGTAATCATCAAAACATAAATTGGGAAACTGCCAATTATTAAATTAACCCAAAAAATTACTATAATAATTTTTTAAAAAAATCTAAACCATCCCGAATCGCAAAAATCCATCGTTAGTCGCATAACGGGTCCACTGGTCCTCTAGGTGCATCATTCTCCCCTGCTAGAGAAAGATTCGTCCTCGAATCCGCTTCGCCTTCATTGTCGTCAATCTCCTTGGAATCTTCTTCCTCTTCAGCGTAGTAAGTTGATAAATCTGCTACATGAAAAGTTCTAAAAACATTATGCTCACCCGGTAACCCAGGTGGTAACTCTTCCGGTACGACATCAGTAAATTCCTCAAGCGAGGGCAGAACTTGAGTAGAGATTTTGGGACTGTTAGAATTCCGCTCCATTACCACAATGACAGAAAGCTCAGGCGCGCTCACTGCCTCTTCTTCAAATTCAGACCTGGACAGCAGATTATTTTTCACTTCCTTTTTGAAATCTGAAGGACCTAGGGTAATGGTTCGACCATCTTTCTTGAAGGTATAGGTATTTTTGAAACCATCATGCTGTGTCTTTCTGTCAAACTGCCAAGGCCTCCCCAACAGAATATGACAAGCATCCATTGGAACGACGTCACCCCACACTTCATCAGTATATTTCTTCCCAATCGAAAACTGCACTAGACACCTCTTGCTCGCTTTTACCTCATTCCCCTTCCTAAACCATGACAGCTTATATGGTTGAGGATGCTCCACAGTTTTCAACCCCAACTTTTCTACCATTGTGGTAGATATTACATTCGCACAACTTCCCCCATCAATTATCATACTACACACCTTTCCTCCACTAGTGCACTTAGTATGAAATATATTATGCCTGAGCCACGATTCATCATCTACCTCAGCAATATTTAATATTCTTCTAATGATTAGGGACTCACCAAAATCAGCATAGATAATCTCTTCCTGTTCCGCATCGTCATCCTCTTCTTCGCCTTCAGATTCATCATAAACTGGACCTTCATCAAAGACTGGATTATCAACAAGCATCACAATTTGTCGGTTCGGACAATCAGCAGCAAAATGCCCGAATCCTTGACACTTGAAACACCGCTTGGCTACAGTTCCTCCCCTACTGGTTCCAGTATTGCTCTGCCCCTCCTTGGATGCAGGTTTAGAATTCACATCCTTAACTGTGATCAGTGTCGAATTTACTACAGATGTTCCCGCTTTTCCTTGGGATTCTTTATCTGACCACTTGGAAGCGCTGCTTGACCACTTAGAATTACTGCTCTTTCTTTTAAACTGCCCCTCCACCTTTAGGGCTAGTTTGCACACATCCTCATACGTCCAATACTGCTGCAATTGGACAACATCAGAGATCTCATATCGCAGCCCTGCCAGATATCGTGCAATCGTCTGCTCGTCTTCCTCCGCCACATCACAACGCATCCGCAAACGATCAAATTCTTCAATAAATTCTTCAACCGTTTTATCACTTTGCTTAACATTATGATACTCGATGAACGCCTCTTGCCTATAATGAGTAGGCAAAAAAAATTTTTGCAACAACTTTTTCATCTTCTCCTAGCGATCTACTTTCGGCTTGCCCTCTCTAGCGCGTTGCTTTTTTACGTGTTCCCACCAAATCGAAGCATGTTTTCGCAGCCTAATAGCCACTAACTTCACTTTTGCCCCTCAGTTAGGTCTTTAAGGTCAAAAATTCGTTCTACCGTGTGCAACCAATCAATAAACTCATCAGGATGAGCCTTACCATTAAACTCAGGAATTTCGATCTTCATTCCGAAATTTTGAGAAGAATGCTGATTTCCAGGTCGTACTCCTCGATTCCGCCCCTGGTTCAGAACCCCAAAAGGGTTTACGTCTTCTTCTTCATCATCGGATGAATCCTCAAAATCCACTCCTTCTTCGGATTGAACGCCCAATCTCGCCTCCGCAAGTTGTCGCTCCAAATCCTGAATTCGTCTTCTCTGTTCTTCAATTTCTACGTCTCGCAGATCTCTTAGACGCGGTTGGTCGTCTGCTTCAGGAACGCCTCCACGCCCCCGGCCACCACGAGCCCGTCGTCCACGACCGCGATTCTGTTCAGCCATTGATTCGAGCAACCTATGCTCTGATACCAATTGATGCCGAAACGCTATAGAAAATTTGACTGAACAAGAAAGTTCGATAGAAGAACAATTTGTCCTCCAAATATGATTATCAAATCAAAAATATCCAAAGTCTGCTGAAAAGAAACCCTAAAACAAGCTTATATAGACTCAAACCTAACCCTATTAGGAAACGTAATCATCAAAACATAAATTGGGAAACTGCCAATTATTAAATTAACCCAAAAAAATTACTATAATAATTTAAAAAAAAAATCTAAACGATCCCGAATCGCAAAAATCCATCGTTAGTCGCATAACGGGTCCACTGGTCCTCTAGGTGCATCAAAAAAGAGAACACAAAATGGAGGGAGAGGAAGATTAACAGATACCCCTTTAAAATTGAAAGAACGAACATTTCTGTTTGGCTCAGGTTCAAATTTTGACTTTGTATATCGGCGGCAAGGATAAAAAGTGGAACTCTTGCCAGTCTCCAACTCGCTCCCCGACAATAACCAGAATCAACCGCAAGGCAAAAATTCATGTACACTAAAATTTTTTATGAAACAGGAGGTTTCCATTACGAACGCGACGATATCTGAAATCCAATTAATATAATCGAATCACCATCACATTAAGATGATGCAACGATTAATCCAAGTGTCTGTTTTCACTTTTGGCTCGTTAAGGAATCATGAATCACATGTTGGTGGAGTCTTACGGTGTTGTGATTCATAGTATTATTGCCTCCTTGTTTATTGCCTAACATTTGTAACTTTGTGCAAGCTTGCATGGATCTCGAGGATTAAGATCATGGGCACCTCGATATCGATGTCATCGAGGATTCGAGTAACATAGCATTTTGATTATCACCACTGACGAACCGGCTTTACTGAAATGGAGCATCATTTGTGTAAAAGCTTTCACCAGAAAAACAGCATCTAGATTAAAGCCCTGGAACTAGCGTTCCTTTATGGAGTCATCCATGGCTTTAATGTTGATCCAGTAACGTACTAGGAAGATGATATGCAATAGGAATTAGAGTATCCATGTGCACGTTCTTTACATTTTTTTATATATTTTTTTAAACATATAACTCCTTAAATCTCGCAGGTAAAGTAGATCTTCAGAAGTACTATGATTGCATCTAAGATGGGATTCCCCCACTCACCCACGCAACATCAGAACATGGGATCTTTCTCAACAGCGAGGCTGGAAGACGATGGAGATTCTATCTTGGGCTCTTACTCTTCATGGCTAGTAAGCACACTGCAACGATGAAAACTACGTACCACATTGAACTGCAGTATCCTCTTTATCTTTTCATTTCTGAAACTTCTTGTGGTGCTTGTGTTCTGTCACAGTACTTCATTTTTTATTGAGCATATGTTCATGTTAATCAAGAGGCGAGGTTTTTAATACATCATGCAGAGGAAGCAACCGTCTGCCTTGTGCTCATTCGAAGGAATTATGAAGAAAGCCAAAGGTAAAGAGATCGCGGTGTTCTTGGACTATGATGGCACTCTCTCTCAGATTGTAGACAACCCTGATCAGGCGTACATGACAGAAAAGGCGCGTCTGCTCTCCTTCATAGGATTGAATTTCCAAATTCTGGTCCTTATGATAGGGAATCGCCAAGCGTTCATTGATGCAATATAAAACACAGCAAACCAAGTGAAAGCAAATTGACTATCGAGTTTCAGTTTTCTCACATCAAACTCACAAAAATCACTTGGTTTCCATAGGGCACATGTAGTTAAAACAACTTCTCATTCAGCGCAAACTGCTTATAGACAAATATGACAAATATTGAGGTGTGTGTAGTGACTGACTTAAAATGCAGATGCGTTGTGCCGTACGCGAAGCTGCAGGCTGTTTTCCCAATGCAATTGTTAGTGGAAGGCGTCGCGACAAGGTATGCTCATTTCTGTGTTCTGATGATGCACGCATTCTGCTGCTTTTTCATCGAGTACAGTTTAGGAACCACGCATCAGGAATCTGTAGATTCATCCCGCTTTTCTTTAGCTAAACAAGAAAAACTTGGACACTTTGTTTAGGTCCTCCAAAGAATCAGCGCCATTATTTAAACAGCAATTGTCATTTTTCTAAGCAAGTGGTGGCAGCTCATGGGCTAATGGCTTTCTCCTTCCGTTTTTATGGACCGCATAATTCTGAAGTCAAAACGGGAGCCTCGCAACGGATGCCGTTGTGCGCTTCTCTCCTCTCAATCAATCAGATATAGAGAAGCTGCTCATCATATCATGCGTTGTAATGTCTCCATATAACACTCAATTCATAATCCAAACTCATCTCCAACAAATATACATTCCCACCGAAAATTGAATTGCAGTGCAGAGAGAGAGAGAGAGAGAGAGAGGAACAATGCCTACCATTATCGATTTGGCCTCCGACTCATCTCCAATAATCGGGTCTCGGAGGAGCTCAACGCGGGCAAGAGAGAGAGAGGAACAATTGCAGTGCAGAGAGAGAGAGAGAGGAGGGGGGGTGAGGAGGTTCTAAGGGCAAGACGACGAGGCAAAGGAGGTGGGGGGTGTTCTACACGCGCGACAAAGCGAGGAAGGAAGGTGGTGTGCACAGAGCAATTTCGACACTGTACACGGCGTCGGTGGGGAACTGGGGGGACACTTTTCTTCTTTTGATAAGTACGCACTGCAAATATTATGGTGGAAGAGGAATTAGTTAAATAATAAAAGAAGGTAAAGTAGTTTAAAGGAACAACCTGATATTTATATAGGTGATAAGTCTTTTCTCGTACCTCTACCATTCTCATAGTTACGATCGGTCCTCTCAATCGATGACCAGAACGTGCGCAATCTCTGGCAAATCTTCACGGCCATCTGTTAGCCACCACCCTTTTAGAGCATCACAGTAACGGATTCTCAATTTCGCCAAGCGTGTGAGGTTGCGCATCTCCAGTGGCAAACGCTTTAATTTCGGACATCCAAATAATACAAGCTTTTCAAGCGAAGAGAAATTTTCAATCCATTCTGGCAAACTCTCCAGATTTAGACAATGAAAAATCTCGAGAGATTGTAGAGTTTTGACATGTTGAATCCCCTCGGGTAGTGTCGTCAAAGCCCGAGGACCAGAGATTTCAAGAACACGAAGTTTCGTAAGGAATCGCCATTGGATGCCGTGCTCGTCTTCTTCGCACAATAAATCAAATCCTTCAACTCGCTCAATGGTGAGTTTCTGGAGCGAGGAAAGGTGTTGTATGCCAGAGAGACTCCTTAGTTTGCAAGCGATGAGGCACAAGGACTCGAGATTACTAGCTAATCGGAATAGAGTCTTGAGCTTCGAGAGCTCCAGATCACTACTAGCAAAATGTAGATGCTTTAGTTTAGAGAAAGGGATGAATGTGGATCCCATTGCTGCTTCTGATGGGCAATTTGGATTGGCCAACATTTTCGTTCCATCTATGTCCAACGCTTGCACCTGGGGGAATGGTGGCACGTCATTCAAGTGGGGACAGCCGATTATTTTCACGAACCGAAGTTTTTGGAATGATGACCGTGAATTGTTTGGCTGATGCTTTTTATCTGCTCCTATTAGTTGCCTTCTTCCCAACCATCCTTTTAGGTTTTCGCAATAGATGAGGGACAGTGTCTCAAGAGATGGGAAGAAGGGGTGTGTAGTATTAGATTGCTCCAGGTCACTTGTTTGTTGAAGGAACTTCAATGCAGGCAAAAAATGGAGCCCGAACGTCTTTAGGGAAGGGAGTTCACTCAAGGGTGGTAGGTGGCTCAGTGACTCACAATTATATATTAAGAGGTCTCTAAGATTGACCAATTTCCTCAAATCTCTTGGAAATGTTTTAAGGTTCTCACAACTATAAAGTTCAAGGATTTGCAAGTTCACCAAATCCATGATTGAATCTGGCAAACTCTGCATAGATTGGTTTCCAAAAATCCTAAGAAACCTTAAGTGCTTCGACTTTTTAAAAGAGGAAGGAGGGAGAGGAATATTTGTATGATCCAAAACTAACGCTCGACAGTGTCCACACTCGGACAAAACTTTGGAAGAGTTGAGTGAAGAGGAATTACAGATAAATGTCCGCAATTTGGATGTTTTGAGCAAGGACATCATTTTCTCTTCAGAGGAAATCTCTGAAATAAAAGCATGTCGAATTCTTTCATCATTATCTCCTCCTCTAAAATTAACAGTCTTGCATTCACCTCCCCCAACTTTTTGGGCAAGATCATGCATGAGATCATGCATCTTGAAACTTCTGGCTTCACCAATGTTGTTTGTGTATTCAACATGGAGGAATGACCTACCTAATAGTTCTTCCAAGTAATTGTTAGCGACCTCTTCAAGGTCATCCTCCCTGTTATGGGACTCAATAAAGCCTTGTGCCACCCAAAGTTGTATCATCTCCTGTTTACGATAGATATAGTCTTTCGGAAATAATGAGCAATATACAAAACAATGTTTCAAGCATGACGGGAGACGATCGTAACTGAAATTGAGGACTTGCATAATTCCATCATCAACCTTATCAATTTCTGGTATTTCTGGAAATTCGTGCACTTTGTAATGGAGCCATTCATCTTTCTTTTTGCCGTACAGAAGGCCTCCAATAGTTCTAATGGCAAGGGGAATCCCGGCGCATTTTTTAACTATATCTCGACCTATCTCCTCCAGTTCTGGGTCTACCCCATCTCCAAAAGCCATTTTCCTAAATAAGTACCACGACTCATTTTCAGCTAGGCCACGTAGAACATGGATAACTGATTTCTCATCCATGACCTCTGCAACTTTGTGGCTGCGAGTGGTTACAAGTATCTTGCTTCCCGGTAAACCACCCTCTAGCCATTCTCCAAGCTCGAGCCATTTATGCCGAACTTCATTCCACAAGTCATCCAAAACAAGCAAGTATTTCTTCCTAGATAGAGTCTCACGAAGAAGACTCCGCAACTGGTCTTCAGGCTTATTCTCAACATCTTCTAGTAACTTTTTCATCTCATCATGATGTCCTCGATAGTCACCTTTTGCAGATTTAAGAATTTCTTTGAAAATCAGATCCACATCAAAGACATCAGATACACAAACCCACATCTTAAGCCCGAAATGTTCGTTTACCTTCCCATCGTTGTATACTAGTCGTGCAAGTGCGGTTTTTCCAAGACCTCCTTTACCGACGATGGAAACCACGTTGCTAGAGGAGGAATCAAACAAAATTTGTTTGATCTTTTCTTTGTCCTCTTCCCTACCAATTATTTTAGTGTCAGGTGCGAGAAATTCAGGTTTCTTTCGTCTTCCGGTGGCCATTTTTTCCTCACTCGGAAGCTGCCTAAAGTTGAAATTATTATTATATGCCAATTCATCCAGTTTCTTCCTAAGTTGCCGAATCTGATTAGCCACGTTGAAGCCGTGCGCAAGCTGATTTGATTCGGAGAAGAAAAGGCATACCTCTTTCATCATCTCGTTGCCAGCCATAGCTTGTCGCCTCAGGTCTTCGGTCGAGATGTCGTCGAACAAGTCCTGTGCGTCGTACAGCACATCCTTGAGCCCCTCGACCCAGTGCTCAACCCGTTTGTCCTGCCATTGCTGCTTCTCGGCATCCAGAAGCACAAGTTGGATGGTCTTGACAGTTTCCCTAAGACTATGGAGCTCGCCCTCGCCACAGCAGAACAATTGGATCATTTGAGAAGTGTAGGCACCTCCAGGTTTCGCAATTTGGGAGCCGATGCCTTCCATTATGCTAGTGGCAATGCTGTAGAGCAATGACTCCGCCATTTCCAAAGGCAAAAGCAGGGGTCGAGAAGGCTGCGGAGCTGATGCTTTTGTTGAGAGACAATAGTTTGGTGGTGCCTCGTGCACAACTTCATGTACGGATATATACAAGGCCCAACGGCATAAGTGTATTCAGACCCATCAAGATCAGCAATCATTATCTACAAGTGCAGTTTTCAACATCCAGTAGCAAAATGCTCCTACGAAATTAGAATATCGTGCAAGCCATAATAAGAGCATATCGGCCGACCAGCTTAATTGGGAGTAGCCATGAGCCCTAGTTGTTTTTACCTTTTAAGAATTCATTTAACGTGTTGCTTGTGCTTGGACATAGTAAGAGTCCTTGTTACTTCTGCTGCTTCCACCGACATGGATTCCATTCTGAAACCAGTCCATACGATGTATCCAAGCATCTCAGCCAATATCAAGAATTCCTAATATCTGTTTAAGAACAAAGCATGCCGCAGTAAAAAAGGAATCCTTAACCAGTTAAAACACTCATAACAATATTCTTTCAAAAGCTAGTGTTATATCAGATTTTGACCAAACAATTTTCATGGATTGCACTCCAATTAATAGCTTGATGAGCACTCGAGAAAGGTACTCACATCAACGTACAAACACACAGCTGTCCATGAAAGCTCCATTTGTGGCTGGCACGGATGGAGTAGAAATACAAGTGGGCAATGCTATGCCGTGGATAACTTTTGAAAGATTCCCAATGGACGAAGTTCGAGCTTGATATGCCCGAAATCGATAGGCTTCTCCTAGCTAGTCTATCTCATGGCTTGACTATGAGGCAAAAGCAAAGCACGTTGCCCTGTTTGGTTGGAGAAATTGCCCCCTTCTTTGTTTTCATTTTCGTGAAATTAGTATGTTAAGAAGCGTTTGGTCGTGTATTCAAAACTGTTTAAAAAAAAAAGCAGTTTTCAAAATCGTTTAAGTGATTGTATAGTTGATGAGCAGAAAACTATGAGAGATAACCAATAAATTGCTCTCTAGTGCTAATATGATTAGAAGATTCTGAGCTAATGCACTTTATATGATGAGGTATTTTGTCGACTACGATCGCACATCAATCTATGGAAATGTTTGTCAAACAACAATGTAGCAAAAGCAAAGCAAGTAGCCTACTTTCGTTAGAAACCAGGACACGTGTGGTGTCAGATTGATGAATACGTGTGGAATGGACGTACATTGCGCGGTGAGCTGAAATGAATCTTTACGAGGTACATTGCCGCTGTTAAATTAATTTTCCACAAACCTGAGCCTTGCTTGTGTGATGTGTCTTGTACACTTGATATGTCAAAAATTTGTCAATCCTAAACGCATATCATCATGGCTCCATAATTTATCATTGAGCAATAATTTCATATTAGTAACAAGAATTCATACTTTCATAGAAACTAAATTTGGCATATTTGGGATGATTTTGTTCAATTCATGCACACTATAAGCACTATGATCACTGGTGGTATTTATGTTATTTTCATATATAAAATTAAAGAAAATTAAAATCTAAGTGATGACAATAATGTTAACTAAATTGTAAACATCAAATACAAATTTATTGGATTTGCGTAGAATTATGTTCTTATATGTTAGAACTCACTTATGTGTTAAAAATAAATAAATAAATAAATAGATAAGAAAAAAAACGTGATGAAAAAATGAGAGAGAAAAATTCAAACTAAGGTGATCATATAACAGCTTAAGAATTTTCTTGAAAGGAATAAAAATGAAAAAACCGGAAGTCGGTAAGACAAACCAAAGCCCACTAGCTGTAATTCGACACTCACGGATCTCCCTCCTATGCATCCAAAAATTTTCCCTTTCATATTATTTTATAGATATTAAGGCTCCGTTTGTTTCGCGATAAATAAATAATTTAAAAAATATTTTTCAAAAAATGATCACTTGTATCGCTTACAAAAATAAATGAACGAAAAATACTTTCGTCGCATACAAAATCCTTAGACATATATTGTTGTATGTAATAAAAATAGCTTTCATTGATTAATTATTTCAAGTTATACAAGCGATTATTTTTAATAAAGTATTTTTCAAATAATTCATTTTTTACGAAACAAACGGAGCCTAAGTCAATTTACTGAATTGACTCACTTTGCTTCCTTCCAGAACAATTAACAATTAATATCAACAATTCAAGCATCTATTTGCTCCTCTCAAAGAATAATTACCTTCACTCATTTCATTCATGGAAAAAATAACTGACCCCTTTTTTTTTGGGAGACAATCTCAATCTATAATCCTTTCTTTTTATATTCGCATTTAATTTTGTGAGCACGTAGTAAGCTAAGAAAAGTAAGATTACAGGATTCTGGCAAGAAAAAGAAAAAAAATTGGAAAACAGAAAATAAGAAATGAGATTACAGCAATGGCGGCTTTTGAATGAACTGATAAAATCAGCAATTGGAAGAATCGAACTCGAATCCTTCCAACCAACAACCTTCTCTCCTTTTGTGTGCTTGGCGTTGAGCGTTTCTACCCTTGGAGTTGTTGATTCTTCTTGAGCTGCGACTGGAGGAATGGGATTGACAAATTAGAAGATAAAAGCATGTGAAAATGTTAGGTGGGTGTGAAAGACCCAAAAATTGTGGTCGTATCGACCACAACAGATGTGGCCCCAGTGTCCACACACACTATAAGAATCTTACAAGGTTTCATTCTTGGCGACACTGATTTGCATTACCAAGATGGTTTCCAAGTCTCGCGTGATATATAATTTCGATACAGAACTATGGGAAGGACGACTGGACATGAAATGCTGAAATTATCAAAAGCCTCTTGAGGTTTGCTTTTGGATTCAACGTATAGACACACACAGCTGTCCATGAAAACTCTATTTGTGGCTAGCATGGATGGAGTATGAACACAAATAGGCAAAGCTAATGTCGTGCATGACTTTCGAAGATCGTTTGAGCTGCACGAAATCGACTAGTCTAAATAACATATGGTTTGACGATGCGGTAAAAGCAAAGCAAGTTGCCCTGTTTGTTTAGCAAAAATCTTCCAGTTTATTTTGTTTTCATTTTCATTTGAACATGAAATTAGCATGCAAAAAGGGTCTCCAAAATTGTTTAAGCAATTGTGGAGTCGACGAACGGAATTTTACAAAGAATGATCAATAAAATAATCTCCAGTGCTATAATGATTAGAAGATTCCTGGTGGATGTACTTATTACGGCAAACTATTTGATAAATAGATTTTGGCAAAATGACACTATTGGTGTCATAACTTGTGTATGGAGATCACTTTGGTGCAATAACTTTTTTTCGGATCACTTTGGTGCCAAAATCGGAGAAAAAAGATCACTTTAGTGACTCCGACCAAAATTTCGGCCAAAAAAAGAGTCACGTCAGATTCCGGCGAGCCATGCCAGTATTGAAAATTAATAAAAAAAGAGCCACATTAGATTTCCGGCAGCCATATCAGCATTGACACTAAAGTGATCGTTTTTCAAAAAAGTTGGCATCAAAGTGATCCAAAAAAAAGTTATGGCACCAAAGTGATCTCCGTACACAAGTTATGGCACTTGTGGTGTACTTTTGTCAATAAATTTTCATCGATTGTAATTGTAACTGGATGTCAAATCCGTGAAAATATATAGCAAGGCCATCGGCATCTCCATGTTACTTCATGCTTAGTCGCTCCACTAGATGATAACATAGAAAAAGACGCGTGGGGTCTAGAAAAAAAGGGACTAAAGAATGAAAGAGGAAAGACCAAAAGCCTATAGTATTGAAAAAGCCTTTGGTCAGGTATTGAGAGCAGTTTCCAAAGGAAAACCCAAAATTGTTTAAGTAATCCTAGAGTTGATGAGCAGAAGGTCACAAGCGATTGCTGATAAAATACTCTCTAGTACTAGTATTGGTCAGGAGATTCCTAGTGGATGCACTTCGTACGACGAGCTAATGGGTAATTAGATTTCCATCGACCGCGATTGGATGTCGAACTCCAGAAAAAGTCTGGTCATGTAACTTTGTTGGTTACTCTATTATCAAAAGATTTCATAGTTCGTATTTTGTTAATGAGAGGACAAGAAAGTTTATATTCCTTAGTCATGCACAAGGTGAGAGAGAATATGGATATCATGCACAAAATTAAATTCACTTATTGTTAGTAAATAAGTTAGATTCTCAGCTACTTTTGGACATAAGTGATTGTGAATGTGGCGGTGTTTACGCGGATGCGTAGCTGAAGAGAATTATTGGCAGTTAATGACGAAGTTCCCTAACAATGCCCATGGCAATCTCAAAGTTCACGAAACCAACAGGATATGGAGCTGTGTATGTTTTGCATGTTTTGATCAAGAAACCAACGGAGTTTCTCACACACAAATAGCTCTCAATTCTCCATTAGGCAGTAAAGGAAACGAGTCATATTCAACTCACCAAATATACAGAGTCTTAAACAAATGCCGAATGGGTACAAAGTTTCTCCCCTAAATTCCACTAGACATGTTACAGCATGTAATCTAGCATCTAGTCTCGATCAATGAGACGATTCAGTAAGATGATCCTCAATGATTGACCATTTTCACTGACTGGAACCTCGGAGGTGGTCTTTCTATTCTTTTTTGGGCAGAAAAAAGGATTTTCCTCAATAGTTGACTTTGTGTGTTCTAGTGGTGGCAGTACCAAACTTTTGCAACCGAGTTGATACAAAATACCAATACCCTTTGTTGTATTCTCTGGGAATCTGTCCGATCATACTTTTACAGCAGCTCTAGTTCAGTTTTCTGATGCATCGCAATATCTGTGGCAGAGAAATGCTGATGGAGTACTCAAAGCATGTGATGAGACTGGGCTCTCCTCTGTTTGAGCTCTTATCATAAGCCCTAGGGCTCCACCCAAATCACTTGAAGGAGATGGAGTGTGGAAAGGGACACGTGATCATGTGCCACTACTATCCGCCATGCCCACAGCTCAAGTTGACCCTGGGTGTGACAAAGCATTCAGACAATGACTTCCTCACAATTCTCCTCCAAGATCAAACTGAAGGATTTCAAGTGCATCATGAGAAACCACTGGATCAACGTTCTTCCTCCAATACCTGGAGCACTAGTGATCAACATTGGAGATCTTTTGCAGGTAAGTAGCTTTGGCCAGATATCATTGTTTTTTTTGGTAAGGTTTTCTCGCACAACTCTGAACTTTTCTGAAACCGTATTTTGATTGGTCGACACGCTGCGATCATCTTCTCGCCCTTATTACTATACTTCCTCGTATGCTAAGTTAGTTGAAGAGCTCTTGAGAATTCAGGAAGTAAATTACCACGGCATCTTCCCCGTAGCAATAACATCATGTCTTCACAATTTGCGATTTTCTTTGGTAAGACGAATCCGTGTCTACCATTCCCAAATGCCTTATGCATCAAGTATCCTAACAGAGCTACTTAACTGATCCAAACCTGATTCTAACTTTGTTAGATCATGCTAGCCTCACATTCACAGGTTCAAAATTGTCTAAATGAGACAGATGTATGTTGAAAACAATGTTTTTCACAGCAGCAGTCAATGTGGGGTCCTAGATATTCTGCAGTTTTTGTATTTATCAACATGAAGAGTGTAATCATAGCAACAAGAAGAAATTATGCTCCTTCATTTCTGAACTGAGAACTGACAGACCGAGAATGGTCCACTAATTGTTGCATTCACAGCTCATAACAAACGACTAGTTTAAAAGTGTCAAGCATTGAGTCATGGCAAACAAGAGAGGCCCGAGAGTATCGATGGCATGCTTCTTCAGTGACACTCCTCAGCCATCTTCAAGGCTGTATGGACCCATCAAGGAATTGACATCAGCAGACAAGCCACCAATCTACAAGGAGACTACACTTCCAAACTACACTGCCCATTACATTTCCAAAGGCCTAGATGAAACTTCTGCACTTCCTGATTTCCAGCTGTAGACTGTGTAAACTTTTTTATGTGGTCTTATTGATGCTTGTAATTGAAGATAAGTGTGTGTTCATCTACTACCACAGAACAGGATTGCCTTTCTTCACTGCTTGGTCAACTGAAGCTTATATAGCTCCAACTGATAGAACTATGAGCACCAACTTCCACAACTCTCAAAAACAAAGATCATCCTCTAAACAAAAATGGTCTTTAGATGAAACTGTGCCCAATACTCGTACGACAGTTACAACACTAATCTACCACGAGAAAAAAATTGCGCTTTCAGGAACATTTATGTTTGGTTCAGCTTCGAATTTCGACTTTGTATATCGAAGGCAAGGATAAAAAGTGGAATTCTTGCCAGCCATCAACTCGCTCAACGACAATAAGCATAACCAACCGCAAGGAAAAAATCTATCTACACTTAGATTTTCTCTGAAACTGTAGGTTTATAGTCAAATGGATCATGAGGCCCGAAAATTTTCACATGCGGTGTTTATTGTCTATCTACACTTAGATTTTCTCCGTCCATTTTTATGGACCTCATAGTTCTAAAGTCAAATGGATAATCCCAATGTGATGTCACTGTTCTCTTCTCTCCATCTCCCATCTATAAAGAAGCTGCTCATATCATCCATAACATTCAATTCACAATTCAAACTCATCTCCAACAAATTCGCATTCACAGCGAAATTGAATTGCAGTAGAGAGAAATGCAGAGAGGAACAATGCCTACCATCAATTTGGCCTCCGACTCCGGCGAGCAGAGTTATGACAGAGCGAGCGAGCTAAAAGCGTTCGACGGCTCGAAAGCCGGCGTCAAAGGCCTCATCGACGACGGCATCGCCGAAATCGCCTGAATCTCTTCATCCGATGGGACGAGACATCGGAAGACAGCTCCGAATCGGGCGGCGGCTCCGAGAATCTCGGCGTCCCGATCATCGACGTCGGCGGGATCGACCGCGACCCTGCCAAGACGGAGGAGGCGATCGAGGGGATGCGACGCCGTCGCCGGAGACGCCAGGGGTTCTTCCAGGTGGTGAATCACGGAGTCCCGGCGGCCGGTGGTGGAGGAGATAGAAGGAGGGGGGTGAGGCGGTTCTACGAGCAAGACGGCGAGGCAAAGGAGGCGTTCTACAAGCGTGACGTCACGAGGAAGGTGGTGTGCAACAGCAACTTCGAACCTGTACACGGCGTCGGTGGCGAGCTGGAGGGACACTTTCTCTTCTGCTACACGGCGCCGAGCCCGCCGTCGCCGTAGGAGCTGCCGGAAGTTTGCAGGTGAGTGCCGCCTCCGGTCCCGGAGTCACCGACGCCATTTTCACCTGCGACGTTACAAAACATGTTTTTCACAGAGACAAAGCAACCTTTTCATCTTCGATTTGACTTTTGTTTTGTATATATTTTTAATTTATATAAACTAATTTTATTTAACCAGAAAAAAGAAATCTCGATATAAATAATAATTTATAAGTGGATCTAACCTAATAATGACTGTCACGGCCAAAATTGCAGGGACATACTGATAGACTACTCCGAGCAAGTGATGAGCTTGGGCGGCGCGTTGCTAATCACCGGAGTTCACGAGGATTAAAGATTAACCCACAAAAGGTTGTCCTCCGAGATGAAAGCAAAAAGCCGCAATCGCCTCGTTGACTTTTAGACGAACACCTTCGGAGTCATTATTAGAATGATTGACACCGAGAATTGAATCTCCTCTCATCCCATGTCCCAACCGCTTCTCATCAATTTTCTTTTTTTCAGCCTTCAGATGTTAGCAGATTTCCTTTTGCCCTTCTTTGTTTTCGTGATTTTTCGCAGTTCGTTCGGGAGGTGCATCTCTTGATCCACGTGACCTCCCGGATATTTTGCTTTTTAATCGACAGAGTGTGACGATTCGATCATCTCATGCGAATGAATTCTAATGATCTCCAGCCATACATAAAAAAAACTATATAATAAGAAGAAAAAAGAAGAGGCTTATTCTTTTCCTCATGGGCCAACGAAACAAAAGACCCGTGCAAAAAAAAGCTGTCGCTCGCAAGTCCTCTCCAGCATTTCCTGCACTTTTTTTCTGTGCGGGGGAGAGCCGGCGAGAAACCCAGCATCCGTTCCTCTCCTTCCTCGCCCGGACACGGGAAATCATGCCGAAGCCCCACCCCCGGATAGTTTCGAATCCGATTCGGTCCGGTCAATCGCCTCCCGGCGATTCGGTCCGGTCAACCGCAATTCTTGAAAGTCAGACGAACTTGCCATACAATAATTTGGGCTGAGGCTAGACCGCCTCCCGGGAGATGGGCTGAGCAGAGGGCCCTTGTGGTCATATGCCACTACTACCCGGCGTGCCCGCGGCCCGAGCTGACGGTGGGGACGAGCAAGCACTCCGACAAAGACTTCCTCACGGTGCTCCTGCAAGATCACATTGGAGGCCTCCAAGTCCTCCGGGAGGATCACATGGTCGAAGTCCCTCCTGTCCCTGGAGCCTTGGTGGTCACTGTTGGGGGCCTCCTGCAAGCAAGTTCTATTACAGTCTGATTCGATCCAACCCTGTTTCTTATATCCAGCGACATTAGTCGTAACATCTAATAATTTGCAAGCAACCCCTCCTATCAACGACAATGCTACCGCCACGGGCACTGACAAAGTATAACTAGTGCACGGTCTAATGTCGCTGAATACAAAGTACCCGGTCAATTGTCAGAACACCTGAAATTTTTGCAAACAACACAGGCGATGTCTAGGGGATCTGGGGACATACTCTTTGCCCGGGGATTTCTTGCTCTTCGTGATCATCGGGACAATGGGGCGGCTGCTGATGATGCCTGTCCCTCTTATTTCTTCCTTCAGCTCATGACGAACGACCAGTTCAAAAGCATGGAGCACATAGTACTGGCGAACACGGTGGGCCAGAGAATCTCGATCGCGTGCATCTTCAGCATGCATCTTCAGCATGAGCTTCCAGCCGTCGTCGAAGCTTTTTGGGCCGATTAGGGAACTGTTGTCCGAGGAAAATCCTTTGATCTACGAGAGACCACAGTGAGGGACTATCTTGCCTACTTCAAGGAACATGGCCTTGATGGAACTTCCCCTCTGAGGCACTTCAAGCTGTTAACTTTACATTTTTTTACCAAGGAAGAGATGCGCAATCCTTCTTGAACAATTAATGTCGTTGCTACAAATTTTAGGGTTTTGATTCACTCATAGTGTATTAGTCATGTCACTATACCATTATATTGATTATCTATGAAATAATATTACTTTTCATGCTATCATTGTATCAACGTACCGTATTGTCATGAACTTTATTCTAACAAGTAAATTGATTCAATCTGCAGAACTCAAGTCGATAATAATTTGTAAACAGGGATTGCGCTTAGACATCGGTTTCGGAACAGGCTGTGGCCGGTCGGACATAGATATGGACGATGCTCATCAAGTTTTCGAAGTGCTCGAGTATAGAAGATGAGTTCGCGGTCAAAGACGACGAGCCTGTTTGCAATTTTCTGATTGCTTCTTAACTTCGTCACTTCTCTCATTTTAAGCCATTCGTTTCCCAAATGCTTCTTTCAGATGGCGAATCATGGGATCCCCGCCGCTGTTCTGGAGGAGATGCTGGATGGAGTGCGCTGTTTCCATGAGCAAGGTGCTGGAGAGAAGAGATGATTCTATTCACAAGATTTCACGAGAAACGTTGCGTATCACAGCAATTTTAATCTGTATAGAACAGAGGCGGCTAATTGGAGGGACACCCTATTCTGTATTATGGCACCTAATGCTCCCGAAGAAGAGTACTTGCCGTCTGGTATGCCGGTAAGTGATTTTGCAGAACATTCAACCGCAATCTCTTATGATAATTTGTTAGGTGCTTGCTTCTAACGGATTAGGAATTTGAGACGAATTGACCCACTAAATTTTCTCGAACAACCTAGTGACATAATGCTGGAATTCTCGAAGTGAGTGATGAGTTTGGGAATCACCTTGTTCGAGCTACTGTCGGAGGCGCTCATATTGAAGCCAAACCATCTGAAGGACATGGACTGCGCTGAGGGACTTATGCTTCTGAGCCAGTACCACCGCAGATGCCCGCAACCGGAGCTCACTCTGGGAGCCAGCAAGCACACCAACAGTGACTTCTTCACCGTGCTCCTGCAAGACCATGTCGGAGGTCTCCAAGTTCTTCATCAGAATCAGTGGATCGATGTGAGCCCCGTGCCTGGAGCGCTGGTAGTTAACATCGGAGATCTGCTTCAGGCAAGTCTCGCCTAACGTACTCTCCTCCCTACATCTTACCACTAGAGACCTTGTTAGGCACATCAATTAATCACAACCAAAGCATTTTACGCCCGAGATCTTTATCCAGCAGTTGAGTGTTCACTTGTAATGACGAACCAGAGCATTTTTCTCAGCTTATCTCGAATGACATATTGAAGAGCTCCCAGCATAGAGTGGTGGTTAATGGCGTGGGGCCAAGAGTGTCTGTGGCGTGCTTCTTTTACACGGCGACACCGCCATCTCCAAGACTGTACGGACCCATCAAGGAGTTGGTTTCTGAGGGCGATCAGCCAACGTACAGAGAAACCACCATCATGGAGTATATTTCCCACTACAGCGCGAGGAGCGATGGGACTTCGGCTCTGCAGCTGTTCAAGCTGTGAGTATGGCAGTGGCAAACATCTGGTGCTACAAATTGGAGAGGGAATGCCTACATTAGCAGAAGATAAACCTGAGCGCGATGCAAGTTTGCTGGCTAGTTTATTACTTTTCATATTCATGTTATGTCTTAGCTTTGATATGCAAAAATAGTTCATTAATTGAATACGTCATACAATCAATCCACTTGGTGCAAGTGCTTTAGGAGACTGTACTCAATATACCCGACTATTAGAGCCCGGAGTTCCAATGTCAAGCCCATCTCAACCGATGATCTTGTGAATCCCATATTGTTGGGACCCACATAATTAATGATTGATGCACCGTAGGTCCACGTAATTTATAAACCCAGCACCAATTTTCTTCATGGATAGAATTGCACCAGCACTATTAAACTAAGGAACTGGTTTGGAACAAAAATTCGATCTACAATGTTTTAGTTTTCTACTTAGTGTATTTAAGTCGAATCCTAGGTCATCGGTCAGTGCTTGAAAGTCCTATATTCTTGTGAACTTGTTCTTCCAAGAACATCAGTTTCATGCCCAGACAATGTTTCTCGGGGGTGCACCTACTTCTTCTTCTTCATCTCAAGAAGCGATAGGAATTATCTTGGTGCGGCCGAGAGAAGGCGAGGCTGTGTTTATCTAGCATGAGGAGATCCATGAATTGGAACAAACAATGTGTTTGTCCTAGAAGTAACAGAAGCTTTTGAAACACGGGAAGCGGTCCCTATATCATCTCCAAAACTATAGTTACAAGGTGGGAAAAAAGCTCATTGCAACGTTACATGATCTCAAAAAACAAGACGCTCGCCAAAACGGCAATATCGGCTAGCTAAGGGAGGGAGATGGAGTGGGAGAGAGGGAGTACTTCCCCGTTTTTACAGAAAGATTGTGCTTCAGTTTTGCTGCTATGCTTATGTTTTGGTGTCATAAGCTCCGACCTCTTCGGGTGAAAACAAAATAAAGTTTAAAAGCAGAAGAAGACCTCAAATAGAAAAGAGTGTTTTGGTGTCGTAAGCTCCAACCTTTGTGGGTAAAGATCACAATTACAAATATAAGAGCCGAAAAAGGACTTTCGATAGATGGAGCGAGCTTTGTTTTTTGCCACTGCGTTCTAGTGTCGTAGGCTCTAAGCAGTGGAAACCTCTTCTCGCCATGCGAGTTCACAAGACCGAGAGATTAAAGACGGACCGACACTACGATGCGCACTTATGCGCCACAGAAAGATGGGTGCAGAATTGACGCTAAGGAAGAGCCATTTCCTTAGTGTCACGAAAAAACCAGTTTGAGGATTATTGTGACAACATTTAAAGTAAATGTGGCACATATGTATCAATTTGGGGTTCTTTATGGTATTAACTCATTAATTAAACAATAGATATCTTTTTTTGTCCGTAGTAGTATTCGACTATGAAAAGAATTAGAAAAGTTTTAAAAGTACCCGGCCGTGTTGTTTGTGTGCAGGCGAAACTGGACAGGAAAAAGCAAAGAAATAGCTGAATCGTGTGCATAATTTCAGTTTTACGTGCAAATTAAATGTCAAGACTATTTCTTGAGTTTTGTTTTTTTTTCAAGATAGGTATATACAAGAGTTTCGAAAATCAAGGTAGAGATGATGTCATTTGATCAAGTCACTGGACACAAGTATTTCATGAGATTTTACTCATTATATCATAACATTCATATTGGGGAATAGGATGTGTGCCACATATTTCAAATTAGGTAATTAATTCAAGAGTTACAATGTACCGAATGCTCACGAATCACAGCAAAAATGGAACATCCGAGAGCGCGGTCTCTCTCAATTTTCGAATATCTTGACATGCTCGGTACCGTAGGACGACAACGGCAGCTTGATTAATGGAAAGGGCGACAAAGGGGCGATCGATATTGGTGACCCACATCACCGTAAAGAATCTCGCATCCACTGCACCAAGAGACGTCCGCTACAAGAACGTGGTGACAAGTACTACACCATCGTGTATGGCTCGGAAGACATTGAAGTTGGCTGGCCAAACAGGAGCCTTGAGTTTGACAATGGAGCTCCGTGGCTAAGACGTTCGCAAGAAACGATAAGGGCCTCGACGTGAAGCATTTCCATGCACGTCGTTGTCGAGAATATCTTCGAATATATCGTGTCGAAATTCTTTCTAGCCTCGCCTCGCTTGCCGTGCTGATTCCGTGCTGGAAGAAACAGAGTAATGGCGACGGAGGTGAGACTCAAATCCGACGGTGGTTATGACCGGAGAGCTGAGCTGAATTCCTTCGGCGACTCGAAGGCTAGCGTGAAGAGGACCCGGCGAGCGGAAGCGGACGGTCGACCTGGTCCAGGAGGCGTGCGAGAGGTGGGGGTTCTTCCAGGCGGTGAATCCCGGCGTGCCAGTGGCCCTCATGGAGGAGATGCATGGTGGAAGGGGTCAGGAGGTTCCACGAGCAGGAAGGACCTCGGGGAGAAGCGGGAGTGGTACTCGCGAGATTACGGGTGGAGGAAGGTGGTGTACAACAGCAACTTCGACCTGTATCAAGCTCCGGTGGCAAACTGGAGGGACTCGCTCACCCGCATCTTGGCTCCTCCTTGTCCGGAACCTGAGGAATTGCCTGCTGTCTGTCGGTAATCTCTGCTTGTGCGTGTCTGTGCGTGCGGAGAACACACACTCCTTAAAAGGCTGAAACCATATTCAGTTTTGGGACTTGCGACAGAAATTCTTTCAATTTAGTCGTGCGATACCTTCTCGCGTCGTGCGAGAGGAATTCCGTGATAGTTTTTATTTTGACACGTAGCAATTCAGGGGAAGGGAAAAGAGAAACCGAAGAAGCTCTAGCCTAGATAAGATTTTTGTTAGAGCTGGCGTATATTTCGGGCATCCTTATTTCTCATACTAGACACGCTCACATAAGTTTAGGAAAATCAAAGTATGAACCAACATAGGAGCCACATATATATATGCCCAAGAAGTGAACGTGCAGTGGCCGACTCCAGCTTGGAAAGGGATTCCATGCTGTCAACAAGTCCAAGTTTGGACTTTCCTATTCGTCTTTCTTTGGCAGACCGTGACTCCCAATAGAATTAGGAAAAAATAAAATATTCTTTCTATTTTCCTTCTCTTTTGTTTGCTGCCAACTCTTGCATATTAGGAAAGCAAATTTTCAATATTTCCTTTTGCTCGATTTCGGACATCCGCAAATTATCAATTTGGAATATTTAAATTTTCGCTTCGGGCTCAAACTCGAGATATTTTTTTAACAATTTTGGCACGTAACAATTGAGGGGAAGAAAAGGAAGAAACCGAAGAAGCTCTAGCTTAGATAAGATTTAAGATGTGATAATTTAGTAATAATGGGGCTCTTGGACTCGATGGAGCTACTGCTTGGCCTGGCGAAACGAGTGCCCAGCGTGCGCGGAGTTCTCGTGATTTTATCAAAGGGCTTCGGAGCCATAGTTCAGTTGAAGCAAACAAACCAAAGGGGGTTGTAGATCTTCAGAGGATTCGGAGACGGAATGAGTATAGATTCGGTTTGAATGGAAAAACTTACTCCTTTTCTGTTCTTCATCTTTGGTACACAACAATGACTGCTCTGTTACGCGAATCATGAACTCGTGCTTTGGAGCCTCAATTTTGATAATTGGGTTTTGGTTTTTGTGCGAAGCAAATCGATCACATCCATTTATATCCCCACATCTAAAACCAAATTAAGTAATTCAAGTACCTCTGAAATTTCTTATTAGTAGGATCATTTTTGAGCGACTGAGGTAGAGATTGATTTTCTGATGTTCATTGCGTTTGACTAATCACCTGTTCTCTGTAACCAATCGATTTGCAGAAATGTTATAATTGAGTACGAGGACAGAATTCTGGAATTGGCAGATCCGATATTCGAATTGCTGTCCGAAGCTCTTGGCCTCGACCCTAGCTACCTGAAAAACATCCACTGTGGAGAGGGACACTTAGTCACCGGCCATTACTACCCAGCGTGTCCCGAACCAGTCTTAACCCTCGGGACTAGAGATCATACCGATAGCAGCTTCATCACCGTTCGTCTCCAAGACCAAATTAGTGGCCTCCAGGTCCACCATCAGAACCAATGGATAGACGTTACCCCAATTCCCTGAGCCCTCGTAATAAACTTGGGAGACATGATGCGGTCAGTTCAGAAGAGATTCGCGGTTTCCAACTCTACCAGTTAGTTTCTTGTTTCTGTGTTCTTGCATGAGCCGATACATTTGTAGCCTAATATGTGCTTTTTTGTGTGGCTGATCTGACGAGCAGGTCCTTCAGTCAATTCAGTTACAACTGTGGAACTTCCAGTTAGCTCTTGCAACATTAACTGAGCTAAGTGAATTCTGTCTAATGATTTTTCGATCTGGGTGTTGTTTTTCTTTGCGATCTCTTGGTGTTAGCTAATTATATTGACGGCCAAGCCAGGATTTGCAAGAATAACTTGATAAAGTGTTCGCCTTTTTGAACGACTTTGATTACGTATGCTATATTTACGTGTGATCGTTATTTCAGTCTTTGGTCTTCACTTTGCTATTTCCTCGAACGATAAGTTCATCAGTGTCGGTCACAGAGCTCTAGCCAAGAACATCGGGCCAAGAATTTCAATGGCGTGTTTTGTCAGGCAGCATCTCCCTCCAGAGAATACTTCAAGGTTGTATGGCCCAATTGAGGAGCTGCTGTTAGAAGAAAATCCCCCAATTTGGCGGGAAATTACGGTTAAGAACTCGGTCACTCACTATTTTGCAAAAGGACTCGATGGCGTATCTGCACCGGAAATTTCAAGCTATGAATTATGTCCTACGTGTGATGCAGAATTTATTAGTGGTGCATTTCTGAACCAGTTGGACAGGCAGAAGTCCAAATGGAAGGTGAAACGGTGATGCGAATAAAACCGGCGAAACCGGTTGACAACATCGGATCGGGCTCAAATTCGGTCGTTTAAAGCGAAACAGCATTCTGAACAAAAATCACCGCGTTTGGCTGTGACTAACAATGGATTTTTAGCGATTTGGAATCATTTACATGGGTTTTTCTATTATATATTTTTTATGGGTTTTAATTTTAAGGGTAGTTTTGTAATTTTAATATTTTATGCTATATAGTCCTAGTAGGGTTTGGTTTAGGGATACATAAGCTTGTTTTAAGATTTTTTTTTTAAAAAACAGAACATTATCATCAATATTGAATTTTGATATTTCTTTCTCTAAGTAAGATTTTGCTTGAATTACTCGCTGAATGCTGCGTCAACATGTGAGTTTGTGGATTTTCACTATTGAATGACGGTTGTACACATTTGATCTGTGTAGTTTCTCACTGCATTAACCCCAGCAAAGCATCCAGATATGGAGGGTTTTCCATCAGAACACCCCCCCTTGATTGTAAGAGCGTCCAAAAAGTGAGCTTGTTCATTGACAGCATGGATGGCGTGGCGTATACGAGCAATGATGAGATCCACGTGAACGCCACGTACCTCATGGGCTTCTTAGGCGACATGACCGGAAAGTTCACCTATTTCGTAAATATTTTCATATAATTCAGGAACTATATTGAACATGAACCAAAAATCTTTGGACCATATTGAATAAATTAAAATTTTACTAAACACATTATACATTAGACTAAATTTTAGCGATCATATTAAAAAAATTAAAAGTTCAGAAATAATATTACGTATTAACTTAAAATTTAAAGATTATTTATATTATTATCCCTACCATGAGCATTATTGTTCCAATAAAAAGTTGAAAAACAAGGGCGAAACTTTCTCATTGCCCCTCCTGCACGTTGATCTCCACGTGGCAAACTAGCGACCGTAAGATCCACAACGGCTGTGTCATCCTTAGCACATCTGACCTCACGAAATCGCTCCGTGGTCCACACGCACTCACCTCCACCGCACCATAATTCCATTTGGTCTTTTTACCATCTGCAAAGGATGACGAGTAAACGACACGATTACTAGACAAGATTTTTGAATAGATGGTACACGAGATGAATGACTTGTAAACTTCGAAAGAGAACAAATGGGGATCTAACATGATATTAAGAACATACCAAAAAGTTAGATCTAGGATTGAGACTAAATTTTGGTGATGATGACACATGCGCGCGCCTCCACCGCACCATAATTCCGTCTGGTCTTTTTCCCATCTACAAGGATGATGAGTAAAAGACCCGATTACTAGACAAGATTTTTGAATAGATGGTACATGAGATGAATGACTTGTAAATTTCGAAAGAAAATAAACGGGGATCTAACATGATATTAAGAACATACCGAAAAGTTAGATTTAGGATCGAGATTAAATTTTGGTGATGACGACACATTTGACTGTCACGCCAGGCTTGTTAGATTTATTGAATTAAAGAAGTAATTTGCTTATATAAAACCTTTATTCAAAACTTGATGAATGGAATTTTATCATCATCAATATGCTTTTCTTTTTCTTTTTATCTTCACAATTTATAGAAGTGACAATTATGAAATGTTGGCCTTGAAGTATAATACAACACAGGATGCCTCACTTAAAAGGGTTTTGATGCAATTTAGCGTACAAAAATATTCAAATCGATTCATTTTTATGATAGTGAAATTGATTCCTAGAGAGAATCAATTTGCCAAAAGATGTTAACCTTGGAAACTGTGGAGAAGTTTCCTTTCTATTAATGTGAAGGCTATGTACGAGTCAATCCGCGACCGTGTTATGCGCGCTTGACTGCATGTACAACAATTTCTAAGTAATTGCCACTAACGTAATAAAACTTAAAGCTGGTCCACATCTTTAGCATTTTTCTGCGCTTGACTTTGTTTTATTGGTTGACTTGGACATTTCGATGGCCGACGACTCTTAGTTTTTTTTTTGGCTAACGACTCCAAGTCTTTTCGATCATAATTTGCATCCCTTTTATAAAGCCTGCATTGCATTACTATTTAGCTAAAACTTTCATTGCGTCATATTAAACTGGGGAGGAGATGATTCATTCTCCCATCACCATGTTTATGTACCGTGTTTTGCTTCTCACATTGCATGTTCTACTACTGGGGACGAGATGCGGTGCGAAGAAGAACCACTTGTGCCCTGCTTCAACCTGTGGCGAGATACGTAATATAAGCTACCCCTTTCGACTGAAAGACGACCCAAAAAGCTGCGGCTACCCTCAGTATGAGCTAGCTTGTGAAAATAACCGCACTGTCCTATATTTGTATGCCGGCCGGTATTATGTAAAGTCGATCTATTACGATTACTATTATAACGAAGATCACTTCTACGGTTACATTACGGTGGTTGATGATGGACTTCAAAAGGATAATTGCTCATCACTCCCTCGGTACTCATTGGCACGCTCCAACCTCAGTGACCTCCTCTGTCCATACTATGTTCATAGGTACAACTCGACACTGACGGTGGCCTTCATGAAGTGTTCACAACCTGTTGCTTCTACTTGGTATGTCGATACCAAACCTTGTATCGAGGGAGCATACTCTGTCGACACGCCTCCCAATTCTTCCCAAATGAAGGTGTACTCATATGCTGTACCTGGGATTGATCTAGACACACAGAACATCACGGATTCTTGCACCGTAACCATGATGTCATTCGCACCGCATCACAATTGGCTGGGAGATGGGGATCAGCATAATCGTGTGAGTAATCCATACAACTACAAGGACCTCCACAGCATGATGGCGGAGGGATTCAATCTCACCTATTCGTGGCTCTATTTGTCAGGAAGAAGATTTCGATTTTGCTTCTTAGGTTCTAGATACCGAAGGAATGGGTGCAGCCACCATTATTTTCGTAAGCGACTTTCCCTGAAGCTTTTCTTTCTTTCTTTTTCTTTCTTTCTTTCTTCTTCCTCTTCCTTTTCTTAAAGGCTAGCTCTGCTACATGAGATCTTACAAAATTTATTTTACAAGTGACATGGCAATTGTCAATTGGATATTGTAATTTGTCGGATCCAAAACATCAAGTCATTAGTTCCTTTAAATATCCAATAGAGAAATTCGTCACATCATTTTAAGTAAAAAAATTAGAAGTGTTGCTCTTTTTTTTTTTTTGCAAACCATGGAGCTTTTCTGGATTTGACACTATTCCTTTATATTTGTTTGGGGGAAAAATGTTAGATTTGATTGTAGCTCCTGCCCCTTGCATGGCTGCTATTTATGTGGGTGAATAAATTGCGCACATATTGGATGATGTCTGTAAATTAGAACTATGCGGGAGTGACTGTTGAACTTGCGAAATCAATTGGTCCATCTAGGGGAGCAAAGTCGTCTTTCTTAGAGAGAAAAGATCATGCTACGGTAACATGGATTCAATAGGATATGGTTCGATCTAAGCACTATCTAGGAGAGTGAAACTCATTGACTGTTCTTTATTCAACACTTCTCCACATTGCAACTTTTAATGAGCAAAAGTGTGTCTTTGCACTTTACTGTGATTGTATAAATTTATCTTTAGCCTGGGTTATAGCTTAGCGTGACTTCTTTTTTTTTTATGTTTAATTGCTAAAATGATAGATTTAGTTCTTTATTGATTTCTCGTTAATTCTAATTAATCATTCTTAGTCATCTCAGACGAATTCTCATTTTTTTTCTACAGATAATTCTACGTGGACTATCATGTATAATGTTGCGCTAAATGCAGCTCCGAATCTCGCCTTTGTCTTGGGTACGACTAGTCCTTTTTCTCCTCACAAATATGAAGGTTTCAAGTAGCACTTTGACAAGATAGAAAACTACACTAATCTATGGCCAAATTTCTCCGCAGGCCACTTCCTCGCAGCAAAGTTCGCATTTGGAGCTCCATTTGTGTTGATATTTTTAATTTACAAGTGGAGGAGAAGGCACCTAGCAATGGACGAAAACATTGAAGAATTCCTACAAGCTCATAACAACTTTTTTCCCATAAGATACTCTTACTCAGATCTCAAGAAAATCACAAAAAATTTCAAACACAAATTAGGAGAAGGAGGATATGGTTCTGTGTACAAGGGAATACTTAGAAGTGGCAATGAAGTTGCTGTTAAGATTTTGAACAAATCAAAATCTAATGGCCAAGATTTTATAAGCGAAGTGGCTACTATCGGAAGGATCCACCATGTTAATGTGGTTCAACTTGTTGGTTTTTGCTTCAACAACTCTAAGCAAGCTCTCGTGTACGATTTCATGTCGAACGGGTCTTTGGATAAGCATATTTTCTCTAAAGATGGCAACTACTCTCTTGATTATAAGAAAATATATGAGATCTCTCTCGGTGTGGCTAGGGGGTTAGAATATCTACATCGGGGATGTGACATGCAAATTCTACACTTTGATATAAAGCCTCACAATATTCTTCTAGATCTAAACTTCACTCCCAAAGTCTCTGATTTCGGGCTTGCAAAACTTTATCCTGCGGATCACAGCATAGTATCATTGACTGCTGCAAGAGGAACCTTGGGATATATGGCTCCTGAGCTATTCTACAAGGACATTGGTGGTGTCTCTTATAAAGCTGATGTTTACAGTTTTGGGATGTTGTTGATGGAAATGGCCGTTAGGAGGAGAAATCTAAATGCAAATGTTGACCGCTCAAGCCAAATTTACTTTCCTTTGTGGGTTTACGATCAACTCAACAAAGAAAATGAGGTTGAAATGGAAGTAGTAGAAGAGGAAAGAGAGATAACTAAGAAGATGGTACTAGTTTCCCTTTGGTGTATTCAGTTAATCCCAAATGATCGGCCATCAATGAGGAGGGTCCTCGACATGCTTGAAGGAGATATTGATAAATTGCGACTACCCCCGAAGCTACTTTTGTATCCGTCCGACCAGCCAATTGATGACATCAACACTGAAATAGAGCTTGAATCCTTCTCAACTTCATCAAGTGCTCCCACAATTTCTGATTGGGACCGAGCTTTGAATAGTAATAAGATTACAAAATCGTAGATCGTATGATTTTCTTTTCTCCATGTACGAATAATATGCAAAATAAAGGTAGTTCCATCACAAGCATAATTGGCCATGTAATTCGTGATGATGGATGCTTTTACCGTTTGTTAATTCCTGTGTTTCGTAGAAGAATTGCCTCATGATTACATTACTTGTTTCCCAAATGCTCTTGATATGACAGAACAAGCTTGTCTTGTATGGAGCAATGAGTCTGTCTCCCTTCTCTCCACCGTCCAATATCAAGCTTTCTCCTTCCCGCCGAAACCTCTCACCCCCGCCGTCGACCGCTGCCCGATCACCCAACTCGATGGAGGCCACCTCCACGGAGCAACATCGCACCTCGACCTCATGTCTCGTGATGTGTCCAATCCCGACCTCCTCACCTTCTATCTCCTCCTCAAGTCCTGCATTCACTCCTGTGCGTTGGCGAGTCAATCGCACACTCGCTCGGTCCCAGCTGGAGTCCAACTCGATGATTCTCAACTCGCCCATCAATCTCTACTCCAAATTCATTGACTGGGCTTGGGGCGGAGAGGGTTTTTAGGGACATGGATAACAAAAGGGACTTGGTTTCTTGGAGTTCCATGATCTCTTTGCTATGCCAATAATCATATGGTTGAAGATGGGGCTTTCCCTAATGATTCTGATGCGTGTGTTGGGTCATTGATTGACATGCTTGCCAAGGGAAGTGCTCATTGGGTTTCAGCTCGTAAGGTGTTTGAGGAAATGTCCGAGAGGAATGTGGTTGCTTGGGCTTATGAGGATGACCTGATCTACTCAGTTGGGTTGTCCAAAGAAAGCTGTTGATTTGTTTTAGGCTACGCTGGTGTGTGGGCATTTGCCCAATAGATTTAAGCTCGCAGCTGTTTCGTCGGCATGTTCGGAGTCGGAGTTGCTATCGCTTGGGATGCACCCAAGTCATACAGTCTGGATTGGCTTTGGATGTCGGTGGTGGATGCAGGCTTGGCGGACATGTACGTGCAGTGTGTAGCTGGTGGATCGCTTCATGATCCGAGAAAGGTGTTTTGATCGGATGCAAGATGAGATCTCGGACAGCAATAATCTCATTCACAAGAAAGGAAAATTGAATGAATGCCACACGAAGGTTCATTTTACTTCTTGAAAAACAAATGGTTTGGAATACTGTTTTCTAAAACGATCACTTGTTTCTCCCCATCAAAATTTGTGTCAAACTCAACAACAATAATTTATTTTTGAACATTTTTGTAAATGATGAAAATATTTTTCGTTCATTCATTTTTATAAACTATATGAGCGATTATTTTTAAAAAAATATTTTTAAATTCATTCATCCGCTAAACAAACAGAGTGTCATGTTCATTTGATTTATATACCCATGAGGAGTTTACTAGAAAACTAAGTAGCACTGACGTCAACATGTGACACGTGACACGACACGACACGACACGACATGCCGACACATCATTTCTCAAAGAATGAAAATTCTGACACGTCGGGACACGTTGTATATTAAATGTATAATTTTATATATACATGATAAATTATTATTTTTATGATTATTTTAATCAAATTAATTTGATTCAAATTCACAAATAGATAAATAATTTAAAAAAGAAGAGTGTTGGATGAGTGTCGGTGTCCAACATGTCCGACACGACACGGAGGCCCTTAGAAAGTGTCTATGCTTCCTAGCTAGAAAATACTGGCACTATATAAAAAATCATGAAAAAGCTTCAAGGCCTACATAGTGAATGATCATATATGTTGATGGTACTATCTTTATTTTGCATTTCATTTCTACAAGAGGGGAACCGTGCTCTTGTTAAAAAAATTTAAATACATACAATTGCAAATAGATCGTTAGTAAATGAAGAAGTTGAAACAATAAAGTGACATATTTACCGTAAACCGATTGGAATGAAACAGAATTAGAACTATCCTACTTTATGAATCTAGAGAAGCATCCACTATACAGTCACTTCAATTAAAATTAAATTGTGAGAGATGCACGAAAAGTCGCACCGTATTCCTAAAACCAATGAAGAATCTTGAGCCGCCAGGAAAACAAAAATTCAAATTGTACCCGATAAAGCAGGGGAAGCAGGTTGGACTCACTCCCAAAAGACTAATCCACTTGCATTAAACAATATCCAGATATGAAATCATCCGCCAATGTTGAACTATCCAGGTTGAACTATCCAGCTGTTTAATCTACCGGCCCATGCACTGTATCTCGGTTTCCTCTATTAAATAGCCAATGTTGGACGACAATATCCTTGCGCAAACCAATAGTACTCGAAAACTACTTATCTAACCTGAACTATGTCAACCCAGATGCTCTTCCTTGCTACGCTGATCGTCCTCTCATCTTCCCTGCAATCCCATGCGGTGGAAAACACCGTGACGAGCAACGCCAGCAAAACTACCGGTGGCGCTCGCTTCTCTAGCGAGATCGGCATTTCGTACAGCTGCAAGACTTTGACAGCAGCCACCGGTTTCATATGGAGGGTCTTCCATCAGAATGCCCCCGGGGATCGTAAAAGTGTCCAGAAAGTGAGCTTGTTTATAGAGACCATGGACGGCGTGGCGTATGAGAGCAACAACGAGATCCACGTGAGTGCCACGTACCTCGGGGCCTTCTCGGGGGATGTGAAGGGGGAGTTCACCGGGGTCCTGTACCACGAGATGACGCACGTGTGGCAGTGGAACGGGGACTGAGAGACCCCCGGCTGGCTCAATGAGGGGATCGCGGAATTCGTGAGGCTCCGGTCAGGATACGTGCCAAGCCACTGGGTGGGGCCAGGCCAGGGCGATAGGTGGGACCAGGGTTACGACATCACACACAGTTTCTCGACTATTGCAATGGCATGAGAAAAGGGTTCGTGGCCGAGATGAACAAGAAGATGAGGACTGGTTATAGCGATAGCTACTTTGTTGACCTGCTGGAAAGGAGCGTTGACCAGCTCTGGAAGGACTACAAGGCTAAGTACGCTACACGACTCTAGAGTCCATGCATGCTCAATAGATGTACGTGCTTGGTAAAACGCAATGTCAACTCTATTATCCTTAATTATGGAACTTTATTGCTACTTCAATAAAAAATAATTTAAGACATTTTGATAAGCATACTCATCGGGTCTCCGCCTCGCTATCTCATGTATGTTCCACATTAACTTGGGTTCAACCACAAGGTCTTGGGTCCAAGCATCGATACCTTGGGTTCTTAAGTCCTAATTTGAGCCAGCCCCAAGTTTCAAATATGGACCGAGATTTGCAGTGGGTTTATGACACTTTGACAATCGTTCTTGCGACAGTACTTTCGTCCTTGTGATTTTTCCTTCTTTTTTTTGCCTTGTGATTTTGAAGTTTTTCTGTGTTATTTTCCATTTTTATTGTTTTAAACATACTCCACTTGAGTGGGATTTACTTGTGAAAGTTTCTCCAAAAAATCATAAACGTACTGTACGACGACCAATTCAATCCTAAATATTTCAATTATGCCAATTTAATCCGAAACCTATTGCATGGTGGCCAATTTAATCTTAAACTTTTCAATTGTGCTAATTTAGTCATAAATATTTTCACGATTTGCAAATTTAGTCATAAACCTTTTATTAATTATCAATATAGTCATACCAGTTAATTTTGACCAAAAACTGCTGACGTGACGGTCCAGTCAACACCGGCCATCTTACGTGGTGCAACTAGTGCTATCGTGGACTATTTTTAATTTTTTTAAAAAAAATTAGAATATTTTTATTAACTTTATCGATTTTTTTCTTTTTTTCTTCATAGGGCCGGCGAGGCTACTAGCCATTGGACAAGGGCCGTGAAGCCCTTACCTCGGCTGCGACCCTCGTAAAATTTGGGTGGGGATTGCAACAAAAAGGGCGTTACGAGCCTTCGCCCAGCCTTGTTGTGGCTGTGAATCCTCTCCCAAGGGCCAGTGGTGGTTGCCGACCCTCACCTTGTGGCTGACGAAGGTCGTCGTCCTGCCAAACCTATGAACAAAAAAAAAGGAAAAAGAAAAGAGAAAATTAATGAAAAGTTTGGACATTTTTTTAAAGAATTAACTATGTTAAAGTCGGTTGCACTAGGTAAGACAGTCAGCGTTGACTAGACCACCATGTCATTAATTTCTAGCCAAAATTATTCGAAAGGACTACATTAGTAATTCGTGAAAAGATTTAGGACTATATTAACAAATTCTCAAAAGGTGTAGGACTAAATTAGCCCAATTAAAATATTTAGGAATGAATTGGCAAATTGTCAAAATATTTAAGACTAAATTAACATAACGTATAATAGGTTTAGAACTTTTTGGGCAATTTTCCTATTTACTTGCCTAAGTAAATGTTAAGGAAATGAGGTTAGAAATGCAGTAAGATGGGCTCATTTGCTTCCATCATAATGTCCCTAGATACAACTTTCTTGTGCATTTGTATGGCTATTCATGATCACCATTGAAAAAAATTTTAATAGCGGGTGGTCTTCTGTCAAAAGTTCGTGTGTTCTCCGCGAAGGATCATCTTAAGAGACTTAATTGTTTTTCAACATTTAATGGAGAACTCATTATGGTCACTTTCTATCTGAGAGAATCTTCGTACTTCAATATGGTCAGGTAATATAGGATTGGAAATGTCTAGGTGCCTAGTTTCAGATAATGGAATTACTGCATCTTCATCACTTTCTGCCGGAGCCTTCATTTTCTCCTCCTTGAAAACTGACTTGGCTTTCAAGAATTTTTTTTATTATTATCTGGCTGAGATTAAGAATCATGTGGTTGAGCTGACCCCCATTTGCTAATTTCCTATACTATGGAGAAAAATATATTCCTCTAAATATGTATGTTTCGTAAAAAAATTAAAGATTTTGAAAATATTTTCTAAACAATAATCATTTGTATCACTTATTAAAATGAATGAACGAAAAATATTTTCATCAATCAATGTATTAACTATTTAATTATTATCCGATCGCTTCAAAGGGACAAAAGAAACATCTTGTTTTTAGAAATAAATTATTGTCGATGATGAAAATATTCTTAATCGACTAATCATTTCAAGCGAAACAGTCATTTTTAGAAAAATATTTTTCATATCATTCATTGTTCGCAAAACAAACGAAAACAAACGAAGCTTCTGTTCCGTGCTGTTTTTCGAGGTGGTGTTTTAGTCAGTGCTGTTTTCTAGTTTATTGCTTGAATATGGCAAAGAAGCCTGTTTGTAATTGAATCAGAGGTTCAAGCTGTGGCCTTTTATGCTTTCTCGACTTGTTTCATATGAGGCAATTAGCATCGGTTTGAGCTTCAAGTTTTTCTCTCTGGTTGATTGATTGGTGACAATTTGTTGCGAATTTGTGCTGGAAAAGTATTGGTTCGGATAAATGGGAGTTGATTCACCATCCACTATACCCTGTGAAGTGGGCTGATAATTTGTTTTGGTGCTAATTCTGTTTTACAATTTGTTTATGGCTTAGCAAAGTGTGAAGAAAGTAAATGCGAAAACGGAAAGAACGCTCCGCGTGATTCAAATTAGTGCATGAATTTGACGGAGTTATTCTTCGGGTAAATAATTACATCTTCGATCGTGCCTCATAGTAAATTGGCACAAGCACTTTTTTTTGGTCGAATGGTACAAGCACTTAGCACGTAGCTAAAGTGTGCATTAACCTTGCTAAAAGTTGGGTCGAGATAATCGAGGATGACTAGGCAATTCTTAAAAAAAAAAAGAAATGAAAATCCAACCCACTCTATCCGAATTTTTTTTTTTTCGATTCAGATTCTATACAGATCGGGTCACAAAAGAAACATGTATCCTTCATAGTAAATCGGTACAAGTACTTGAACCGAACTGGCCGTTGACGCCCCTAAGCCACGCGTTGATTTCAACCTCAATTTTCTTTATGCTAGTAATCTCCATTACCTTTGTGAACTTGCATGATTTGTCACGTATAGAACTTAAACAGACTCCTCAGTCCTCACTTATTGACCACTTCAACTCATTTCATTTTTACATGTTATCCACTTGCCCAACATGAATCTCCACGCCATGCCTTGGACAAGTTTTAATGTCTGGTGACCCCTCTTCGAACTATGTAGTTCCAGGTTGAGCTCTCTTCCTTTGCATAGTTCTAGGTTCAGCTCTTTGCAAGGCAAATTTACTTCAATTTTTTCTGATAAAGTTAACACTTAATTAAATTAGACATGCATAATATAGATGAAATGCCTGAATGAAAATACAGGCCTAAAATGGGGTATTATCATCAGACATCGCCCATACCATGTTAATCTTAGGTCAAACTCACTTGCTCAATCTCCAAATAATTGTGTGAGATTTCATGGAAATATTGCCAACCATTCTAAAAGCTTAAGCTTTTGATTTAACTTTTTAATATGGAACTATAAGCAGGACTATCCCTTTCGCATATGTGTGTCCACCCTCTATCAGTCAAATTCTATGTGTCGCTTTTAATCCTACTTACACGTGAGAGAGAGTGTTAGAAAGTCTAACCCAAATTAAGTTTTTGAAACAGTTAGTAGTGGTCCTACGAAATCTCCTATCATATCAGAGCCAGTGGTGTCCCTTTCGCGTATGTGCATTCACTCCACATCAGTCAAATTTCACGTGTCACTCCTAATCCAACTGGCACGAGGTGTTGAAATACTGTCCAACATCACTTGATAACAGGTTTTATATGTTCTTCATATCATATGTTTTCTCTCCACCTAATAGCTTTAGTTATTGGGTTGGGATTTCTAACTTGATATTAGAGCCAATGCTCTCACTTTCGCATATGTGCGTCCACCCCCCACCCCCCCCTCCCCCCATTAGTCAATTTTAAGTGTCGCTCTTAATCCAACTTGCATATGAGAGGGGGTATTGAAATATGACAACCAATCCTATATGTTCTTTATATTCATGTGACTTTTAAATTGGACTTTTTTACCAAATTGAACCAACACATGGTCAAAATGGACATTCACAATTTATATGGTAAGGAAAATTGACACAAATAGTCCCTAAACTTTGACCTAATATGCAATGTCATTCTCAAAATTTTAATTTGTTCAATCTGGGCAATAGCATTATTATTAAAACTTGTGAATAGTACTGGAGGATTGATTTGATTTCGTTGGAAAGTTAAGGAGCTAGATTGAGCAAATTGAAAGTCTAGGAACTACATCGAACAATTAATAACAGTTCAAGGATCACATTGAACCAATTAAAGGTCTTAAGCTGATATTGCATATTGAACCAAAATTTATAGACTATTAATGTCATTTTCCTTAATTATAACCTTGTGATAAAAATGGGTACCAACATAATCATAGTTTGTACCACTAGATAATATTAGGTGTGGATTTCGTCAAACTTTTGGGCTAAAGTTTAATATTGAAATCCTTATTTGAATTTACGTTTTATAATACAAAAGACGCAATTGTCTTGTTTTTTGCTTAGCAAATAAAGATTATATTCACAATCAAATAAGTACATTATACACTCGAGACGTGCTCGCTGGCATGGAATGCACATTCAAGAACTAAGAGTGGAAACAAACCCTCACAAACTAAAGTTAAACGTGTAAAATTTTGTAAGACTATGCCCGATTACTCTGAAAGTTAAATTGTTAGATGAATGCGTGGTTTAATATTTATGTATTCTAAGAGTCCCCCTAAGGCATAGGCTGGATTATGTGTGGAAATATACTTCAAGGGAGGCAAACAGCAGCTTGGCAAGATTTGAAGTAAGGACCTCTCACGCAATTCCAACTGTTCTAAATGCCTAAATTGATAGATAAAAGCGGGGTTTAATATTAGGTATTCCAACACTAAACAAACATTAGAAAAAGCTCTACAAAAACTAAGAGTGGAGTGCGCACTCAAGAGAACCCCGCACACAATCAAGTGAAGGGGTATCAAAGTGGCTCTTACGTGAGCGACACTAAAGGATATTGCCATAGAGGGCCTTGATGAAGGCAATCATCCTAGCTAGGTTGATGGCGGACGAAAGTGTAGCAAATCACGGTTGAGATTCGTGGAAGGAGGGATAAACACCAAGTAAAATCTAAATGAGAAATGCATTGATATCGATATACATTGAGTAATCGGTAAACTAGTTTCCTAGTCGAATAAATATTAAAAAGATGAGCATTATCAACTTAAATCTTATTTAGACAATAATAAATTTGAAGATAAAAAATTTAATTAAATGTGTAATCTCAGCGTAAGTTTGATTCTTCATCATTCTCTACCAGCGAGAAGAATGCGACTCTGGCGAATTGTTCGGACGCCCTTTCGGCTTCGTCGACTAATAAAAGTGCTTCACACGTGGCGAATTGTGTGAAGGCCCTTTCCAATGATTTAAGTAACGAAATTGTTTTGAACATGGAAAGACGTATATCGCAATCTTCACATTAGGAGCTATCTTCACAGCTGCATAGTTCTCGTTCTCAATCCCGTTCAAAAAATCAGGTAGCTTTGGAAGTGAGTTTCTTGTCATTGAATATCCTAAAAAGAATGAGTTAATACCACGAAAAACTCTAAATTGATACACCAATGATAAATTTACCCCAAATTAATTTTTTGACAACCAAAAACCCTAAATTAGCACATCTGTAACAATTTTACTATCAATTAGTTTCCAAAAATTATCATCAAATTTCTAAGTTGGATAATATGGGCAATTGACAGGTGTATCAGTTTGGAGTTTTACCCTGTATTTCCCACAGGTGTAATAGTTGTGATTTTTCGTAATATTAATCAAATTTAACGAAAAGTAAATTTGTCACAAATGTACCAGTTTGGAGTTTTTTGTGGTAAAAAATTAGTTTATGATATTTTAGTCACAGGTGTACCAGTTTAAGGTTTTTTGTGATCAAAAAATTAGTTTGGAATAAATTTATCACAGATGTACAAATTTGACGCTTTTTGTGGTATTAATCCAAAAAGAAACCTCCAAACACAAATTCCTCCATAATAGCTTTTTCCATTAGGCTTAAATTTCTCAACCACGAGTATTGCACTAGTGTTTTTATCATGAGGTAAGTCACGAGACTCAAAAGACTCAAACTCACAAGAGAAATTTTGCTCAAAAGAATTTTCTTTAGTTGATAAATCATGATTAATTTCACAACCAAGCAACAAAGAGATTTCAAAAAATTAATTTTTCAATATCACCATATCCAAACTTCTCAAAGATCGGTTGAGCCAGTTTGATACCCTTCACTTAATGGGTATTTGAAATCTTTCGTAAATAACTTTAGAACTACCATCACTAAAAGAAATTATGAAAGTTGTCCAAAAAGTCATAAATCTATTGTACTTTTGCCAATTCAATCATAAAACTTTCAATGTTATCAATTTAATCTTAAACATTTTTACGTTTTGTCAATTGAGTCCACCCAGCCAATTTTGATCAGAAATCGCTGACGTGGACACTAGCCGTGTCGCGTAGGATGACCAATATTGATGTTAACAATTTTCAATAATTATTTTTTCTAAATTTTTATTATTTTTTATTTTTTCTCTTTCCTTCTTTTATTTTTTATTTTTTCTGCTTTTTTGTTCTTTTCTTCTTCTTTTTTGTTCTTTTTTTCTTTTTTCTTTTTCCCATTTTCCCTCCGCTGACCACCACTAGGTAGAGATGGCCAAGGGCCGGTTTTGGCCTGGAACCGGCCCTGTCAAACCCGAGCCCAGCCTGTTGACCGAGCTCGCGATTCAGAACCGGAACGGGCTCGTGGCCTACGGGCCCGGTTCCGGCTCCAGAAAATTTGGAACCAGCCCGAAACCGCCGATTCCGGGCCCGATTCCATAAGAAAAAGAAGAAAAAAAAAGCTGCAGCTGTGCAGCACAGCCTGCAGGTGTAGGCTTGCTAGGCCATGTTGTTGCTGCTGCGGCGTGTGGCCCATTGCTAGGGCAACCCCTGGCAAAGGGCAAAAAAAATTTTTAAAAAAAAACCCCCCCAGCAGGGCCTGCACGTCTGCAGGCCGTGCTGCGAGCAGCGGGCTTGCAGCCCGTTGCCAGGGCAGCCTAAACTAAAGGCTGCCCTGGCAACGGCCAACGCCCAAACGGCCTGAAACGGGCAAAAATTTATACAAAAAAAAAAGATAACCGTTGCAAAATTGCAACGGTTATCTTTTCTTTTTTTAAATCCTAAATTTTCTTCTCATTTTTTTCTTATAAATTCTCTCAATACATACAATTCTCTTCTCTCAAGTCTCAAATTTTCTCAATACTCGAAATTCTCTCAAATTCTCTTAAATTCTCTCAATTTTCTCAATCCACGCAATTCTTTCTTATTTCTCCCAATCAATCCACTTAATTCTCTCAATCCACTCGAAAAATAGCAAGTGGAAGTCGAGTGCCAATTGGCAAAGGTAAGAATATCACGACGGAATCCCATCATTCTTTTGATCCTCGTGAATATGCAGATTTTCAAGATGATAAAATCAACATTTTTCCCAATGTGGAGCACGTCCCGACGCAAGAAAGTTTTCATCCTCCTGCCGAAAATATCTACAACAAAAGAAGCGGAACGGAATTTACATCTGACATTTGGAATCACTTCACGAAAATGAAAAGGCTTGATATTGATAAAAAAAGGTATGATATAATTTGTAAATATTGTGGGAAAATATATAAATATACAGGTGGATAAGAATATGGAACATTTAAAAGACATCTTAGGAGCAAACATCTAACTGAAACGGGAATCGATATCGGGCAACAATAAATTTCCGAGTACGTCAATTCTAACACTTCCCCTTTATTTCGTTTTAATGAAAAAACTTATAAGGAAGAATTAGGAAAATTTATTTCCGTTGAGCATTTAGCATTTAATTTTGGAGAAAGATTTGGTTTTAATGAAATTGTACAAAAAGCATGCGCTCCACAAGCAAAACGTGTTCCTAGAAATTCAATTAAACGAGTAATTAAAGATTTTTACAAAAATGGAAAAAAAGATTTACAAAACTTTTTTATGCAATTTAATGGATGCGTGCATATAGGTAATAATATTTGAAGTGATCATTGGCAAAATCATTCTTACATGGACATAACATGTCATTGGATAGATGACGAGTGGAGTATTCAAAAAAGAGTTATTGCATTTAGAGTTTTCGATGATAAGCATATAGCAAATAATATTTATAAAATAATTAGGCAAATTTTAGAAGAATATTATTTGCTTAACAAAATTTTTTCAATTGGTTTTGATAATGCCGCAGCAAATACCGCTTTAATTGCTGATTTAGAAAATATTTATAAACCCGCTTTTGGCGGAAAATTTTTTCACATTAGATGTGCTTGTCATGTTTTAAATTTATGTGTACAAGATGTTTTGAAAACTCTTGATATTTTTCTTCAACCATTAAAAACGGCGATTCAATTTTTATGGAAACAACCCCAAAAAATGAAAGAATGGGGTAGATTTTGTAGAGAAAGTGGCAAAAAGCCAAAAAGATTTCCAAGAGATGTTCCAACTCGTTGGAATTCTACTTTCCACTTGCTTAATGAATATTTAGCATATAAAGATTTATTATGTGCATTCATTTCTAATAATATACCTCAGATTAATTTATACCCACAAGAGTGGGATATTTGCCAAAAAATTTTAGATGTTTTAAAGGTTTTTAATGATGCAACTTATACTTTGTCCGGTGTTTATTATCCTACTACACATTTATTTTTAGTAGAGTGTACAAATATTGTCGAAACTTTTGATGAATATGAAAATGATGTTGAATTACAACATATTATAGTTACAATAAAAATAAAGTTGCTACATTATTATAGCGAAATTCCCATTATTTATTTAGTTGCTTGTATTTTTTATCCGCGTTGCAAATTGGATGGGTTAAATGATTTTTTGCGTACGTATTATCAATGTTTACATTATGATGCGATAAATGTTACAACCATAGTACGTGATGTTAAAAACGTAGTAATAGAATTATAGAATAAATTTTATAATAAATATAATTTAGGTGGTATTGGATCTTCTCAATCTACGGAGATATAAAATGACAGTACAGGTAAAATTAGTAGAGGGCACCAACTTTTATTACATGGACAAAAAAAACAAAAGGGAGTAATAGGAAATATTTCTGAATTAGAGATTTATCTAACCATTTCATTTGAGTTTATTGAATCCAAAGGTGATACAGATTTTTTAATTTTGGATTGGTGGAAGAGGCATGCAAGTCAATACCCAATCCTTTCTCTTATTGCAAAACAGATTTTTTCAACCCCTTGTTCCACAGTTACGGTCGAACAAGCATTCAGTGCCGGAGGTAATATTTTGGACGAACATCGTTCAAGATTAGCTCCAGAATCAGTGAAGATTCAAGCTTGTGTTACTGATTGGACGAAGGCTCAATACCGGCAACAAGAGATAAATCGGAATAATGAATCCAAATTCTTTAATGACGGAGATACTACCGATACCGGTACTGGAATGGGTAGTGACGATTCAAGGTAAAAGAACTATTGGAGTTGGCAAATATTTCGGGAACCCTTGTTTCTCATACCAAGTACGCCCACGTGAGCTTAGGGAAACCGAAGTATAATCCGACGACATGTGACCTCTGGTTCCCTGCGCACGGAATGCTTAGGTTTTGGGATCATTTTAGGGCATATATATTGTGCTCCTTTTTTTTATAGATCGTTGTAACGAATTATAATGTGCTTAATGATAATTTATTAAGTTCAAGCCCTCTCTTTCTCTCTTGTCTTTTTATCTCCAAATTTGATTACAATTTACATTTTAATTACAATTTATATTGAATAATGTTCCGTCACCGGAACAGTAATTTTTTAATTTTTTTTTTCTTTTCTGTTTTTTTTCTTTTTCTTTTCCTTTTTCTTTTCTTTTTTTTTCTTTTCTTCCTCTGCCGGTCAAAGCGGGGCCAGCGGAGGTCGCCGGCCTCGGGCGAGGCCGCCTTCCCCGGCGTCGGGCGAGGGCCGCCCTCGCCTGGGCTGGGTGAGGCTGCCCTCGCCAGATCGAGCGAGGGCTCAGCCTTGCCGGCAACTGGCGAGGCTGGCCTCGCTCGACGCCGGCGAGGTCGAGCCTCGCCAGATCGGGAGAGGGATTGACCTCGCCTGACGCCGGCGAGGTCGAGCCTCGCCAGATCTGGCGAGGGTTTGACCTCGCCGGCGTCGGGCGAGGCCGGCCTCGCCAGTTGCAGGCGAGGTCGAGCGTCGCCAGATCTGGCGAGGGTTCGACCTCGCCGGCCTCAGGGGAGGCCGGCCTCGCCAATTGCCGGCAAGGTCGAGCCTCGCCGGCGTCGGGCGAGGCCGGCCTCGCCAGTTGCAGGCGAGGTCGGCCTCGCCCGACACCGACGAGGTCGAGCCTTCGCCCGATCTGGCGAGGCCGGCCTCGCCCAGCCCAGGCGAGGGCGGCCTTGCCTGAGGCCGGTGGAGGAAGAAAAAAAAAGAAAAGGAAAAGGAAAAGAAAAAAAATAGAAAAGAAAATTCTGAATCGGCCCAGAATCGGTTCCGAACCGACCGGTTCCGGTTCATACTTGGCCACAAATCGGAGCCACCGATTCCGAATCGGAACCGGTCGGTTCCGAACAGTGGCCACCACTACCACTGGGCCTCGTCGATGGCCAACGGAGGTCACTTCGATACCCTTCACTTGATTGGTATTTGAAATTTGGAAATAACTAAAGAACTACCATCACTGAAAAATTTCATGTCAGACTCGGATGCAATTCAAAAGTGAGTTTCAAAAACTTGACTAGAGAACTCATAATAAAATTTGAAGAACGATCATTCTGAAGAAACATTTTACACACCTTATCAGTATTTCTAGTAAAAGTATGAAAAACACTAGTTCTATTACATTCTTTCTCATAGACATGCGTAGAAGTCGAGGAATCATTAACAATTGACATCTAAATTGACTTATCAAACTAATAAATATTAGCCCGACAATCTATGGAAAAATCCATATCCTATTCCATCTAACCCAGAAGAAATTTAAAGCCCTAAATCACATTACTAGATTTATGGGGTATTTGGTTTAGCTTTGAGGAGGAGCTTTAAGCCTTAAAGCCCTTTGGAGAAATTTTTGAGTGTTTGGCAAATTATTTTGGGACCTATTTGGCCGAATGTTGGCCTTGGGAAGGCTGAAAGCTCAAGGTTGGTCCTAGGGTACCTTGAGCTTTTAGCATTCTCGGAATGCTAGTCCCCCAATTAATGAAAATATGCTAATTTCCCTTTTTACCCTCAAAATTATACTAAAAGCCCACTTTTGCCCCCTTTAAAAAAGAAAAACCCAAGTATTTGTCCCTCAACTCGTCACTCTGCTCATTCGCCCTAGCACCCTCACGCTTTCACCTCGCTCGTCGACCTCCCTCGCTTGGCTCGCCGCACCTCACTCGCCGACCTCGCCTCACTCTCCGGCCTCGCCTAGCCTCCTCACCGGCCTCGCCTCCATGAGCGGTTAAAGAAAGCTCTCTATTTTCAAGAACCTAAAAAGAAGAAAGAATTTCCATCTCTCCGGCAGCAGCAAGAAGGAAGAAGAAATCTTTCTCTTGCATTATGAGCTCTCGCTCTCTCCTTATCTCTAGTCTGCGAAATTCTTCAGGACCCACAATGATCATGTGCCACTACTATCCACCATGCCCACAGCCCGAGCTGACCCTGGGTGTGACAAAGCATTCAGACAATGACTTCCTCACAATTCTCCTCCAAGATCAAATTGGTGGACTTCAAGTGCTTCATGAGAACCAGTGGATCGACGTTCCTCCAATACCTGGAGCGCTAGTGATCAACATTGAAGATCTTTTGTAGGTAAGTAGCTTTGGCCAGATATCATTGTTCATCTATGAATTTTTCTGAAACCGTGTTTTGATTGGTTGACACATTGCGATCCTCTTCTCGCCCGCATTACTGTACTTTCTCATATGCTAAGTTAGTTGAAGAGCTCTTGAGAATTCAGGAATTAAAATACCATGGCATCTTCCCTGTAGCAATAGCATCTTGTCTTCACAATCTGCACTTTTCTTTGATAAGACAAATCTGCGTTTACCATTCCCAAATGCCTTGTGCATCAAGTATCCTAACAGAGCTATTTGATTCATCCAAACTTGATTCTAACTTTGTTAAATCATGCTAGCCTCACGTTGAAAGGTTCAAAATTGTCCGAATGACATAGATGTACGTTGAAAATAATGTTTTTAACAAGAGTGGTCAATGTCGGTTCTAGATAATCAGCAATTTTTATTTTTATCAACATTAAGACCGGTTCTAGACATTCGCATCTCTTAACAAACGACTAGTTTAAGAGTGTCAAGCATCAAGTCATGGCAAACAAGAGAGGCCCGAGAGTGTCGGTGGCGTGCTTCTTCGGCGACACTCCTTGGCCATCTTTAAAGCTGCATGACATATCAAGGAATTGACATCAGCAAACAACCCACCAATCTACAAGGAGACCACGCTTCTAAACTACACTGCCCATTACATTTCCCAAGGCCTAGATGGAGCTTCTGCACTTCCTGACTTCAAGCTGTAGACCGTGTAAATTTATTAATTTGGTCTTATCGATGTCTGTTTTTGAAGATAAAAGTCTATCGTCCATACACAACTCGGTCATCGCTCGGTCACTGACGCTTATATTGCTTCAATTGATGAACACCAATCATACACAACTCGGTCATCACTCGGTCACTGACGCTTATATTGCTTCAATTGATGAGCACCAACGCAACTCTCCAAAACAAAGATTGTTTTCTAAGCAAAAGCAGAACCAAAAAGAGAACTCAAAATAGAGGGAGAGGAAGATTAATAGATACCCCTTTAAAATTGAAAGAAAGATGCTATCTCTAGATGAAACTGCGTCGGATACTCGTATGACAGTTAAAACACTAATTTACCGCGAGAAAAAATTGCGCTTTCAGGAACATTTCTATTTGGTTCGGCTTTGAATTTCGACTTTGTATATTGGCGGCAAGGATAAAAAGTGGAACTCTTGCCAGTCTCCAAATCGCTCAACGACAATAAACAGAATCAACCGCAAGACAAAAATTTATGTACACTTAGATTTTCTATAAAACAGTAGGTTTCCATTACGAACGCGACAATATCTGAAACCCAATTAATATAATCGAATCAGCATCACATTAAGATGATGTAACGATTAATCCAAGTGCCTGTTTTCACTTTTGGCTCGTTAAGGAGTCATGAATCACATGTTGGTGGAGTCTTACGGTGTTGTGATTCATAGTATTATTGCCATATGAGACCAGACTTCTGCATGAACTGGAAACTAAACTTGATTCTCTTGATGGGATATGAATATAAAGATTATAGGAGATTGTTTATTGACCTGGATTTTAATGTCCATTATACAATCCTTGTTTATTGCCTAATGTTTGTAACTTTGTGCAAGTCTGCACGGATCTCGAGGATTAAGATCGTGGGCACCTCGATATCAATGTCATCAAGGATTTGAGTAACATAGCGTTTTGATTCTCACCACTGACGAACCGGCTTTGCTTAAATGGAGCATCATTTGTTTAAAAGCTTTCACCAGAAAAACAGCATCTAGATTAAAGCCCTGGAACTAGCGTTCCTTTATGGAGTCATCCATGGCTTTAATGTTGATCCAGTAACATACTAGGAAGATGATATGCAATAGGAATTAGAGTATCCATATGCACGTTCTTTATATTTTTTTATATATTTTTTTAAACATATAACTCCTTAAATCTCGCAGGTAAAGTAGATCTTGAGAAGTACTATGATTGAATCTAAGATGGGATTCCCCCAGTCACCCACGCAACATCAGAACATGGGATCTCTCTCAACAGCGAGGCTGGAAGACGATGGAGATTCTATCTTGGGCTCTTGCTCTTCATGGCTGGCAAGCACACTGCAACGATGAATACTACGTACCACATTGACCTGAAGTATCCTCTTATCTTTTCATTTCTGAACTTCTTGTGATGCTCGTGTTCTGTCACAGTACTTCATTTTTTATTGAGCATATGTTCATGTTAATCAAGAGGCGAGGTTTTTAATACATTATGCAGAGAAAGCAACCGTCTGCCTTGTGCGCATTTGAAGGAATTATGAAGAAAGCCAAAGGTAAAGAGATCGCGGTGTTCTTGGACTATGATGGCACTCTCTCTCAGATTGTAGACAACCTTGATCAGGCGTACACGACAGAAAAGGCGCGTCTGCTCTCCTTCATAGGATCGAATTTCCGAATTCTAGTCCTTATGATAGGGAATCGCCAGGCGTTCATCGATGCAATATAAAACACAGCAAACCAAGTGAAAGCCAATTGCCTATCGAGTTTCAGTTTTCTCACATCAAACTCACAAAAATCACTTGGTTTCCATAGGGCATATGTAGTTAAAACAACTTCTCATTCAGCGCAAACTGCTTATAGACAAATATGACAAATACTGAGGTGCGTGTATGACTGACTTAAAATGCAGATGCGTTGTGCCGTACGCGAAGCTGCATACTGTTACTGTTTTCCCACTGCAATTGTTAGTGGAAGGTGTCGCGACAAGGTATGCTCATTTCTGTGTTCTGATGATTCACGCATTCTGCTGCTTTTTCATCGAGTACAGTTTAGGAACCACGCATCAGGAACCTGTAGATTCATCCCGCTTTTCTTTAGCTAAACAAGAAAAACTTGGACACTTTGTTTAGGTCCTCCAAAGAATCAGAGCCATTATTTAAACAGCAATTGTCATTTTCTAAGCAAGTGGTAGTAGCAGCTCATAAGCTAATGGCTTTGTCCTTCCGTTTTTATGGACCGCATAATTCTAAACTCAAACGGGAGCCTCGCAACGGATGCCGTTGTGCGCTTCTCTTCTCTCAATCAATCAGCTATGAAGAAGCTGCTCATCATATCGTGCATTGTAATGTCTCCATATAACACTCAATTCATAATCCAAACTCATCTCCAACAAATATACATTCACACCGAAAATTGAATTGCAGTAGAGAGAGAGAGAGAGAGAGAGAGAGAGAGAGAGAGGAACAATGCCTACCACCATCGATTTGGCCTCCGACTCCGGTGAGCTGAGCCACGACGGAGCGAGCGACGACTCGAAAGCCGGCGTCAAAGGCCCCTCCTCGAATGCCGAAATCACCGAAATCCCCAGAATTCTCTTCATCCGACCGGACGAGACATCCGAAGGCAGCACCGAATCAAGCGGCGGATCCGAGGATTTCAGCTTCCCCCCCATCATCGACCTCGGCGGAATCGACCGCGACTTGGCAAAGAGGAAGGGAGGAGGCGGCGATCGAGAGGATGCGACGCGCGTCGGAGACGCTGGGGGGTCCTTCCAGGTGGCGAGTCACGGAGTTCCGGCGGCCGGTGATGGAGGAGACAGGAGGAGGGGGTGAGGAGGTTCTAAGGGCAAGACGACGAGGCAAAGGGGGGGGGGTGTTCTGCACGCGCGACAAAGCGAGGAAGGAAGGTGGCGTGCAAAGAGCAATTTCGACCTGTACACGGCGTCGGTGGGGAACTGGGGGGACGCTTTTCTTCTTTTGGTAAGTGCGCACTGCAAATGCTGTGGTGGAAGAGGAATTAATTAAATAATAAAAGAAGGTAAAATAGTTTTAAGGAACAGCATGATATATATTTATAGAGGTGATAAGTCTTTTCTCGTACCTCTACTTAAGCTCATAGTCACGATCGGTCCTCTCAAACGGTGCCCAGAACGTGCGCAATCTCTGGCAATTCTTCACGGCCATCTGTTCGGCACCACTTTTGCAGAGCACGACACGAATCGATTCCCAACTTCGTCAAGCGTGTGAGGTTGCGCATTCCCAATGGCAAACGCTTTAACTTCGGACATTCACATAATTCAAGCTTTTTGAGTAAAAAGAAATTTCCAATCCATTCCGGCAAACTCTCCAAATTCGGACAGAAAAAAATATTGAGAGATTGCAGAGTCTTGACATGTTGAATCCCCTCGGGTAATGCCGTCAAAGCCTGCGCACCATCGATTTCAAGAACACGAAGTTTCGTAAGGAATTGCCATTGGATGCCATGCTTGTCTTCTTCGCACAATAAATCAAATCCTTTAACTTGAAAAATGGTGAGTTTCTGGAGCGAGGAAAGGTGCTGCATGCCAGAGAGACTCCCTAGTTCGCAATGGGCGAGGCGCAAGGACTCGAGATTACTAGCCAATTGGAATAGAGTCTCGAGCTTCGAGGGCTCCAGATCACCACCACCAAGACGTAGATGCTTTAGTTCAGAGAAAGGGCTGAATGTGGATCCCATTGCTGCTTCTGATGGGCAATTTGGATTGGCCAACATTTTCGTTCCATCTATCTGCAACGCTTGCACCTGGGGGAATGGTGCCACGTCATGCAAGCGGGGACAGTTGATTATTGTCACGAACCGAAGTTTTTGGAATGATGACCGTGAATTGTCTGGCCAATGCTTTTTATTTGATCCTATTGGTTGACTTCTTCCAAACCATCCTTTCAGGTTGCTGCAAAAGCGAAGGGATAGTCTCTCAAGAGATGGGAAGAAGGGGCGTGTAGTATTAGATTGCTCCAGGTCACTTGTCTGTTGAAGGAACTCCAACGCAGGCAAAGAATCGAGATCCAATGTCTTTAGGGAAGGGAGTTCACTCAAGGATGGTAGGTGGCTTAGTGACTTACAATCACCAATTAAGAGGTCTCTAAGATTGACCAATTTCCTCAAATCTCTTGGAAATGTTTTAAGGTTCTCACAACTTTCAAGTTCAAGGATCTGCAAGTTCACTAAATCAATGATTGAATCCGGCAAACTCTGTATAGATTGGTTTGCAAAAATCTTAAGCAACCTTAAGTGCTTCGACTTTTTAAAAGAGGAAGGAGGGAGAGGAATATCTGTATGATCCAAAACTAACACTCGGCAGTATCTACACTCGGACAAAACTTTGGAAGAGTTGAGTGAAGAGTATTTACAGAGAAACGTCCGCAATTTGGATGTTTTGAGCAGGGACACCATTTTCTCTTCAGAGGAAATCATGGAAATAAACACATGTCGAATTCTTTCATCATTATCTCCTCCTCTAAAATTAACAGTCTTGCATTCACCTCCACCAACTTTTTGGGCAAGATCATGCATGAGATCATGCATCTTGAAACGTATGACCTCACCAGTATCGTCTGTGTATTCAACATCGAGGAATGACCTACCTAATAGTTCTTCCAAGTAATTGTTAGCGACCTCTTCAAGGTCATCCTCCCTGCTATGGGACTCAATAAAGCCTTGTGCCACCCAAAGTTGTATCATCTCCCGTTTATGATAGAGATAGTCTTTCGGAAACAATGAGCAATATGCAAAACAATGTTTCAAGCATGACGGGAGACGATCGTAACTGAAATTGAGGACTTGCATAATTCCATCAGCAGCCTCACCAATTTCTGGTATTTCTGGAAATTCGTCCACTTTGTAACGGTGCCATTCATCTTTCTTTTTGCCGTACAAAAGGCCTCCAATAGTTCTAATGGCAAGGGGAATCCCGGCGCATTTTTTAACTATATCTCGACCTATCTCCTCCAGTTCTGGGTCTGCCCCATCTCCAAAAGCCATTTTCCTGAATAAGTTCCGCGACTCATTTTCAGCTAGGCCACGTAGAGGATGGATAACTGCTTTCTCATCCATGACCTCTGCAACTTTGCGGCTGCGAGCGGTTACAAGTATCTTGCTTCCCGGTAAACCACCCTCTAGCCATTCTCCAAGCTCCAACCATTTATGCCGATCTTCATTCCACAAGTCATCCAAAACAAGCAAGTATTTCTTCCTAGATAGAGTCTCACGAAGAAGACACCGCAACTGGTCTTGAGGCTTATTCTCATCATCATGTCCTCGATAGTCACCATTTGCAGATTTAAGAATTTCTTTGAAAATCAGATCCACATCAAAGACATCAGATACACAAACCCACATCTTAAGACCGAAATGTCCGTTTACCTCCCCATCTTTGTATACTAGTCGTGCAAGTGCGGTTTTTCCAAGACCTCCTTTACCGACGATGGAAACCACGGACACAGTGTTGCTAGAGGAAGAATCAAACAAAAGTTGTTTGATCTCTTTTTGGTCCTCGTCCCTACCAATTATTGTAGTGTCAGGTGCGAGAAATTCAGGTTTCTTTCGTCTTACGGTGGCCATTTTTTCCTCACTCGGAAGCAGCTTAAAGTTGAAATTATTATTATATGCGAATTCATCCAGCTTCTTCCTAAGTTGCCGAATCTGATTAGCTACGTTGAAGCGGTGCGCAAGCTGATTTGATTCGGAGAAGAAAAGGCATACCTCTTTCATCATCTCGTTGCCAGCCATAGCTTGTCGCCTCAGGTCTTCGGTCGAGATGTCGGCGAACAAGTCCTGTGCGTCGTACAGCACATCCTTGAGCCTCCTGAGCCAGAGCTTGACCTGGTTGTCGTGCCATTGCTTCTTCTCGGCATCCATAAGCACAGCTCGGATGGTCTGGACAGTTTCCTTAAGACTATGGAGCTCGCCCTCAGCACAGCAGAACAATTGGATCATTTGAGAAGCATAGGCGCCTCCAGGTTTCGCAATTTGGGAGCCGATGCTTTCCATTATGCCAGTGGCAATGCTGTAGAGCAGTGACTCCGCCATTTCCAAAGGCAAAATCAGGGGTCGAGAAGGCTGCAGAGCTGATGCTTTTGTTGAGAGACAATAGTTTGGTGGTGCGGCATGATCAACTTCATGCACGAATATACAGCAAGGCCCAACGGCATTTCCATGTTAGTTCATGGTCAGTCACTGTTGTAAATTCAGTGGGAATGGATTTGACCAATAAGAAGATAAGCACGTGCAAATGTTAGGTGATGTGATCAACTTCATGCACGAATATACAGCAACGCTCAGCGGCATTCCCATGTTAGTTCATGGTCAGTCACTGTTGTAAATTCAGTGGGAATGGATTTGACCAATAAGAAGATAAGCACGTGCAAATGTTAGGTGATGTGATCAACTTCATGCACGAATATACAGCAACGCCCAGCGGCATTTCCATGTTAGTTCATGGTCAGTCACTGTGTAAATTCAGTGGAAATGGATTTGACCAATAAGAAGATAAGCATGTGCAAATGTTAGGTGGTGTGATCAACTTCATGCACAAATATACAGCAAGGCCCAACGGCATTTCCACGTTAGTTCATGGTCAGTCACTGTTGTAAATTCAGTGGTAATGGATTTGACCAATAAGAAGATAAGCATGTGCAAATGTTAGGTGGTGTGAAAGGCGCGTGGGGTCCAGAAAAAAAGGGACTAAAGAAAGAAAGAGGAAAGACCAAAAGCCTATAGGTCTGCGCATGACAACCATTATGTGTCCGAAAATAAATTCTGGTCAGAAATGATTTTTTTTTATTCGGTAGTTGGGAACTGATTCTGAGCATTTGAAGGTGTTTGGTAACGGCCCAAAATTTCTATTCCTGAAATAGTAAAAGAAGATAAATGCATTTTGTAGCGGTATAAAATTTCTTTTTATTAATAATATTTTAATAACATTTTAAATATTTTAATATTTCTTTCTTTTTTTTTCTTCTCCTTCTTGGCCATAGACGGTAAAATATTTTTTAATTGATAATATTTTTATTAAAAATAATTTATTATTTTTTTTACCATGGCCGGTAAAAAATTTTCTTATAAATAATTTTTTAAAAAAATATTTTTATTGAAAATATTTTTTTTGCCATGGCCTGGTCGCTGGCCATGGTCGGAAAAATATTTTTTTATTAATAATATTTTAATAAAAAAAATATTTTTATTGAAAATATTTTTTTCCATGGCCTGGTCGCTGACCATGGCCAGTAAAATATTTTTTATAAATAATTTTTTTATTAATAATATTTCAATAAAAATTATTTTTATTGAAAATATTTTTTTTATTTTTTTCGCCATGGCCTGGTCGCTGGCCATGGCAGGTAAAATTTTTTTATTAAAAATATTTTTTTTTCACCATGGCCTGGTCGCTGGCCATGGCCGGTAAATTTTTTTTTATGAATAATATTTTTTTTATTTTTTTCTCCATGACCTGGTCACTGGCCATGGCCGATAAATTTTTTTATTAATAATATTTTTTTATTAATAATATTTTAATCTCGCCAGATATCGTGAGGGTGGCCCTCGCGCCGGACATTAGAATCTATATTAAAAACCAAGAAAAAGAAGAAGAAAAAAAAAACTGATTCTCATTTTTGTTCCCAGAATCAAGAAGCTACTTTTTTTTTATTCTTGATTCTGCTCCAAAACTGATTTTGGGCACAAATTCAAAAATTTGTGCTCAGAATAAAAAAATTAAATAAATGGATTTCTATTCCCAAACTGATTCTAGGAACAAAAGAACAGAATTAAACACCATTTGGCAAGTTGCCATACGCAGCCTAGGTTTAAAAAGAAGGTTGCCCCGTATGTTTAGAGAAAATTTTCTAGTTTTTTGTTTTCATTTTCGTTTGAACGTGGAGACAGTATTGAAAAAAGCCTTCGGTCACGTATTGAGAGTAGTTTCCAAAGGAAAACCAAAATTGCTTAAGTAATCATAAAGTTGATTAGCAGAAGGTCACGAGAGATTGCTGAAAAATACTCTCAAGTACTGGTATTGATCAGGAGATTTCTAGTGAATGCACTTCATACAATGAGTTCTCGGGTAATTAGATTTCCATCGCAATCGGATGTCGAACTCTGGAAAGAGTCTAGCAATGTAACTTTATTGATTATTCTAAGGTTAATACCATGAAAAACCCTAAACTATTCCACTTGTGAAAAATTTATTCGAAACTAATTTTTTGACCGTAAAAAACCCTAAACTGCTACACTTGTGACAAACTTACCCTATGTTAAATTGGATTAATACCACAAAAAATCATAAATTGGTAAATATGTTACAAAAAGACGGGTAAAATCCTAAACTGGTATATCTGTCAACTGCCACGTGTCATCTAACTTAGCAATTTGAAGGTAAAATTTAACGGAAACTAACATATGATAAATTTATCATAAGTGTACCGGTTTGGGATTTTGGGTAGTTAAAAAATTAGTTTTGGGTGAATTTGTTACGGGTGTACCAATTTGGAGAGTTTTTTGTGGTAAACTAACGGAGGGTAAATTTTGTTCAAGCGGGTAATGATAATATCAATGAGAGGACAAGAAAATTTATATTCCTTGGTTATGGACAAGATGAGCGAGAATAAGGATACGATGCACAAAATTATACTCACATGTTGTTAATAGATAAGTTAGATTCTCCATTACGTTACTTCTGGATAGAAGTGATTGTGAATGCGGCGGTGTTTACACGAATGCGTGGCCGAAGAGAATTATTGGCAGTCGATGATGAAGTTCCCTAACAATGCCCATGGAAATCGCAAAGTTCATGGGGCAATTGCAAAGTTGTTCGGACTACCCTTTCAGTCAATCTCCACAATGGGAATGGAAATTGACCAATAAGAAGATAAAGCATGAGGAAATGTTGTTGGTGCAACAGAAAGACGCGTGGGGTCAACAAAAAAGGGAATTAAAGAGAAAAGAGGATGGACCCGAAAACAGGCTTATGATCTCGCCCGTGGATCATGTGGAAAGGGGAGCCACCAACCTCTGTGCAAGTGAAAATGATTTGAACCTTCGACATCTGGTTCTGCCTGGTAGACACATAAGTGGCATTTAGACCCATCAAGATCAGCAATCAATGTCTTCAACTGCAGTTTCCAACATCCAGTAGCGAAATGCTCACATTAACTTAAGAAGTTAGTGTATTTAGACTATGTATATTTGGTCTTGAAACAAGTAAGCTCGTCAATAAGAAGTTACAAGTTTGAATGATGGACATCAATATTGGTGAAAAAAATTTAAGTTAGCTAGTGTTCAAATACTCTATTTTAAGAGATCACGACAAGGTCAGACTTGAGGATAGAATCACCGTTATGTGATGAGTTTGCATTGACATGGAAACATGGCATGATTCTATTTGAAGAAGTTTTACTGTGCCTTTGAGATGGCATTTTTGAAAAAGGACGTACTTTTTGAAAATGCAATGTCTACCTTTACCGCCATAATCGTTCGCCAAGAAAAAGAGATGGTGGTGTATATTTTGCATGTTATGATCAAGAAACCAACAAAGTTTCTCACACAAACAACTCTCAATTCTCCATTAGGCAGTAAAGGAAATGAGTCATATTCAACTCGCCAAATATACAAAGTTTCAGACAAAATTCATCTTCTTACAGAAAAAAAAAAGTGAGAAGATCTGATGATACAATGCTTATCTTATTGCTCCACCTTTCCATGGCACAAAAGTAGGGCGTGTTCTTGATTGCAAAACTTGTTGAAGACGCAAAGAGTTCATATGCAGTGTTAAACAAAAGACGGCAACTTATTTTGCTCAACTTAGAAGTGCACAAATTTCAGTCCTAGTGGAATTCTCTATCACACATGCACAGTTCGTAAGTCATAACTTAAGAATACTGCACATCTAAATAACTTTTATGACGAACTCTTCAAAGCATAATATAAATGGTGGCCAGCTCAAGTCATGCGATAGAATTGAGACGCCAGACAAAACCAAGGCTCGACCTTTGCATAAGACAAGTTTTTAAGAAATTTCACAAACCACAACTTAGAAGCATATACCACCCGCTTGGGTGGCGCTACTGGAGCGCCCACTCTTCCTCTCGCAAAAGGTTGAGTGTTCAAATCCCGGGCGCTGCAGGGTGACTTAACTGGTGGCATGTGTGTGGTGGCTAGCACGTGTCGCCCCCAGGGTTTACTTCTCGACTGTCGGCCGTGCGGGGGTTCCCTGGGTTATCAAAAAAAAAAAACAACTTAGAAGCATAGATAGAATGACGTCCTTTATGCCATCAATAGTAAACATTCACAAAATTGACCCATTTAACATTTGAACATCATGCTAAATGATGCTGCGTATCATGTGGTTGCCGATACAACAAAATTGAAGCTTGCCAATACAACAAAATTGAAGCTTGCATGACTAGCTAATCTCCACGTTTCAACAACTAACCTGTGAAAAAAGACTATCAATTACTGACCTCGACTCTATCAATAACTTCATCTGAAGGGATTGCACGAAATACTCTATAAGAAGAGAATCAACGAGGAATGAGAAACAATTTTAGGCTTTGGAACTTCTATAGAAACGTGCCTATGGACAAAGAATAACAAAATACTGGATAACAACGCCATAATCCATAATGGGCACTCAGACACATCATTATGGACCTAAGGATTGGATTTTTTTTTTTAATTCTCCAAAGAAAATTCCTTCTATTCGAATGGAAGATTCCAGCAAACAAAGGAGCATACATAAACCAGAAGTGACCTGTTCTCCTTTTTTTTTTCATTATTTGGTATTTTGGAAAATTATATAAGTTCAATGAAGCTTTTATATTTATGATATCGACAAAGATGAATATATTACAATGAACATTTTTAAGTGACGCATCTCTAAGTATACACTTTCTTATAATTTGAGACATTTTTTGTGGCAAAAGGACACTATAAGTGCCATAAGTTGTGTACGGAGATCACTTTGGTGCCATAACTTTTTTTCAGATCACTTAGGTACTAAGTCGGAGGAAAAGAGATCACTTTAGTGACTCCAGCCAAAATTTCGGCAAAAAAAAAGCCACGTCAGATTTTCGGTGAGCCATGTTAGCATCGAAAATTAATAAAAAAAAAGAGCCACGTCAGATTTCCGGCAGCCATGTTAGCATTGGCACTAAAGTGATCATTTTTCAAAAAAGTTAGCATCAAAGTGATCCGAAAAAAAGTTATGGCACCAAAGCGATCTCCGTACACAACTTATGGCACTTATAGTGTCCTTTTGCCCATTTTTTGTAAACTACACATGTAGTAGTATTGTAACATTGCGATTATTTTTATTATTTTTACACGGTTGGACATTAATTAGATTTTGAGTATGTCTTGATGTCATTATATCTAATACAATTTCAGTATGTCGGTGGCGAGGTTGAGGAGCACTGCTTCCGCCATTTCCAAAAAGCAATAGCAGGGGTTGCGGAGTGTTTGAGAGGAGGTTGCGGAGCTGATGTTTTGTTGGGAAACAATGGTTTGGTGGTGCTCGCGATCAACTTCATGCAATAATATATAACAAGGCTAACGGTATCTCCATGTTACTTCATGCTTAGTCGCTCCACCAGATGATGACATAGAAAAAGACGCGTGGGGGCCAGAAAGAAAATGACTACAGAAAGAAAGAGGCAAAAGACCAAAAGCCTATATAGGTCTGAAAAGCAGGTTGCCCTGTATGTTCAGAGAAAATTTTCTAGTTTTTTGTTTTCATTTTCGTTGGAACACGAAAATAGTATTGAAAAAAAGCCTTTGGTCACGTATCGAGAGCAGTTTCCAAAGGAAAACCCAAAATTGTTTAAGTAATCTTAGAGTTGATGAACAGAAGGTCACGAGAGATTCCTAATAAAATACTCTCTAGTACTGGTATTGGTTAGGAGATTCGTAGTGGATGCACTTCGTACGACGAGCTATAGGGTAATTACATTTCCATCGATCACGATCGGATGTCGAACTGCAGAAAAGTCCGGCCATGTAACTTTGTATATCATTCTATTATCAAAATATTTGACAGTTCGTATTTTGTTCAAGTGAGTGATGGTAATGTTAACAAAAGGACAAGAAAGTTTATATTCCTTGGTTATGCACAAGGTGGGCGAGAATATAAATACGGTGCCCGAAATTATAATTCACATGTTCTTAGTAGATAAGCTAGATTCTCCGTTACTTCTGGATAGAAGTGATTGTGAATGTGGCGGTGTTATACGCGGATGCGTAGCTGAAGAGAATTATTGGCAGTCAATGATGAAGTTCCCTAACAATGCCCATGGCAATCACATAGTTCACGGGGCAATTGTCTGGACTTCCCTTTCATTCAACCTCCGCAGTGGGAATGGAAATTGACCAATGAGAAGATAAAGCCTGTGGAAATGTTTGGCGGTGTGAAAGAAAGATGCATGGGGTCCAGGAAAAAGAGAGGAAGGACCCAATAAGAAGACAAGCGCGTGCAAAAACAGGCTTCTGATCTTGCCCGAGGTTAGACCCAAAGAAGGGGAAGCCACTTGCTGCAACCGCTATGCAAGTGAAAATGATTTAAAACTTCGACATCTGGTGCCGCCTGGTAGACACGTAAGCGTATTCAGACCAATCAAGATCAGCAATCAATGTCTACAAGTGCAGTTTTCAACATCCAGTGGCGAAATGCTCCTACGAAATTAGAATATCTCACAAAGCCATAATGAGAGCATATCGGCTGACCAGTTTAATTGAGAGTAGCCATGAGTCCTAGTTGTTTTGACCTTTCAAGAATTCATACTTTCATATAAATTAAATTTGGCATATTTGGGATGATTTTGTTCAACTCATGCACATTGTAAGCATTATGATCACTGATGGTATTTATGTTATTTTCATATATGAATTTAAAGAAAATTAAAATCTAAGTGATGGCAATAATGTTAACTAAATTGTAAACATCAAATACAAATTGATTGGATTTGCGTAGAATTATGTTCTTATATGTTAGAACTCACTTATGTGTTAAAAATAAGTTATTAAATAAATAGATAAGAAAAAAAAACGTGATGAAAAATGAGAGAGAAAAAGTCAAACTAAGATGATCATATAACAACTTAAGAATTTTGTTGAAAGGAATAAAAACGAAAAAAACTGGAAGTCGGTAAAACAAACCAAAACCCACTAGCTGTAATTCGACACTCACGGATCTCCCTCCTATCCATCCAAATATTCTGCCTTTCATATTATTTTATAGATATTAAGGCTCCATTTGTTTCGGGCTAAATAAATAATTTGAAAATATTTTTCAAAAAATGATCATTTGTATTGCTTACAAAAATAAATGAACGAAAAATATTTTCGTCGCATATGAAAATATTTAGACATAAATTGTTGTCTATAATGAAAATAATTTTCATTGATTTATTATTTCAAGCGATACAAGCAATTATTTTTAGGAAAGTATTTTTCAAATCATTCATTTTCCGCGAAACAAATGGAGCCTAAGTCAATTTACTGAATTGACTCACTTTGCTTCCTTCCAGAACAATTAACAATTAATATCAACAATTCAAGCATCTATTTGCTCCTCTCAAAGAATAATTACCTTCGCTCATTTCATTCATGGAAAAAATAACTGACCCCCTTTTTTTTGGGAGACAATCTCAATCTATAATCCTTTCTTTTTTATATACGCATTTAATTTTGTGAGCACGTAGTAGGCTAAGAAAAGTAAGATTACAGGATTCTGGCAAGAAAAAGAAAAAAAATTGGAAAACAGAAAATAAGAAATGAGATTACAGCAATGGCGGCTTTTGAATGAGCCGATAAAATCAGCAATGGGAAGAATCGAACTCGAATCCTTCCAACCAATGACCTTCTCTCCTTTTGTGTGCTTGGCGTTGATCGTTTCTACCCTTGGAGTTGTTGATTCTCTTTGAGCTGCGACTGGAGGAATGGGATTGACAAATTAGAAGACAAAAGCATGTGGAAAGACCCAAAAATTGTGGTCGATACAATGTTAGGTGGGTGTGAAAGACCCAAAAATTGTGGTCGTATCGATCACAACAGATGTGGCCCCAGTGTCCACACATACTATAAGAATCTTGTAAGGTTTCATTCTTCGAAGGCGACACTGATTTGCGCTACCGAGATGGTTTCCAAGTCTCGCATGACATATAATTGCGATATGGAACTATGGTCATGTAACTTTGCTAATTATTCTATTATCAAAATATTTGATAGTTCGTATTTTGTTAATGAGAGGACAAGAAAGTTTATATTCCTTAGTCATGCACAAGGTGAGCGACAATATGAATATGATGCACGAAATTAAATTCACTTATTGCTAGTAGATAAGTTAGATTCTCAGCTACTTCTAGACAGAAGTCATTGTGAATGTGGCGGTGTTCACGCGGATGCTTTGCTGAAGAGAATTATTGGCAGTTAATGACGAAGTTCCCCAACAATGCCCATGGCAATCGCAAAGTTCACAGGGCAATCACAAAGTTGTCCGGACTCCCCTTTCAGTCAATCTCCGCAGTGGGAATGGAAATTGACCAATGAGAAGATAAAGCATGTGGAAATGTTTGGTGGTGCAAAAGAAAGACGCATGGGGTCTAAAGAGAAAAAGAGGATGGACCCAAAAACAGGCTTATGATCTTGCCCGTGGATCACGTCGAAAGGGAAGCCACCAACCTCCGTGCAAGTGAAAATGATTTGAACCTTCAACATCCGGTGCTGCCTGGTAGACACATAAGTGTATTTAGACCCATTAAGGTCAGCAATCAATGTCTTCAACCGCAGTTTCCAACAAGTAAGCTCGTCATTAAGAAGTTGCAAGTTTGAATGATGGACATCAATATTGGTGAAATTTTTTTGACAAGGCCTGACTTGAGAATGGAATCACCGTTTTGTGATGAGTTTGCATCAACATGGAAACATGGCATGTCACCATATGAAAGAAGCTTTTCCGTGTCTTTGAGATGGCATTTTTCAAAAAGACATACTTTTTGAAAATGCAATGTCTGCTTTTACCACCATAATCATTTCATTCGCCAAGAAAAAGGAGATGGAGGTGAGTATGTTTTGCATGTTTTGATCAAGAAACCAACAGAGTTTCTCACACAAATAGCTCTCAATTCTCCGTTAGGCAGTAAAGGAAACGAGTCATATTCAACTCACCAAATGTACAAAGTCTTAGACAAAATTCATCTTCTTACAGAAAAAGAAAAAAGTGAGAAAATGTGATGATACAATGCTTATCTTACTGCTCCACCTTTCCATGACACAAAAGTATGGCATGTTCTTGATTGCAAAACTTGCTAAAGACGCACAGAGTTCATATGCAGTGTTAAACAAAAGACTACAATTCATTTTGCTCAATTCAGAAGTGCACAAATTCAGTTCTAATGGATTCGCTGTCTCACATGCATTGTTCGTAAGTCATAGCTTTAGAATACTGCACATCTAAATAACCTTTATGACGAACTCTTCAAAGCATGAGATGAATGGTGGCCAGCCCAAGTCATGCGATAGAATTGAGATGCCAGAAAAAACCAAGGCTCAACCTTTGAACAAGACATGTTTTTAAGAAATTTGACAAACTACAACTTAGAAGCATAGATAGAATGTCGTCCTTTATGACATCAATAGAAAACATCCACAAAATCGACCCATTTAACATTTGAACATTGTGGTAAATGATGCTGCGTATCATGTGGTCGCCAATACAATGAAATTAAAGCTGCATGACCAGCTAATCTCCACATATAGTCAACAGCTAAATATAGCAAAGAAAATATGATAGCGACATGGCAAGGAAAGAGCGTACTGACCTCGATTGTATCAATTGCTTCATCTAAAGGAATTGCATGAAATACTCTGTAAGAAGAAGAGAATCAACTAGCAATGAGACACAAATTTAGGCTTCGGAACTTCTATTGAAACATACCACCTATGGAAAAAGGATAGCAAAATACTGGACAATAACGCCAAAATCCATAATTGGGCACTCAGACACATCATTATTGACCCGAGGTTCGTTTTTTCTTTAAATTCTCCAAAGAAAATTCCTTCTATTTAAATGGAAGATTCCAGAAAACAAAGGAGCATACATAAATTAGAAGTGAGCTTTTTCTCAGTTTCTTTTAGTCCTAAAATAATTTTGATGACAGTCATTGCTAGTCCTATAGACGATTTTTGCTTGATAAATAGAAAAAGTTCAACTATAGGGCACCAAGCGGGTGCAAACCCATTTACATAAACAGCCCAAAAAACTAAAGCCATACATAAAATAGCTCTCAAAACCAAAAGGGAGCTCATACATGATGGCCCATCAATTATAGGAAAGCGATTAGCATATAACAATTGCATAGGGTTCCAAATATCATGAAATCTTGACAAGCCCGAAACATACATGTTTAGAGCTCATCGTCTATATTAATGCGTTCCTTCTTCAAACTTTTGCCAGAAAAGATGCCAATATCTTAATTTAAGGAGGGATTACTCCAGCAGATTTCTGTAAGTGATATATTCATCAATTTTCTTTCAGCATAGACAAGGCTCTTAACACCGGTTAATATAGAGTCAAACATGAAATTCTGTCACCATGCAAGAATGCTCAAAAAGCAACAATTCTGCAGATGTTTAAAGCATAAGCAAAACTAACCTTTCTTCTGAACCAGGAATGAGATCCTCAGTCAAAGCCACTCCGCCAATCTAAATCACCAAACCGAGTCATTATACCCAGTCAATTTATAGCAATTCAAAGAACATCTCAGGGTGTGCACGATACTCGCCAGTGGTATGCTGCAGAATAGTTTTCTCTCAAGATCAATACGCCCTGTTAAAGTAATATAAAAAGCTATGATCCATAATACATTAACAATACTTGCAAGCAGAATTGAAGAAATTGCGAAGGACTTGCCACTTGAAAGGATGCTACTAGTGATTGCTTCAGCAAGGTCAACCTTCTCTTCCTTCTTAGGTTTTGTTTAAAATATAAGATAGCTGTCCCACATTAGCAATTTAATGTTAAACCTAGGATAGAGGCTATCTGCCATGTCTAGTCGTCTGGGATAATCAAAATGCCAAGTTTCTTTTAGCATATCCTCACAATCATTATACCTTGCAAAATAATCATTTTATCATATGATTAAACTTGATCTGAAAACTTCTTAGAAGTAACAATTTTGCTCACCAAGAACGAGGTGGTGGAGGATATACATCTGGAGCCAAAAGCGTTAAATAAAACAAACCTATAGAGGTACCTAAATAAAAAAGAACCACTGCTGCATCTCTAGAAAGCTAAACATCTAGAAGCAAAGTAATATAGAGATGAGAATTCATTTTGGGGAAACATACTTTGAGAGCAGTAAGCCTCGCTCTATGAGATGCAGCTGGCATCCCGTCCTCGTATGAGTGACAGCATCAACCTCCACCTCCAGTAAGCATGAAACTTAGTTTGTGGAAGAATGCTATGATACGACTCGTCCGAAAGAGAACACTTGGGTTTTGGGTAGAATCTAGGTGTGGAAAACACTCGAGCATGTGAGTGAGTAATTGTAATTTGGATTCTCCGATTATAGTGGATTATTTGCTGCCGACACTCCTCGTGGACATAGATACTGATATGGCGGACCGAACCACATAAATCTTGGGTGCCTTTTATCATTCCTCATTTATTTCTCTGGTAATTTCATATTGTGCTTAATTTGCAAGATCCCAATTAGCTTTCACGTTTGTTAATATTAAAACATAAGTCCCCATTCTCACGTGGGTTTCTACCATTAAAAGTGGAGCATGGGCATACGTTTTTCAATGCTCACGAGTACAAGAATTTTGACGAACACCAAATCTTAATTACCAAATTAGAGGGATTCATAGACTTACTTGGATGTATCACTAGGATTCTTTCAGTTCGTTTAGCATCAACATATCTGTACGCTTGTTCAACATGTCACTGCGAACTTGAGGCCATAATTTATGATGCCTCTGGGTCCATAGAAGGCATCTGGATATATCCTGAAACCCTATTACCCATCAATATCATAATCTCAGATGTTCATGAAGTAGTTTCAAGTCCAATTAAACAATAAAGTAGATATTCTGGACAAATAATAAAAAAATTGCATGCTGAATTAAGTTATCTCAAGATAAAAAACAGTATATGGATCAAAAGCTCTCTATCTGTAGTGTGACGCCAAATAATGATACCCAGACCTCACATAATACCAGCAAATCAAAAGAGGAACCTTCAAGTATGTAAGGTGGTTAGGCAAATCAACTTTAAACATGGTGCACATGATGGTAGTGAGGCTAATGCAGATATACTGCAGTAAGCTCAGCACTATGAGAAGTAGTAAGTAGCACCACTCCATCAAATGGTAATATCTTCTCGGAGGTAGGTAGAGCAACTCCATCCTGACATTTACAAAAGACAATTTCTTCATTAACTCAGTGGAACATAATCCATCATAATATTTAAAGTTGTCAGTAGATATATAAGGTCTGAGCAGGATGTGTAGAAGTCTAATTTGTTTCATTGTTGTTAATACAATATTGGTCCAATTGAGGGCTATTCGTTTACCAGAAGAATGTTAATCAGACATATGAAACACAGCATTACAGTGGTCTAGAAAAGGAGAGTGCCTATTTACAAATGTTAACTTTGTAGCATAATTGGTGATAGGCAAAATCAAAACATAAACAGAATTTCTTCATCATTTTAATTCAGTTTTCACCCATTAATTTGGAGGTGACACTAACATTAACAAAATGAGAGGAGATGGTGGAACAAGAAATTTATAGCAAAGAGGCAAGAATAAGTATGAAGGCTGCAGCAGCAACAATCTCACTGCTGGTACGGTGATAACAAGTCAAGATTGATGTTGAAAGCTTAGACTGCACTGCTCTTTAATAATAATTACAGGTCAATATGAATTTCAGAAATAATTACTCTCATCATGGGTCACTCATAAAGACAAACGAGCATAGCTCCTTTTTCTTTTCCTTTGGTTTATGGAAAGGTGTTATCTCTAAGGTTAATCTATGTTGACATGACCAGTGAATTTGCTTTAAAAGCTTGGAGGCAATGATGAGCATTGCATCATCTGCTCTGCATCACCAAAGCAAGACTTATACTCCAATAGAGGCAAAATGTAAAAACTTACTAGCACCTCAATGCATATGACTGATGTCACCTGAGCTCCCACATTCACAATGCAGGCAGTTGACAAGCCATTCCCAAAAGCTGCAGCAAGACTTTCCTGTTGAACATAGTTAATGAAGTATTTATAGTCTACCAATGGAGAAATACAGTGGGTAATACTATAGTCACCTAAATATTTGTCATGATCGGTGATCACATCATGAGATAAAACACAATTTGGAGAGCGGAGAATACAGAAGAGAAAAAAGCATGCCATTTGGCTAAAGTTATTGCCATGCAAAGCAAACAAGCTGTAAGATAATGTGTTACATAAGTTACAAAACATGCATAGCCATAAATACGATATCAATTTTGTGATTCTAGGGAATGACCGTCATCGGAATAGTGAAAGCATGCTAAAACATCTTTCACAGTTAAATATCTTTATCAACTATTTTATCATAAAACATGTTTCACACTTAAATGTAGGTAAATTTCTGCAAGTCATCAGAAGGCAGAAAGGTTCCCAACCTGGTGTACCACAGCGGAGCTAAATTGCAAGTCCCGCAACACTATAGAAAGCACTTCCTTAATTTTTGCTTGAAACCAGAGAAAACAGAACATTCAATGTGGAATCTGCTAGATCCCTGGCAGAGAAAAACAGCAAAACAACCAACTACCCATTCAGTGGATTCTGGACACATACATTCAATGCGACAAGCTCAACTTACAAGAAAGCAAGGGAAGCTGTTTGCAAAGATATTGCCATGGAAAAACCTTTTCGCTGTACCTAAAAAAAGATGTACTTAGAGCACAAGAGGTAAAAAGATACCACCCACTGAAGGTACAGATGCAACTCATCCTTCAACCATTGATGTTGCGATCACTATATCATGTTATAATAGTATTGTTAAGAGTACTTGGCTAATAGGGGCATATTTGTCTATTTCCTTTATTATTTTATATATTGCAGCAATAAGGGTAATATTGTAATTTTGGCATTTTTGGCTTTATTATAAATAGATAGCTTGGGGTCACATAGATCTAACCAAACATTCAGTTCAGTTTTTTCCTCTCAACATGGTATCAAAGCCAGATCTGAACTGAAACCCTAACCCTAATCTCTCCTCTGCGCAACCTTTCTTTTTCCTCTCTTCACACCTTCACTCTCTCTCCCACCGCAGTTCCTTCTCATCTTCTCCTTTGCTCTCTTTCACAGTGTAGGGCAGCACTAATGAGGTGATTCTTTGAATCTAGTGCCTGCCCTAAACTTCACCTCTATGACATAACTACAACTTCTTTGCAGTCCTCGATAGGTGGTTCAACTTCTTCTGCAATTTTTTGGATCTTCTTGTCTGGAATTGTTTCTGCCTTGCCGCTGGCCTACAATTCTCTCATGTGTGAAGACCAAAGCACTGCAGTTCGTGGACCACCCTTTTTTTCAGATTCTTTGGGATAAATTAGAATTATCGATTTTTTTCAAGTTTTCAAAATCTTGAAAAAATCGATTTTTTTCTTCCCTTGATATGATCTTGCTGATTTTTTGGAGGATATTTTTAGTCTACTACCAGTGACAATGTCTGATAGTTCAGTTGAGAACCCTCCACCTACAGGAGATGGCCGTACAGATTATATTACTTTCGCTACAATCTCTGTGAAGCTTGACGGCACAAATTATTTGATATGGTCTCGATCTGTATTCTTGACCATTGCAGGCCGTGGGCTTACAGGTCATATCAACGGCACTTCTACGAAGCCGGAAACATCGGGTGCTACTCAAGACAAGTGGATCTCGAATGACTCTTTGGTAATGTCTTTTTTGCTTAACTCGATGCAGCCACATATTGCAAAAGGATATTTGCTTCTTGATACTGCGGCGCAAATTTGGTCAGCTGCTAGGGATACTTATGGTCAAATCGGGAATGATGCACAGGTGTATGAACTTCGAAAAAGGGTTCATGACACTTCTCAGAAGGAGATGACTATATCTCAATATTATGCTGAGCTTCGGAGTTTATGGCAAGAGCTAGATCATTATACCGATTATCAACCAACTAATGCTACAGACATTGCTGCCTACAAGAACCATGTTGAATATGATCAGATACGTGTTCAAGTCCTTAGCCGGTCTCCATTCCCCACTCTGGAACAGTCCTATGCCCTAGTTCACTCATAAGAAAGCCGTAGGACAGCAATGCTCCAGTCCTCTACTATTGATCGATCTGCTCTACAAATTAGTGCTGGCACTATTACTAAATCTCGTTCGTTCTCTCGATTTAATGATACCCCTAAGGAAGTTGTGAAGTGTGAATATTGTCATAGGCCTTATCATACTAAGGCTACCTGCTGGAAGTTACATGGAAAACCTGCAGATTTTGAGGAAAAAAAGGCACAGAGAAAGACAAAAAACAAAGCAAACCATACTGAAACTGTTGCTGCTACACCTACTACTGATATCGGTTTATCCCAGGAAGAACTTCAGGCATTTCGACGTCTACTGAAAGCTTATACTACTGCTGCTTCCTCCACAGTTGCTAATTCGTCTTCCCATTTTGCTTCAAATTTAGCCACTTCAGGTATCTTTTTTGGGGGATTTAATACATATGTTGTTTCTAGCCCATGGATCATCGATACAGGGGCTACAGATCATATGACAGGTTCTTCTAGTCTCTTTCATCAATACACCCCTACTTCCGGTAGAGACAAAGTTTGTGTAGCTGATGGAACCCTCTCTTCCATCGCTGGAAAAGGGTCTATCAATTGTTCCTCCACTCTTCCCTTGTCTTCTGTTTTACATATTCCATCATTCTCTACTAATCTCCTTTCTATTAGTAGTTTGACTCGAGACTTAAATTGTAAAGTAACATTTTTCCCTTCTTACTGTATTTTCCAGGATCTGGTAACGGAGAAGGAGATTGGATATGGTAGATTGGATGGTGGTCTTTATCTGCTCGAGGGTAGTGGGGTTTCTACTTCTATATCGTCTACTATGCCCCATCAAGTTAATTCAGCATTGACAGATCTCCATCAGTGGCACTGCAGATTAGGTCATCCCCCTTTAGGAACTTTAGAAAAAGTTTTCCCGAGTCTCGTTTCAGCTTGTAATAAAGATGAGTTTTTTTGTGAAGCTTGTGTCTTTGCTAAACAAACTCGTTCTACATATTCATCTTCAAATAATAAAAGTCGTTTCCCTTTTCATGTGATTCATACTGATGTGTGGGTCCTTCCCGACGTACTTCTATTTCTGGTCATCGATGGTTTGTTACTTTTATCAATTGCCATTCTCGTGCAACTTGGGTTTATTTGTTGAAGCAGAAGAGTGACGTTTTTCGTTATTTTCAGATTTTTCACAAAATGATTCAAACTCAATTCAACGCCACTGTGAAAATTCTTCGCAGTGACAATGGCACTGAGTACACTGAAAGTCAGTTTCAAGGGTATCTCTTTGATCATGGCATTATTCATCAGACCAGTTGTGTTGATACCCCAGCACAAAATGGTGTTGCCGAAAGAAAGAACCGACATTTGTTAGAGGTCGCCAGGTCTCTTATGTTTGCACGTCATGTCCCCTCTCAGTATTGGAGTGATGCTATTTTAACCGCTGCCTATTTAATTAATCGGATGCCGACTAGAATTCTCGATTTTCGCACACCTATTGATGTTTTACAGGGATCATCAACTTTTATTCTTCCTCCAAAAAATTTTTGGTTGTGTTTGTTATGCTCGTAACACTACCTCTAAGAGTAAGTTGGAACCCCGCGGTCTCCGCTGCATATTTCTTGGGTATTCAGCTACTCAAAAGGGTTATAAGTGTTATCATCCTCCTTCTAAGCGCAGTATTATATCTATGGATGTGATTTTTCATGAGTCTACTTCTTATTATTCCGCTCCACCTCTTCAGGGGGAGTGTCCTAGTGTAGAGGTGTTGCCAATTCTAGATGTTCCTAAGGATATTACTTACTCTTCTCCTTCTCCTCCTCCAATAGTCTCTAATCGTTCTCCTTCTCCTTCTCAAGGGGAGAACGATGCAACGCAAGTAGAGAATAATGCAATACTTCAGGGGGAGATATCAGAGGTTCAGGGGGAGACCACACCTGTTAAGCAAAGTATTGGTATCTTTCAAAGGCCGATTGATAGTGGGGAAACATTGAAGACATATCGTCGTAGGAATTCCACTACCAACACGCAGGTTAAGACCACTAATATATTGCCTATTCAGTCATCATCTCCGGATCCGGATTCTACTACTCCTTCTGATGAGGTTTCTCCTTCTGATCTTCTTATCGCACTCCGAAAGGGTATTAGAACTTGTACTCAACACCCTATATCCAATGTTGTTTCATATGACTCTTTGTCCAGCTCTTATCGTACTTTTGTATCTACTTTATCTTCTGTTTCTATTCCACGGAATTGGCAAGAAGCTTTTGCAGATGAGAAGTGGAAGACAGCAATGGTAGAGGAAATGCATGCTTTGAAGAAAAATGACACTTGGGATCTTGTTGTTCTTCCTCCTGGGAAATAATCAATAGGATGTAAGTGGGTGTTTGTAGTCAAACAGAAGATGGATGGTACTGTGGACAGATATAAAGCACGGTTGGTGGCGAAGGGATTTACTCAGACTTATGGGATTGACTATCAAGAAACCTTTGCTCCTGTTGCCAAGTTGAATACTGTTCGAGTGTTACTTTCATGTGCTGTAAACCAGGGATGGGATCTTCAGCAGTTAGATGTGAAAAATGCCTTTCTTCATGGGGAGTTAGAAGAGGAGGTATACATGGAGATTCCTCCAGGTTTTTCTTGTGATAAAACTCAAGGTAAAGTGTGTAAGCTGAAACGTGCACTTTATGGTTTAAAGCAATCACCTCGAGCTTGGTTTGGTAGGTTTCAGAAAGCTATGATCTTTGTTGGGTATAAACAAAGTAATGCTGATCATACTTTGTTTGTGAAGAGATCAGGTGCTAAAGTCACTATTCTTATTGTCTATGTGGACGACATTATTGTCACAGGGAATGATATTGATGAGATAAGCCGGTTGAAGAATTTTCTTGGACAAGAATTCGAAATAAAGGATCTTGGAAAGCTCCGATACTTTCTTGGGATTGAAGTTGCCAGATCTTCAAAAGGCATCTTTCTATCCCAAAGGAAGTATGTCCTTGATCTTTTAACAGAAGTTGGGTTATTAGGATGTCGTCCCTCTGATACACCTATTGAGGTCAATACTCGTCTTCGAGAAAAGGATGGTGATCCCGTAGATAAGGGTCGTTATCAACGGTTAGTGGGCAAGTTGATTTATTTATCGCACACCAGACCTGATATTGCTTTTGCTGTGAGCCTAGTGAGTCAGTTTAAGCATGATCCATACTCTACTCATATGGATGCCATTCTTCGAATCCTTCGATATTTGAAGTTTGCTCCCGGAAAAGGGATTCTTTTATCTCCTCGTGATGACTTGAAAGTTGAAGCCTATACAGATGTTAATTGGGCTGGATCTCCTGACCGAAAGTCTATTTCTGGGTATTGTACTTTCTTAGGAGGGAATCTTATGACTTGGCGTAGCAAAAAGCAGAATGTGATTGCTCGATCTAGTGCTGAAGCAGAATTTCGTGCAATGGCACATGGAGTTTGTAAACTGTTATGGCTTAAAGGATTACTTGAAGATCTTGGTATATCTGTTCCTATTCCTATGATGCTATATTGTGACAATAAAGCCGCCATTAGTATTGCTCACAATCCTGTACAGCATGACCGTACAAAACATGTGGAGATTGACAGGCACTTTATCAAAGAGAAGTTGGAGAGTGGTTTAATTTGTATGCCATTTGTTCAATCCGGCGATCAACTTGCTGATGTGTTGACTAAAGGATTGGGGAGTAAATCGTTTCATCTTGTTTTAGTCAAGTTGGGCATGTGTGATATCTATGCTCCAACTTGAGGGGGAGTGTTGAGAGTACTTGGCTAATAGGGGCATATTTGTTTATTTCCTTTATTATTTTATATATTGCAGCAATAAGGGTAATATTGTAATTTTGGCCTTTTTGGCTTTATTATAAATATATAGCTTGGGGTCACATAGACCTAACCAAGCATTCAGTTCAGTTTTTTCCTCTCAACAAGTATTTTTCGAAAAGCATATCACTAAGGATGAAGAATCCACTGAAGAATTTAGATAAATACCTCTTCCATCGGCAAGATGACTAAGCATACAGAATTTCAGCTCGATGGGACAAGCCCAGAACTATTTAACTACTAAAGCTAAAACACATTCTCGAATCTTAACTACCTGAGACGACACAAATTCTTGCATAACGGGGATGATGGAAGTGAGCAGGAGAACTTGTAGAGTAGAAGTTGATAAAAAAAGGAAAGCTAATCCATCATAATCTCTAAATTACAAATTACTCTATCTTCTTCTGGCAGGGTGCATTAAGTGTAAAATCACTCATAAAACAATTATTCCCTAATTCTTTTAAGGCGTGTAGCAAGCCAGTACAATTTTGAGTATTTTTTGTATACTGGTTATGACAGAACCTGATGGAATATTTAAATATGGTTTGCAGTACCCAAGATTGGGAATTGGAACGGTGTAATTTTTCTATATTTTTCTTTACAACATTGAGGGTGTGAATCTCACCGACGATAAGGATCATTCGGTCTGTTGGCAGGTATTTTCAATCCAACAATATACTAATCTGTCTTTTCTGAGACAAATGTGAGCAAGGAGGCTAATTTCCTTGGAGGCAATCTAGTAAAGGAAGTTCCTCAAAGAGTGGCTTTCTTTCCCTAGAAAAAGAAGGTTGTTTTAAAAAGCATTTTGACAATCAGTAACATGCTGAACGGCTTTGATTCTGGTAATTGGTGATTTTGTTGGTTGAGTTTTCTACAGTTAAGAACAAGGTTGTGAGGAGCAGGATCCTACTTATGATCGATGAAGGTGTCTAAGGGATCAGATTGTAACATCAGATGGTGGGTCGTAAGATCCTAAAATATTACACCAACAATATAGAAATCTTGGATAGTCCTATGAAGTTTGTTAATTATGAACATGGTGCGACATTAAAACTCCAAAATGGTGTGAATTTATAGTTTATATACTACATGTACAAGAAAAATCAGTATTTCTATTACCTGAACATCAGATATACATATTTAAAGGTGAAAGTATGTCAAAGGTCAACCAATGGGGTCAGTAGGATCGCATCGATCCTATGATTTTTCTTAGCTTAGGATCGGGACCATGTAAAGATCCTAGGTAATTAAAGTCCTCCTTAAGATTCCAATCATTTCTTAAGTTTCAAATGAACTCCGGGCATGGATAAGAATGCATGTTAGCAAAAGCAAGGAGAAGAAGAGATTGAAGGATTCCATTCCTCCAACAGTGAGAGAAATGTTAGAAGTTCATAAAAGGAGAAGCAAAACACAGTGTTCACATCCAAACTCACTGACTTTTTAAGAGAGGTCATTTATTGAGAATCATTTTCCGCAGGGATGGCAACCCTCAGTAACTTTTTTACAATAAGTCTATCTTGTGCTTTCCAGCAGAAAATGTGGTATAGCAATATGACTCTGACACACTGCCAACTGAAGAATCATAAGAGTACTTACAAAATAAGGTGGGAAGAAGTTGACAACATGATTTTGGTATAAGATCATACATACAGATTGACCTTATATCTAAAGTTCTATTTCAGCCTCTCATCCATTCTTTGGCAGTTCTTTAACTTTGACTATAGGATCTTCTAAACCTATCACAAGTAAACAGACAAGTTAATGACCCTATCAAGCATCCCAACATAAAATGAAATTTCTTTGTAGATCACACATAAACTGCGCCTGGTGTAATAAACTCCTGAACCAAAAAGTACCAATATATTTACTACTGATCCATGCTTTAGAGCTTAAGAAAAGGCCACCAATTGCTCAATGAGATGCAGAAAGTTCCCCAAAAAAACATAATCCCAGTAAATTTAGGTTTCCTCTCGTCAACCTAAAGGATATTACATTAGCTGAAGACCTTAAAAGTCCTTTCTTGGAGTAATCTTTAGCTACAGCAATGGTCTACTACCTCTCAATTATTGAGTAGAAAAAAGAAATCTATTCCTAATGATAAACGAAGTAAAATGAGCCAATGAACCGTGGGAGAAAATAAAGAAGAAACATGGGAAGAAACCACACTACAATTCTCTCATTACTCAACCACATGTAAATGCATCCACTTACAACACATAGAATCTCATGAAATGCATAAGCAGAAAAAGTAATAGTAAACTCTTTGTGCATGAACTAATAGACATAAGGAAAAGCAACGCAAAGAAGTACCACGATTATCAAATGTCTCAGGCACAACAAGAATAGCAGAATACATATTCCTTTCAGATTGGGGTATATGAAACTTCTCCACCAATATCCCAGTCTCAGATAGTATGCAAATCCTCAGATACGTGAGAAGCAAAATTATAGGGATGAGCAACATCATGCCAAATTATTTTTTTCTACTTCACCGTTACCATCCTATTATTGTATGACATAGCAAATGTATGCTTCTCATTACAGGGGTGTTGCTGGATGCTTAGAGCTGACTCTTAATGAGGATATATGAAAGATATCGATGAATCCAACTAAGCAATTATTTTCTTTCTTCCTTTTTGGAGTGAAAGAGTCGAACTCAGTAATAATGAGACAGCACCTTCCTTCAGCATGTAATATTAGGGGTTCCGATCTTACCTGCTGCATAGGATCATCTTGTGAAATGTTAACATGACCTCTTTGGGGACGGCACAGACAGTATGGCTCTATGGGTGATATTTTCAACCTCGTCACAAATGAACCTTCTGTTTTTACGTTCACCTAAGTCCATATCCATTCCTTCATGTTTGTCCATTGAAGTACTAGGCAAGTCTTTATTATTTGAGCTATCTGCAAAGCAAAGTTGAAAGTCATATAAAGAAGCACATACTAAAGACTTGCTGCAGATTTTCTATTTTAGCATAAAAATCATATTGCATTACGCAACCTGCGTATAAAAAATATGAACTCGATCATTCATATAGCCCGGCAATCATAAATGCAGGGGACACGTAGTTGCAGGGGAAAAAAAGAGATGCTTCCACAAACTCTGTAGATCATTTAGCAACCTGGACTATTTGTAAAATGCCTAAGACCTTTGCTCTAGCTGAGAGCCAACTCCACATATCCTTGAATAGCAAGAAAAACATGAAGACAACCCATTTCCGTTTTTGTAAACTACACATATAGTATTGCAACATTACGATTATTTTAATTTTTTTTTCTTGTGGTTGGACATGAATTAGATTTGGTATATGTTTTGATGTCATAATATCTAACATAGGGCTAGCGTTTAGAGTATCATAATTTCAATACTAATTAGATTAGTTGCTCATAATTTTTTTCTCAAGGGTAACTTATATGGGGAAAATCGGATACATGTTACATGATCTTTGCAATTTAGGATTTCCATATTTTGCTTCGTTTATAGTTTTACATAGTCACCATATAATTAGTTATTAATTCATGAGCTCTTCCACGTGCATCAATCACGTTTCCACATACAAGTGAAAAAAGAACTCTTGAGTAAGGAATGAATGTAATAAATTTGGATTGTTAGGAAATGGATTAATTACTTACGATTTTTAATTCACGTGTTTAATAATCAATTAATCTATTTTTATTTTTCACCATGCTTCATTTTATTAAATATAATGTTACAATAGTTTAGTAAACAGTTATGCGCTCTTCCGATATCGCTTCCATCAATCGTGTTTATGCATAAATGTGAAAATAGAACTCTTGAGTCAGGAATGAATGAAATAATATTGGATTTCCTCTTGTCAGGAAATTAATTAATTACTTATTGTTTCTAATTAATATATTTAAATGACTAATTTATCTCTTCTGATTTCTCCTCATTCTTCATTTTATTAAATATAATGTTACAATAGTTAAGTAAACATTTATGAGCTCTTTACGTAGCCCCGGGTAAATTAATCATGTTTTTTCATATAAAAGATGAGAATGCACAAGATTTGGACACGTGACGCAATTATCGAAGTCTATTCTATCCAACCATGTAATAATCCTAATTGGAAAATGTTTTCACTTCCTATTTTATTGAAGATTCCGTTAACATGTGCTTTCATGGATTTGGCGACAAATACTGTCTTAGTTGAGAAACAAGGAACTCTTAGGGCGCGAATGACAACCATTCTGTTTTCCTATTTTTCTTTTTCTTTTTTGTTTCTGAAAACAGGTTTGGAACATAAATCTATTTGGTAAAATAATTTCATTTTTTTATTTCTAGGACAAATTTTGGCCTCGAAATAGATTTAGAACAGAAATGAGAAGTTAAAATTTTTTTCTTTTCTATTTCTGTAACAGAAACAGAAATAACAACTCTCTTTTATTGCTCACCCTTACCGCCCACCGCTGCCCACTCGCCGCCACCCGCTGCCGCTTGCCGGCTGGCCGTCTGCCACCATCGCCTTTCGCCGGCCGTCCGCCGGCGGCGGCTGCTAGCTAGCCTTTCGCCGCTGCTTGCCAGACATCCGCCGTCCCCCGTCGCCACCTCCTTTCGGCGGCCGACCGTCCGCCGCCGCTGTCGCCTGTCACCAACGCTGCTTGTTGGCCGTCTGCCATCGCCTGTCACCACCGCCGCTTGCCAGCTATCCGCTGCTGCCGCTCGCCGGCTATCTACTGCCATAAATAGGGCCAGGAAAGAGAAATGTTATCATTCATGCCTTTAGTTGCCAACTCCGAGAGTTTGTTTGACATCTTCTATGGTCGACTTTCACTTAAAAGAAAACTCATTTCTTTACAACCTTCTTGTCCCTTGTGTTTAGCTTCTTCACTAAATCATCACTCCCATATCACCATTATATAAACACGAAAGTGAACTTCATCAAGACCTAACTCACTCAAATGCGGTAACACCAAGTAACGGAACACACAACGGACACCAGAACATATCCCAAACATGACCGAGCAAGCGAATTGATAGCGTTCGATGAGACGAAAGCCAGAGTCAAAGGCCTCGTGGACATTGGGATTGCCCAAGTCCCCCGCATATTCATCCAACTGTCCGACAGCGTGGCCTGCATTGAGGATCGTGTGGAGATCCCGGTGATCGACCTAGGATGTGCGAATGCGGGCCCCGCCTGCCACGACAAGATGGTGCGGAATATTGCGCAAGCAGTGAAAAAATGGGTTGCTTCCAGGTGATCAACCATGGGGTCCCTGAGAGCCTTTTGGAGGAGGCGATCGATGGGTTGCGCAGGTTCTTCGAGCAGGAGACAGAGGCCAAGAAAGGATTTTACACTAGAGATTTTGCGAAGAGGGTCATATACAACAGCAGCATGGGACTTTATAATTCAGTCGCTGCTGATTAGAGGGACAGTATATTTTGCTTCATGGGACCTAAGCCTCCCCAGCCCGAGGAGTTGCCCGAAGCTTGCAGGTGAGCCAGTGGCTTCTCATGCCTTTTTCACCTTTCAGAAAAGGGAAAATTCATGAACAAGTTCACAAAGTGAATCAATGAAGATAGTTTGCAAAAGTGTTGCAGTAGTTCATATAGGTGCTAAGTAAATGCTTTTCACTGTACGATACTTGAGAGCCTTGTTTTATTTTCTTCAACAAATCAAGGGCTAAACTAGCAAGTGTATGAAACTAGAGTTGTTCGTGTTTTTGTCCATTGAATCAGCCGGAATAGGTGTTGAACACTCAGGAAATGAAAGTGCCCAGTTCTTCATTCGGTCAGCAAAGGCAACTGCAACTGCCGAATGGGTACAAAGTTTCTCCCCTAAATTCCACTAGACATGTTATAGCATGTAATCTTGCATCTAGTCTTGATCAATGAGACGATTCAGTAAGATGATCCTCAATGATTGACCATTTTCACTGACTGGAACCTCGGAGGTGGTCTTTCTATTCTTTTTTGAGCAGAAAAAAGGATTTTCCTCAACAGTTGACTTTGGGGGTGTTTGGTTCGGCTTTGCAAATGGGCTTTGGAGGCCCAAAGTCCCTTGGGGGAAATATTTTGTGTTTGGCAAAACATTTTGAAGGCTCATTGGCCAAATGTTGGCCTTCCCAAGGCTGAAAGCTCAAGGCACCCTAGGAGGTGCCTTGAGCTTTCGGCCTTCACGGAATGCTACTGTTCACTCTTTTTTTTTTTTTAGTTCTGGAAGCTGTTCATCTTCTTCATCTTCTTCGGGCAGTCTCCGGCGGCCGGCGAGGGAGAGGGCCGGCGAGGGAGCCTGGGGTCGGGCGACCCCCGGCGAGGCAGATCCGCCGCCGCCGGCGGTCGCCCGAGGCCAGGCGACCCTCGGCGAGGTCGCACGACCGCCTGGGGTCGCGCGACCCAGGCGACGGCCGCCCTGGGTCGCGCGACCCAGGCGACGGCCGCCCTGGGTCGCGCCACCCCAGGCGGCCGTGCGACCCCGCCGAGGGTCGCCCGAGGCCAGGCGACCCTCGGCGGGGGTCGCACGGCCGCGCGCGACCCCAGGCAGCGGTCGCGGCCGCCTGGGTCGCGCGACCTCAGGCGGCCGGCGCCTGGGTCGCGCGACCTCAGGCGGCCGCCGCCTGGGTCGCGCGACCTCAGGCGGCCGCCGCCTGGGTCGCGCGACCTCAGGCGGCGGTCGCCTGAGGTCGCGCGACCTCAGGCGACCGCCGCCTGGGTCGCGCGACCTCAGGCGGCCGCCGCCTGAGGTCGCGCGACCTCAGGCGACCGCCGCCTGGGTCGCGCGACCTCAGGCGGCCGCCGCCTGAGGTCGCGCGACCTCAGGCGACCGCCGCCTGGGTCGCGCGACCTCAGGCGGCCGTCGCCTGAGGTCGCGCGACCCCAGGCGGCCGTCGCCTGAGGTCGCGCGACCCAGGCGGCCGTCGCCTGAGGTCGCGCGACCCAGGCGACGGTCGCCTGAGGTCGCGCGACCCAGGCGGCCGCTTGGGTCCCGGGACCCTCGCCGAGGGTCGCCCGGCCTCGGGCGACGGCCGCCGGCGCCAGATCTGGCTCGCCGGCGGCCGGCCGGCGCCGGCTCCGGCGAAGGGTAAATTAGATTTTTTTTTCTCAAAGTCCATTTGCAAAAAAAATTCACCAAACACTATATTTTGGCCAAAGTAACTTTACAAAATATTTTTACCAAACACCAGTAGCATTTTCCCAATGGGCTTTCACCCAAAATATTTGCATTTCCCCAAATGCATTCCCCCAAAGCCGAACCAAACAGGCCCTTTATGTGTGTTGGCAGTACCAAACTTTTGCAACCGAGTTGATACAAAATACCAATAACCTTTGTTGTATTCTCTGGAAATCTGTCCGATCATACTTTTACGGCAGCTCTAGTTCAGTTTTCTGATGCATCGCAATATCTGTGGCAGAGAAATGCTGATGGAGTACTCAAAGCATGTGATGAGACTGGGCTCTCATCTGTTTGAGCTCTTATCATAAGCCCTAGGGCTCCACCCAAATCACTTGAAGGAGATGGAGTGTGGAAAGGGACACGTGATCATGTGCTACTACTATCCGCCATGCCCACAGCCCAAGTTGACCTGGGTGTGACAAAGCATTCAGACAATGACTTCCTCACAATTCTCCTCCAAGATCAAACTGGAGGACTTCAAGTGCATCATGAGAAACCACTGGATCAACGTTCTTCCTCCAATACCTGGAGCACTAGTGATCAACATCGGAGATCTTTTGCAGGTAAGTAGCTTTGGCCAGATATCATTGTTCATCTCTGAACTTTTCTGAAACCGTATTTTGATTGGTCGACACGCTGCGATCATCTTCTCGCCCTTATTACTATACTTCCTCGTATGCTAAGTTAGTTGAAGAGCTCTTGAGAATTTAGGAAGTAAATTACCACAGCATCTTCCCCATAGCAATAACATCATGTCTTCACAATTTTGTGATTTTCTTTGGTAAGACGAATCCGTGTCTACCATTCCCAATTGCCTTATACATCAAGTATCCTGACAGAGCTATTTAACTGATCCAAACCTGATTCTAACTTTGTTACATCATGCTAGCCTCACATTCACAGGTTCAAAATTGTCTAAATGAGACAGATGTATGTTGAAAACAATGTTTTTCACAGCAGCGGTCAATGTGGGGTCCTAGATATTCTGCAGTTTTTGTATTTATCAATATGAAGAGTGTAATCATAGCAATAAGAACCAATTATGCTCCTTCATTTCTGAACTGAGGACTGACAGACCGAGAATGGTCCACTAATTATTACATTCACAGCTCATAACAAACGATCGGTTTAAAAGTGTCAAGCATCGAGTCATGGCAAACAAGAGTGGCCCGAGAGTGTCCGTGGCATACTTCTTCAGTGACACTCCTCAGCCATCTTCAAGGCTGTATGGACCCATTAAGGAATTGACATCAGCAGACAAGCCACCAATCTACAAGGAGACTACACTTCCAAACTACACTGCCCATTACATTTCCAAAGGCCTAGATGGAACTACTGCACTTCCTGATTTCCAGCTGTAGACTGTGTAAACTTTTTTATGTGGTCTTGTTGATGTTTGTATTTGAAGATAAGTGTGTGTTCATCTACTACCATAGAACAGGATTGCCTTTCTTCACTGCTTGGTCAACTGAAGCTTACATAGCTTCAACTGATAGAACTATGAGCACCAACTTCCACAACTCTAAAAAACAAAGATCATCCTCTAAACAAAAATGGTCCTTAGATGAAACTATGCCCAATACTCATACAACAGTTACAACACTAATCTACCACGAGAAAAAAATAGCGCTTGCAGGAACATTTATGTTTGGTTCAGCTTCAAATTTCGGCTTTGTATATTGAAGGCAAGGATAAAAAGTGGAATTCTTGCCAACCATCAACTCGCTCAACGACAATAAGCATAATGAACCGCAAGGCAAAAATCTATCTACACTCAGATTTTCTATGAAACTGTAGGTTTCCAGTAGACGCGATGATATCTGAAACCTAATTGATCTAATCGAGTCAACATCACATTAAGACGATGCAACGGTTGATCCAAGGGCTAAGACGACATTGAATTGTAATGTCATCTATCGATGGTCAACTCTGTCCTAACAGATTTTTTTTTTCCATAAATTGCAAGACTTGTGTAGTAGCTGCCCAGCCCCCCAAAGAATCGGCCATTATTTAAACAGCAATTGTCATTTTCTCAGCAAGTGGTAGCTCATAAGCTAATGACTTTCTCCTTCCATTTTTATGGACCTCATAGTTCTAAAGTCAAATGGATCGTCCCAATGTGATGTCACTGTTCTCTTCTCTCCATCTCTCAGCTATAAAGAAGCTGCTCATATCATCCATAACATTCAATTCATAATTCAAACTCATCTCCAACAAATTCGCATTCACAGGGAAATTGAATTGCAGTAGAGAGAAATAGAGAGAGGAACAATGCCTACCATCAATTTGGCCTCCGACTCCGGCGAGCAGAGTTACGACAGAGCGAGCGAGCTAAAAGTGTTCGACGGCTCGAAAGCCGGCGTCAAAGGCCTCGTCGACGGCGGCATCACCGAAATCCCCAAGAATCTCTTCATCCGATGGAACGAGACATCGGAAGACAGCTCCGAATCGGGCAGCGGCTCCGAGAATCTCAGCGTCCCGATCATCGACCTCGGCGGGATCGACGGCGACCCGGCCAAGAGGGAGGCGGCGATCAAGAGGATGCGACGCGCGTCGGTGACACCGGGGGTTCTTCCAGGTGGTGAATCACGGAGTCCCGGCGGCCGGTGGTGGAGGAGATAGAAGGAGGGGGGTGAGGCGGTTCTACGAGCAAGACGGCGAGGCAAAGGAGGCGTTCTACACGCGCGACGTCACGAGGAAGGTGGTGTGCAACAGCAACTTCGAACCTGTACACGGCGTCGGTGGCGAACTGGAGGGAAGCTTTCTCTTCTGCTACATGGGAGCCGAGCCCGCCGTCGCCGGAGGAGCCGCCGGAAGTTTGCAGGTGAGTGCGGCCTCCGGTCGCGGAGTCACCGACGCCATTTTCACCTGCGACGTTACAAAACATGTTCTTCACAGAGACAAAGTAACCTTTTCATCTTCGAGTTGACTAATTTTTCATTTTATATAAACTGATTTTATTTAACCAGAAAAAAGAAATCTCAATATAAATAACCTAATAAGTGGTTTTAACCTAATAATGGCTGTCATGTCTTTGCCTGGGGATTTCTTGCGCTTCGCGATCATCGGGACAATGGGGCGGATGCTGATGATGCCTGTCCCTCTTATTTCTTCCTCCTTTCAGCTCATGACGAACGACCGGTTCAAAAGCATGGAGCACGGAGTACTGGCGAACGCGGTGGGCCAGAGAATCTCGATCGCGTGCGTCTTCAGCACGAGCTTCCAGCCGTCGTCGAAGCTTTTTGGGCCGATTAGGGAACTGTTGTCCGAGGACAATCCTCCGATCTACAGAGAGACCACAGTGACGGACTATCTTGCCTACTTCAAGGAACATGGCCTTGATGGAACTTCCCCTCTGAGGCACTTCAAGCTGTGAACTTTACATTTTTTTAACTAAGGAAGAGATGCACAATCCTTCTTGAACAATTAATGTCGTCGCTATGAATTTTAGGATTTCAATTCACTCGTGGTGTATTAGCCATGTCACCGTAGCATTGTATTGATTGTCTATGAAATAAGATTCCTTTTCATGCTACCATTGTACCAACGTACCTTATTGTCATGAACTTTATTAGAACAAGTAAATTAATTCAATTTGCAGAACTCAATTCGATAATAATTTGCAAACAGGGATTGCGCTTAGATATCGGTTTCGGAACTGGCTATGGCCAGTCGGATACAGATATGGACGATGCTCATCAAGATTTCGAAGTGCTTGAGTATAGAAGATGAGTTCGCTAACCGATAAGGTTTCTCATAACTCGCGCGGTCAAAGATGACGAGCCTGTTTGCAATTTTCTGATTGCTTCTTAACTTCATCACTTTCGTCATTTTAAGCCATTCGTTTCCCTATTGCTTTTCCAAGATACCTGCGTTTGACCGGCAGTACGTAGAAAAAGCCAACCGCAATTCTTGAAAGTCAGACGAACTTGCCATACAATAATTGCCTGTTGCTTCTTGGCCTTGTCCTTGAATAATTGTTCTTTCTTTCCTCTCCCTGCTCTTGGATCCAGTCATTGGATACCACAGGACCTCTGTCTTTCAATTTCTCCAACGCTTAATGTAAGATAGGACTTGGAACTCGAGAGTGTTTTCGCTAAGGAAGAAAAATGTAGGTGTTCAGCAGAGATGAAGCAAATGAAAACAAACAGAAGTACAATCGGACGTGCAAGCTAAAGGCTTTCAATGAATTAAAGGCGGGCGTCAAGGGCCTTGTCGATGTGGGGATTACAGAAGTTCCTCGTATCTTTGTAGATCGCCTGGAGAACCTGCGGAGTGTGCCGGCATTGGGCAACGACAGCCACTTCCGCGTTCCTATAATCGACCTTGAAGTTATTGCCAAAGATCCATCTTGATTCTTGGCGCAAGGAGGTCGTAAATGAAGTTCGAAGCGCATCTGAAACATGGGGCTTCGTTCAGGTGGCGAATCATGGGATCCCGGCAGCTGTTCTGGAGGAGATGCTGGATGGAGTGCGCTGTTTCCATGAGCAAGGTGCTGGAGAGAAGAAACGATTCTATTCGCGAGATTTCACGAGTAGCATTGCGTATCACAGCAATTTTAATCTGTATAGAACAGAGGCGGCCAATTGGAGGGACACCCTATTCTGTATTATGGCACCTAATGCTCCCGAAGCAGAGGACTTGCCGTCGGTATGCCGGTAAGTGATTTTGCAGAATATACAACCGCAATCTCTTATGATAATTTGTTAAGTGCTTGCTTCTAACGGATTAGGAATTTGAGACGAATTGACCCACTAAATTTTCTCGAACAACCTAGTGACATAATGCTGGAATTCTCGAAGCGAGTGATGAGTTTGGGAGTCACCTTGTTCGAGCTACTGTTGGAGGCGCTCGGGTTGAAGCCGAACCATCTGAAGGACATGCACTGCGCTGAGGGAGTCGTGCTTCTGAGCCAGTACTACCCCAAATGCCCGCAACCGGAGCTCACTTTGGGAGCCAGCAAGCACATCGACAGCAACTTCTTCACCGTGCTCCTGCAAGACCATGTCGGAGGTCTCCAAGTTCTTCATCAGAATCAGTGGATCGATGTGAGCCCCATGCCTGGAGCGCTGGTAGTTAACATCGGAGATCTGCTTCAGGCAAGTCTCACCTAACGTACTCTCCTCCCTACATCTTATCACTAGAGACCTTGTTAGGCACATCAATTAATCACAACCAAAGCATTTTACGCCCGAGATCTTTATCCAGCAGTCGAGTGTTCACTTGTAATGACGAACCAGAGCATTTTTCTCAGCTTATCTCGAATGACATATTGAAGGGCTCCGAGCATAGACTGACGGTAAGCGGCGGGGAGCCGAGAGTGTCTGTGGTGTGCTTCTTTTACACAGCGATGCCGCCATCTCCAAGACTGTACGGACCCATCAAGGAGTTGGTTTCGGAGGGCGATCAGCCGAAGTACAGAGAAACCACCATCATGGAGTATATTTCCCACTACAGCGCGAGGGGCGATGGGACTTCGGCTCTGCAGTTGTTCAAGCTGTGAGTATGGCAGTGGCAAACATCTGGTGCTACAAATTGGAGAGGGAATGCCTACATTAGCAGAAGATAAACCTGAGCGCGATGCAAGTTTGCTGGCTAGTTTATTATTTTTCATATTCATGTTATGTCTTAGCTTTGATATGCAAAAGTACTTCATTAATTGATTACGTCATACAATCAATCCACTTGGTGCAAGTGCCTTAGGAGACTATACTCAATATAACCGAATATTCAGAGCACGGAGTTCCAATGTTAAGCCCATCTCAATCGATGATCTTGTGAATCCCATATTGTTGGGACCCACGTAATTAACGATTGATGCACGGTAGGTCCACGTAATTTATAAACCAAGCACCAACTTTCTTCATGGATAGATTTGCACCAGCACTATTAAACTAAGGAGCTGGGTTGGAACGACAATTCGATCTACAATGTTTTAGTTTTCTACTTAGTGTATTTAAGTCGAATCCTAGGTCATCGGTCAGTGCTTGAAAGTCCTATATTCTTGTGAACTTGTTCTTCCAAGAACATCAGTTTCATGCCCAGACAATGTTTCTCGCGGGTGCACCTACTTCTTCTTCTTCATCTCAAGAAGCGATAGGAATTATCCTGGAGCAGCCGAGAGAAGGCGAGGCTGTGTTTATCTAGCATGAGGAGATCCATGAATTGGTACAAACAATGTGTTGGTCCCACAAGTAACAAAAGCTTTTGAAACACGGGAAGCGGTCCCTATATCATCTCCAAAACTATAGTTACAAGGTAGGAAAAAAGCTCATTGCAACGTTACATGATCTCAAAAAACAAGAAGCTCGCCAAAACGGCGATATCGGCGAGCTATGGGAGGGAGATGCAGTGGGAGAGAGGGAGTACTTCGCCTTTATTACAGAAAGATTGTGCTTCAGTTTTGCTGCTATGCTTATGTTTTGGTGTCATTAGCTCCGACCTTTTCGGGTGAAAACAAAATAAAGTTTAAAAGCAGAAGAAGACCTCAAATAGAAAAGAGTGTTCTGGTGTCGTAAGCTCCAACCTTTGTGGATAAAGATCACAATTACAAATATAAGAGCCGAAAAAGGACTTTCGATGGACGGAGCAAGCTTTGTTTTTTGCCACTGCGTTCTGGTGTCGGAAGCTCTAAGCAGTGGAAACATCTTCTCGCCATGCAAGTACACAAGACCGAGAGATTGAAGATTGACCGACACTACGATGTATACTTATGCGCCACAGAAGGATGGGTGCATATTTGACACTAAGGAAGAGCCATTTCCTTAGTGTCACGAAAAAACCAGTTCGAGGGGTTGTTGTGACAACATTTTAAGTAAATATGGTAGATGTGTATCAATTTCGGGTTGTTTATGGTATTAACTCATTAATTAAAGAATAGATGCCTTTTTTTGTCCATAGTCAATAGAGTATTCGACTGTGAAAAGAATTAGAAAAGTTTTAAAAGTTCCCGGCCGTGCTGTTTGTGTGCAGGCGAAACTGGACAGGAAAAAGCAAAGAAATAGCTGAATCGTGTGCATAATTTCAGTTTTACGTGCAAATTAAATGGCAAGATTATGTCTTGAGTTTTTTTTCTTTTCAAGATAGGTATATACAAGTGTTCTGAAAATCAACGTAGAGATAATGTCATTCAATCAGGTCACTTGACATGAGTAATTCATTAGACTTTACTCGATATATCATAACATTCATATTGGGGAATAGGATGTGCCACATATTTGAACTTAGATAATTAATTCGAGAGTTACAATGTACCGAATGCTCACGAATCACAACAAAAATGGAATATCCGAGAGCGCGGTCTCTCTCAATTTTCGAATATCTTGTCATGCTCTGTACCGTAGAACAACAATGGCGGCTTGATTAACGGGAAGGGCGACAAAGGGACGATCGGTATTAGCGACCCGCGTCACCGTAAAGAATCTCGCATCCACTGCATCAAGAGACGTCCGCTACAAGAACGTGGTGACAAGTACTGCACCATCGTGTATGGCTCGGAAGACATTGACGTTGGCTGGCCAAACAGGATCCTTGAGTTTGACAATGGAGCTCCGTGGCTAAGACGTTCGCAAGAACCAATGGAGCTTGGAAAGGAATTCCATGCGGTCAACAAGTCCAAGTTTGGACTTTCCTATTTGGCCTTTCTTTGGCAGACCGTGACTCTCATAAGAATTAGGAAAGAATAAAATATTCTTTCTATTTTCTTTTTCTTTTATTTGCTGCCAACTCTTGCATATTAGGAAAGCAAATTTCCAATATTTCCTTTTACTCGATTTCGGACGTCTGCAAATTATCAATTCGGAATATTTAAATTTTCGATTCGGGCTTAAACTCGAGATATATTTTTAATAATTTTGACACGTAGCAATTCAGGGGAAGAAAAGGAAGAAACAGCTCTAGCCTAAATAAGATTTAAGATGTGATAATAAAGTAATAATGGGGCTCTTGGACTCGATGGAGCTGCTGCTTGGCCTGGCGAAACGAGTGCCCAGCGTGCACGGAGTTCTCAAGATTTTGTCGAAGGGCTTCGGAGCCATAGGTCTGTTGAAGCAAACAATCCAAAGGGGTTTGTAGATCTTCAGGGGATAGGGATTCGGAATGACTATAGATTTGGTTTGAATGGAAAAACTTATTCCTTTTCTATTCTTCATCTTTGGTACGCAAGAAGGACTCCTCTGTTACGCGAATCATGAACTTGTACTTGAGAGCCTCAATTTTGATAATTGGGTTTTGGTTTTTGTGCGAAGCAAATCGACTGGATCCATTTATATCTCCAGATCTAAAACCAAATTAAGTAATTAAACCACCTCTGAAATTACTTATTAGTAGGATCATTTTTGAGCGACGAAGGTAGAGATTGATTTTCTGATGTTCATTGCGTTTGACTAATCACCTGTTCTCTCTTACCAATCAATTTGCAGAAACGTTATAATTGAGTACAAGGATAGAATTCTGGAATTGGCAGATACGATATTCGAATTGCTGTCCGAAGCTCTTGGCCTCGACCCTAGATACCTGAAAAACATCCACTGTGGAGAGGGACACTTAGTCATCGGTCATTACTACCCAGCGTGTCCCCAACCAGTCTTAACCCTCGGGACTAGTGATCATACCGATAGCAGCTTCATCACCGTTCGTCTCCAAGACCAAATTGGTGGCCTCCAGGTCCGCCATCAGAACCAATGGCTCGACGTTACCCCAATTCCCAGAGCCCTTGTAATAAACTTGGGAGACATGATGCAGGTCAATTCAGAAGAGATTTGCGGTTTCCAACTCTACCAATTAGTTTCTCGTTTCTGTGTTCTTGCATGAGCCGATACATTTGTAGCCTAATTTGTGCTTTTTTGTGTGGCTGATCTGACGAGCAGGTCCTTCAGTCAATTCAATTACAACTGTGGAACTTCCAGTTAGCTCTTGCAACATTAAGGTACCGCATGATAACTATTCTGTTCCGAAATGAGCTCTTGAACCAGAAATAGATTTTTCTATTTCTAGTTCCTAGATGAGTTTCTAAGAAAAAAAAACCCGTTTGATAATGATAAAAAATTTCTGTTTCTAGAACAGAAACCCGTTTGATAACAGCACAAAATTTATATTTCCTGAAACAAAAACCCGTTTGATAAATAACAAAAAATTCTATTTCTAGGAACAGAAATCCATTTTTTTAGAAATTGAATAAAAATAATAAAAAAAATCCAAAAAATTCATAAAAATCTTTAAAAAAATTCAGAAAATCCCAAAAAATTGAAAAATTCCAGAAAAAATCGTCAAAATGTCGAGAAAATAAAAAAATTTCAGATTTCTGGATAATATGAATTTTGTTGACTTTTTTCAAAAAAAATTCCACTCGTTGACATTGCAACACTATGCAGATATCTTGATCTGATGTCTTAGAAGTGAATTTTTCACATTTTTGCACCCTATCAGCAAATTTGGCAGGCTTGATCTCGGTCGAAAAATTGGGAAGCTTCCGATTCACTGAGAACTCATTACACATAAGGCAGACATCCAATTTCTCATATTACTAGTTTAGAGGTTTCATTCTTCCAGTAAACAGAGCATACTCTCAGGAATCAATGAAAGATGAAATACACTACCGACTTCGTATTATCCAATATCAATTCAATGAGAAGAACTATACTTCTTTTTACAATCAAGAGAATCCAGAAGAACTCTATTAAAGGTACCAAAATAATCGCAACTTCAATGTTCTCATGCATGTTCAAAAAAATATTCTCATGCTTTGTCCAAAAAACAAAAGTTCTCATGCAAACAAACAAACTTGCAGTGGGAACTCCAGCATTGAGCAGCACATAACTTTCACTTCTCAATGAACAAATCAAGATTTCAATGGAAGACTTTCGTGCTTCGTTAAAGGGGGTATCAAGAAAAACTTGCAGCTTTCCTCTTTCGTTTTTGGATAAGTAAACTTTTCAATGAAGCGCAACTTGCAACATTCTTGATGCCTATCTCACATGATTTAGTCAATTTGGAGCACTTTCTTGTGCGTTATTCCTCTCCATTACAGGGAGCATCAACCTAAACTACTACTGCCTAACATCTCAATACTTCAAAGGGGCATTTCCCAACTTTGGTTGTCAGCTCATTGACAAAACAAAAAGTTTATTCAAAGAGCACCTTTATAATCCACAACCTGATGATTGATACCAAAGCCTTTCTTACAATCAACAAGTAGATGATCAAAACCAAGGCCTTTCTTTCTTCAAGTTGAGACCATACAAGTAGAAACCTACATATTGGCTCAAAACCCATCTTGTTCTTCTTGTACAGGGTTATTTCAGTATACATGAAAGTTCACACTTTGCAGGTGGGGAGTTGGAAACATAAACTATGAAGACTATATTCACTATGGAAGAATCAGTACAAGATCGAGTACAAGGAATAAGATCGGGAAGGCTATCACAGGAGATTTATAACAACATACAAGTTGACTTGTATAGAGTATCTTAGAACTCGAGCTGACAAAAAAGAACATCAACTGAATAATAAATGATGAAATCAATTAAATCTAAGCATCATGTCCGGAAGCCATCAAGATGTAGAAGCCTTAACTGCTTTAAAAGCAGGGTGAAGCAATCCGAGCTCATCTTTCACTTCGAGTGGATTGCCGATCTCATTTCCAATCCTCTTAACTCTCCTACTAGCAAGCGATTTATGCGTGAAGCCATACATTTGCAAAATCTGGTTATCACCAAAGTTAAACGCGCAATCCATCTGCTTCAAGCACCTCTCGACCGGGTAGTCATCAAACTTACCACACAGCGTGCACCCGACAAAGTGAGTCATGAGGGGCCACCGGTGATCGCCCAGGCCAGGATGATAGTTCTCGATCATCTCCTCGTATCTATCCACCAAGATCCCCCAATAACCGTGCAAATAGTAACCGCTCTCCATGTACACCTTTTCGCCCCACCTATCTCTCTGGGTCGCGAGCAGATACACCATTGCAGACTGATCGTCGGCTTTGAAAACCGGCCTATCCTTAAGCTCCCTAGTCAGAATCTTCCCTGCCTCTTCCCTAATCTTCCCCTTAGGACCCATTGGTGCCCAAACATCGAGAAGGTCCAGGGACCACTGACAATTCCTAAGCAAGAAGCTACCGGTATTCAACCCAATCTAGTTCTTCTGATCATACACCATCTCGTTCCAACCATGCAACACGAAATTAGAGTCCTTATACCTCTCCCACGGCACCTCGAACCCCATATCAGTGAACATAGCATCACTGTCCATCCACCACAAGAACTCGATCTCCGGATGCGACAACAGCAGCTTCCTAATCAAAGGCAATTTGGCCCAGAACCCAGCCATCTCAGCATCTAAGAGCGCCATATTGTAAAAGATCTCAATACCGTGCAGCCTACAGTAATCTATCTTATTCTTGATCGATTTCAGCAAGTAATGATCACCGACCGGGTTCTCGCACGGCTTCGGGGACAAACCTGTGACGAGCAAAACCCTAGGCTTGTTCGGCCGGATGAAATTGGGAAAATCGGGATTGTTCCTCAACCACTCAGCCCGCTGCTCGTCCCAATCGGATATCCTCGGGCCGAGGCTGTACGGCTTGCTCGGATCCCGCTTCTCCTCCTCGCCTTCATCGACGAGGATCTTCGATATGTTGAACGTCGCGTAGCTGTTGGCTCAAAACGCCCGCCCCGGCCCATCCGACTCGCGTACCCCAGACGCCGAAGCCCGCGCCGCCACAAAGCCCTCGTCCTTCGCAGGTGAATCGGCCGATGGAAACGCGAAAGGGGGCTCGCCCAAATGGAAGACAAACGCCGAGAGAGAGAGAGAGAGAGAGAGAGAGAGAGAGAGAGAGAGAGAGAGAGAGAGAGAGAGAGCGAGAGGGGGAGGGGGAGGCCGAGGTTTGGCGGTCGACCTCGCCATCGCCCAGATCTGGGCGACGGCCAGGTCGACCGCCGGCCATGGCAAGGCCGAACCTGACCCCCCCCCGATGAAGGCGACTGGAAAATCCAAAAAAGAGAGAGATGAGAGGAGATCGGAGCTTACGTGGAGCAGGAGTGAGCGAGCGAGCGGCCGTGGCTTCCTCTCGATCGGAGCGAGCGAACGAGTGGCTGGCTTCTCGACGGCGACAGAGACTACAGAGAGAGACGGAGAGTCTTCCGGAGACGAGAGACAGGCGGGTGATCCCGAGTTTTGTTCCAGACGAGAGAGACGGGCAGCAGATCTCAGTAAACGAGTTCCTCAGAAATGGTTCTGAGTTTTGCTCAAGAAATTGAAAACCAACTTTTTTTTTGTTCTAATTTCTAGTTCAGAACCGGTTTTGGTGCAAAAATTTGTCCCCGAAATAGAAAAACAACTTTGTGTTACCAAACAGGTTTTTGGTCCAAAACTGATTCCGGAAGCAAAAAACCAGTTTTGGACAGAACCAAAATGGTTATCATGCAGTACCTAACTGAGCTAAGTGAATTCTGTCTAATGATTTTTCCATCTGGGTGTTGTTTTTCTTTACGATCTCTTGGTGTTAACTAATTATATTGACGGCCAAGCTAGGATTTGCAAGAATGACTTGATAAAGTGTTCGCCTTTTTCAACTACTTTGATTATGTACGCTATATTTATGTGTGATCGTTATTTCAGTGTTCAATCTTCACTTTGCTATTTCCTCGAACGATAAGTTCATCAGTGTCAATCACAGAGTTCTAGCCAAGAACATCGAGCCAAGAATTTCAGTGGCGTGTTTTGTCAGGCGGCATCTCCCTCAAGAGAATACTTCAAGGTTGTATGGCCCTTTCAAGAGCTGCTGTCAGGAGAAAATCCCCCAATTTATCGGGAAATTACAGTTAAGGACTTGGTCACTCACTATTTTGCAAAAGAACTCGATGGCGTATCCGCACTGGAAAATTTCAAGCTATGAATTATGTCGGACATGTGACGTAGAATCTATTAGTGGTGCGTTTCTGGACCGGTTGGACAAGCAAAAGTCCAAATGGAAGGTGAAACGGTACTGCGACTAGAACCGGCGGACTCGATTGACGACATCAGATCGGGCTCAAATTCGGTCGTTTAAAGCGAAACGGTGTTCTGAACAAAACTCACCACATTTGGCCATGACTAACAATGAATTTTAGCAATTCGAGATCATTTGCATGGGTTTTTCTATTATATATTTTTGATGGGTTTTAATTTTAAGGGCAGTTTTGTAATTTTGATATTTTATGCTATATAGTCCTAGTAGGGTTTGGTTTAGGGATGTATAAGCTTGTTTTAGGATTTTTTTTTAAAGAACATAACATTATCATCAATATTCAATTTCAAGATTTCTTTCTCTAAACAAGATTTCCTTGAATTACTCGCTGAACGCTGCGTCAACATGTGAGTTAGTGGATTTTCACTATTGAATGACGGTTGTACACATTTGATCTGTGTAGTTTCTCACTGCATTAACCCCAGCAAAGCATCCAGATATGGAGGGTTTTCCATCAGAACACCCCCCCTTGATTGTAAGAGCGTCCAAAAAGTGAGCTTGTTCATTGACAGCATGGACGGCGTGGCGTATACGAGCAAATGATGAGATCCACGTGAACGCCACGTACCTCATGGGCTTCTCAAGCGACGTGATGGGGGAGTTCACCGATTTCGTGAACATATTCATATAAATCAAGAACTACATTGAACATGAACCAAAAATCTATAAACTATATTGAATAAATTAAAAATTTACTGAACACATTATACATTAGACTAAATTTTAAGGATCATATTAAAAAAATTAAAAGCTTAGAAATAATATTACATATTAAGTTAAAATTTAAAAATTATTTATATTATTATCCCTAGCCCGAGCATTATTGTTCCAACAAAAAGTTGAAAAACAAGGGCGCAACTTTCTCACTGCCCCTCCTGCACGTTCATCTCCACGTGGCAAACTAGCAACCGTAAGATCCACAACGGCTACGTCATCCTTAGTGCACCTGACCTCACGAAATCGCTCCGTGGTCCACATGCACTCGCCTCCACCGCACCATAATTCCATTTGGTCTTTTTCCCATCTGCAAAGGATGATGAGTAAAAGACACGATTACTAGACAAGATTTTTGAATGGATGGTACACGAGATGGATGACTTGTAAACTTCAAAAGAAAACAAACGAGGATCTAACATGATATTAAAAACTTACCGCAAAAGTTAGATTTAGGATCGAGATTAATTTTGGTTATGATGACACGTTTGACTATCATGCCAGGTTTTTTTATTTATTCAAAACTTGATGAATGGAATTTTATCATCATCAATATATATTTTTTTCTTTTTATCTTCACAATTTATCGAAGTGACAATTATGAAATATTGGCCTTGAAATATAATACAACACAGGATGCCTCGCTTAAAAGGGTTTTGATGCAATTTAGGGTACAAAAATATTCAAATCGATTCATTTTTATGACAGTAAAATTGATTCCTAGATAGAATCAATTTGCCAAAAGACGTTAACCCTGGAAACTGCGGAGAAGTTTCCTTTCTATTAATGTGAAGGATATGTACGAGTCAATCCGCCACCGTGTTATGCGCGCTTGACTGCATGTGCAACAATTTCCAAGTAATTGCCACTAACGTAATAAAACTTGTAGCTGGTCCAAGTCTTTGCTTTATTGGTTGACTTGGACATTTCGATGGCCGACGACTCCAAGTCTTTTTTTTTTGGTTAACGACTCCAAGTCTTTTCAATCATAATTTGCAACCCTTTTAAAAAGCCTGCATAGCATTACTATTTAGCTAAAACTTTCATTGCGTGAGATTAAACAGGGGAGGGGATGATTCATTCTCCCATCACCATGTTTATGTACCATGTTTTGCTTCTCACATTCCATGTCCTACTACTGGGGACGAGATGAGGTGCAAAGAAGAATCACTTGTGCCCCGCTTCATCTTGTGGTGAGATACGTAATATAAGCTACCCCTTTCGACTGAAAGACGATCCAAAAGGCTGCGGCAACTCTCGGTACGAGCTAGCTTGTGAAAATAACCGCACTGTCCTATATCTGTATGCCGGCCGATATTATGTAAAGTCGATCTATTACGATCACTATTATAACGAGGATGACTTCCACGGTCACATTAAGGTGGTTGATGATGGACTTCAAAGGGGTAATTGCTCATCGCTCCCTCGTTACTCATTGGCGGACACCAACTTCAGTAGCCTCTCCATTCTAGGCGATCCTTATTGGGATCCCTGGGCAAGGATTGTGGCCTTCATGAAGTGTTCGCAACCCGTTGCTTCTACTTGGTATTTCGATACCAAACCTTGTATCGAGGGAGCATACTCTGCTGACACGCCTCCCAATTCTTCCCAAATGAAGGTGTACTCATATGCTGTACTTGATCCATCTGCACAGGACATCAAGGATTCTTGCACCATAACCATGATGTCATTCGCATCGTATCACGATTGGGTGGGAGATGGGGATCAATATAATCGTGTGAGCAATCCATACAACTACAAGAACCTCCACAACATGATGGCGGAGGGATTCAATCTCACCTATCGGGGGCTCTATTTGCCAGGAAGAAGATTTCGATTTTGCTTCTTAGGTTCTAGATACCGAAGGAATGGCTGCAATCACTATTATATCCGTAAGCGACTTTCCCTGAAGCTTTTCTTTCTTTCTTTTTCTTCTTTTTCTTTCTTTCTTTCTTCTTCCTCTTTCTTTTCTTAAACGCTAGCTCTGCTACATGAGATCTTACAAAATTTATTTAACGAGTGACGTGGCAAGTGTCAATTGGATATTGTAATTTGTCGGATCCAAAACATCAAGTTATTAGTTCCTTTAAATATCCAATAGAGAAATTCGTCACATCATTTTAAGTAAAAAAATTAGAAGTGTTGCTCTTTTTTTTTTTTTGCAAACCATGGAGCTTTTCTGGATTTGACACTATTCCTTTATATTTGTTTGGGGGAAAATGTTAGATTTGATTGTAACTCGTGCCCCTTGCATGGCTGCTATTTGTGTGGGTGAATAAACTGCGCACATATTGGATGAAGTCTGTAAATTAGAACTATGCGCGAGTGACTGTTGAACTTGTGAAATCAATTGGTGCATCTAGGGGAGCGAAGTAGTCTTTCTTAGAGAGAAAAGATCATGCTATGGTAACATGGATTCAATAGGATATGGTTCGATCTAAGCGCTATCTAGGAGAGCAAAACTCATTGACTGTTCTTTATTCAACACTTCTCCACATTGCAACTTTTAATGAGCAAAAGTGTGTCTTTGCACTTTACAGTGATCGTATAAATTTATCTTCGGCCTGGGTTATAGCTTAGCGTGACTTCTTTTTTTTTAATGTTTAATTGCTAAAATGATAGACTTAGTTCTTTATTGATTTCTCGTTAATTCTACTTAATCATTCTTAGTCATCTCGGACGAATTCTCATTTTTTTTTCTACAGATAATTCTACGTGGACTACCATGTATAATGTTGCGCTAAATGCAGCTCCGAATCTCGCCTTTGTCTTGGGTACGACTAGTCCTTTTTCTCCTCACAAATATGGAGGTTTCAAGTAGCACTTTGACAAGATAGAAAACTACACTAATCTATGGCCAAATTTCTCCGCAGGCCACTTCCTCGCAGCAAAGTTCGCATTTGGCGCTCCATTTGTGTTGATATTTTTAATTTACAAGTGGAGGAGAAGGCACCTAGCAATGGACGAAAACATTGAAGAATTCCTACAAGCTCATAACAACTTTTTGCCCATAAGGTACTCTTACTCAGATCTCAAGAAAATCACAAAAAATTTCAAACACAAATTAGGAGAAGGAGGATATGGTTCTGTGTACAAGGGAATACTTAGAAGTGGCAATGAAGTTGCTGTTAAGATTTTGAACAAATCAAAATCTAATGGCCAAGATTTTATAAGCGAAGTGGCTACTATCGGAAGGATCCACCATGTTAATGTAGTTCAACTTGTTGGTTTTTGCTTCAACAACTCTAAGCAAGCTCTCGTGTACGATTTCATGTCGAACGGGTCTTTGGATAAGCATATTTTCTCTAAAGATGGCAACTACTCTCTTGATTATAAGAAAATATATGAGATCTCTCTTGGTGTGGCTAGGGGGATAGAATATCTACATCGGGGATGCGACATGCAAATTCTACACTTTGATATCAAACCTCACAATATTCTTCTAGATCTAAACTTCACTCCCAAAGTCTCTGATTTCGGGCTTGCAAAACTTTATCCTACGGACCATAGCATAGTATCATTGACTGCCGCAAGAGGTACCTTGGGATATATGGCTCCTGAGCTATTCTACAAGGACATTGGTGGTGTCTCTTATAAAGCTGATGTTTACAGTTTTGGAATGTTGTTGATGGAAATGGCCAATAGAAGGAGAAATCTAAATGCAAATGCTGACCGCTCAAGTCAAATTTACTTTCCTTTGTGGGTTTACGATCAACTCAACAAAGAAAATGAGATTGAAATGGGAGTAGTAGAAGAGGAAAGAGAGATAACTAGGAAGATGGTACTAGTTGCCCTTTGGTGTATTCAGTTAATCCCAAATGATCGGCCATCAATGAGCAGGGTCCTAGACATGCTTGAAGGAGATATTGATAAATTGCAACTGCCCCCGAAGCTACTTTTGTATCCGTCCGACAAGCCAGTTGATGACGTCAACACTGAAATAGAACTTGAATCCTTCTCAGCTTCATCAAGTGCTCCCACAATTATCTGATTGGGACCAAGTTTTGAATAGCAATAAGATTACGAAATCGTGGATTGCCTGATTTTCTTTTCTCCATGTATGAATAATATGCAAAATAAAGGTAGTTCTCATAAGCATAATTGGCCATGTAATTCGTGAACCTGGATGCTTTTACCATTTGTTAATTCCTGTGTTTCGTAGAAGAATCGCCTCATGATTACATTACTTGTTTCCCAAGTGCTCTTGATATGACAGAACAATGAGTCTGTCTCCCTTCTCTCCACCGTCCAAAATCAAGCTTTCTCCTTCCCGCCGAAACCTCTCACCCCCGCCGTCGACCGCTGCCCGATCACCCAACTCGATGGAGGCCACCTCCGCGGAGCAACATCGCACCTCGACCTCATGTCTCGTGATGTGTCCAATCCCGACCTCCTCACCTTCTATCTCCTCCTCAAGTCCTGCATTCACTCCTGTGCGTTGGCGAGTCAATCGCACACTCGCTCGGTCCCAGCTGGAGCCCAACTCGATGATTCTCAACTCGCCCATCAATCTCTACTCCAAATTCATTGACTGGGCTTGGGGCGGAGAGGGTTTTTAGGGACATGGATAACAAAAGGGACTTGGTTTCTTGGAGTTCCATGATCTCTTTGTTATGCCAATAATCATACGGTTGAAGATGGGGCTTTCCCTAATGATTCTGATGCGTGTGTTGGGTCATTGATTGACATGCTTGCCAAGGGAAGTGCTCATTGGGTTTCAGCTCGTAAGGTGTTTGAGGAAATGTCCGAGAGGAATGTGGTTGCTTGGGCTTATGAGGATGACCTGATCTACTCAGTTGGGTTGTCCCAAGAAAGCTGTTGATTTGTTTTAGGCTACGCTGGTGTGTGGGCCTTTGCCAAATAAATTTAAGCTCGCAGCTGTTTCGTCGGCATGTTCGGAGTCGGAGTTGCTATCGCTTGGGATGCACCCAAGTCATATGGTCTGGATTGGCTTTGGATGTCGGCGGTGGATGCAAGCTTGGCAGGCATGTACTTGAAGTGTGTAGCTAGTGGATCGGTTCATGATCCCAGAAAGGTGTTTTGATCGGATGCAAGATGAGATCTCGGACAGCGATAATCATGTTCACAGGAAAGGAAAATTGATTGAATGCCAAGCGCAGGTTCATTTTGCTTCTATGGAAAATAAATGATTTGGAAAACTTTTTTCTAAAACAATCGGTTGTTTCTTCCCATCAAAGTTTGTGTCAAACTTAACGATAACAATTTATGTTTGAACGTTTTCGTAGATGATAAAAATATTTTTCGTTTATTCATTTTTATAAGCTATATAAGCGATCATTTTTAAAAAAATATTTTTAAATTCATTCATCCGCAAAACAAAAAAAGTGTCATTGTCATTTAAATTATATACTCATGAGGAGTCTACTAGAAAACTAAGTAGCACCGATACCGACACGCGACACGATATGACACGCCGACACATCATTTCTCAAAAAATGAGAATTCTGACACATTAGGACACGTTGTATATTAAATATATAATTTTATATATACATGATAAATCATTATTTTTATGATTATTTAAATCAAATTAATTTGATTCAAATCCACAAATAGATAAATAATTAAAAAAAATGAGTGTCAGACAAGTGTTGGTGTCCGACACGTGTTCAACACGACACGGAGGCCCCCAGAGAGTGTCCATGCTTCCTAGCCAAAAAATGTCCTCCACTAGTTGCCAAAACGTTCAGAGTGAGTCATCACTATTTCCACCCCACTCACGACCTGAAGGTTCAAGATTGACCAGTCTATCACCATAACCCTTTCGAGATGCCAGCAGCCAATAGATCTGTCCACAAGAAATATGTGCAGCTAAGACATACATAAGAAATACAATACAAGCCGTTCAGATATTCGTTCATGAAGCGAAACAAATCCGTAATTTCTTGAAAACATGTCTTTTTACCATCAGACCAATCGCCCTAGTGAAAAGAAAGTGAATGAAAAGGAAAAAACACCGCACATTGGGGTGGCTGAAAGAGGCCGATACCACTAATTAATAACTAACACAAAGCGCCGCGGTGTTCCATAATAAGTGCAGATCTAAAGGCCGGCGAAACGATAAAGTCCACATTCAATGTCAATGACGACTTTACTTGCCATTTGTGCCCCTCTTTCAGTGCTTTGAACCCTATTCAGTCCTGACAAATGATACGGACAGATACAAGCAATAAGGTGAGGAATGAGTTCATCTCTATGATTGAGTAGATTGAGGATCACCACTTTGAAAATCAATGGACTAACGCTTGGTTACTTTATTACTTAAATAATTATAACGTGTGAAGGGTTTAGATGACTAAATAAGGAAAGCAGGCTGGACTCACTCACAGAATACAAGGTTTTGATGGGGGCCACCGATTTCATACGGAGGGTCTTTCATCAGAACAACTCCGGGGATTGTAAGAGTGTCCAAAAAGTAAGCTTATTCATTGACAACATGGACGGTGTGGCGTATACAAGCAATGACGAGGTCCACATGAGCGCCACGTACCTCGGGGGCTTCTTAGCAGGACGGGGGAGTTCACAGGGGTCATGTACCATGAGATGGCGCAGATGTGGCGGTGGAACGGGGACGGGCGGGCTCATCAAGGGGATCACGGATTTCGTGAGGCTCAAGTCGGGGATAGGTGAGACCAGGGCTACGACGGCACGGCGCGGTTTCTTGACTATTGCAATGGCCTCAGAAACGGTTTCGTGGCCGAGCTGAACAAGAAGATGAGGACTGCTTATAGTGATAGCTACTTTGTTGACCTGCTAGGCAAGAGCGTTGACCAGCTCTGGAAGGACTACAGGGTCTGAAAAGAGAGAGAACAGAGAGAAGAAGAAAGAAGAATGTGGGACCTGCAAGGAAAGAAAAGGAAGCAGTCAAACCAAAAGAGGGACAGCAGGGGTAATATGGAAAAACACAGTAAAAAAGGAGTGTTGAAGCTAAAATCGATGTGGAAATAGCGCGGGCCAGTGTTAAAATGGCCTCTTTGGATAACACGGCGCAAGCAGTACAGCTCTATGGGTGATATCTTCAGAGCTTCCTCGCCACAAATGAACCTTCTGTTTTTACGTTCACCGGCGTCCATATCCATTCCTTCATGTTGGTCCAATGAAGTACTAGGCAAGTCTTTATCCTTTGAGCTATCTGCAAATCAAAGTTGAAAGTCATATAAAGAAGCACATACATGCTGCAGATTTCTATATCGGCATAGAAATCATATTGCATTGCGCAGCCCGTGTATAAAAACTATAAACTCTCTTTTTTTGGTCGAAATAAAAAAAAAAGATAAAAAAAGTGATGCTTCCACAAACTCTGTAGGTCATTTAGCAACCTTGACTATTCATAAAATGCCCAAGACCTTTGCTCTAGCTGAGAGCCAACTCCGCATATCCTTGAATAGCAAGAAAAAAATGAAAACAACCCATTTCCATTTCAACTCCACACATCCTTAAACAAACTAAGGCACTATGCACCCAACAGAACAATTTCAGTAGACGGACTACAGGCTAGGGGCGTTGAAGCTGGATGCTTCAGCTCGAAAACATAAGCTGGTACAGCCTCTTCTGTACAGGAGGCAGAACTATACAGTATGCTCATTGAGAAATAATCAGAACAAGCAGTTGCGTGTATAATCAGCTTCGGACATGATTGAAGGTCGACGGTCAGAAGTTCCTAACATTGACAGAATCCACCATCCTAAATTCCGCTAGAAATGTTATAGCATGCAATCTTTTGCATCTTGTCTCGATCAATGAGAAGATTCAGCGAGATGATGCTTGATAATTGATCATTTTCACAGACGGGAACCTCGGAGGTGGTATTTCCGTTCTTTTTGGGTAGAAAAAAGGATGTTCATTGACAGTTGACTTTGCACATGTTCTAGCAGTAGCAGTACCAAACTTTTGCACTAGAGTTGATACAGAATACCAATACCCTTTATTGTATTCTCCGGAATTCCGTCCAATCATACTTTTACAGCAGCTCTGGTTCAGTTTTCTGATGCATCGCAATATCTATGGCAGAGAAATGCGGATGGAGCATTCAAAGCATGTGATGAGAGTGTGGAAAAGGACAGGCGATCATGTGCCACTACTATCCGCCATGCCCACAGCCCAAGCTGACCCTGGGTGTGACAAAGCATTCAGACAATGACTTCCTCACAATTCTCCTCCAAGACCAAATTGGTGGACTTCAAGTGCTTCATGATAACCAGTGGATCGACGTTCCTCCAAAACCTGGAGCGCTAGTGATCAGCATTGAAGATCTTTTGTAGGTAAGTAGCTTTGGCCAGATATCATTGTTCATCTATGAATTTTTCTGAAACCGTGTTTTGATTGGTCGACACATTGTGATCCTCTTCTTGCCCGCATTACTGTACTTTCTCATATGCTAAGTTAGTTGAAGAGCTCTTGAGAATCCAGGAATTAAAATACCATGGCATCTTCCCTGTAACAATAGCATCATGTCTTCACAATCTGCACTTTTCTTTGATAAGACAAATCTGCGTTTACCATTCCCAAATGCCTTGTGCATCGAGTATCCTAACAGAGCTATTTGATTCATCCAAACTTGAATCTAACTTTGTTAAATCATGCTAGCCTCACATTGAAAGGTTCAAAATTGTTTAAATGACACAGATGTACATTGAAAACAATGTTTTTAACAAGAGTGGACAATGTCGGTTCTAGATATTCTGCAATTTTTATATTTATCAACATTAAGACCGGTTCTAGATATTCGCAGCTCTTAACAAACGACCGGTTTAAGAGTGTCGAGCATTGAGTCATGGCAAACAAGAAAGGCCCGAGAGTGTCGGTGGCGTGCTTCTTCGGCGACACTCCTCAGCCATCTTTAAGGCTGCATGACCCATCAAGGAATTGACATCAGCAGACAACCCACCAATCTACAAGGAGACCACACTTCTAAACTACACTGCCCATTACATTTCCAAAGGCCTAGATGGAGCTTCTGCACTTCCTGATTTCAAGTTATAGACCATGTAAATTTATTAGTCTGGTCTCATCGATGTCTGTATTTAAAGATAAAAGTCTATCGTCCATACACAACTCGGTCAACACTCGGTCACTGATGCTTATATTGCTTCAATTGACGAGCACCAGCGCAACTCTCAAAAACAAAGATCATTTTCTAAGCAAAAGCAGAGCAAAAAAGAGAACACAAAATGGAGGGAGCGGAAGATTAACAGATACCCCTTTAAAATTGAAAGAAAGATGCTATCTCTAGATGAAACTGTGTTGGATACTCGTATGGCAGTTAAAACATTAATCTACCGCGAGAAAAAATTGCGCTTTCAGGAACATTTCTGTTTGGTTCAGCTTCGAATTTCGACTTTGTATATCGGCGGCAAGGATAAAAGGTGGAACTCTTGCCAGTCTCCAACTCGCTCAATGACAATAACCAAAATCAACCGCAAGGCAAAAATTCATGCACACTCAGATTTTCTATGAAACAGGAGGTTTCCATTACGAACGCGACGATATCTGAAATCCAATTAATATTATCGAATCAGCATCACATTAAGATGATGCAACGATTAATCCAAGGGCTAAGATGACATCGAATCGTCATGTCATCTATCCATGGTCAACTCTGTCCTAGAAGATCTTTTCTTTTTCCATAAACTGCAAAACTTGTGTGCTAGCTGCCTGGTCCTCCAAAGAATCAGCCATTATTGAAACAGCAATTGTCATTTTCTAAGCAAGTGGTGGTAGCTCATGAGCTAATGACTTTCTCCTTCCGTTTTTACGGACCGCATAATTCTAAAGTCAAACGGGAGCCTCGCAACGGATGCCGTTGTGCTCTTCTCTTCTCTCAATCAATCAGCTATAAAGACGCTGCTCATCATATCATGCATTGTAATGTCTCCATATAACACCCAATTCATAATCCAAACTCATCTCCAACAAATATACATTCACACCGAAAATTGAATTGCAATAGAGAGAGAGCGAGAGGAACAAAGCCTACCATCGATTTGGCCTCCGACTCCGGTGAGCTGAGCCACGACAGAGCGAGCGACGACTCGAAAGCCGGCGTCAAAGGCCTCCTCGAAGGCCGAAATCGTCGAAGTCCCCAGAAATCTCTTCATCCGACCGGAAGAGACATCCGAAGGCAGCTCCGGATCAGCTCCCCCCGATCACCGACCTCGGCGGAATCGACCGCGACTTGGCAAAGAGGAAGGAAGGAGGCGGCGATCGAGAGGGTGCGACGCGCGTCGGAGACGCTGGGGGTCCTTCCAGGTGGCGAATCACGGGTTTCCGGCGGCCGGTGATGGACGAGATAGGAGGAGTGGGGGTGAGGAGGTTCTAAGGGCAAGACGACGAGGCAAAGGGGTTGGGGGGTGTTGTACACGCGCGACAAGACGAGGAAGGAAGGTGGTGTGCAGAGAGCAATTTCGACCTGGGGGGACGCTTTTCTTCTTTTGATAAGTGCGCACTGCAAATACTATGGTGGAAGAGGAATTAGTTAAATAATAAAAGGAGGTAAAATAGTTGAAAGGAACAACTTGATATATATTTATATAGGTGATAAGTCTTTTCTCGTATCTCTATATAGGTGATAAGTCTTTTCTCGTACCTCTACTTAAGCTCATAGTTACGGTTGGTCCTCTCAAACGGTGACCAGAACGTGCGCAATCTCTGGCCAATCTTCACGGCCATCTGTTAGGCACCACTCTACCAGAGCATCACAATAATGGATTCTCAATTCCGTTAAGCATGTGAGATTGCGCATCTCCAATGGCAAACGCTTTAAATTCAGACAATTAAATAATACAAGCTTTTCAAGCAAAGAGAAATTTCCAATCCATTTCGGCAAACTCTTCAGATTCCGACAGAAAGAAATCCTGAGAGATTGTAGAGTCTTGACATGTTGAATCCCCTCGGGTAATTCCGTCAAAGCATAAAAATCATCTATTTCAAGAACACGAAGTTTCGTAAGGAATCGCCATTGGATGCCGTGCTCGTCTTCTTCGCACAATAAATCAAATCCTTCTAGTCGCTCAATGGTGAGTTTCTGGAGCGAGGAAAGGTGCTGCATGCCAGAGAGACTCCTTAGTTGGCAAGCGGTGAGGCGCAAGGACTTGAGATTACTAGCCAATTGGAATAAAGTCTCGAGCTTCGAGGGCTCCAGATCACTACCACGAAGATGTAGATGCTTTAGTTCAGAGAAAGGGTTGAATGTGGATCCCATTGCTGCTTCTGATGGGCAATTTGGATTGGCCAACATTTTCGTTCCATCTATGTGCAACGTTTGCACCTGGGGGAATGGTGCCACGTCATTCAAGTGGGGACAGCCCACTATTATCACGGACCGAAGTTTTTGGAATGATGACCGTGAATTGTCTGGCCAATGCTTTTTGTCTGCTCCTATTAGTTGCCTTCTTCCCAACCATCCTTTCAGGTTTTCGCAACCGGCGAGGGACAGTTCCTCAAGAGATGGGAAGAAGGGGCGTGTAGTATTAGATTTCTCCAGCTCACTTGTTTGTTGAAGGAACTCCAATGCAGGCAAGTAAGAGAGAATCAACGTCTTTAGGGAAGGGAGTTCACTCAAGGGTGGTAGGTGGCTCAGTGACTGACAATTATAAATTGAGAGGTCTCTAAGATTAACCAATTTCCTCAAATCTCTTGGAAATGTTTTAAGGTTCCAACAATCACGAAGTTTAAGGATCTGCAAGTTCACCAAATCCATGATTGAATCCGGCAAACTCTGCATAGATTCGTTTCCAAAAATCCTAAGAAACCTTAAGTGCTTCGACTTTTTAAAAGAGGAAGGAGGGAGAGGAATATCTATACGATCCAAAACTAACGCTCGACAGTGTCCACACTCGGACAAAACTTTGGAAGAGTTGAGTGAAGTGGATTCACAAATAAACGTCCGCAATTTGGATGTTTTGAGCAGGGACACCATTTTCTCTTCAGAGGAAATCTTTGAAATAAACGCATGTCGAATTCTTTCATCATTATCTCCTCCTCTAAAATTAACAGTCTTGCATTCACCTCCCCCAACTTTTTGGGCAAGATCATGCATGAGATCATGCATCTTGAAACTTATGACCTCACCACTTTCGTCTATGTATCCAACATCAAGGAATGACCTACCTAGTAGTTCTTCCAAGTAATTGTTAGCGACCTCTTCAAGGTCATCCTCCCTGCTATGGGACTCAATAAAGCCTTGTGCCACCCAAAGTTGTTTCATCTCCCGTTGATGATAGATATAGTCTTTCGGAAATAATGAGCAATATACAAAACAATGTTTCAAGCATGACGGGAGAGAATCGTAACTGAAATTGAGGACTCGCATAATTCCATCATTAGCCTCACCAATTTCTGTTATTTCTGGAAATTCGTGCACTTTGTAACGGAGCCATTCATCTTTCTTTTTGCCGTACAAAAGGCCTCCAATAGTTCTAATGGCAAGGGGAATCCCGGCGCATTTTTTTAACTATATCTCGACCTATCTCCTCCAGTGCTGGGTCTAATGATTCTACCCCATCCCCAAAAGCCATTCTCCTGAATAAGTTCCACGACTCATTTTCAGCTAGGCCACGTAGTACATGGCTAATTGATTTCTCATCCATGGCCTTTGCAACTTTGTGGCTGCGAGTGGTTACAAGTATCTTGCTTCCCGGTAAACCACCCTCTAGCCATTCTCCAAGCTCGAGCCATTTATGCCGAACTTCATTCCACAAGTCATCCAAAACAAGCAAGTATTTCTTCCTAGATAGAGTCTCACGAAGAAGACTCAGCAACTGGTCTTTAGGCTTATTCTCAACATCTTCTATTAACTTTTTCGTCTCATCATCATGTCCTCGACAGTCACTTTTTGCAAATTTAAGAATTTCTTTGAAAATCAGATCCACATCAAAGACATCAGATACACAAACCCACATCTTAAGCCCGAAATGTCCTTTTACCTCCCCATCGTTGTATACTAGTCGTGCAAGTGCGGTTTTTCCAAGACCCCCTTTACCGACGATGGAAACCACGGACACAGGGTTGCTAGAGGAGGAATCAAACAAAAGTTGTTTGATCTTTTCTTTGTCCTCTTCCCTACCAATTATTTTAGTGTCAGGTGCGAGAAATTCAGGTTTCTTTCGCCTACCAGTGGCCATTTTTTCCACACTCAGAAGCAGCTTAAAGTTGAAATTATTATTATATGCCAATTCATCCAGTTTCTTCCTAAGTTGCCGAATCTGATTAGCCACGTTGAAGCCGTGCGCAAGCTGATTTGATTCGGAGAAGAAAAGGCATACCTCTTTCATCATCTGGTTGCCAGCCATAGCTTGTCGCCTCAGGTCTTCGGTCAAGATGTCGTCAAACAAGTCCTGCGCGTCGTATAGCACATCCTTGAGCCTCTCGACCCAGTCCTGGACCTGTTTGTTCTGCCATTGCTGCTTCTCAGCATCCGGAAGCACAAGTTGGATGATGTTGACAGTTTCCCTAAGACTCTGGAGCTCGCCCTCGCCACAGCAGAACAATTGGATCATTTGAGAAGCATAGGCGCCTCCAGGTTTCGCAATTTGGGAGCCGATTCTTTCCATTATGCCAGTGGCAATGCTGTAGAGCAGTGACTCCGCCATTTCCAAAGGCAAAAGCAGGGGTCGAGAAGGCTGCGGAGCTGACGCTCTTGTTGAGAGACAATAGTTTGGTGGTGCCTCATGAACAACTTCATGTACGGATATATACAAGGCCCAACGGCATAAGTGTATTCAGACCCATCAAGATCAGCAATCATTGTCTACAAGTGCAGTTTTCAACATCCAGTAGCGAAATGCTCCTACGAAATTAGAATATCGCGCAAGCCATAATGAGAGCATATTGGCTGACCAGTTTAATTGGGAGTAGCCATGAGCCCTAGTTGTTTTTACCTTTCAAGAATTCATTTAACTTGTTGCTTGTGCTTGGACATAGTATGAGTCCTTGTTACTTCTGCTACTTCCACCGACATGGATTCCGTTCTGAAACTAGTTCATGCGATGTATCCAAGCATCTCAGCCAATATCAAGAATTCCTAATATCTGTTTAAGAACAAAGCATGCCGCAATAAAAAAGGAATACTTAACCAGTCAAAACACTTCTAACAATATTCTTTCAAAAGCTAGTGTTATATCAGATTTTGACCAAACAATTTTCGTGGATTGCACTCCAAATTAATAGCTTGATGACTACTTGAGAAAGGCACTCACATCAACGTACAAACACACAGCTGTCCATGAAAACTCCATTTGTGGCTGGCATGGATGGAGTAGAAATACAAGTGGGCAATGCTATGTCGTGGATAGCTTTTGGAAGATTCCCAATGGATGAAGTCCGAGCTTGATATGCCCGAAATCGATAGGCTTCCCCTAGCTAGTCTATCTCATGGCTTGACTGCGAGGCAAAAGCAGAGGACGTTGCCCTGTTTGGTTAGAGAAATTGCCCCCTTGTTTGTTTTCATTTTCGTGAAATTAGTATGTTAAGAAGCGTTTGGTCGCGTACTCATAACTGTTTCCAAAAAAAGCAGTTTTCAAAATCGTTTAAGTGATTGTATAGTTGATGAGCAGAACACTACGAGAGATAATCAATAAATTGTTCTCTAGTGCTAATATGATTAGAAGATTCCGAGCGGATGCACTTTATATGATGAGGTACCGATACATAGATTTTTATCGACTACAATCACATATCAATCTACCTAAAAAGTTTGTCAAAAAACAATGCAGCAAAAGCAAAGCAAGTAGCCTTGTTTCGTTAGAAATCCGGACACTTGTGTGGTGTCAGATTGACGAATACGTGTGGAATGGACATACATTGAGCAAAGGGTTGAAATGAATCTTTACGAGGTTCATTGCTGCTGTTAAATAGATTTCCACAAGCCTGAGCCTTGCTTGTGTGATCTATCTTGTGCACTTGATATGTCGAAAATTTGTCAATCCTAAATGCACATCATCATTGATGCACCTAGGGGACCGGCGGACCCGTTATGCGACTGGACGAATCGGCGAGTTAAAGTTGATGATATCAGATTGAGCTCAAATTTGGTCGGCTGAAGCGAAACGGCGTGCTGATCAATACTCACGGCCTTTGGCAGTGACTAACGATGGATTTTTGCGATTCGAGATTGTTTAGATGGATTTTCTATTTTTTTTAGTATTTTTTTGGGTTAATTTAATAAAGGGCAGTTTCGTAATTTTACGTTTTGATGTTTACTAATCCTAGTAGGTTTAGGTTTGAAGATATATAAGCTTGTTTTAGGGTTTCTTTTAAGCAGGATATTTTTTATTTGATAATCATATTTGGAGGACGAATTGTTCTTCTGTCGAACTTTCTTGTTCAGTCAAATTTTCTATCACGTTTCGACATCAATCATGGCTCCATAATTTATCATCGAGCAATAATTTCATATCAATAACAAGAATTCATACTTTCATGTAAATTAAATTTGGCATATTTGGGATGATTTTGTTCAACTCACGCACACTCTAAGCATTATGATCACTGGTGGTATTTATGTTATTTTCATATATGAATTCAAAGAAAATTAAAATCTAAGTGATGACAATAATGTTAACTAAATTGTAAACATCAAATACAAATTGATTGGATTTGCGTAGAATTATGTTCTTATATGTTAGAACTCACACTTATGTGTTAAAAATAACTAAATAAATAAATTGATAAGAAAAAAAACGTGATGAAAAATGAGAGAGAAAAAGTCAAACTAAGATGATCATATAACAACTTAAGAATTTTCTTGAAAGGAATAAAAACGAAAAAACTGGAAGTCTGCTTTCCTTACCAAAAAAAAAAAGGAACTGGAAGTCGGTAAGACAAACCAAAGCCCGCTGGCTGTAATTCGACACTCACGGATCTCCCTCCTATGCATCCAAAAATTCTCCCTTTCATATTATTTTATGGATATTAAGGCTCCGTTTGTTTCGCAATAAATAAATAATTTAAAAAATATTTTTCAAAAACTGATCACTTGTATCGCTTACAAAAATAAATAAACGAAAAATATTTTTGTCGCATACGAAAATATTTAGATATAAATTATTATCTATAATGAAAATAATTTTCATTGATTAATTATTTTAAACGATACAAGTAGTATTTTTCAAATCATTCATTTTTCGCGAAATAAATGGAGCCCAAGTCAATTTACTGAATTGACTCACTTTGCTTCCTTCCAGAACAATTAACAATTAATATCAGCAATTCAAGCATCTATTTGCTTTCCTCAAAGAATAATTACCTTCGCTCATTTCATTCATGGAAAAAATAACTGACCCTTTTTTTTTGGAGACAATCTCAATCTATAATCTCAATCAATTTATAATTCACATGCTGTTAGTAGATAAGCTAGATTCTCCGTTACTTCCGGATAGAAGTGATTGTGAATGTGGCGGTGTTTATGCGGATGCGTAGCTGAAGAGAATTATTGGCAGTTAATGACAAAGTTCCCTAACAATGCCCATAGCAATCACAAAGTTCACGAAACCAACAGGAGAGGGAGGTGAGTATGTTTTGCATGTTTTGATCAAGAAACCAAGAGAGTTTCTCACACAAATAGCTCTCAATTCTCCATTAGGCAGTAAAGGAAATGAGTCATATTCAACACACCAAATATACAGAGTCTTAGACAAAATTCATCTTCTTACAGAAAAAGAAAAAAGTGAGAAAATGTAATGATACAATGCTTATATTACCGCTCCACCTTTCCATGACACAAAAGTAGGGCATGTTCTTGATTGCAAAACTTGCTAAAGACGCACAGAGTTCATATGTAGTGTTAAACAAAAGACTACAACTCATTTTGCTCAATCCAAAAGTGCACAAATTTCAGTCCTAATGGATTCTCTATCTCACATGCACTGTTCATAAGTGATAGCTTAAGAATACTGCACATCTAAATAACATTTATGATGAACTCTTCAAAGCATGAGATGAATGGTGGCCAGCTCAAGTCATGCGGTAGAATTGAGACGCCAGAAAAAACCAAGGCTCAACCTTTGAATAAGACATGTTTTTAAGAAATTTGACAAACTACAACTTAGAAGCATAGATAGAATGTCGTCCTTTATGCCATCAATAGAAAACATCCACAAAATCGACCCATTTGACATTTGAACATCGTGCTAAATGATGCTGCATATCATGTGGTCGCCAATACAATGAAATTAAAGCTGCATGACCGGCTAATCTCCACGTATAGTCGACAACTAAATATAGCAAAGAAAATATGATAGCAACATGGCAAGGAAAGAGCATACTAACCTCGATTGTATCAATTGCTTCATCTGAAGGAATTGCATGAAATACTCTGTAAGAAGAAGAGAATCAACAAGCAATGAGACACAAATTTAGGCTTCAGAACTTCTATTGAAACATACCACCTATGGAAAAAGGATAGCAAAATACCGGACAATAATGCCAGAATCCATAATTGGGCACTCAGACACATCATTATTGACCCGAGGTTTGTTTTTTCTTTAAATTCTCCAAAGAAAATTCCTTCTATTCCTTCTATTTAGAAGTGACTTTTTCAGTTTCTTTTAGTCCTAAAATAATTTTGATGATAGTCATTGCTAGTCCTATCGACGATTTTTGCTTGATAAATAGAAAAAGTTTAACTATAGGGCACCAAGCGGGTGCAAACCCATTTACATAAACAGCCCAAAAAACTAAAGCCATACATAAAATAGCTCTCAAAACCAAAAGGGAGCTCATACAGGATGAACCATCAATTATATGAAAGCAATTGGCATATAACAATTGCATAGGGTTTCAAATATAATGAAATGATGACAAGCCCGAAACATACATGTTTAGAGCTCATTGTCTATATTAATGTGTTCCTTCTTCAAGCTTTTGCCAGAAAAGATGCCAATATCTTAATTTAAGGAGGGATTACTCCAGAAGATTTCTGTAAGCAATATATTCATCAATTTTCTTTCAGCATAGACAAGGCTCTTAACAGCGGTTAATATAGAGTCAAACAAGAAATTCTGTCACCATGCAAGAATGCTCAAAAAGCCACAATTCTGCAAATGTTTAAAGCATAACCAAAACTAACCTTTCTTCTACACCAGGAATGAGATCCTCAGTCAAAGCCACTCCGCCAATCTAAATCACCAAACCGAGTCATTATACGCAGTCAATTTATAGCAATTCAAAGAACATCTTCGGGTGTGCACGATACTCACCGGTTGTATGCTACAGAATAGTTTTCTCTTAAGATCGATACGCCCTGTTAAAGTATTATAAAAAACCATGATACATAATATATTAACAATCCCTGCAAGCAGAATTGAAGAAATTGCGAACGACCTACCAGTTGAAAGGATGCTACTAGTGATTGCTTCAGCAAGGTCAACCTTCTCTTCCTTCTTAGGTTTTGTTTGAAATATAAGATAGCTGTCCCACATTAGCAATTTAATGTTAAACCCGGGATAGGCTATCTGCCATGTCTGGTCATCTGGGATAATCAAAATACCAAGTTTCTTTTAGCATATCCTCGCAATCATTATACCTTGCAAAATAATCATTTTATTATGATTAAACTTGATCTGAAAAGTTCTTAGAAGTAACAACTTTGCTCACCAAGAACGAGGTGGTGGAGGAGATACATCTGGAGCCAAAAGCATTAAATAAAACAAACCTATAGAGGTACCTACCATTGGTGCATCTCTAGAAAGCTAAACATCTAGAAGCAGAGTAATATAGAGATGAGAATTCATTTTGGGAAACATACTTTGAGAGCAATAAGCCTCGTCCTATGAGATGCAGCTGGCATCCTGTCCTCATATGAGTGAACAATTGATACAGCATCAACCTCCACCTCCTGTAAGCATGAAACTTAGTTTGTGGAAGAATGCTATGATACGACTTGTTCGAAAGAGAACACTTGGGGTTTGGGTATAATCTAGACGTGGAAAACACTCGAGTATGTGAGTAAGCAATTGCAACTTGGATTCTCCGATTATAGTGGATTATTTGCTGCTGGCTCTCTTTGTAGACGTAGATACCGATATATCGGACCGAACCACATAAATCTTGGGTGTCTTTTATCATTCCTCATTTATTTCTCTAGTAATTTCGTATTGGGCTTAATTTGCAAGATCCCAGTTAGCTTTCTCGTTCGTTAATATTAAAACATAAATCCCCATTCTCGCGTGGGTTTCTACCATTAAAAGTGGAGCATGGGCATACGTTTTTCAGTGCTCACGAGTACAAGAATTTTGACGAACACCAAATCTTAATTACCAAATTATAGGGATGAGCAACATCTTAACATATCATTCTTTTTCTACTTCACCATATCCATACTACGATTGTATTACATGCCAGATGTACGCGATACTCTATATTACAGGTGTTTTGCTGGATGCTTACAGCTGACTCTTGATGAGTCTATAGATACCAATGAATCTAACTAAGCAATGTACTTAATTTATATCTTCTAGGAGTGAGAGTGGATCTCAGTAATAATCAGACAGCAACTTCTTTCAACGCATAATATTAAGGGGTATCTCACCTGCTGCATAGGATAATCTTGTAAAATGTTCAAATGACCTCTTCTGATAGGACAATGCAAGTAGTAAGGCTCTGTGTGCCATATTTTCAGAGCTTCGTCGCCACAAATGAACCTTTTGTATTTATGTTCACCTAAGCCCATATCCATTCCTTCATGTTGGTCCAACGAAGTACTTGGCAAGTCTTTATCCTTTGACCTATCTGCAAAGCAAAGGTGAAAGTCATACACAAAAGCACATACTAAAGACATGCTGCAGATTCAATATCAGCATAAAATAAAATCATACTGCATTACGCAACTTGTGTATAAAAAAACAACCTTGATAATGCATATAGCTTGGCAATCATAAATGCAGGGGACACATAGTTGCAGGGAAAAAAAAGAATGCTTCCACTTTTCACTCTGTAGATCATTTAGCAACGTCGACTATTTATAAAATGCCGAGACCTTTGCGCTAGCTGAGAGCCAACTCCACATATCCTTGAATAAACAAGACAATAATGAAAACAACCCATTACCTTATCAATCCCATACATCCTTAAACAAACCAAGGCATCAATACAACCAACAGAACAATTTTAGTAGACTGACTACAGGCTAGGAGCATTGAAGCTGGATGCTTCGGCGCAAAAACATAAGCAGCTACAGCTGCTTCTGTTCAGGATGTAGAACTATATAGTATGCTCATAGGAGAAATAATAAGAACAAGCATTTGTGTGTAAAAGCAGCTTCAGACATGATTGAAGGTTGACGGTCAGAAGTTTTAAAAATTGACAGAGTGCACCATCCTGCTAGCCATCTACATTTTGGATGACAGCTTTCATTTCATGGCATGTTAATGATCTAAGCTACTTAACGTCCCTGATACTCCAATTTAGAGACAAAACAATCATAGGGCATTTTTAGTTTATATCTACTGTATAATTTCTCTACTTAGTTCCAAAATGAACATAGATAAAGAAGATCACTGTTTCGTGGTAGTGTCTTTATCCTAGGCATCTAGTATATTGGAAACATGCTCAAGTCCAGACAAAAGCTAAAATCTTATATTGTTACGACTATTTAATCCACAGAAGCCTATACTACATCAAATCTTAGACAAGGGAAGGAATGTTCTATGTTGCCATTTTTCTTTGCATAGACAAGCCGTCCATGATCTGACAGCACGGTTTCTGAGTCTATGACATATCAATAAGTAGAAGCAGACAACATAAGTAAAAAGAGAAAGGTAAAAGGTCTGAGCCATAGTGAAGTCAACTATATCAGAAGAATCATTAGCCCACGAAATGAGAATAATAGTTATATATAGACCCCGTTACCAGAGTTGAACTTTGCTTCTCTTACACATCCATCCAAGCAAAGACTGAATCTTTCCTAACATTATGTGGATTATAACCATCAACACGTCCCATCTATGTAACAAACATGTCAGTTTTTCTTTCGCTGTGAAAACAAATTGACAAGGAAATGGGTTGCCCGACACAATCATGGACGAACTCCAATAACAAATATCACGATGCATTAGAAAACAATGACTGCAAAACAATACACATAAAAGGGAGCAAAGGCCATTCATATACACGTCCTTACATAGACACATAGACACCCAAGCGCTTTGGGTAGACTTGTATTCTTTTTTGGACGGTGCTGGGTGGGATTATTTATTAATTATGTTTTTGGGGCGCAGGAACTGAGCTGACGGTACTTAAATTCTAGAATATACTAGATCCAAGGGTGCGGTGACTCTGCAGTCTCCTCTAGGATAATGATGCAGTACAGATTTACATAGAACAAGTGGAGAAAATAGTTGAGTTATCAAGAAGAAGACATTAAAATCATTCAAGTCCTTTACTAACCATCAAAGAAACAAAAGGGACAATATGAAAACACTTCATTATCTTGAATACCGAATGAAGAAAACAAAAAACAAGTTGAGAGAGTCGCCTTAAAGTACTGAACCTTCAAGTAGCCAACTCAAATGACAGAGTAAAAGGATAATTGGACAACGAAAACAGTGAAGTTCACACAAAAGGCCTCCGCTATAGTCTCCCATATCATTTTAAAGATTAAGTAGAAGTGAGAAAGCAGCTCAAATCGGGCGATGAAGAACTAAGGTCAACAATTTTTCAAAAAACTTACAAACCTTCCGGTGGAAAGCGCTGCTGTTCGCGACCTCCTCAGCCAAGAACGGAACCTTCAACAACGATGCTATCTGAGGTACACTAACCCACAAGTTAATACTGGAAAAATTTAAATTTCAGGGCATTTATACATCACAACTAAGGACAAAACTGCAGAAGTTAAACTCACAATTTCATACGCTTTCTCTCGCTCCATGTGTTGCGCTGTCGTAACTTGAGAATTGAGCATCTAAAAACTCCAAGACAACAACAACAAAAGTAGAAGGAGACCCAACAAATTCAGAAATCGCAGCTCAACACAAACCATCGACCCCACAATGCCAAAACTAAACACACACAGGAAAAACCATTACCATACACAAAAAAGGAAGTCATGAACATTGCCGGACTTGATCTTGCAGGTTCCACTTGGGCACCTGGCTGGTGTACCGGGCGATGCAATGAGGGACGGTGAAAGGCGCGTCCTGCTGAGCGAGGCCCGCCCTGATGCTCGCAGGGCCTACAGAAGCCAAGGAACCGAGGCGCGTTCAAGCTTACAGTATTCAACGCATCGAGCTAATCAATACAAGAGAGACAGGGTGGGGGAGTACCGGGGTCGATGACGACGAGATTATTGGAGCCCCTGTCCGAGATGAGCTGGGAAGGAATCGCCGTCTTCAAATAATCCTGCCCAAAAAAAATGGGGAATTGCCAGAGAGATCCAGTGAAGAAGCTCCACGACTCAAGCACAGTCATCATTTCACTTCTTCCCCATCTCCTTGTGTTGTCTGCCAGCTCCTCCATCCGATACCACCACCGCCCCCAACTCCTCACCTCTACGTCGCGACCAGAAGCCACGGCCGCCGATCCCGTGGCCAGCTAGTAGCCGCCGCTCCGTCCCTCGCCAGCGCGACCAGGGGAGTTCCGAGAGCCGTCCACCTCACTGCCCAGTCCGCTCCGCCTCAGCTCGCTGCTTCTGCGCCGTCCGTAGCCGCTGCACCTCGCCGTCCAGTTCCACCGAGGCCAAGCCGTCCGTTCTCCCCAGCTCCGTCGCCATTTCGCCACCGGTTCTCGGCGACCAGGACATCACCTCGCCGTGAGCTTCAGGCGAGCCCGACGTGTCGCCGTGGTGTTGCCACGGGCCCGAGGGGACGCCAGGTTGTCGTTGTGAACCCGAGGCGTCACCGAGACATCGCCACGAGCCGGGGTGTCGCCGTGAGCTTGCGAAGCCGTTGGAGTGCCGTCGTGGGCCCGAGCGCTGGGCATGGCCCTGGCCGCCGGAGCCATCCACTGGGCACCTGGGCCGTTCACCCAGGCCCAGGTACCGGACACTGGGACCAGGCAAGCGGGCATGGCTCGGGACCTTCAACTGGGCACTTGGGACAGGCAAACGTGCACGGCCCGGGACCTCCGACCGGGCACTTGGGCCGGGCAAACAGGCACGGCTTGGGACCTTTGACCGGGCACGTTGCCGGTTCGTAGAATCTTCAGGACTTATACCGACGAAATCTCAAGATGATGGGATACTCGTGATATTGATAAATAGTCAGGATGGTATTTGATTATGATTATAACTTGTGAAAGTTTAGCAATATGTTTATGAATTGCAAGACTGATTGTTAGATTCATGGCATGATGAGCGGTTAGACTGATGTGTTCGGACTTGCTGAGTCACGAATAATTCAATATCATTGGTTGATGGACTGTTTATGCCTCGAGGAGCCGAAGGGAAAGCGGGATGCTTGGTATGAGCTAGATGCCTAGGAGTAACTATATCCCAGATGCCCCGGGAGTTTGATCAGGATGCCGTGGTCAGTGGATCACAAAGCCTGCACGGGCCGTTGAGTAATTTGGTGAGCACCGCAGCAGACCGGAGGGTGCACCGGATCTTGCTAGACAGGAGCTTTTTCCCTTGTGTGTCCGGCGAGCGCACCGGGTATGTGACTTGCATTGAGATAATAATAATCATACAAGCATGTGATTGGTGTGCATATATTGTTTTATGCAATCGTTAATTATCAGTGCTGTTATACTTTATGATGCGAGACTGTGAACAGAATGCAGGGAATAAGGTCAGTTACGTTGAGTCTAGTGAGATAGTTAGACAGCTGCCACATTCATGCCTGTTTGACATGCATGTTGGTTATTCGTTTGGTATAGAGCGGTAGATATTTTACTTGCTGAGTTATAGCTCACTCAGTTGTTGTTACATATATTTTACGGATCGAGCATGAGCTTGCCATCGCCAGTCACTCCTGGTACTTTTTTGGGGCCCCGGGTGAGTTCCAGGGCCGTTTAACTACCTTTACGGACTCGGAGATCCCATGGGTCAAGTTGATCCGATACGATGCCACCCTGTGGCTAGACGTGGGGCTGCCAGGTCACCGGGTGCCCCTCGGTTTGTGTCGCTCTACCTGAATGTGAGCGGCGGGTTGATCGGGCCGGTTCGTTGGCCCTTTGATGGCGGCGTGGGTGGCACGGATGGTGGCCCGGGACCGATGGGGTGAGCTGGGGTGGAGTACTGCAGCGAGGACCATTTTTGGATTGCACTAATGGCCACTTTTTGGGATCTAGTGCCGGAGATAGGGTGATACTTTTGGAGTATGTTAGTAGGCAAGATTTGGTCGATAGACCTTTTAGGGAAGACTCGTAGTGATGGTCTCCCAAGTTGAAACTGTTCCGCCATGTAGATCACCCTTTGTTATTAAATAAAGAAACTTTGATGTTCGAAAGTGTGTTGTGTTTTGCATTAACAGGTGTATATGTTTCTAATTCATGTTATAATTACTGACTTAAGAAATCAGCTTCCGCTTGCAAATAAATAATACAGATGTTTGAGATAGGGATACCGGATTAGGTGAAGGATGTCTAGGATGCTACATGTATCATTTGAAATAATTAGTTGACGAAATATATTTTCGTTATTGACAACGATTTATAACTAAATATTTTTTTGGATGATGAAAATGATTTTCTATTCATTAATTTTTCACAAATGATTGCTTTTTAGAATAAATTTTTCAAATTAATTTATTTTTTCACGAAACAAACGTACCATTGATATTTTTCTTTTTTATCTCTAAGAAGATCATAACACACAAGGAATTGAAATCCTTTATTGGACTAATCTTCATGGGCATGCGTGAATCACACATGTCGACGTGTACTGATTAAGGTTCTGTCCGCGTGCAGGGATGGCAGGCGCAACTTGGGCGATGAATGTCATCTGGACACTGAATTTACCGGCAATCACCATTAATTTTGGGGGTGTTACGCATGCTATAACACTAGCTAAACTCTTGTGCTTTGCACGGGTTTATATATAGTTTTGTTTATAGTTTAGTTGGAACTTTGAAAAGGTATACAAGTTTAACAAAATTATATATTTATGATATCAACACAGATGAAAATAAAATGAAAATTTCTAAGTAATACATCTCTAAGTAGATTCAATGTTAGTGTACATATTCTTTTGCAGCTAAGTAGCTTTGGCCAAATATCATTGTTCATCTCGGAACTTTTCTGAAACCGTGCTTTGATTGGTCAACACGTTGCGATCCTCTTCTCGCCCTTTATTACTATACTTTCTCATATGCTAAGTTAGTTGAAGAGCTCTTGAGAACTCAAGAAGTAAATTACCATGGCATCTTAGGGCATGTTTGGTAACGCTTTAAATTTTATATTTTTCTATTCTTTTATTACTCATAATAGAAAAAGAACAGAAATCAATTTGGTAATGTCAGTTAATTTTTTTGCTCCTTGGAACATAACAGTGGCTAGGGAATAAATTTGGAATAGAAACAAGAAGTAAAAAAAATCTACTTCTTGTTCCCAGGAACAAAAAGAGAAACAATATCAGTTTTCTCTTTCACAAGATATTCCCACGCTAAATCCTAAACTCCAATTCCTAAAACCCCACACCCGAAACACTAAAACCCCAAACCTTAACCTTAAAACTCTAGATCCTAAACCCCCAAAACTCAAAACCCGAATTCCTAAAACCCTAAACTCCAAAACCCAAACCCTAAAACCCAAAACTCGAAACACTAAACACTAAACACCAAACCCCAAAACCCAAAACCTAAACCCTAAAACCATGTTGACACCTTAATTTTGGCAACCTAGTTTCGTTGCATAAAAAATTAGGGATCGATCCCGGTCATTAGACAAAAAAATTAGTTAAATTGCATATAGATTAGGAGCATTTGAATTAGTATTTAGGCTAATATAATTGTATTTGCATTGGACTGTGATGGATGGACTTGAGTGAATGATTCTGAGATTAACTAGACTAAGCCTGCGGTGGCTGAAATCATATGTATCAAGTTAGGAAAATTTGATGAAAATTTGAAATAATTTTTTTTTTGGTAAAGGTAAGAATTTATATTACTTTTCAACACACCATATACAAACTAAGCCAAAACCAACTCCTGACCCCATAAGGACATAGAGATGTCCAAACATGGTCAAGTGTAGATAGGCAGGAACTATACAACAAGCCAAAATAGGCTAACTAAAGACAAACAGAAACGAAAGACCGGATTAAGAGGACATCCGGTTTACATCGAATATTGAAGGTGGAAGTCCCCACTTCATTTGAAATTTGCGGTTCCTGGGTGTATCTTGTACTCCCCCAATGGAAATGGCTTTATCCTTCACAACCTTGATAAGATGCTTACGCATACCAGAGAAGTAAATACTCTTGTTCCTGAAGATGGTATTGTTCATTTCAGTCCAGATAATATGAGTTAGAGCACCAAAGGAAAAACGAGAAAGGCAGTGTGCAAAGGAAGGTCCACCACAGACTTTTATAGCCCACAAAATATGTTCTTGCCAAGGTCGGTTGCGCCATGGGAGGCTGCATTTAGTTGCCCAGAAGGAAGCCAGCCTGCTAGTAGAAGAGCACTCAAAAAATAGGTGATTGAAATAATAAAGCTTGATATTATCAAGATTTTAGTCACATAGCAAATAAGAAAAAATCAATCGGCATAATTTCCGTGATATTTGTGAGATCAACTATTTGAGGGAATAAATAGTTGAGAGAAAGATTTAGTCAACAAAGGGAATATTTGATTGCAAAGAAAGAGGAAAGAAAAAATGCATGTGTCCAAAGAATTCTCGGTGAGTATTTAAGAAAAGAAAAGAAGTGAAGCAGGAGAGCCAAGGAAATTGAGAGATTTGCTGGCTTGTTTTGTTTGCACGGGGAAGGGAAGTTTTGTCCTTTCCTTGAGGTGATCACTTCTTTCACATATAAAAGGAGCTTCAGACGCATTCACGGGGGGCCAAAAATCGCGAGTGAGAGCAGAGAGAGAGAGGGCCACACAAATTACATACATGGCCACGAAGCGAGAGAAAAAACAAAAGAGAAAAGGGAGGCGGTGGTTTTGTCCTCTTCCTGGATTGTCTCATCGCGAGTTATAGGGAAAATCGTGAAGTTCTACTGTCAACTGCACCAGGTCTTCAAATCGTGGCTGTGCCTCACACCACCGTGTGCCTTTTGCCATCTTGCTCACTTGTTCCGAAGACCCAGCCCTGACGATCAGCGAAGCACCACCACCCGCCAATTTCCCAACGTGTCCGAGATTGTCCTCGCCAAGTCACTGCTTTAGCCACATCTGAATCTTTCTCGTTGCAAGTTTTCTTAAGTCAAATTGTAGTCCACTGCCTTCAACGTTTGTCCAGCAACTTCCGCGGTGATCAATTGCAATTACAAGGGAATTTTCTTAGGTGATTCCATGGTATCCAGCTCTCAGCTTTTCCTTGCACTGTCATGCGGAGATTCCTTGACGTTAACTCAGCCCGCGTCACGGTCGGCCACACCATCACCTTGGCTGAGCACCACACCGCATGCCAAGGTGACGAGCTATTGATCCAATCCAAGCTCCGTCATGAGCACCCCATTGTGAGCAGCCGAGTCGAGTTGCTGGCTATGATCCAGTCAAGCCTCATCGCTGGCCCGTCGTCCAGTGCATTGGCGTGCCCTCTCTGTCAAGAACCGAGCGTCATCTGACCTGCCGTCCTGCACCACAGGTCCTGTATGTCGTTCAAATTCGGAAACATCACCCGTGCAATATTTCAATTTAGGTGATATGTTATTCGATTCAATTTTGATATATTAAATTGTCTAATTTGAGTTTATTGCGATCTCAATTATATGTTGTGTCGATATTGTCATATCCAAAAATCTTTTCAAAGTCCGTGAATTGGGATATTTTCCTAATTTCACAATATGCATATGATCGCCAGTTCGATTTCATGCCCGACATATGACTTGCGATCGCACGGAAAATCGTCAATCCGATCTCCTGCCCGAGATACGATTCGCGATTGCACACAAAATTGGTCATCAATCCGATCTTACGCTCGAGATACGATTCGCGACTGCTCAGAAAATTGGCCAATCCGATCCTCATGTGCGGGATACGATTTGTCGATTTATTTTCTAAACCTAAATGGATATGGATGATGTCTTGGGTGATTGGATGCTATTTTTTATTTTGGTTTGATCTTTATTTTGATTTGATTTGATGCTATGTTACCAAAAAAAAATTCCAAAAAGATTAGATAGGATCAAGGTTAGTTTTAATAGATAACATTGCATGTTTAAATAGATTTTAGATCATCTTTTAAAATAAATTAGACTATAGGTTAAAATCTTTCCACTCTAGATAGATTGCATGCTAAGATAGGGTTTGTCTAGTTAGGATAATATTCCGATTTAAATTAGGATTTGGCCTAGTTTAATTCCTAAAATGAATTGGATAATATCTTGCACTAGATAATGAATTTTCATAATTTTATAATTTCACATTTCAATGAAAAATACAAAAAAAAAGGTATCATGTGCATGTCATATAGATTAATTGCATCGTGTTTGCATCATCACTGCTATGTCATTACTACATGTCACGTATGCTATGTTCCATTGTCATCTTGCCACGCCATTCACAACTTGATGTGTCATTGCTTACATGTCATTTAGTGATTATATGTTAGGTTCATGAAATTGTATGTTATGCTAGAATAGTTGCATATCAATTTTACCCATCATTAGAAATTGCCTGATGGGTCATTTAATTGCTGCGTGTCATGTTAGAATAGACATGCTTGGTACGTCATCGCATTAGAATAATTGCTTTACATGCATTGCATATAGGTTAGTTCTCATTTAAATGAGAGAAAACCCTAAAAAAATATTTGAGTGGAATTGCATTTTAATTAGAAATCATAGTTAGGATGATTATGTGACTTTCTAGCTAACATTGCAAATGCTTTCGTTGTTCTGAGATAAATTCCTATCTTGCAATTTATTAATTGCTTTGTACCATCGAGTGTTATATTATTGGTTGCGTACCTACGTGATTACCTCACACGTTAGGAGTAAATTAAAATCAATGTAAGCTGTCTGCATAAATTTTTTTTAAAAGAGAAAAGGTATTGAAAGGGCGTTTGAGTAATCTAGCGTAATCAAGTCCCCGAATTTATAATCTCTATTTCGTAAAAGTAAATACTTTACTTGGGTTTCTAATCTATCCATCAAAAATAGATTAGTGGCAACTCCAAAATGAAAGATCTTGCATGTTAAATAACTTGAACCTAAGTTACAAATTGGTATAGGTTTGGGAGAGCCTGAATTAAGTTTAGGCTTAATAATTCATTAGCCGAACCCCTAAGTGGTGCATCGCGGGAGGTTAGGTCGCAACAAACCATAAGCCCTAACCCTAAACCGCAAAACCCCAAACCCCAAAACCTCAAACCCTAAACTCTAAAACTCTATACCCCCAACCCAAAACCTCAAAGCCCAACCCCTTACCCAAAATCTGAGACACTAATCCCTAAACCCTAAAACCATAAACCCCAAACTTGAGCCCTTAAACCCTAAAACCCTAATCCCAAACCTTAAAACCGTAAACCCCTAAAAACTAAATTGCAATCTCCTCGACCACTGTATGGTATTTACTTTGTCTATAAGGAGTAGTTTTCTTTATGATTGTATTAAGGTCATCCGATTCTATATCATGATATATTTTCATTCTATTTCTAGTCCAATGTTATCAAAACATGAGTCTTCACCGATATTTTTTTAATTAAATGAAAAAATTGGGAGTAGAAATTTTTAGAGTTGTACCAAACACATTTATGTTCTTTTTCTATTCTGGCAATAAAAATTTTATAAGTTACCAAACGTGTTTTTCTGCTCAATACTCGTCCAGGGACTAGAAATAGAAAAAGACTATTTCTGAACAAAAATTGTTCCCGGGAACAGAAACGTTATCAAATAAACCCTTACCTGTATCAATAACATTATGTCATCACAATCAATACTTTTCTTTGGTGAGACGATTTCGCGTTTACCATTCCTAAATGGCTTGTGCATCAAGTATCCCAACAGAGCTATTTGACTAATTAAAACTTGATTCTAACTTCGTTAGATCATGCTAGCCTCACTAACTTCACTAACTCCAACAACCCAAGAATTTGTGTGCCCCTTTTCTTTTATTTTATTTCACGATTTTACTCCTTCAGGCAGGAAACTTTTTGCTTCTGTTTTAGCATTCCAATCCAACTTTCGAACTTCAACACCAAATAAATAATATGGATTTTCATGGCACATATTCAAACACCCACAAATAATAATCCATCTTGCGTTGGGCTTCGTTTGCAAGTTCAAACTCAAGACATATCTTAACAGTTTACGTCTTAGTTTTAGGATTAAACAAGAAAAAAATGACCGTCAGACTCTTCTTTTATTGCAGATACATTGGATGTCTACTGACCTCAGAGAAGAGTAAGTGTGGCAAATCTATCGAAACAGACATGAAACATTCGTTAGTTCACTTATCATCTTTAAGAATATAATGCGGTGTTCTTGTTTGACACGACTTGGTATCATCATTTCTTGGAAATTTTGAATGCAGGATCAAAGCGAAATTAACACACCTGCTCTTCTCCCTTTAACGAGATGACATCGAGGTTCTGAGTTTGCCTAACTCTCTGTAGAAGGGCGGGCCATTGCAAGGTCGGCGTAGAAGACTCACGATAATGCAGGACGGGAGAAACTGATCATCCCGACCGATGAGCCGTGGGACGCAACTGCCTTTACATTGGTCTCAACACGTTGCAGATCTCCTCGAACCCTTCACTACGTTATTCTTTTCCAAGTCTCCGCATTCGCGTTGCCCCGAAATGAAAACCCCAATGGATTGAGATTAACGAAGCATATTTTTGTATTTTCTATTCTTTTTCATTGAACTATAGCATTACTATTTCAAGGCATATTTTTACAGCTGTATGTAATGAGTTCAAATAATGGTTTGGGTCATACTTGAAGATATATCTGATTAAAACATCATTTTAACTTCTAAATAATAATTCATGCTTCTTCTAATTTTGATATCAATCTGTTTGTCCGACAGATATTAAAGTATGGAACCAGTAATATGTCACTATTATGACCTGAATGTCCATATAACATATTGAATATGGTAACATAAGTAAAAGATATTAAAAAATAATCATGCTACAACCAAATTAAAATTTACAAAGTTAGGAAAAAAAATGTAGCTTCAAGCATCGAAAAATGCGAAATATGTCAATAACAAACCACTGGCAACGAAATTTTCCCAAGAAAAGTAAGGAATATGTGAATATTCTTATTGTAAAAATTATCAATGATATTCTAGATATGCATTCCCGGTGAAAGAAATGGTCGCAAATTTCTCTGAAAATACAAATTGAATAGTGCATATTTCGCAAGTTAGCCAATTCTCTTTGTTATACATAGTTAAGGATGGTAAGATATCCAACGAATTTTGCCAAAACAAAAAGATAGACATCAAATGATGATTACTAGAAAATTAGGGAGAATTTCCATACAAAAAGAAAATGAAATATATGAAATTGGAATATAATCTTGCAGAAATCAGTTCTACGTCTCTAAAATATAGAAGAACAGATGGAGAAGAGAGAAGAAAGCATTTTAATTTTAAGAAGATTTTACACAACTAACTTGCTTGCCAAGTCAGTGGTACGAAGGTGAACATTCCGACAAATGAAGGAAAGCTATCGAGAGAAGAGAATATACATTTTCACTTTCGCACTTTCATGTTTCTAATTAGTTCATATTATTTTACGGGCTCGAATACTCCATATACATATATTGCGATTCATTAATTGCAATGTTATGTCTCATTAAACTTACACGATGAGGTTCAGATTCCCGTTAAATAAAATTCCATGTAAACTCTAGCGGAAATATAATTGACGTGAATATTTTTTTGTAAAAATTTCCCACATTGTTACTCTGTTGTGAAAATTCGTCTCGATGTCAACAGTTAGAGTAATAGAACAAATATAGTCTCAACCTGTGTAACATATGGCCGTCTTGCTAGTACTAGAAAAAAAAAAGGAGAATTCTCAGAATAATCTATTCCATTTCCCTTTGGACATTGAAAAACCAAATGGAGAATTACAAGTACTTTACTAAAACCAAATGGAGAATTACACACTCTAATATCTCAAGCAGAAATGCCTTGTCCACAACTACACTCAACAATGACACGGTTTTATCTCGCATTCTCTAGCAGAAATCTCATCAAGAAAAATTATAGAGAGAACTCCTAAAACACTCCTTTGATTTGGATAGTTCTTGGGAGTGATGTGTGAAAAGACTCTGAAAGCTAGATAAAAACTCGAAACAACGAATTTCATGTCAAAACGGCACGGGTTCATTATTGCACGCCAGTGACTACTGGCCACTTGCTAGACATTTTTGTGTTTGAGCGCTCAACTCTAGGCTAGGTCTGTCACGTCCCGTACCCCACTGGAACGCAACATCCCGTCACGGTCAATTATGGTGCAACGCTCCCAAGAAGTTTTGCCGACCCAACGCCCAACTCAGAGATCAAACACATACGGAAGCACGCATATAAATATAAATATATATATATATATATATATATATATATATATACACCCGTATAATAAATCATATGGGACCAAGGTAGCACAGCCATCAAACAACACATTTGAAAACATATACACTAGTATTTCCAAAGAAAACTTTTCACAATATTCGTATATACAGAGATAGTGGAAAGCACACACACTAGCAGCTACTACTCGGTCAAAAGGGGTCAGTTGCAAGGTTTACTAGACAGTGTCAAGACGGGCTTCAGTCAAAAAGGTATGACCCGCTCTATCTAAGACTAATGGAAACCTAAGGTTTCCAGTCCGGATCGGACTTAGATGATCCACTTGACGAAGTACCCTGAGATTCGGACTCCTCAGAATCCATGTCCTCTGCTCCTATCTCTTGATCGGATCCTAACTCTGCAACCTCTCCGTCCTGCTCCTGATCGACCTCCATGGCTACTAGCTCATCCTCTTCGTGATGGTCCAAGTGTTCCGGGTCAGCGTATAGCACTTCGGGCACCTCAGCTTCCTCGACCATGGCTGCAGGTTCGTCCACGGTCTCGTCCTGACTACTCCAATCAGGCGGAGTTGGAGGATCAGAAATCTCACCACTTGCCATTTGCGGGATCATGACATCATTCACATCTACCGGGACATCAAAGGTTCTAAGCGGGGGTCCGATTACTCTGCCAGCTCTTCTGTAACACCACGCCACGTAATCTTGGGTATGGTAATAGTCCTCTCTCACGTTCACAAACAAAACAGAGTAGTATCTCACATATGCTGCTCCGTCTCCACAAGGATGTACACTTGATGACCGCTGAATATGATGCGGTATCCCAAAAAGAGGCGCTTTCCTCGGCATCCTACGGCTGGGGGTCTAAAATGTGGGTTGATACAACCGTGAGACGAATCTCAACGAGTATAATCCCCTAAATCTAGGTTAGGCTAACATGCAATTCTCCTGACAGATAACACATAATCACATTGCAAGTTTACTCATAAATAATTTCTGACCTAGGCTCTTTGGCCTAGATCTCTTACCTGGCTGACCCTGCAGGTTATTCAAAATAATAATATAGTCCAGTCACATATACGAGTACTCGGTTCACGCATACGTCAAGCCTATGTTCATGCTCAATAATGATAACATCACGTACTATTCATCGAGTCCCGCACACTCGCATTCTGGCCCACGCATTCTTATGCATGCAAATGTCCACATTCATGTCTCGGCTCACTAGCCCACACTGGCACACTGGAACTTTCTCAATTTATCATTTAATATGACCCGCGTAAAACGCATCAGGTCTCTTTATTTAATCACAACACTTCGTGGCCCGCGTTAAAACGCATCAACTGACCCAGTGTCTCTATCCCGCATCAAAACGCATTAGGCGCAACACCGATCTCCTCACGAACCAGAGCCCGCGTATAACGCATCAGGTTGGTCGTCTTCCGAATGTACCGGGCATCGTCCCGCGTAAAACGCCTCAGGAAGGCATACCCCGCGTAACACGCATCTGGGCAAAATGTGATCACACGAACATACAGTCAATTATTATCTAAACCCCGCGTAACACGCATCAGGGCATTTAGGTGATCATATGCTCATGGCAGACATGCATTCTCACACAATTTATTACACATCTCATTCTCGGCATTTACAATACGTGACCAGGCAATACAGTATAATGCACCATGAGCAACAACCAGTCTAGGCACCCAATTAAACTCATGCCATCAATTGGCCAATTACACTCCGCATTTGTCGATCACTCAGTCACACAATATGGCATTATTCAACTTCCCAACAATTGAGCATAACAATCAACCAGTCATTCAGTCCAGGTACACCCGGCAGTCCAATCACATAATCCCTAACTAATCCGTGCTAGTCCAATAATTATCTCTAATGATCCCACTAAATTTCTCAAGTTTTAATTCCACCCGTCAGTCCTCAATCCAGTCTGAACTATACACTGATACTACCTAAGCCAGTCCATAATACACGGATAATACCTAAGCCAGTCCAGAAAAATGCACTATCAGTCCTAATCCGAATTTAGGAAATATACTCACCTAATTTCTAGACCACGGCGATGGGGAACGGCAGCCGATCACTGATGAACAGTGAAACCAGCAACGGACTTCCCAACGCGCGTACTATTCACGGTACTGTTCACAGGGGGCATTGATCACGAGGTACTATTCACGGGTACTATTCACGCGGTACTGTACGGATGGGCAGGAACGGCAGCCGGCGAGACGGCAGTGATGGTCGTGGCGACCATACGGACGGCGTGAACAGTGACCGTACGGACGGTGATGAACAGTACCTCCATACGGACACTATACGAATAGTGCTGAGCGGTAACATACGAGCGGGCTGGACGGCTGGGTGGCGACGGAACGGCGATCGGAGCTCCGGTGAAGCTCCGGCGAGGCTCCGACGCAGCGGCGGTGCTAACCCGGGAGAGAAAAAGAGAGAGAAAGAGAGGGAAAGGGAGAGAGAAAGGGCTGGACAGAGGCGAGGCTGAGGCTGGGGGGCTGTGGTGGTCGACGGTGGGGCACGGTGGCCGGCGGCGACTCTCCGGTGGCCGGCGGTGTGCTCCGGTAAGGCTAAACAAGAGAGAAATGAGAGAAAATGAGGGAGAAGCTTCTGTGACTGGGCTGATCTGCCATGAGGGAGGGTGAGGAGAGAGAAAAACAGTTCAATTTGGTCAAATAAATCAGCCTAGGGGCGCTATGTGTCGCCAATCTGCGCGATTTGACCAAAATACCCCTGATCCAACGGTTTTAATTTGATCCTATCCAAAAATGAGGGGCAAAGTGGTCTTTTGGTCCAATAATGCAGCTGATAACCTCTGGTAATTATCCTAAAATTTTTCCAAAAAAATTCGGAATTAATACCGGCCCAGGGGCAAAATCGTCATTTTTTCGGTCCCGGGGTGAAATTTCAATTTTCGCACATACGTGTTCCATATGTGTGTGGCCAACATAATATGGCATCAAAATCGCGAAATTCACTATCTAAGCCCTCGAAAATCAACTGCAAAGTTTTGGAAATTAAATAATATTATTTTTCTATTTTTTGTCGAAATTCCAATTTTTGGCCAAAATCACTCTAAATGTGCGTGGCCACCCCAAAATGACCTTGGCCGCAAACAATAACTTCAAACGGCCTCCGAATCCAGTCTTGGTGCCCACAGGGGCAAAACCGTAATTTCTGAGTTTCGAGTCGAAATTCCAATTTCTGGCTAGATTAGCCCCAAATGTGCATGGCCACACCAAAACAACGTTGGTCCTGCAACATAATCGTAAACATCCACAAAATTTCGACGTCGAAGTTCAGGTCCAATCTCTCGATCAAATTTGCTCATTTTAAAATTCTAGAGCCTCTCACTAATGGGCGGCTGTTTAGGTATTACGCGTATCGACCTTGGGTTGTCCGAATCGTAATGGCCTCGATTTTCAAGAGAGCGCGAGGAATTATCACTAGTACCGGAGGTCTCGGTCATTTAGGTTAGTTCGGAAATCGTTCGCCATGTATACTCTCGATCATGCGGAATCACTCTCGATCATGCGGAATCACTCGCAATCCGATCGTACATCATTGGTCGAATCGAATCCATCATCATCCTAAGATCGGCCCACATTGGTCCAAAATATTCCTTCGGCGTTCCTCGAAGTCCGTGCCTAACTCACGGTCGGGTCCCCGATCCACGTACATATTCCTATTTAGCCTTTCCCAGTAGGTTAGTATCCCATGATTGATCAAGTCCAGGAGAGACTTTCTAAAATTAAACGAGAAATAATTTATACTTTGTTGATCCCGAAAATGAGTCAAAATTCAAAATATTACAAGGTCGGTGTAGAGGAAGTTAGACAAGCGTCCAAAAATGATCATTCGAACTCCCCGGCCCGTTGCAAAAGCCTAGTTTTCAACGTTTCCTTTCAATGAAGCTTTGATGTGCATAAGATTTTCCTCGAGGAAAAATGTTCTACGGCCTTAACAAAAGAGCGTTGTATTCTCAAAGTAATGATATATCAATCAATGTACGATGCATTGAAAATTTTATTCAGTTGCTCAATAAGTATTTTTTGTACATTCTCTAGTGGAAACTTTCTAGAAAAGTATTTTAATTGTCGAAATTTGTGGAAAGTTTTTACGTAATTTCCAATGATTCTAAATGGAAGTTGAAAATAGTTGATTTGTGTGTGTGTGTGTTTTTTTTCCCTTAAAGAAGTCAAATTCAAACATTAAAAGTAAGCCAAAAGATAATAAAATCAAATCATATCACCAAAAGAATAACATGCAGGCACAAGGAATGTATCGTGACTCGTGAGCCTTGTCGTTAGGTAATCTCTGTGTTTATAGCTCTTGCTTGAGCTTGAACCCTTCACTACATTATCTCTTCCAAGTCCCTTGCATTACGGAGTCTTGTATTTATCATGCGCACCCTCTCCCTCTCCCTTTCCCTCTCGATCTCGATCTCGATCTCTCTCTCTCTCAATCTCGAACATTAGATTCAAATGTGATGGGATCATGGAAGATCAAAATAATATGTAAAGCAACAAAGTCTGTGCAGCTCTTTTATGTATGATATCGCCCTAGCTTTCAATGAAGCAGTTCGACGTACATTTGATTTCGTAAATGGATAAATCATTTTAATTAGGATATAAAATATGTACTATTTATTTACTTCACAAATGACTCGAGTTTCTACTAAAATCGGCAACATACTTAAATTTGTAGATAATTCCATCTTAAGGAATGACCAAAATAAATTATGTAGCTAAAAGATTCTTTACGCGAGAAGTTCAAATCGTTAGAAAACGATATGATTCCTGCTTATGTTTTAGTAATTTCGCAGGAAAAAGGAGAATGCCATTTGAAGTCAATTTGAGGCGGTACTAATTGGACCACAATATTTCTCACCTGTTTCACAAGTTAGTCCAGATGTGATCAAATCAACCGTCTTGATTCTCCGTACATAATCCAAGACTGGATTTTCTTGAGGGAAAAAAAATGGAGATTTACCAATCAAACCCAATCACCAGCATTTCAATCATTTGTGCCTTTTCATTTTGAGGTTTCTTACAACATTTATTCAAAATTCCTGAAAAAGAGGTCTGGTTCCCGTTGAACGACTTCTCGTCCTGGTTCATCAGCATGACGGACTCCGGTTTCTCGTCGGCGAGCTCATTGTAGGAGAAGTCGGGATCCTCCTGATTAAGTCCGCGGGAACCCTGTGGAGAGCCGTTTGCGGGACTCGCACAAGTTTCTTCAGTGAGAAAATTGCATCTGCAGGGTATCTAAGCATTATAATAAGGAAGTATCACCTTAACAGGATATCGAGTACAGAACATTGGATCCTTTTGAAAGAAAGAATATAGGGTTCCTTGAGATCAGCATCAGCATGCGTTGAAAAGAGAGAGAACAGAGAGAAGAAGAAAGAAGAATGTGGGACCTGCAAGGAAAGAAAAGGAAGCAGTCAAACCAAAAGAGGGACAGCAGGGGTCATATGGAAAAACACCGTAAAAAGGAGTGTTGAAGCTAAAATTGAGGTGGAAATAGCGTGGGCCAGTGTTAAAATGGCCTCTTTGGATAAGACGGCGCAAGCAGTACAGCTCTATGGGTGATATTTTCAGAGCTTCCTCGCCATAAATGAACCTTCTGTTTTTACGTTCACCTAAGTCCATGTCCATTCCTTCATGTTGGTCCAATGAAGTACTAGGCAAGTCTTTATCCTTCGAGCTATCTGCAAATCAAAGTTGAAAGTCATAAAAAGAAGCACATACATGTTGCAGATTTCTATATCGGCATAGAAATCATATTGCATTGCGCAACCCGTGTATAAAAAATATAAACTCTTCTTTTTTTGGTTGAAATAAAAAAAAGAAAAAAAAAAGTGATGCTTCCACAAACTCTGTAGGTCATTTAGCAACCTTGACTATTCATAAAATGCCCGAGACCTTTGCTCTAGCTGAGAGCCAACTCCGCATATCCTTGAATAGAAAGAAAAAAATGAAAACAACCCATTTCCATGTCAACTCCACACATCCTTAAACAAACCAAGGCACCATGCACCCGACAGAACAATTTCAGTAGACGGACTACAGGCTAGGGGCGTTGAAGCTGGATGCTTCTGCTCCAAAACATAAGCTGGTACAGCCTCTTCTGTACAGGAGGCAGAACTATACAGTATGCTCATTGAGAAATAATCAGAACAAGCATTTGCGTGTATAATCAGCTTCGGACATGATTGAAGGTCGACGGTTAGAAGTTCCTAACATTGACAGAATCCACCATCCTAAATTCCGCTAGAAATGTTATAGCGTGCAATATTTTGCATCTTGTCTCAATCAATGAGACGATTCAGTAAGATGATGCTTGATAATTGATCATTTTCACAGACGTGAACCTCGGAGGTGGTATTTCCGTTCTTTTTGGGTAGAAAAAAGGATGTTCCTTGACAATTGACTTTATGCATGTTCTAGCGGTAGCAGTACCAAACATTTGCACCCGAGTTGATACAAAACACCAATACCCTTTATTGTATTCTCCGGGCATCCGTCCAATCATACTTTTACAGCAGCTCTAGTTCAGTTTTCTGATGCATCGCAATATCTATGGCAGAGAAATGCTGATGGAGTATTCAAAGCATGAGATGAGAGTGTGGAAAAGGACATGCGATCATGTGCCACTACTATCCGCCATGCCCACAGCCCGAGCTGACCTTGGGTGTGACAAAGCATTCAGACAATGACTTCCTCGCAATTCTCCTCCAAGATCAAATTGGTGGACTTCAAGTGCTACATGAGAACCAGTGGATCGACGTTCCTCCAATACCTGGAGCGCTAGTGATCAACATTGAAGATCTTTTGTAGGTAAGTAGCTTTGGCTAGATATCATTGTTCATCTATGAATTTTTGTGAAACCGTGTTTTGATTGGTTGACACATTGCGATCCTCTTCTCGCCCGCATTACTGTACTTTCTCATATGCTAAGTTAGTTGAAGAGCTCTTGAGAATTCAGGAATTAAAAATACCATGGCATCTTCCCTGTAGCAATAGCATCATGTCTTCACAATCTGCACTTTTCTTTGTTAAGACAAATTTGCGTTTACCATTCCCAAATGCCTTGTGCATCAAGTATCCTAACAGAGCTATTTGATTCATCCAAACTTGATTCGAACTTTGTTAAATCATGCTAGCCTCGCATTGAAAGGTTCAAAATTGTCTGAATGACACTGATGTACATTGAAAACAATGTTTTTAACAAGAGTGGTCAATGTCAGTTCTAAATATTCTGCGATTTTTATATTTATCAATATTAAGACTGATTCTAGATATTTGTAGCTCTTAACAAATAACCGGTTTAAGAGTGTCAAGCATCGAGTCATGGCAAACAAGAGAGGCCCGAGAGTGTCGGTGGCGTGCTTATTCGGTAACACTCCTCGGCCATCTTTAAGGCTGCATGGCCCATCAAGGAATTGGCATCAGCAGACAACCCACCAATCTACAAGGAGACCACGCTTCTAAACTACACTGCCCATTACATTTCCAAAAGCCTAGATGGAGCTTCTGCACTTCCTGATTTCAAGCTGTAGACCGTGTAAATTTATTAGTCGGGGCTCATCGATGTCTGTATTTAAAGATAAAAGTCTGTCGTCCATACACAACTCGGTCACTGCTCGGTCACTGGTGCTTATATTGCTTCAATTGACGAGCACCAACGCAACTCTCTAAAACCAAGATCATTTTCTAAGCAAAAGCAGAACCAAAAAGAGAACACAAAATGGAGGGAGAGGAAGTTTAACAGATACCCCATTAAAATTGAAAGAATGAACATTTTTGTTTGGCTCAGGTTCAAATTTCGACTTTGTATATCGGCGGCAAGGATAAAAAGTGGAACTCTTGCCAGTCTCCAACTCGCTCCCCGACAATAACCAGAATCAACCGCAAGGGAAAAATTCATGTACACACAGATTTTCTATGAAACAGGAGGTTTCCATTACAAACGCGACGATATCTGAAATCCAATTAATATAATCGAATCACCATCACATTAAGATGATGCAACGATTAATCCAAGTGTTTGTTTTCACTTTTGGCTCGTTAAGGAGTCATGAATCACATGTTGGTGGAGTCTTACGGTGTTGTGATTCATAGTATTATTGCCTCCTTGTTTATTGCCTAACGTTTGTAACTTTGTGCAAGCCTGCATGGATCTCGAGGATTAAGATCGTGGGCACCTCGATGTCAATGTCATCGAGGATTCGAGTAACATAGCGTTTTGATTATCACCACTAAAGAGCCGGCTTTACTGAAATGGAGCATCATTTGTTTAAAAGCTTTCACCAGAAAAACAGCATCTAGATTAAAGCCCTGGAACTAGCGTTCCTTTATGGAGTCATCCATGGCTTTAATGTTGATCCAGTAACGTACTAGGAAGATGATATGCAATAGGAATTAGAGTATCCATGTGCACGTTCTTTATATTTTTTTTAAACATATAACTCCTTAAATCTCGCAGGTAAAGTAGATCTTGACAAGCACTATGATTGAATCTAAGATGGGATTCCCCCAGTCACCCACGCAACATCAGAACATGGGATCTTTCTCAACAGCGAGGCTAGAAGACGATGGAGATTCTATCTTGGGCTCTTACTCTTCATGGCTAGTAAGCACACTGCAACGATGAAAACTACGTACCACATTGAACTGCAGCATCCTCTTATCTTTTCATTTCTGAACTTCTTGTGATGCTCGTGTTCTGTCACAGTACTTTATTTTTTTTATCAAGCATATGTTCATGTTAATCAAGAGGCGAGGTTTTTAATACATCATGCAGAGAAAGCAACCGTCTGCCTCGTGCGCATTTGAAGTAATTATGAAGAAAGCCAAAGGTAAAGAGTTCGCGGTGTTCTTGGACTATGATGGCACTCTCTCTCAGATTGCAGACAACCCTGATCAGGCGTACATGACAGAAAAGGCGCGTCTGCTCTCCTTCATAGGATTTTGAATTTCCGAATTCTGGTCCTTATGATAGGGAATCGCCAAGTGTTCATCGATGCAATATAAAACACAACAAACCAAGTAAAAGCAATTGACTATCGAGTTTCAGTTTTCTCACATCAAACTCACAAAAATCACTTGGTTTCCATATGGCACATGTAGTTAAACAACTTCTCATTCAGCGCAAACTGCTTATATAGACAAATATGACAAAATATTGGGGTGTGTGTATGACTGACTTAAAATGCAGATGCGTTGCGCCGTACGCGAAGTTGCAGACCGTTTTCCCACTGCAATTGTTAGTGGAAGGTGTCGCGACAAGGTATGCTCATTTCTGTGTTCTGGTGATTCATGCATTCTGCCGCTTTTTCATCGAGTACAGTTTAGGAACCACGCATCAGGAATCTGTAGATTCATCCCGATTTTCTTTAGCTAAACAAGAAAAATTTGGACACTATGTTTAGGTCCTCCAAAGAATCAGAGCCATTATTTAAACAGCAATAGTCATTTTCTAAGCAAGTGGTAGCAGCTCATAAGCTAATGACTTTCTCCTTCCGTTTTTATGGACCGCATAATTCTAAAGTCAAAACGGGAGCCTCGCAACGGATGCCGTTGTGCTCCTCTCTTCTCTCAATCAATCAGCTATGAAGAAGCCGCTCATCATATCATGCATTGTAATGTCTCCATGTAACACTCAATTCATAATCCAAACTCATCTCCAACAAATATACATTCACACCGAAAATTGAATTGCAGTAGAGAGAGAGAGAGAGAGAGAGAGAGAGGAACATTTATGCGGTGAGCTGAGCCACGACGGAGCGAGCGACGACTCGAAAGCCGGCGTCAAAGGCCCCTCCTCGAATGCCGAAATCACCGAAATCCCCAGAATCTCTTCATCCGACCGGACGAGACATCCTAAGGCAGCTCCGAATCAAGCGGCGGATCCGAGAAATCTCAGCTTCCCCCCCATCATCGACCTCGGCGGAATCGACCGCGACTTGGCGAAGAGGGAGGCAGGAGGCAGCGATCGAGAGGGTGCGACGCGCGTCGGAGACACTGGGGGGGTCCTTCCAGGTGGCGAGTCACGGAGTTCCGGCGGCCGGTGATGGAGGAGATAGGAGGAGTGGGGGTGAGGAGGTTCTAAGGGCAAGACGACGAGGCAAAGGGGGTGGGGGGTGTTGTACACGCGCGACAAGACGAGGGAGGAGAAAGGTGGGGTGCAAAGAGCAATTTCGACACTGTACACGGCGTCGGTGGGGAACTGAGGCGACGCTTTTCTTCATTTGGTATGTGCGCACTGCAAATACTGTGGTGGAAGAGGAATTAGTTAAATAATAAAAGAAGGTAAAATAGTTGAAAGGAACAACTTGATATATATTTATATAGATGATAAGTCTTTTATCGTACCTCTTCCTCTCGATCGATGACCAGAACGTGCGCAATCTCTGGCCAATCTTCACGGCCATCTGTTAGGCACCACTCTTTCAGATCAGGACAATTACGGATTCTCAATTCCGTCAAGCGCGTGAGGTTGCGCATCTCCAACGGCAAACGCTTTAAATTCGGACATTCATATAATTCAACCTTTTCGAGCGAAGAGAAATTTCCAATCCATTCCGGCAAACTCTCTAGATCCTGACAGTAAGAAATCTCGAGAGATTGTAGAGTCTTGACATGTTGAATCTCCTCGGGCAATGCCGTCAATTTTTTAGGATAAGAAATTTTAAAAACACGAAGTTTCGTAAGGAATCGCCATTGGATGCCGTGCTCGTCTTCTTCGCACAATAAATCAAATCCTTCAATTGACACAAGGGTGAGTTTCTGGAGCGAGGAAAGGTGCTGCATGCCAGAGAGACTCCTTAGTTTGCAATCGGCGAGGCACAAGTACTCGAGATTACTAGCCAATTGGAATAGAGTCTTGAGCTTCGAGGGCTCCGGATCATGAAGAATATGTAGATACTTTAGTTGAGAGAAAGGGATGAATGTGGATCCCATTGCTGCTTCTGATGGGCAATTTGGATTGGCCGGCATTTTCGTTCCATCTATGACCAACTCTTGCACCTGGGGGAATGGTGCCACGTCGTTCAAGTGGGGACAGCTGAGTATTGTCACGGACCGAAGTTTTTGGAATGATGACCGTGAATTGTCTGGCCGATGCTTTTTGTCTGCTCCTATTAGTTGCCCTCTTCCCAACCATCCTTTCAGGTTTCGGCAATAGAAGAGGTACAGTCTCTCAAGAGATGGGAAGAAGGGGCGTGTAGTATTAGATTGCTCCAGGTCACTTGTCTGCTGAAGGAACTCCAACGTAGGCAAAAATTCGAGACTCAATGTCTTTAGGGAAGGGAGTTCACTCAGGGGTGGTAGGCGGCTTAGTGAATCACAATGTTTAATTGAGAGGAATCTAAGATTGATCAATTTCCTCAAATCTCTTGGAAATGTTTTAAGGTTCTCACAACTATCAAGTTCAAGGATCTGCAAGTTCACCAAATCCATGATTGAATCCGGCAAACTCTGCATAGATTGGTTTCCAGAAATCCTAAGAAACCTTAAGTGCTTTAACCTTTTAAAAGAGGAAGGAGGGAGAGGAATATCTGTATGATCCAAAACTAACACTCGACAGCGTCTACACTTGGACAAAACTTTGGAAGAGTTGAGTGAAGAGGAATTATAGATAAACGTCCGCAATTTGGATGTTTTGAGCAAGGACACTATTTTCTCTTCAGAGGAAATCTTTGAAATAAACGCATGTCGAATTCTTTCATCATTATCTCCTCCTCTAAAATTAACAGTCTTGCATTCACCTTCCCCAACTTTTTGGGCAAGATCATGCATGAGATCATGCATCTTGAAACTTCCGACCTCACCAGTAGTGCCGTATATGTCTTCAACATCGAGGAATGACCGACCTAATAGTTCTTCCAAGTAATTGTTAGCGACCTCTTCAAGGTCATCCTCCCTGCTATGGGACTCAATAAAGCCTTGTGCCATCCAAAGTTGTATCATCTCCCATTTACGATAGACATAGTCTTTCGGAAACAATGAGCAATATACAAAACACTGTTTCAAGCATGACGAGAGACGATCGTAACTGAAATTGAGGACTTGCATAATTCCAGCATCAACCTCATCAATTTCTGGTATTTCTGGAAATTCGTGCACTTTGTAACGGAGCCATTCATCTTTCTTTTTGTCGTACAGAAGGCCTCCAATAGTTCTTATGGCAAGGGGAATCCCGGCGCATTTTTTAACTATATCTCGACCTATCTCCTCCCGTTCTGGGTCTACCCCATCTCCAAAAGCCATTTTCCTGAATAAGTTCCACGACTCATTTTCAGCTAGGCCACGTAGAACATGGATAACTGATTTCTCATCCATGACCTCTGCAACTTTGTGGCTGCGAGTGGTTACAAGTATCTTGCTTCCCGGTAAACCACCCTCTAGCCATTCTCCAAGCTCGAACCATTTATGCCGAACTTCATTCCACAAGTCATCCAAAACAAGCAAGTATTTCTTCCCAGATAGAGTCTCACGAAGAATACTCGGCAACTGGTCTTTAGGCTTATTCTCAACATCTTTTAATAACTTTTTCATCTTAACATCATGCCCTCGACAGTCACTTTTTGCAGATTTAAGAATTTCTTTGAAAACCAGATCCACATCAAAGACATCAGATACACAAACCCACATCTTAAGCCCGAAATGTCCTTTTACCTCCCCATCGTTGTATACTAGTCGTGCAAGTGCGGTTTTTCCAAGACCTCCTTTACCGACGATGGAAACCACGGACACAGTGTTGCTAGAGGAGGAAGTAAACAAAATTTGTTTGATCTTTTTTTTGTCCTCTTCCCGACCAATTATTTTAGTGTCAGGCGCGAGATATTCAGGTTTCTTTCGTCTTCCAGTGGCCATTTTTTCCTCACTTGGAAGCAGCTTAAAGTTGAAATTATTATTATATGCGAATTCATCCAGCTTCTTCCTAAGTTGCCGAATCTGATTAGCCACGTTGAAGCCGTGCGCAAGCTGATTTGATTCGGAGAAGAAAAGGCATACCTCTTTCATCATCTCGTTGCCAGCCATAGCTTGTCGCCTCAGGTCTTCGGTCGAGATGTCGTCGAACAAGTCCTGTGCGTCGTACAGCACATCCTTGAGCCTCTCGACCCAGTGCTCGACCCGTTTGTCCTGCCATTGCTGCTTCTCGGCATCCGGAAGCACAAGTTGGATGGTCTTGACAGTGTCCCTAAGACTATGGAGCTCGCCCTCACCACAGCAGAACAATTGGATCATTTGAGAAGCGTAGGCGCCTCCAGGCTTCGCAATTTGGGAGCCGATGCTTTCCATTACGCCAGTGGCAATGCTGTAGAGCAGCGCCATTTCCAAAGGCAAAAGCAGGGGTCGAGAAGGCTGCGGGGCTGATGCTTTTGTTGAGAGACAATAGTTTAGTGGTGCCTCATGATCAACTTCATGCACGAATATATAGCAAGGCCCAACGGCATCTCCATGTTAGTTCATGTTCAGTCACTGTTATAAATTCAGTGGGAATGGATTTGACCAATAAGAAGACAAGCATGTGCAAATGTTTGGTGGTGGGAAAGGCGCGTGGGGTCCAGAAAAGCAAATGTTCGGTGGTGTGAAAGGCGCGTGGGGTCCAGAAGAAAAGGGCTGCCTATAGGTCTAAAAAGCAGGTTGCCCTGCATGTTTTTGTTGAAAATTTTCTAGTTTTTTGTTTTCATTTTCGTTTGAACGTGAAAAGAGTATTAAAAAAAATGGTTAATATAACGAAAAATCCCAAATTGATACACTTATGATAAATTTACCTAAAATTATTTTTTAATCATAAAAAATCCTAAACTGATAGACCTACAATAATTTTATTCCGAACTAATTTTTTACCATAAAAAACCTCACACTGGTATACCTGTGATAATTTTACCCCCGAACTGATACACCTGTGACAAATTTACCCTCTGTTAGTTTTCGTTAAATTTTACTGTCAAATTGCTAAGTTTAATGACACTTGATAATTGACATGTGTCCCGATTTTGGGTTTTACCCATCTGTTTGTCACAAGTTTATAAATTTGTGATTTTTGTGGTATTAACATAATTTAACGGATACTAACATAGGGTAAATTTGTCACAAATGTATCAGTTTGGAGTTTTTAGTGGTCAAAAAATTAGTTCGGGGTAAAATTGTCACAGGTGTACCAGTGTGGGGTTTTTGGTGGTCAAAAATATTGTTCTGAGTAAAATTATCACAAGTATACCAGTTTGAGATTTTTGGTGATAAAAAAAATAGTTCGGGGTAAATTTATCACAGATATACCAGTTTGAGGTTTTTCGTGGTATTAACCCTTGAAAAAAAGCCTTCGGTCACGTATTGAGAGTAGTTTCCAAAGGAAAACCCAAAATTGTTTAAGTAATCCTAGAGTTGATGAGCAGAAGGTCACAAGAGATTGCTGAAAAATACTATCAAGTACTGGTATTGGTAAGGAGATTTCTAATAAATGCACTTCATATGATGACCTATCAGGTAATTAGATTTCCATCGCGATCGGATGTCGAACTCTAGAAAGAGTCTGACCATGTAACTTTGTTGATTATTCTAAGGTTAATACCACGAAAAATCCTAAACTGGTACACCTGTAAAAAATTTATTTCAAATTAATTTTTTGACCACAAAAAACATAAAACTGCTATACTTGTGATAAATTTACCATCAGTTAAATTGGATTAATACCACAAAAAATCATAAATTGGTAAATATGTTACAAAAAGAGGGGTAAAACCCTAAACTGACATATTTGTCAGCTGTCACGTGTCATCCAACTTAGTAATTTGGCAGTAAAATTTAACAGAAACTAACAGATGGTAAATTTATCACAGGTGTATCGATTTGGAATTTTTGCTAGTTAAGTAATTAGTTTGAGGTGAATTTTATCTCAAGTGTATCAATTTGGAGACTTTTTTTGGGTAGAATAACGGAGGGTAAATTTTATTTAAGCGAGTGATGGTAATATCAATGAGAGGACAAGAAAGTTTATATTTCTTGATTATGGACAAGGTGATCGAGAATAAGGATACGATGCACGAAATTATAATTCACATATTGTTAGTAGATAAGCTAGATTCTCCGTTACGTTACTTCTGAATAGAAGTGATTGTGAATGTGGCGGTGTTATACGCGGATGCGTAGCTGAAGAGAATTATCGGCAGTCAATGATGAAGTTCCCTAATAATGCCCATGGAGAGTTGTTCGGACTCCCCTTTCATTCAACCTCCGCAGTGGGAATGGAAATTGACCAATAAGAAGATAAAGCCTGTGGAAATGTTTGGCGGTGTGAAAGAAAGACTTGTGGGGTCCAGGAAAAAGAGAGGAAGGACCCGATAAGAAGACAAGCGTGTGCAAAAACAGGCTTAAGGTCTTTGCCCAGGAATAGACCCACAGAAGGGGAAGCCACCTGCTGCAACCGCTGTGCAAGTGAAAATGATTTAAAACTTCAGCATCTGGTACTGCCTGATAGACACGTAAGTCTATTCAGACCTATCAAGATCAGAAATCAATGTCTACAAGTGCAGTTTTCAACATCCAGTAGCGAAATGCTCCTACGAAATTAGAATATCCCGCAAGCCATAACGAAAGTATATCAGCTGACCAGTTTAATTGGGAGTAGCCATGAGTTCTAGTGATTTTTACCTTTCAAGAATTCATACTTTCATATAAATTAAATTTGGCATATTTGGGATGATTTTGTTCAACTCACACACACGGTAAGCATTATGATCGCTGGTGGTATTTATGTTATTTTCATATATGAATTTAAAGAAAATTAAAACCTAAGTGATGACAATAATGTTAACTAAATCGTAAACATCAAATACAAATTGATTGGATTTGCGTAGAATTATGTTCTTATATGTTAGGACTCACTTATGTGTTAAAAATAAGTAAATAAATAAATAGATAAGAAAAAAACGTGATGAAAAATGAGAGAGAAAAAGTCAAACTAAGATGATCATATAACAACTTAAGAATTTTGTTGAAAGGAATAAAAACGAAAAAAACTGGAAGTCGGTAAAACAAACCAAAACCCACTAGCTGTGATTCAACACTCACGTATCTCCCTCCTATGCATCCAAATATTCTGCCTTTCATATTATTTTATAGATATTAAGGCTCCGTTTGTTTCGGGCTAAATAAATAATTTGAAAATATTTTTCAAAAAATGATCATTTGTATCGCTTACAAAAATAAATGAACGAAAAATATTTTCGTCGCATACGAAAAATGTTTAGACATAAATTGTTGTCTGTAATGAAAATAATTTTCATTGATTTATTATTTCAAGCGATACAAGCAATTATTTTTAGGAAAGTATTTTTCAAATCATTCATTTTGCGCGAAACAAACGGAGCCTAAGTCAATTTACTGAATTGAATCACTTTGCTTCCTTCCAAAACAATTAACAATTAATATCAACAATTCAAGCATCTATTTGCTCCTCTCAAAGAATAATTACCTTTGCTCATTTCATTCATGGAAAAAATAACTGACCCCCCTTTTTTTTGGGAGACAATCTTAATCTATAATCCTTTCTTTTTATATACGCATTTAATTTTGTGAGCACGTAGTAAGCTAAGAAAAGTAAGATTACAGGATTCTGGCAAGAAAAAGAAAAAAAATTGGAAAACAGAAAATAAGAAATGAGATTACAGCAATAGCGGCTTTTGAATGAACCGATAAAATCGGCAATGGGAAGAATCGAACTCGAAGCCTTCTCTCCTTTTGTGTGCTTGGCGTTGATCGTTTCTACCCTTGGAGTTGTTGATTCTTTTTGAGCTGCGACTGGAGGAATGGGATTGACAAATTAGAAGATAAAAGCATGTGGAAAGACCCAAAAATTGTGGTCGATACAATGTTAGGTGAGTGTGAAAGACCCAAAAATTGTGTTCGTATCGACCACAACAGATGTGGCCCCAGTGTCCACACACACTATAAGAATCTTGTAAGGTTTCATTCTTCGAAGGCGATACTGATTTGCGCTACTGAGATGGTTTCCAAGTCTCGCGTGATATATAATTGCGATACGGATCTATAGTCATGTAACTTTGTTGATTATTCTATTATCAAAATATTTGATAGTTCGTATTTTGTTAATGAGAGGACAAGAAAGTTTATATTCCTTAGTCATGCACAAGGTGAGCGACAATATGAATATGATGCACGAAATTAAATTTACTTATTGTTAGTAGATAAGTTAGATTCTCAGCTACTTCTAGACAGAAGTCATTGTGAATGTGGCGGTGTTCACGCGGATGCGTTGCTGAAGAGAATTATTGGCAGTTAATGACGAAGTTTCCTAACAATGCCCATGGCAATCGCAAAGTTCACGGGGCAATCACAAAGTTGTCCGGACTCCCCTTTCAGTCAATCTCCATAGTGGGAATGGAAATTGACCAATGAGAAGATAAAGCATGTGGAAATGTTTGGCGGTGCAAAAGAAAGACGCGTGGGGTCTACGAAATAGGGAACTAAAGAGAAAAAGAGGATAGACCCAAAAATAGGCTTATGATCTTGCCCGTGGGTCACGTCGAAAGGGAAGCCACCAACCTCCGTGCAAGTGAAAATGATTTGAACCTTCAACATCCGGTGCTGCTTGGTAGACACATAAGTGTATGTAGACCCATCAAGGTCAGCAATCAATGTCTTCAACCGCAGTTTCCAACAAGTAAGCTCGTCATTAAGAAGTTGCAAGTTTGAATGATGGATATCAATATTGGTGAAATTTTTTTTTGACAAGGCCTGACTTGAGAATGGAATCACCGTTTTGTGATGAGTTTGCATCAACATGAAAACATGGCTTGTCACCATCTGAAGAAGCTTTTCCGCGTCTTTGAGATGGCATTTTTCAAAAAGACACATACTTTTTGAAAATGCAGTGTCTGCTTTTACCACCATAATCATTTCATTCGCCAAGAAAAAGGAGATGGAGGTGAGTATGTTTTGCATGTTTTGATCAAGAAACCAACAGAGTTTCCCACACAAACAGCTCTCAATTCTCCATTAGGCAATGAAGGAAACGAGTCATATTCAACTCACCAAATATACAGAGTCTTAGACAAAATTCATCTTCTTACAGAAAAAGAAAAAAGTGAGAAAATGTGATGATACAATGCTTATCTTACGGCTCCACCTTTCCATGACACAAAAGTATGGCATGTTCTTGATTGCAAAACTTGCTAAAGACGCACAGAGTTCATATGCAGTGTTAAACAAAAGAATACAACTCATTTTGCTCAATTCAGAAGTGCACAAATTTCAGTCCTAATGAATTCTGTCTCACATGCACTGTTCGTAAGTCATAGCTTTAGAATACTGCACATCTAAATAACCTTTATGACGAACTCTTCAAAGCATGAGATGAATGGTGACCAGCTCAAGTCATGCGATAGAATTGAGACGCCAAAAAAAACCAAGGCTCAACCTTTGAACAAGACGTTTTTAAGAAATTTGACAAACTACAACTTAGAAGCATAGATAGAATGTCATCCTTTATGACATCAATAGAAAACATCCACAAAATTGACCCATTTAACATTTGAACATCTTGCTAAATGATGCTGCGCATCATGTGTTCGCCAATACAATGAAATTAAAGCTGCATGACTAGCTAATCTCCACGTATAGTCAACAACTAAATATAGCAAAGAAAATATGATAGCGACATGGCAAGGAAAGCGTACCGACCTCGATTGTATCAATTGCTTCATCTAAAGGAATTGCATGAAATACTCCGTAAGAAGAAGAGAATCAACGAGCAATGAGACACAAATTTAGGCTTCGGAACTTCTATTGAAACATACCACCTATGGAAAAAGAATAGCAAAATACTGGACAATAACGCCAGAATCCATAATTGGGCACTCAGACACATTATTATTGACCCGAGGTTCGTTTTTTCTTTAAGTTCTCCAAAGAAAATTCCTTCTATTCAAATGGAAGATTCTAGAAAACAAAGGAGCATACATAAATTAGAAGTGAGCTTTTTCTCAGTTTCTTTTAGTCCTAAAATAATTTTGATGATAGTCATTGCCAGTCCCATAGACGATTTTTGCTTGATAAATAGAAAAAGTTCAACTATAGGGCACCAAGCGGGTGCAAACCCATTTACATAAACAGCCCAAAAAACTAAAGCCATACATAAAATAGCTCTCAAAACCAAAAGGGAGCTCATACATGATGAACCATCAATTATATGAAAGCGATTAGCATATAACAATTGCATAGGGTTCCAAATATCATGAAATCTTGACAAGCCCGAAACATACATGTTTAGAGCTCATCGTCTATATTAATGCATTCCTTCTTCAAAATTTTGCCAGAAAAGATGCCAATATCTTAATTTAAGGAGGGATTACTCCAGCAGATTTCTGCAAGTGATATATTCATCAATTTTCTTTCAGCATAGACAAGGCTCTTAACACCGGTTAATATAGAGTCAAACATGAAATTCTGTCACCATGCAAGAATGCTCAAAAAGCCACAATTCTGCAAATGTTTAAAGCATAAGCAAAACTAACCTTTCTTCTACACCAGGAATGAGATCCTCAGTCAAAGCCACTCCGCCAATCTAAATCACCAAACCGAGTCATTATACCCAGTCAAGTTATAGCAATTCAAAGAACATCTCAGGGTGTGCACGATACTCGCCAGTGGTATGCTGCAGAATAGTTTTCTCTCAAGATCGATACGCCCTGTTAAAGTGATATAAAAAACTATAATCCATAATACATCAACAATACCTGCAAGCAGAATTGAAGAAATTGCGAAGGACCTGCCAGTTGAAAGGATGCTACTAGTGATTGCTTCAGCAAGGTCAACCTTCTCTTCCTTCTTAGGTTTTGTTTGAAATATAAGATAGCTGTCCCACATTAGCAATTTAATGTTAAACCCATGATAGAGGCTATCTGCCGTGTCTGGTCATCTGGGTTAATCAAAATGCCAAGTTTGTTTCAGCATATCCTCACAATCATTATACCTTGCAAAATAATCATTTTATCATATGATTAAACTTGATCTGAAAAGTTCTTAGAAGTAACAATTTCGCTCACCAAGAACGAGGTGGTGGAGGATATACATCTGGAGCCAAAAGCGTTAAATAAAACAAACCTATAGAGGTACCTAAATAAAAAAGAACCATTGGTGCATCTCTAGAAAGCTAAACATCTAGAAGCAAAGTAACATAGAGATGAGAATTCATTTTGGGAAACATACTTTGAGAGCAGTAAGCCTCGTCCTATGAGATGCAGCTGGCATCCCGTCTTCGTATGAGTGAACAATTGGTACAGCATCAACCTCCACCTCCTGTAAGCACGAAACTTAGTTTGTGGAAGAATGCTATGATACGACTTGTCCGAAAGAGAACACTTGGGTTTTGGGTAGAATCTAAGTGTGAAAAACACTCGAGCACGTGAATGAGCGATTGTAACTTGGATTCTCTTATTATAGTGAATTATTTGCTGCTGGCTCTTCTCGTGGACATAGATACTGATATAGTGGACCAAACCACATAAATCTTAGGTGTCTTTTATCATTCCTTGTTTATTTCTCTAGTAATTTCATATTGGGTTTAATTTGCAAGATCCCGTTTAGCTTTCGCATTTGTTAATATTAAAACATAAATCCCCATTCTCACGTGGGTTTCTACCATTAAAAGTGGAGCATGGGCATACGTTTTTCAGTGCTCACGAGTACAAGAGTTTTGACGAACACCAAATCTTAATTACCAAATTAGAGGGATTCATAGACTCACTTGGATGTATCACTAGGATTCTTTCAGTTCGTTTAGCATCAACATATCTGTACGCTTGTTCAACATGTCACCGCGAACTTGAGGCCATAATTTATGATGCCTCTGGGTCCATAGGAGGCATCTGGATATATCCTGAAACCCTATTACCCATCAATATCATAATCTTGGATGTTCATGAAGTAGTTTCAAGTCCAATTAAAAAATAAAGTAGATATTCTGGACAAATAATAAAAAGTTGCATGCTGAATTAAGTTATCTTAAGATAAAAAACAGTATATGGGTCAAAAGCTCTCTATCTGTAGTGTGACGCCAAATAATGATAGCCAGACCTCACATAATACCAGCAAATCAAAAGAGGAACCTTCAAGTATGTAAGGTGGTTAGGCAAATAAACTTTAAACATTGTGCACATGATGGTAGTGAGGCTAATGCAGATATACTGCAGTAAGCTCAGCACTATGAGAAGTAGTAAGCAGCACCACTCCATCAAATGGTAATATCTTCTCGGAGGTAGGTAGAGCCACTCCATCCTGACATTTAGAAAAGACAATTTCTTCATTAACTCAGTGGAACATAATCCATCATAATATTTAAAGTTGTCAGTAGATATAAGGTCTGAGCAGGATGTGTAGAAGTCTAATCTGTTTCATTGTTGTTAATACAACATTGGCCCAATTGAGGGCTATTTGTTTACCAGAAGAATGTTAATCAGACATATGAAACACAGCATTACAGTGGTCTAGAAATGGAGAGTGCCTATTTACAATGTTAACTTTGTGGCATAATTGGTGATAGGCAAAATCAAAACATAAACAGAATTTCTTCATAATTTTAATTCAGTTTTCACCCATTAATTTGGAGGTGACACTAACATTAACAAAATGAGAGGAGATGGTGGAACAAGAAATTTATAGCAAAGAGGAAAGAATAAGCATGAAGGCTGCAGCAGCAACAATCTCACTGCTGGTACGGTGATAACAAGTCAAGATTGATGTTGAAAGCTTAGACTGCACTGCTCTTTAATAATAATTACGGGGTCAATATGGATTTCAGAAATAATTACTCTTATCATGGGTCACTCATAAAGACAACGAGCATAGCTCCTTTTTCTTTTCCTTTGGTCTATGAAAAGGTGTCATCTCTAAGGTCAATCTATGTTGACATGACCAGTGAATTTGCTTTAAAAGCTTGGAGGCAATGCTGAGCATTGCATCATCTGCTCTGCATCACCAAAAGCAAGACTTATACTCCAATAGAGGAAAAATGTAAAAACTTACAAGTACCCCAATGCATATGACTGATGTTACCTGAGCTCCCACATTCACAATACAGACAGTTGACAAGCCGTTCCCAAAAGCTGCAGCAAGACTTTCCTGTTGAACATAGTTAATGAAGTATTTATAGTCTACTAATGGAGAATACAGTGGGTAATACTATAGTCACCTTAATATTTGTCACGATCGGTGATCACATCATGAGACAAAACACAATTTGGAGAGTGGAGAATACAGAAGAGAAAAAAGCATGCCATTTGGCTAAAGTTATTGCCATGCAAAGTAAACAAGCTGTAAGATAATGTGTTACATAAGTTACAAAACATGCACAGCCATAAATACGATATCAATTTTTTGATTCTAGGGAATGACTGTCATCGGAATAGTGAAAGCATGCTAAAATATCTTTCACAGTTAAATATCTTTATCAACTATTTTATCATAAAACATGTTTCACACCTAAATGTAGGTAAATTTCTGCAAGTCATCAGGAGGCAGAAAGGTTCCCAACCTGGTGTACCGCGGCGGAGCTAAATTGCAAGTCCCGCAACACTATAGAAAGCACTTAATTTTTGCTTGAAACCAGAGAAAACAGAACATTCAATGTGGAATCTGCTAGATCCCTGGCAGAGAAAAACAGCAAAACAACCAACTAACCATATAGTGGATTCTGGACACATGCATTCAATGCAACAAGCTCAACTTACAAGAAAGCAAGGGAAGCTGTTTGCAAAGTTATTGCCATGGAAAAACCTTTTCACTGTACCTAATAAAAGATGTACTTAGAGCACAAGAGGTAAAAGGATACCACCCACTGAAGGTACAGATGCAACTCATCCTTCAACCATTGATGTTGCGATCACCATATCATGTTATAATAGTATTTTTCAAAAAGCATATCACTAAGGATGAAGAATCCCCCGAAGAATTTAGATAAATACCTCTTCCATCAGCAAGATGACTAAGCATACAGAATTTCAGCTCGATGGGACAAGCCCAGAACTATTTAACTACTAAAGCTAAAACAGATTCTCGAATCTTAACTACCTGAGACGTCACAAATTCTTGCATAACGGGGATGATGGAAGTGAGCAGGAGAACTTGTAGAGTAGAAGTTGATAAAAAAAGGAAAGCTAATCCATCATAATCTCTAAATTACAAATTACTCTATCTTCTTCTGGCATGGTGCATTAACTGTAAAATCACTCAGAAAACAATTATTCCCTAATTCTTTTAAGGCTTGTAGCAAGCCAGCTCAATTTTGAGATTTTTTTTGTATACTGGTTATGACAGAACCTGATGAAATATTTAAATATGGTTTCCAGTACCCAAGATTGGGTATTGGAACGGTGTAGTTTTTCTATATTTTTCTTTACAACATTGAGGGTGTGAATCACACCGAAGATAAGGATCATTCGGTCTGTTGGCAGGTATTTTCAATCCAACAATATACTAATCTGTCTTTTCTGAGACAAATGTGAGCGAGGAGGCTAATTTCCTTGGAGGCAATCTAGTAAAGGAAGTTCCTCAAAGAGTGGCTTTCTTTCCCTAGAAAAAGAAGGTTGTCTTAAAAAGCATTTTGACAATCAGTAACATGCTGAACGGCTTTGATTCTGGTAATTGTTGATTTTGTTAGTGTGCCCTAGGGTTGTTAGGAACAAGGTTGCTAGGAACACTCATTAACTGTTGGTGCTTTCTTGGTTGAGTTTTCTACAGTTAAGAACAAGGTTGTGAGGAGCAGTATCCTACTTATGATCGATGAAGGTGTCTAAGGGATCGGATTGTAACATCAGATGGTGGGTTGTAAGATCCTAAAATATTACACGGACAATATAGAAATCTTGGATAGTACTATGAAGTTTATTAATTATAAACATGGTGCGACATTAAAACTCCAAAATGGTGTGAATTTATAGTTTATATACTACATGTACAAGAAAAATCAGTATTTCTATTACCTGAACATCAGATATACATATTTAAAGGTGAAAGTATGTCAAAGGTCGACCAATGGGATCAGTAGGATCGCATCAATCCTATGATTTTTCTTAGCTTAGGATCAGGACCATGTAAAGATCCTAGGTAATTAAAGTCCTCCTTAAGATTCCAATCATTTCTTAAGTTTCAAATGAACTCCGGGCATGGATAAGAATGCATGTTAGCAAAAGCAAGGAGAAGAAGAGATTGAAGGATTCCATTCCTCCAACAGCGAGAAATGTTAGAAGTTCATAGAAGGAGAAGAAAAACACTGTGTTCACATCCAAACTCATTAATGTTAGAAGTTTATTGAGAATCATTTTCCGCAGGGGTGGCAACCCTCAGTAACTTTTTTACAATAAGTCTATCTTATGCTTTCCAGCAGAAAATGTGGTATAGCAATATGACTCTGATGCACTGCCAATTGAAGAATCATAAGAGTACTTACAAAATAAGGTGGGAAGAAGTTGACAGCATGATTTTGATATAAGATCATACATACAGATTGACCTTACATCCAAAGTTCTATTTCAGCCTCTCATCCATTCTTTGGCAGTTCTTTAACTTTGACTATAGGATCTTCTAAACCTATCACAAGTAAACAGACAAGTTAATGACCCTATCAAGCATCCCAATATAAAAGGAAATTTCTTTGCAGATCACACATAAACCGCGCCTGGTGTAATAAACTCCAGAACCAAAAAGTACCAATATATTTACTACTGATCCATGCTTCAGAGCTTAAGGCCACCAATTGCTCAATGAGACGCAGAAAGTTCCACAAAAAACCATAATCCCGGTAAATTTAGGTTTCCTCTTGTCAACCTAAAGAATATTACATTAGCTGAAGACCTTAAAAATCCTTTCTTGGAGTAATCTTTAGCTACAGCAATGGTATACTACCTCTCAATTATAAAGTAGAAAAAAGAAATCTATTCCTAATGATAAACGAAGTAAAATGAGCCAATAAACCTTAGGAGAAAATAAAGAAGAAGCATGGGAAGAAACCACACTACAATTCTCTTGTTACTCAACCACATCTTCATGCATCCACTTACAACACATAGAATCTCATGAAATGCATAAGCGGAAAAAGTAATAGTAAACTCTTCATGTATAAACAAATGGACATAAGGAAAAGCAATGCAAATAAGTACCACGATTATCAAATGTCTCAGGCACAACAAGAATAGCAGAATACATATTCCTTTCAGATTGGGGTATATGAAACTTCTCCACCAATATCCCAGTCTCAGATAGTATGCAAATCCTCATATACTTTAGAAGCAAAATTATAGGGATGAGCAACATCATGCCAAATTATTTTTTCGTACTTCACCAAAGCCATACTATTATTGTATGACATAGTATATGTACGCAGTACGTCACATTACAGCAGTGTTGCTGGATGCTTAGAGCTGACTCTCGATGAGGATATGTGAAAGATATTGATGAATCTAACTAAGCAATTATTTTCTTTCTTCCTTTTTGGAGTGAAAGAGTTGAACTCAGTAATAACGAGTCAGCACCTTCCTTCAGCGCATAATAGTAGGGGTTCTGATCATACCTGCTGCATAGGATAATCTTGTGAAATGTTAACATGACCTCCTTGGATAGGACTGCACAAACAGTACGGCTCTATGGGTGATATTTTCAGCCTCGTCACAAATGAACCTTCTGTTTTTACGTTCACCTAACTCCATATCCATTCCTGCATGTTTGTCCAATGAAGTACTAGGCAAGTCTTCATTATTTGAGCTATCTGCAAAGCAAAGTTGAAAGTCATATAAAGAAGCACATACTACAGACTTGCTGCAGATTTTCTATTTTAGCATAAAAATCATATTGCATTACGCAACCTGTGTATAAAAAATATGAACTCGATCACTCATATAGCTCGGCAATCATAAATGCAGGTGACACGTGGGTGCAGGGGAAAAAAAGAGATGCTTCCACAAACTCTGTAGATCATTTAGCAACCGGGTCTATTTGTAAAATGCCTACGACCTTTGCTCTAGCCGAGAGCCAACTCAACACATCCTTGAATAGCAAGAAAAAAATGAAAACAACCCATTTCCGTTTACGTAAACTACATATATAGTATTGCAACATTACGATTATTTTAACTTTTTTTTTCTTGCGGTCGGACATGCATTAGATTTTGTATATGTTTTGATGTCATAATATCTAACATAGGGCTACCGTTTAGAGTATCATAATTTCAATACTAATAAGATTAGTTGGCTCATAATTTTTTTTCTCAAGGGTAACTTATATGGGGAAAATAGGATACATGTTACATGATCTTTGCAATTTAGGATTTCCATATTTTGCTTTGTTTATAGTTTTACATAGTCACCAAATAATTAGTTATTAATTCATGAGCTCTTCCGCGTGCATCAATCACGTTTCCACATACAAGTGAAAAAAGAACTCGAGTGAGGAATGAATGAAATAAATTTGGATTGTGAAAAAAGAGCTCTTCCGCCCGACAGTGTGGCCTGCATCGAGGATCGCGTGGAGATCCCCGTGACTGACCTAGGATGTGCGAGCGTAGGCCCTGCCTGTCACGACGAGACGGTGCGGAATATTGCGCAAGCACTGGAAAAATGGGGTTTCTTCCAGGTGATCAACCATGGGGTCCCTGAGAGCCTTTTGGAGGAGGTGATCGATGGGTCAGGCAGGTTCTTCGAGCAGGGGACGGAGGCCAAGAAAGGATTTTACACTAGAGATTTTGCAAAGAGGGTCATATACAACAGCAACATGGGACTTTATAATTCAGTCGCTGCTGATTGGAGGGACAGTATATTTTGCTTCATGGGACCTGAGCCTCCCCAGCCTGAGGAGTTGCCCGAAGCTTGCAGGTGAGCCAGGGGATTCTAATGCCTTTTCCACCTTTCAAAAAAGGGAAAATTTATGAACAAGTTCACAAAGTGAATCAATGAAGATAGTTTGCAAAAGAGTTGCAGTAGTTCATATAGGTGCTAAGTAAATGCTTTTCACTGTATGATACTCGAGAGCCTTTTTTTATTTTCTTCAACAAATCAAGGGCTAAACTAGCAAGTGTATGAAACTAGAGTTCGTGTTTTTTTCCATTGAATCAGCCGGATTAGGTGTTGAACACTCGGGAAATGAAAGTGCCCAGTTCTTCATTCGGTCAGCAAAGGCAACTGCAACTGCCGAATGGGTACAAAGTTTCTCCCCTAAATTCCACTAGACATGTTATAGCATGTAATGTTACATCTGATCAATGTGACGATTCAGTAAGATGATCCTCAATGATTGACCATTTTCACTGACTGGAACCTCGGAGGTGGTCAATCTGTTCTTTTTGGGCAGAAAAAAGGATGTTCCTCGACAGTTGACTTTATGTGTGTTCTAGTGGTGGCAGTACCAAACTTTTGCACCCAAGTTGATACAAAATACCAATACCCTTTGTTGTATTCTCTCGGAATCTGTCCGATCACGCTTTTACAGCAGCTCTAGTTCAGTTTTCTGATGCATCACAATATCTGTGGCAGAGAAATGCTGATGGAGTACTCAAAGCATGTGATGAGACTGAGCTCTCGTCTGTTTGAGCTCTTATCAAAAGCCCTAGGGCTCCACCCAAATCACATGAAGGAGACAGAGTGTGGAAAGGGACACGCGATCATGTGCCACTACTATCCGCCATGCCCACAGCCCAAGTTGACCGTAGGTGTGACAAAGCATTCAGACAATGACTTCCTCACATTTCTCCTCCAAGATCAAACTGGAGGACTTCAAGTGCTTCATGAGAACCACTGGATCGACGTTCCTCCAATACCTGTAGAACTAATGATCAACATCGGAGATCTTTTGCAGGTAAGTAGCTTTGGCCAGATATCACTGTTCATCTCTGAACTTTTCTGAAACCGTATTTTGATTGGTCAGCACACTGCGATCATATTCTCGCCCTTATTACTATACTTCCTCATATGCTAAGTTAGTTGAAGAGCTCTTGAGAATTCAGGAAGTAAATTACCACGGCATCTTCCCCATAGCAATAACATCATGTCTTCACAATTTGCGATTTTCTTTGCTAAGACGAATCTGTGTCTACCATTCCCAAATGCCTTACGCATCAAGTATCCTAACAGAGCTATTTAACTGACCCAAACCTGATTCTAACTTTGTTAGATCATGCTAGCCTCACATTCATAGGTTCAAAATTGTCTATATGAGACAGATGTATGTTGAAAACAATGTTTTTCACAGCAGCGGTCAATGTGGGGTCCTAGATATTCCGCAGTTTTTGTATTTATCAACATGAAGAGTGTTATCATAGCAATAAGAAGAAATTTTGCTCCTTCATTTCTGAACTGAGAACTGACAGACCGAGAATGGTCCACTAATTTTTGCATTCACAGCTCATAACAAACCACCGGTTTAAAAGTTTCAAGCATCGAGTCATGGCAAACAAGAGAGGCCCGAGAGTGTCGGTGGCATGCTTCTTCAGTGACACTCCTCAGCCATCTTCAAGGCTGTAGGGGCCCATCAAGGAATTGACATCAGCAGAAAAGCCACCAATCCACAAGGAGACTACACTTCCAAACTACACTGCCCATTGCATTTCCATAGGCCTAGATGGAATTTCTGCACTTCCTGATTTCCATCTGTAGACTGTGTAAACTTTTTTGTGTGGTCTTATTGATGATTGTATTTGAAGATAAGTGTGTGTTCATCTACTACCACAGAAAAGGATTGCCTTTCTTCACTGCTTGGTCTACTGAAGCTTATATAGCTCCAACTGATAGAACTATGAGCACCAACTTCCACAACTCTCAAAAACAAAGACCATCCTCTAAACAAAAATGGTCTTTAGATAAAACTGTGCCCAATACTCGTACGACAGTTACAACACTAATCTACCATGAGAAAAAAATTGCGCTTTCAGGAACATTTATGTTTGGTTCAGCTTCGAATTTCGACTTTGTATATTGAAGGCAAGGATAAAAAGCGGAATTCTTGCCAGCCATCAACTCGCTCAACGACAATAAGCATAATGAACCGCAAGGCAAAAATCTATCTACACTTAGATTTTCTATGAAACTGTAGGTTTCCAGTAGACGCGACGATATCTGAAACCTAATTGATCTAATCGAGTCAGCATCACATTAAGACGATGCAACGGTTGATCCAGGGGCTAAGACGACATTGAATTGTAATGTCATCTATCGATGGTCAACTCTGTCCTAACAGATTTTTTTTTTTTCCATAAATCGCAAGACTTGTGTAGTAGCTGCCCAGTAGCCATTATTTAAACAGCATTGTCATTTTCTCAGCAAGTGGGAGCTCATAAGCTAATGACCTTCTCCTTCCATTTTCATGGACCTCATAGTTCTAAAGTCAAATGGATCGTCCCAATGTGATGTCACTGTTCTCTTCTCTCCATCTCTCAGCTATAAAGAAGCTGCTCATATCATCCATAACATTCAATTCATAATTCAAACTCATCTCCAACAAATTCGCATTCACAGCGAAATTGAATTGCAGTAGAGAGAAATAGAGAGAGGAGCAATGCCTACCATCAACTTGGCCTCTGACTCCGGCAAGCAGAGTTATGGCAGAGCGAGCAAGCTAAAAGCGTTCGACGGCTCGAAAGCCGGCATCAAAGGCCTTGTCGACGCCGGCATCGCCGAAATCCCCATAATCTCTTCATCTGATGGGACGAGACATCGGAAGACAGCTCAGAATTGGGTGGTGGCTCCGAGAATATCGGCGTCCCGATCATCGATCTCGGCGGGATCAACCGCAACCCGGCCAAGAGGGAGGAGGCAATCGAGGGGGTGCGACGCGCATCGGAGACACCGGGGGTTTCTTCCAGGTGGTGAACCACGGAGTCCCGGCGGCAGGTGATGGAGGAGATAGAAGGAGGGGGTGAAGCGGTTCTACAAGCAAGACGGCGAGGCAAAGGAGGCGTTCTACACGCGCGACGTCACGAGGAAGGTGGTGTACAACAACAACTTCGAACCTGTACACGGCCTCGGTGGCGAGCTGGAGGGACTCTTTTCTTCTGCTACACAGCGCCGAGCCCGCCGTCGCCGGAGAAGCCGCCGGAAGTTTGCAGGTGAGTGCCTCCTTCGGACCCGGAGTCACCGAAGCCATTTTCACCTGCGACGTTACAAAACATGTTCGAGAAAATATTAGGTAGGACTCGTATTTCACCGTGGCAAAAAGCGAGCATCTCAACGTGCGACACGTGTCTCCGGGCCCCACCCGGTCAGATAACCTCCGACACAGTGGAATCACTCCCGCGGGAGAGAAAATTTTTGAACAAAAGGCGTCGTCCTCTCTCTCCACTTTCTCTCTTTCCTTCGCGCTCCCCAGATTTCCAATTCTCTCTGCACTCCGTCTCCCTCACGCCGCGCCGACGCAGACGCCGACGCCGACGAGCGACGAGCGACGCCCTAGCCTCCGCCTCCGACTCCGACGAGCGAGGTCCGCCGCTGCCCACGAGCGACGTCCGCTGCCTCCGACGAGCGAGGTCCGTCTCCTCGCCCTAGCCTCCGCCCTAGCTCCGCCGACGCCAACGCCGACGACGCCTCCGATGAGCGCCGCCCTAGCCTTCGACGCCGACACCGACGACGCGTCCGACGAGCGAGGTCCGCCGCTGCCCACGAGCGACACCCGTGGCCTCGGACGAGCGACGTCCGCTGCCTTCGACAAGCGAGGTCCGTCTCCTCGCGCCGACGCCGACGCCGACGCCGACGCCGCCTCCGACAAGCGACGCCCTAGCCTCCGACGCCGACGCCTCCGACGGCCGAGTGTTCTTTTGCTTTCCTTCGCATCGCTTGATAAGCCATCGCCTGATCTGAGAGCTGAGATCTTATCAGCGAGTGTATTCACGGTCCGTAAGGCACGACATTCTTCGCTTTTGTTGTTTTTTCCCCTTTCTCTCGATCTCTCTTGCTCTTTCTCTGCTTGGGTCTCTTTTGACTTCCTGTTTTGGTCCCTGAAATTTGGTGATGAGTTGTTAGATTCTTGAAATCGATTGCGGTGGGATGTCATTTGCTGCTTATGATTTGTGACTGGGGCGAGGTCTGCAGTTGATAAAGATCTCTTTTTCTTGATAAATTCGAGGAGGGGTTTTTGTTCTGTGTGAACGTTGACCAAGTGCATGCTTGTGGTGATGATTGGAATGGTCTTTCGAGGGAGTGGTAAAACAAAATCGAACTTGACTCTAATTTTGTTATCTGGAGGAGGGATTTCTACTTCCTTGTGTTTTTATTTTGGTTCTTGGCTTTTCTCGATCACTATTTTAAGGAGGACACAGTTCGGCTATGCTTCAATTGCCCCAGAGGATGCTCTATTGGATCTCTCTTTCGAAAGAGAGGAAGGAAGCAATGTGGGTGTGGAGTGGCTGTCAATTTCTTTATGGTGTTGTAGCCTTAGAGCTCTGTTGATTTTGAGTGATCTAATTACATGGGTGCCTAGAAAGCTAGTTGATTTTCTTCTGTGAACTGCCATGATTGTCTGTCTGATATGTCCATAGATATAATTGGCCAATGTGGGTTATCGAATTTCTTTTTGGAGTAGAACTACTTGTTTAATTAAAGTTATGGCTTCTAATTCATAATGTGCAATAGCTCGCTTTTTTCACATTTTTCAATTGTCTTTATCATCTGTTTTTGGTTGTGCTTAGATCAAATGCTGTAGGTTAAAAAGTGTAATTCAGGGCTTAAGTTACATTAATGTTGATGGGTTAAGCTTCTGTCTTTCCTCTTCCTCCTTTAACCAAACACGCTTCTTTCTCTAATTGCCTCAAATACACATACTGTATAATGCTTCTTTTAGCTTAATTCCATCTCATTTTTATGGTTTTCATTGTATAGCTTGTCTAGGTTTAACATGTGGGGTTTGTATATAATGAAGGAATGTGAGCACAGTCAGAGGCTGTAATGAACATAATTGATTTGATTGTGTTTTCCTCTATGGTCCTGAAACTTTTGTTCAGGCGCTTTTGTTCTACTTTTAGTTTTATATATTCCCTTAAGTTCTGTTTTTGTTATCTAAAAATATAGCAACATATATATTTTTCAAGGCAATAAATAGTATAATAGGATCTCTAATAAGAGCAAGGCATGGTTATAGAAACAGAACTTTCAAGGACTATGAAGACGAGTTTTGTTTTGTTTGTTATGGGCATCCATACTATTTGTGACTGATCAAGAAGAAAAAAGAAAAGCAAAGAAATTTTCTATATATTGGTTGATATCTTGTATAGATGATACGCCATTGCCTACTTGATGCTTTATTTCAATTCCTTCTCTTTCTTTTTGCAAGAAATAACTGACTTATGACCTCTAATATAAAGAGATGATGACTATCACATATGCAGTTGGTCCAGTGAAGGCTAGACACCAGGCTTAAGAGTGACTATTGAACTTGTAATTTATTTAAGTGGATATCTCTGTCTCCTTTGAGCCACATTGGGATTTCAATGCTTAATATGGGTTAAATTTCTTCAAAGTGTCAATATTGTAGTAAAAGGAAAAAAAATAAGAAAATCATTTTCCCATGAGTTAGTTCCATCACTTGGTAATTCCTGTCCACCTTTTGGCTAAGATCATCTATCCCTTGGGAATGTACTTTCACTGATTACCTTTAGCCAATTCTTGCAGATTAACCACTATTGGTGATACTGTGTGATGAATTGTGATCATGAATCTAATGTTTCTGTTACATCAGCCTCTCTAATGTGATTTATAAAATCCATGCATGGAAGGGACTTCAATTTTTTGGACTTTCAGTTGACAGATCTAATATTCAATATGTATGGAGATAGCTTGAGGATAAGCAAGTGATAGTGATATCTAGAAGGAAAAGTGAATGAACTGAAAAATGTGGACTGCGTACATTTTTTCAGTGAATAATCCTTTTGATGATTCTCTGTTCAATATTTTGGCAGAAATGCATCAGAGAATTAAGGGAGAGAGTTGCCAGTGGTGGGGATCCAACAAAGTTGTATGAACCACCTCCACCTGAGGAAGATGGCCTAAACAATGACCAAGGTGAGAAAGATCATTTGCCCTTTCTTGTGGCCGAAATTTTTTTTAAAATTTTTTTGTCTTTCTGGGAGCATATTTCTTTTGCAAATAGTTGCTGCTTGCAAATTGTTCCTTGACATTTAAGATCCGATATGTACCTTTTCATCCCACCTAGCTAGATTCTTGTAATGTAGTCTATGACTTTTTGGAAGAACACTTTTGGTCTCATTAACTTCATCTAACAGAGACTCAGTAGGTGCTGCACATGGAAATCGATGACTTCAAAATGAAAGGGTTGATCTTCATGCACTTCAAAGCTGTTATCCACTTACCAGCTTAATGGAATGTCATTCTTTCTGATGAAAGTAAATGCTTACAAAATGAATTTAAAATTCTTTCCTTTGTGATGGAGCTCTATGCCTAGTCTAGAAATAATCTGCCGCCATTGTTGCAGCTCCAGATTTCTGGCTATATATTCAGGAACATCCATTTTTTGATTATTTTCTGGGTTTGTTTGATGTTGTTGGTCTGATCAGATAATTCTATATTTAAAATTCTATGTACTAATATGAAGATTGGTCAGTGTTAGCTTTAGGCTAACAAGGAGACCTGTGCTTGTTTATAGTTCTAAATAAACATGTAGCTGCTCTTGATTAGCCTTTATTTCTCTTTCCAAATCGGACTAGTAATGTGGAGTCACGAATGTCTGCTATAACAGTCTAGGTTATGTAAGTTTTTAGCCATGGGTATTCTTTTAGTGCTGGTATTTGGGTAATGAGGCATGGGGATAATATTGGAATCAGGACCCAAACTTAGACAACGAATATATGTTGAAGAGAAAATTGCATGCTTCTGCTAAAGGTTTTATGGCAGAAGGGAAAGTTGCCACATACCCCGATAGGCAATTCCTTTTTCTTTGAAGTCTAACTTGTGTATTTTACTTTGTGAAGATGGTGATATATGATCTCTCAAAATCATGGTCTACTTTGTGCTAATTACTTAGCTTTTTAAATGTGTAGCTATTGATGCACCAGGAGGATTATTTCTCTTTGAGTGGTGGTCTGTCTTCCGGGACATTTTCATTGCAAGGACAAATGTGAAGCATTCTGATGCTGCTGCAGCTTACATTGAGGTTTTTCTTTGGTCCACAGTTCCTGCACCATTTTCCACTCATCCATGAGACAGTATTCCCTGAACATGCACAAATTGAGTTTGAATGACTGTTTAGTCTGTGAAATTCATGTACAGCAATCAAAGGGTAGGGAGCAACAACAGCTTCAGATGCAACAATTACAACTTTTGCAGTAGAGAAATGCATAGCTATAGCCCACTCTTGGTGCTTGTCTAAACATTGTAAACTCTGAAGGAATGATGGGGCAGCCGTCACCAAGATCGTCAAAGGGTAATAAGGACTTGTGTACCTTTGTACTTGAACCTAATATTTTCTCTCCTAATATAGATAAATTAAACAGTTGACTTTTCTTAATCTTTTATTTACTCAGCCAGTTGATTCAAGCTAATCCTGTGAACATGCCATTATCTTTGCAGCAAACGCCACCACAACCTGCCCTCACTACCTTATGAACTATGACAAAATGCATCGTCCTTTTTGTTCATCCTTTTTTTCAATTAGTTTGGTTGTAATAGATTGGTTCTTGGAATACTTTATAATTGTCCAGTTATGTAATCAATGGAGCTTGCAGGATGTCAAAAGTGAATAAGCAAAATAAAATATACCTTGTGATTCTGGGCTCGTTAGTTTCTCAACTTTCTAGGGACTTGATGTGCTTTTTGACCATTTACTGTGCTCTCTCTTCCATCACTTCGTGTAATTTTCTGATTTCGGGTGCAATGTGTTCCATGCTTCTGTTTTCCTCTCTCTCACTCTTTGCTTCCACCATCTTATATCTCGTTCAGACTGAACTTTTCTACAACTTTGAAACAACTGCAGGTCATGACAGGTTTTTGGGTAACAATCGAAAGTAGAGTCTATAATCTTTGACAAAGGTTCATTTGGACAACATGTCCATTGTTGATTGGGAAAAGGGTGGTTCATTCAAGTTCTTGAGCAATTTTCTTATCTAGTAACTTTGCGCTTAAACAGGTTTTGGAAAAAGTTACCACGATGTCAACTCACGTCTCGGATAGTTACATATCCAACAATCCTGTGAAGGGTGCTTGCACCTCCAATCACCGTGTAGAGAGGAAGAAAGAACACAAAAAGATAATGCAATTGTGTCCATTAGAGCCAGCACAACACAATGTTTGAACTATCTACTTTCTCTGGAGAAGTAGTCCAAATAAAATAACAAATAATAGACAAATAAAAAGTAGCAAAACATTCAAATGGTACACATTATGCCTCAATCCAATCACATCAGTGTTCTTGAATTTATCCTTCAATGCTCAAGTAAATACTTAACATTTCTCATGTCATCTTCACGTATTGCAGGCGGAGCCTTTGTAATATAATAAGGCACATCGCTGTTGTTGCTTTGCCCTCTTCTCCCTCTCTTTTGCCGTAATCTCTATCTTTGCATCCGCCTGCGATCTCCTCAGGTTCTCCATTTATTCCTCCATGGCTGTCTTCTCTTCCTCCCGCTTCTTGTGCTCCAGCAGAGACTTTTCGGAGTCCTTAATGGAGAAAAACACGGGACCTAGTTCAGCCAACCACTGCGGCTCCACAGCGGTGGCACATTGTATGTGCTCTTTCGCTGTCAGAATCAGCTCGTTTTAGACAACATACTCGGGCGTGTGTCCCATGCCATAGAGAGCGTTGCTCGGGTGCAAATGGCAAGGCATCCCAGTCCGACAATTCACGTATTCATTGACGCCCTTCAATCTCGCTGCATTGTGCAAGTATGCAGAACAGATGGCCTTCCTAACGACATCTGTGTCTGGCCAACTTGAAGTTAATGGGATTCGCAACATCTTGAGAATATCCAGCAATTGAGATCTCACTTCTCAAGCCTTTCGCAAGCCCTTGACATGCAAAAAGTGATCATTACACCAATCCCCTGTACTGTTTACTTTTCCATTGCTGATAAACATTATGCAGTGTTAAGTGGTCAGATTCCGGAATGAAAAATTTCTCCCTTGCAGCATCGCTCTCCTCCGCTCTATCTTTTGGCCAGAAAAATACAGACATCACCGAGAGCATCAAGACAATTTTCAAAATCTCATCTAGGCAACCTAACTGATCGCCCATCAAGAGCATCTTTGCAAGAGGATCCAATGGGAATTCCACCATTTTCCAACCAAACTCCGTTAACCCTCCAAAATTGTTAAGTGCGCCTAAGACCCACAATTGGTACATAGAATTGAGAATGTTATCCTGTTGAGGTGGTCCATGAAAGCAAAATCTAGCAAGTTCTCGACTTTAAGGGACTTGAGCAATAAGACCACATACCCAAGGTTGGTCCTCTGGATTTCCGGCATGGGACTGGGGAGCATTTCATCCAAATATGCACTCTCCGTGTAAAGTCAATAACATGAACCTGGTCCCATTCTGCCTGCACGACCAGCACGCTGGTCTGCAGCAGCACGGCTGACTGGGAACACTTGGAGTGCATCCATACCCATTTTGGGATTGTAGACTTTCATCTTAGCATAGCCTGTATCAATGACGTAATGTATTCCATCTACTGTCAAAGACGTCTCTGCAATGTTGGTGGCCACGATGCACTTGCGAGCCTCGTCTTCAGCCTTTTGGAATATCTTTGATTGCAAATCAGTTGGCAGTTGGGAGTATATGGGAAGAATCAAGAGCTTACCAATACCTTGCTTTGTGGAGGATACAAGCTGTTCCATGTGCTCTGCTACAACATAGCACGCTGCTTCAATTTCATCTTGGCCAGTCATGAAAATGAGAATGTCGACCGGAGGACTGCTAATATGGATAGCCATAGCCTGCTTCACTGCAACTTCGACATAATCTTCACATGGGGTTTCACTCCAGAGGATGTTAACAGGAAATGTCCTTCTAGGTATGTGAAAAATGGGTACGCTGTAAACAATTTAAATTAATTAGTCCTGCATCAACATTCGCATTGCATAAGCTTCTGACAAATGTGATTATTACCTGCTAAAGAAGTTCGAAAATTTTTATGCATTCAAGGTAGCAAATGTTACAATGAGCTTAAAATCGCGATGCCAAGCTACCACCTTTTTCAATATCCCAAGGAAAACATCAGTGTTTAGTGATCTCTCATGTGCTTCATCCATCACAACAACCCTGAAACAAGTCAAAACAACAAAATGTAAGGCTTTGCTTGAAGAACCCGAGTCTGCGTAGGTTGTTCTCCATGCATACACAAATCCACTCCAACCCAGTTTAACAAGAAGTAATAGATCAGAATAGAAAAGACATTGTCATATTGGTACTTTTCAAGGCCGGAATCTTTCAGTGTTTCACGGAAAAACACTCCATCTGTCATGTACTACAACAAGGTAGTGACCACCAAAAAAACAATTATACATGACGGAGCATAAAACCAAAACGAAAAGGCATAGATTATAATTTATCAGGGAACCAACAAAATTTGAGATATGTCCTAGACTAAAAGCGACAACACTACTTCAGAAAAGTTAGCAATAAAAAAATAGCATCCTAAAGAATTTGCTATTGACAATCGAAAACAGTCTCACCTTAATTACCGTGTTTGGCCCAGTCACATCCTCAAAACGAATGGCATACCCCACTTAATCACCTAAGTCAGTTTCCATCTCTTCACTCACTCTCTTTGCGACACTCATTGCTGCAACACGCCTTGGTTGGTTACAACCAACTATGCCATTCACAGTGTAGCCATCTTCATGCAAATACTATCATGAGTAGTATACAAAAAGAATGAGGTCATAATTTATTCCCTTTGCCCATAGATAACTAACAACAGATTTTCAGGAAAATTAATGACATTGATCGTGAAGAACACGTGTTAGTTGAGTTGTTTTTCCTGAACCAGTCTATCCCACAACGAACACCACCTAATTCTCACGGATAACCTATGTGATAAAATATGTAGACACAATAAAAGCCAGGTTACAACAAAAACCCAAAAGAAGTCATGACATTTGTAAACCATATTAGAATAGGAAGAAGGCCTCTAGACAAGCGAAGGAAATCTAAGGATGCATACAGAAAGCAGTAGAACATGTGATTGTTCCCACAATGCCTTTCTAGGGCAAATATGTTATAAAGGCCAAAACACAGTGGGCTTTATCTACCAAGAATGCAACAGAAATTGCGATTTGAAAGCAATTTTTTTGGGCCATACAACATTTACAGGAAGCTGATGAGTATCTTCATAAAAAGAAAACTGTTAGTGATACCATTCTCTTTAACAAAGTGAACAAAGGCCCATTTCCCACAATGACACCTCAACCTCTTGAAAAATCGACATGCCAGCACAACCAAGAAAGAGAAAGGGAAATGTAACCAATATTAATTTCGTAAACAATATTCCAGCCAAAATTAATATCCATCTGTCTCTATCATTCAACAACGGACTAGTTAAAGGTAACGTTATCAGGATTGCATTCTTCATCAATCGACAATGTCAAAGTATACCCTTGTTAGTATAATAAGTATATTGCATCGTAAAATTTTATTGAACATAAGAGGCAACAAGCTTGTTCATATTCACAATAGATAGAAAATACAGATGTTACCCAAAAAAAGGACAGGAAATTTTGACTAAGTTGTATATCTGTTGATGTAAATCGAAAACCAATATCCAAATAGAAGGTCTTGTGCAAACACTACCTAGACAACAATATGACAGAAATAAGACAAAACTGACCCGGTGATCTATATGAGCTCCCAGGGGGCAAATTCTATAAGGAGATACTGCAACCTGAACTTCATCTGTTCTTCGGCCAGCCATTCGAGAAACAACATTGCGAATATAGTTCAACTGCAAAGAGATAAGATTACATGGAGCACAATTCCCCAAGAATTTTGACATTCGCAAGACTGACTACACTCTTCTCAAGATGGTCAAATAGAGAGATGATTTTCAACTGAACACATAGAAGATCCACGAATTTCCCACTGACGCACCAAAGAAGTCGAAGCAAACCCCACCGGCATTTGACTCTTTCATCGATCTTTTCAAGGCAAAGAGTAGGCAACAACGATACTACTCTGCTAGATCATCCCACATCGCGATCAATCATCTCAAAAGCAACAAAATATCAGACAAAATAACCAGAGAAGGACGCCCAACACGCACAGACTATCTTCTAGTTCAAGGAAAGGAACAAAAGAGACCAGGCATCATCCTTTGACTCTCAAGCTTCAAATGGCATTGGCAAGAGAACATCACAGCAAAAAAATGTGGACTGCATTTAACCAAGGAACAATTTCCGACAATGCGGGTCGATTCATCGGCGTTTCCGAACTGCAGAGGAGATTCAAAAAAGAAAAAAAACGAGGTGGAGACGCCTAATGCGCACACCCCATCTTCTACTTCAAGAAGAGGAAGAAAAGAGACCATTGCAGTAGAAAATGTGGGCATTTCTGAACGAACATCACAGCAAGAAATGTGGGCTGGTTTTGATCGAAGAAAAGAACAAATTTTCGACAATGCCCATTAACCGGCTTTCACGAACTGCAGAGGGATTACCTGCGCGTCAGAAGGCCAAGATGACTCGCCCATCTTCCTTCCAGATCATTGTCCGAAACTGCAGCAAACGGGACAATGAACGTGAAATCTCGGCGGAGCATAGACAGTTGTGCATATACCCGCGATCTCTATCTGCAACTGAACGAGAGAGGGATGTAGCAGCGGTGGCGAAAGGGATCAGAAGCAATGGTGGAGCTGGTGGTCGTGGGTGAGGAGGGCAATCATCATTTGAAAAGAAGCAGAAGAGAAAGAGAGTTGCGGTTGGTCGGACGTTGCGTAGCGGCGGACCTCGCTCGTCGGACGCGTTGTCGGCGTCGGCGTCGGAGGCTAGGGCGGAGCTCGTTGGAGGGGTCGTCGGCGTCGGCGTCGTCGGAGCTAGGACGGAGGCTAGGGCAAGGAGACAGACCTCGCTCGTCGGATGCATTGTCGGCGTCGGTGTCGGCGTCGTCCGAGCTAGGGCGGAGGCTAGGGCGAGGAGACGGACCTCGCTCGTCGGAGGCAGAGGACGTCGCTCGTGGGCAGCGGCGGACCTCGCTCGTCGAAGGCGTCGTCGGCGGCGGAGGCGGAGGCTAGGGCGTCGCTCGTCGCTCGTCGGCGTCGGCGTCGGCGCGGCGTGAGGGAGACGGAGTGCAGAGAGAATTGGAAATCTGGGGAGCGCGAAGGAGAGAGAGAAAGTGGAGAGAGAGGACGAGGCCTTTTGTTCAAAAGTTTTCTCTCCCGCGGGAGTGATTCCACCGTGTCGAAGGTTACCTGACCGGGTGGGGCCCGGAGACACGTGTCGCATGCTGAGATGCTCGTTTTTTGCCACGGTGAAATACGAGTCCTACCTAATATTTTCTCGTTCATGTTCTTCACAGAGACAGTAACCTTTTCATCTTCGAGTTGACTTTTGTTTTATAGGTATATTTTTTATTTTATATAAACTGATTTTATTTAACCAAAAAAACGAAATCTCGATATAAATAATAATTTATAAGTGGATCTAATATAATAATGACTTTCATAGCCAAAATTGCAGGGACGTAGGCTACGTTTGGAAACCACTTTGGCAAGGGACTTTGGGCATCCAAAGTCCCTTGGGCTAAATTTTGGTGTTTGGTAAGTATTTTTTGAAGATCCATTGAGCCAAAGTTGGCCTTCAAAAGGCCAAAAGCCCAAGGCACCCTAGGAGGTGCCTTGGGCATTTCAGCATTTTCGGCATGCTACAGTACCGATAAGCGACAAAAATTTTCTTCCAAAACTACCCTCGTCTAATTTTTGATTTTCCGGATTTAGCATCGTCTGCTACTGTTCATCGTCTTCTTCGCTTGCACCTTGGACGGCATGGCTGTGAGGGGAAGGCGACCGCCAGAGGGGGGCCGGTGCGGTCGCACAACCCAGCGACCGTCGCCTGGGCTCGCACGACCTTCCGCGAGGGGCTGCGCGACCCAAATCCGGCGACCCAGGCGAGGGCGCCTGAGGTCGCGCGACCTAAACGACCTTCGAGGGCCATCGGTAACCCAGATCCGGTGCTGGGCGACCGTCGTCTGAGGCCGAGCCAGCTCGGGCAGCTCCGGCGACCGCCGGCGAGAGCCGCCTGGGCTCGAGCGAGCTCCGACGAGGGTCGCGAAACCCAGGCGAGGGCCGCCGGCGACCCAGGCGAGGGCGACTGACGTCGCGCGACCTAAACGACCTTCGAGGGCCGTCGGTAACCTAGATCCGGCGCCGGGCAGCCGTCGTCTGAGGCTGAGCCAACTCGGGTAGCCCCGGCGATCGCCGGCGAGGGCCGCCTGAGTTCGCTCGAGCCCCGACAAGGGTCGTGAAACGCAGGCGAGGGTCGCCGCCCGGCGCCGGATCTGGGTCGCCGGCGGCCGCCTGCCCTTCACCGGCTCCGGCGAAGGGTTTTAACTTATCTTTAATAAAAAATAAAAAAAAAAGCTTTGCAAGTATAATTTTTCCAAAAGCTTTTTTACTCAAAGTTATTTTGTAAGGGACTTTTAAGTTACAATTTACCAAACACAATTGCATTTTAAAAAACTCCTTCAACTCAAAATCCTTTACATTTCCCCAAAAACTTTCCCTAAAAGTGTTTCCAAACGCAGCCGTACTGATAGACTACTCCGAGCAAGTGATGAGCTTGGGCGGCGCGCTGATGTTCGAGCTCCTGTCCGAGTCCCTCCGGCTGAGGCCGGACCGCCTCCGGGGGGGATGGGCTGCGCGGAGGGGCGTCACGGTCATATGCCACTACTACCCGGTGTGCTTGCGGCCCGAGCTGACGGTGGGGACGAGCAAGCACTCCGACAACGACTTCCTCACGGTGCTCCTGCAAGACCACATCGGAGGCCTCCAGGACCTCCGGGATGATCGCTGGGTCGACGTCTCTCCTGTCCCTGGAGCCCTGGTGGTCACTGTTGGCAACCTCCTGCAGGCAAGTTCTATTACCGTCTAATTCGATTCGACCCTGTTTCTTATATCCGGCGACAATAGTCGTAACATCTAATAATTTGCAAGCAACCCCTCGGATCAACGGCAATGTTGCCACCACGGGCACTGACATAGTATTACTAGTGCACTGTCTAATGTCGCTGAATACAAAGTACTGGGTCAATTATCAGAACACCTGAAATTTTTGCGAACAACATAAGTGATGTCTCGGGGATCTGGGGAGATACTCTTTGCCTGGGGATTTCTTGCTCTTCGCGATCATTGGGACAATGGGGCAGCTGCTGATGATGTCTGTCCCTCTTATTTCTTTCTTTCAGCTCATGACCAACGACCGGTTCAAAAGCATGGAGCACAGAGTACCGGCGAACGCGGTGGGCCTGAGAATCTCGGTCACGTGCATCTTCAGCACGAGCTTCCAGCCGTCGTCGAAGCTTTTAAGGCCGATTAGGGAAGTGTTGTCCGAGGACAATCCTCCGATCTACGAGAGACCACAGTGAGGGACTATCTTTGCCTGCTTCAAGGAACATGGCCTTGATGGAACTTCCCTTCCGAGGCACTTCAAGCTGTGAACTTTACATTTTTTTAACCAAGGAAGAGATGCACAATCCTTCTTGAACAAATAATGTCGTCGCTACAAATTTTAGGGTTTCGATTCGCTCGTGGTGTGTTAGCCATGTCACTGTAGCATTATATTGATTGTCTATGAAATAATATTCCTTTTCATGCTATCATTGTACCAATGTACCGTATTGTCATGAACTTTATTCTAACAAGTAAATTGATTCAATCTGCATAACTCAAGTCAATAATAATTTGTGAACAGGGATTGCGCTTAGACATCGGTTTCGGAACTGGCTGTGGCCGGTCGGACATAGATATGGACGATGCTCATCAAGTTTTCGAATTGCTCGAGTATAGAAGATGACTTCGCGGTCAAAGATGACGAGCCTGTTTGCAATTTTCTGATTGCTTCTTAACTTCGTAACTTCTCTCATTTTAAGCCATTCGTTTCCCAAATGCTTTTCCAAGATACCTGCGTTTGACCGGCAGTACGTAGAAAAAGCCAACCGCAATTCTTGAAAGTCAGACGAACTTGCCATACAATAATTGCCTGTTGCTTCTTGGCCTTGTCCTTGAATTCCAATCACTTTCTTGGTGATGCAACCCGTATAATTGTTCTTTCTTTCCTCTCCCAGCTCTTGGATCCAGTCATTGGATACCACAGGACCTCTGTCTTTCAATTTCTCCAACGTTTAATATAAGATGGGACTTGGAACTCGAGAGTGTTTTCGCTAAGGAAGAAAAATGTGAGTGTTCAGCAGAGATGAAGCAAATGAAAACAAACAGAAGTACGATCGGATGTGCGAGCTAAAGGCTTTCGATGAATCAAAGGCAGGCGTCAAGGGCCTTGTCGATGCGGGGATTACAGAAGTTCCTCGTATCTTTGTAGATCGCCCAGAGAACCTGCGGAGTGTGCTGGCATCGGCCGACGACAGCCACTTCTGCGTTCCTATAATCAACCTTGAAGAAATTGCAAAAGATCCATCTCGACGCAAGGAGGTCGTAAATGAAGTTCGAAGCGCATCCGAAACATGGGGCTTCTTTCAGGTGGCGAATCATGGGATCCCCGCCGCTGTTCTGGAGGAGATGCTGGATGGAGTGCGCCGTTTCCATGAGCAAGGTGCTGGAGAGAAGAGACGATTCTATTCACGAGATTTCTCGAGAGGCGTTGCGTATCACAGAAATTTTAATCTGTATAGAACAGAGGTGGCTAATTGGAGGGACACCCTATTCTGTATTATGGCACCTAATGCTCCCGAAGCAGAGAACTTGCCGTCGGTATGCCTGTAAGTGATTTTGCAGAATATTCAACCGCAATCTCTTATGATAATTTGTTAAGTGCTTGCTTCTAACGGATTAGGAATTTGAAACTAATTGACCCACTAAATTTTCTCGAACAACCTAGTAACATAATGCTGGAATTCTCGAAGCGAGTGATGAGTTTGGGAATCACCTTGTTCGAGCTACTGTCGGAGGCGCTCGTGTTGAAGCCGAACCATCTGAAGGACATGGACTGCGCTGATGGACTCGTGCTTCTGAGCCAGTACTACCCCAGATGCCGCAACCGGAGCTCACTCTGGGAGCCAGCAAGCATGCTGACAGCAACTTCTTCACCGTGCTCCTGCAAGACCATGTCGGAGGTCTCCAAGTTCATCAGAATCAGTGGATCGATGTGAGCCTCGTGCCAGGAGTGCTGGTAGTTAACATCGGAGATCTGCTTCAGGCAAGTCTCGCCTAACGTACTCTCCTCCCTACATCTTATCACTAGAGACCTTGTTAGGCACATCAATTAATCACAACCAAAGCATTTTACACCTGAGATCTTTATCCAGCAGTTGAGTGTTCACTTGTAATGACGAAGCAGAGCATTTTTTTCAGCTTATCTCGAATGACATATTCAAGAGCTCCGAGCATAGAGTGGTGGCAAACGGCATGGGGCTGAGAGTGTCTGTGGCATGCTTCTTTTACACGGCAACGCCCCCATCTCCAAGACTGTACGGACCCATCAAGCAGTTGGTTTCAGAGGGCGATCAGCCGAAGTACAGAGAAACCACCATCATGGAGGATCTTTTCCCACTACAGCGCGAGGAGCGATGGGACTTCGGCTCTGCAGCTGTTCAAGCTGTGAGTATGGCAGTGGCAAACATCTGGTGCTACAAATTGGAGAGGGAATGCCTACATTAGCAGAAGATAAACATGAGCGCAATGCAAGTTTGCTGGCTAGTTTATTACTTTTCATATTCATGTTATGTCTTAGCTTTGATATGCAAAAATACTTCATTAATTGACTACGTCATACAATCAATCCACTTGGTGCAAGTGCTTTAGGAGACTATACTCAATATAGCCGAATATTCAGAGCATGGAGTTCCAATGTCAAGTCCATCTCAACCGATGATTTTGTGAATCCCATATTGTTGGGACCCACATAATTAATGATTGATGCACGGTAGGTCCATGTAATTTATAAACCAAGCACCAACTTTCTTCATGGATAGATTTGCACCAGCACTATTAAACTAAGGAACTAGGTTGGAACGACAATTCGATCTACAATGTTTTAGTTTTCTACTTAGTGCATTTAAGTCGAATCCTGGGTCATTGGTCAGTGCTTGAAAGTCCTATATTCTTGTGAACTTGTTCTTCCAAGAACATCAGTTTCATGCCCAGACAATGTTTCTCGTGTGTGCACCTACTTCTTCTTCATCTCAAGAAGCGATAGGAATTATCCTGGAGCAGCCGTGAGAAGGCGAGGCTATGTTTATCTAGCATGAGGAGATCCATGAATTGGTACAAACAATGTGTTGGTCCCAGAAGTAACAAAAGCTTTTGAAACACGGGAAGCTGTCCCTATATCATCTCCAAAACTATAGTTACAAGGTGGGAAAAAAGCTCATTGCAACGTTACATGATCTCAAAAAACAAGAAGCTCGCCAAAACGGCGATATCGGCTAGCTAAGGGAGGGAGATGGAGTGGGAGAGAGGGAGTACTTCGGCTTTTTTACAGAAAGATTGTGCTTCAGTTTTGCTGCTATGCTTATGTTTTGGTGTCATAAGCTCCGACCTGTTCGGGTGAAAAAAAAATAAAGTTTAAAAGCAGAAGAAGACCTCAAACAGAAAAGAGCGTTTTGGTGTCGTAAGCTCCAACCTTTGTCGGTAAAGATCACAATTACAAATATAAGAGCCGAAAAAGGACTTTCGATAGACGGAGCGAGCTTTGTTTTTTGCCGCTGCGTTCTGGTGTCGTAAGCTCTAAGCAGTGGAAACCTCTTCTCGCCATGCAAGTTCACAAGACCGAGAGATTAAAGACGGACCGACACTACGATGGGTACTTATGCGCCACAGAAAGATGGGTGCAGATTTGACGCTGAGGAAGAGCCATTTCCTTAGTGTCACGAAAAAACCAGTTTGAGGATTGTTGTGACAATATTTTAAGTAAATGTGGCACATATGTATTAATTTGGGGTTCTTTATGGTATTAACTCATTAATTAAACAATAGATATCTTTTTTTGTCTGTAGTAGTATTCGACTATGGAAAGAATTAGAAAAGTTTTAAAAGTTCCTGGCCGTGTTGTTTGTGTGCAGGCGAAACTGGAGAGGAAAAAGCAAAGAAAATGCATAATTTCAGTTTTACGTGCAAATTAAATGTCAAGACTATGTCTTGAGTTCTTTTTTTTTTTTTTTCAAGATAGGTATATAAAAGTGTTCCGAAAATCAACGTGGAGATGATGTCATTCAATCAGGTCAGTTGACACGAGTAATTCATGAGACTTTACTCGATATATCATAACATTCATATTGGGGAATAGGATGTGCCACATATTTGAACTTAGATAATTAATTCGAGAGTTGCAATGTACCGAATGCTCACGAATCACAGCAAAAATGGAATATCCGAGAGCGCGGTCTCTCTCAATTTTCGAATATCTTGTCATGCTCTGTACTGTAGGACAACAATGGCGGCTTGATTAACGGGAAGGGCGACAAAGGGGCAATCGGTATTAGCGACCCGCGTCACTGTAAAGAATCTCGCATCCACTGCATCAAGAGACGTCCGCTACAAGAACGTGGTGACAAGTACTGCCCCATCGTGTATGGCTCGGAAGACATTGACGTTGGCTGGCCAGACAGGAGCCTTGAGTTTGACAATGGAGCTCCGTGGCTAAGGCGTTCGCAAGAAACAATGGAGCTTGGAAAGGAATTCCATGCGGTCAACAAGTCCAAGTTTGGACTTTCCTATTTGGTCTTTCTTTGACAGACCGTGACTCTCATAAGAATTAGGAAAGAATAAAATATTCTTTCTATTTTCTTTTTCTTTTATTTGCTGCCAACTCTTGCATATTAGGAAAGTAAATTTCCAATATTTCCTTTTGCTCGATTTCAGACATCCGCAAATTATCAATTCGGAAAATTTAAATTTTCAATTCGGGCTCAAAATCGAGATATATTTTTAATAATTTTGACACGTAGCAATTCAGGGGAAGAAAAGGAAGAAACCGAAGAAGCTCTAGCCTAGATAAGATTTAAGATGTGATAATTAAGTAATAATGGGGCTCTTGGACTCGATGGAGCTGCTGCTTGGCCCGGCGAAACGAGTGCCCAGCGTGCGCGGAGTTCTCGTGATTTTGTCGAAGGGCTTCGGAGCCATAGGTCAGTTGAAGCAAACAATCCAAAAAGGGGTTGTAGATCTTCAGGGGATTGGGAGTCGGAATGACTATAGATTCGGTTTGAATGGAAAAACTTATTCCTTTTCTGTTCTTCGTCTTTGGTACGCAAGCATGACTGCTCTGTTACGCGAATCATGAACTCGTGCTTGAGAGCCTCAATTTTGATAATTGGATTTTGGTTTTTGTGCGAAGTAAATCCACCGGATCCATTTATATCTCCACATCTAAAACCAAATTAAGTAATTCAAGGACCTCTGAAATTACTTATTGGTAGGATCATTTTTTAGCGACTGAGGTAGAGATTGATTCTCTCATGTTCATTGCGTTTGACTAATCACCTGTTCTCTGTAACCAGTCGATTTGCAGAAACGTTATAATTGAGTACAAGGACAGAATTCTGGAATTGGCAGATACGATATTCGAATTGCTGTCTGAAGCTCTTGGCCTCGACCCTAGCTACCTGAAAAACATCCACTGTGGAGAGGGACACTTAGTCGTTGGCCATTACTACCCAGCGTGTCCCAAACCAGTCTTAAACCTCGGGACCAGTGATCATACAGATAGCAGCTCGCCATTCGTCTCCATGACCAAATTGGTGGCCTCCAGGCCCGCCATCAGAACCAATGGCTCGACGTTACCCCAATTCCCAGAGCCCTCGTAATAAACTTGGGAGACATGATGCCGGTCAGTTCAGAAGAGATTTGCGGTTTCCATGTCTACTAGTTAGTTTCTTGTTTCTATGTTCATGCATGAGCCGATGCATTTGTAGCCTAATCTGTGCTTTTTTGTGTGGCTGATCTGATGAGCGGGTTCTTCAGTCAATTCAGTATCATAGTACATGGACACTGATTTGGCGTTACAATCTGAATTAGTGGAGTGAAAGATAGCTTTTTCATATTCTAACTGTTATGTAGTGTGTTAGAGACGCTAAATACTTCCCCTAGTTGGTGTTTAGGTCTAACAGACGTATTGTAGAATATCCTGTCTACAACTGTGGAACTTCCATTTAGCTCTTGCAACATTAACTGAGCTAAGTGAATTCTGTCTAATGATATTTCCATCTGGGTGTTGTTTTTCTTTACGATCTCTTGGTGTTAGCTAATTATATTGACGACCATGCTAGGATTTGCAAGAATGACTTGATAATAAAGTGTTCGCCTTTTTCAATGACTTTGATTACGTATGCTATATTTATGTGTGATCATTATTTTAGTCTTTGGTCTTCACTTTGCTATTTCCTCCTTCATCTTGCAGCTGATCTCGAACGATAAGTTCATCAGTGTCAGTCACAGAGTTCTAGCCAAGAACATCGGGCCAAGAATTTCAGTGGCGTGTTTTGTCAGGCAGCATCTCCCTCCAGAGAATACTTCAAGGTTGTTTGGCCCTATTGAGGAGCTGTTGTCAGAAGAAAATCCCCCAATTTATCGGTGAATTACGGTTAAGGACTTAGTCACTCACTATTTTGCAAAAGGACTCGATGGTGTATCTGCACTGGAAAATTTCAAGCTATGAATTATGTCGGACATGTGATGCAGAATCTATTAGTAGTGCGTTTCTAGACCGGTTGGACAGGCAAAAGTCTAAATGGAAGGTGAAACGGTGATGCGACTAGAACCGGTGGACCCGGTTGACGATATCGGATCGGGCTCAAATTCGGTCGTTTAAAGTGAAACGTCGTTCTGAACAAAACTCACCGCATTTGGCTGTGACTAACGATGGATTTTAGCGATTCGGGATCGTTTACATGGGTTTTTCTATTATATATTTTTTATGGGTTTTAATTTTAAGGGCAGTTTTGTAATTTTGATATTTTATGCTATATAGTCCTAGTGAGTTCGTGAATTTTCACTATTGAATGACGGTTGTACACATTTGATCTGTGTAGTCTCTCACTACATTAACCCCCAGCAAAGCATCCGGATATGGAGGGTTTTCTATCAAAACACCTCCCCGGGATTGTAAGAGCGTCCAAAAAGTGAGCTTGTTCATTGACAACCTGGACGGCGTGGCATATACGAGCAATGATGAGATCCACGTGAATGCCACATACCTCATGGGCTTCTTAGGCGACGTGACTGGGGAGTTCACCAATTTCGTGAACATTTTCATATAATTCAGAAATTACATTGAACATGAATAAAAAAATTTATAAATCACATTGAATAAATTAAAAATTTACTGAACACATTATACATTAAACTAAATTTTAGGGATCATATTAAAAAAATTCAAAATTCAAAAATAATATTACATATTAAGTTAAAATTTAAAAATTATTTATATTATTATCCCCGAGCATTATTGTTCCAACAAAAAGTTGAAAAACAAGGGCGCAACTTTTTCACTCCCCCACCTGCACGTTCATCTCCACGTGGCAAACTAGTGACCGTAAGATCCACAATGGCTGCGTCATCCTTAGCGCACCTGACCTCACGTAATCGCTCCGTGGTCCACGCGCACTTGCCTCCACCTCACCAATAATTCCGTCTGGTCTCTTTCCCATCTGCGAAGGATGACGAGTAAAAGACACGATTAGTGGACAAGATTTTTGAAATAGATGGTACGTGAGATGAATGACTTGTAAACTTTGAAAGAAAACAAATGGGGATCTAACATGATATTAAGAACATACTAAAAAGTTAGATTTAGGATTGAGACTAAATTTTGGCGATGATGACACATTTGACTGTCACACCAGGTTTGTTAGATTTATCGAAGCAAAGAAATAATTTGCTTATATAAAACCTTTATTCAAAACTTGATGAATAGAATTTTATCGTCATCAATATACTTTTCTTTTTCACTTCATCTTCACAATTTATCGAAGTGACAATTATGAAACATTGGCCTTGAAGTATAATACAACAAAGGATGCCTCCCTTAAAAGCGTTTTGATGCAATTTCGTGTACAAAAATATTCAAATCGATTCATTTTTACGATAGTAAAATTGATTCCTAGAAAGAATCAATTTGCCAAAAGACGTTAACCCTGGAAACTGGGGAGAAGTTTCCTTTCTATTAATGTGAAGGCTACGTACGAGTCAATCCACCACCGCGTTATGTGCGCTTGACTGCATGTACAACAATTTCCAAGTAATTGCCACTAACGTAATAAAACTTGTAGCTGGTCCACATCTTCAGCGTTTTTCTGCGCTTGACTTTGTTTTATTGGTTGACTTGGACATTTCAATCACCGACGACTCCAAGTCTTCTTTTTTTTTGGCTAACGACTCCAAGTCTTTTCAATCATAATTTGCATCCCTTTTATAAAGCCTGCATCGCATTACTATTTAGCTAAAACTTTCATTGCGTGAGATTAAACAGTGGAGAGATGATTCTTTCTCCCAGCACCGTATTTATGTACCGTGTTTTACTTCTCATATTGCATGTTCTACTGCTGGGGACGAGATGTGGTGCAAAGAAATATCACTTGTGCCCTGCTTCATCTTGTAGCGAGATACGTAATATAAGCTACCCCTTTCGACTGAAAGGCGACCCAAAAGGCTACAACTGCTCTCAGTATGAGCCAGCTTGTGAAAATAACCGCACTATCTTATATCTGTATGCCGGCCACTATTATGTAAAGTCGATCTATTACAATTACTATAATAATGAAGATCTCTTTGACGGTTACATTACGGTGGCTGACGATGAACTTCAAAAGGGTAAATTGCTCATCGCTCCCTCGTTAGGAAAGAAGTCATGCGGTCAACAAGTCCAAGTTTGGACTTTCCTATTTCGTCTTTCTTTGGCAGACTGTGACTCCCAATAGAATTAGGAAAGAATAAGCTATTCTTTCTATTTTCCTTTTCTTTTATTTGCTTCCAACTCTTACATATTAGGAAAGCAAATTTCCAATATTTCCTTTTGCTCGATTTCGGACATCCGCAAATTATCAATTTGGAATATTTAAATTTTTGATTCGGGCTCAAATTCAAGATATATTTTTAATAATTTTGACACGTAGCAATTCAGGGGAAGAAAAGGAAGAAACCGAAGAAGCTCTAGCCTAGATAAGATTTAAGATGTGATAATTAAGTAATAATGGGGCTCTTGGACTCGATGGAGCTGCTACTTGGCCTGGCGAAACGAGTGCCCAGCGTGCACGAAGTTCTCGTGATTTTGTCAAAGGGCTTCGGAGCCATAGGTCAGTTGAAGCAAACAATCCAAAAAGGGGTTGTAGATCTTCAGGGGATTGGGAGTCGGAATGACTATAGATTCGGTTTGAATGGAAAAACTTATTCCTTTTTTGTTCTTCGTCTTTGGTACGCAAGAATGACTGCTTAGTTATGCGAATCATGAACTCGTGCTTGAGAGCCTCAATTTTGATAATTGGGTTTTGGTTTTTGTGCAAAGTAAATCCACCGGATCCATTTATATCTCCACATCTAAAACCAAATTAAGTAATTCAAGCACCTCTGAAATTACTTATTAGTAGGATCATTTTTGAGCGAATGAGGTAGAGATTGATTTTCTGATGTTCATTGCGTTTGACTAATCACCTGTTCTCTGTAACCAATCGATTTGCAGAAACGTTATAATTGAGTACGAGGACAGAATTCTGGAATTGGCAGATCCGATATTCGAATTGCTGTCCGAAGCTCTTGGCCTCAACCCTAGCTACCTGAAAAACATCCACTCTGGAGAGAGACACTTAGTCGTCGGCCATTACTACCCAGCGTGTCCCGAACCAGTCTTAACCCTCAGGACTAGTGATCATACCGATAGCAGCTCGCCATTCGTCTCCAAGACCAAATTGGTGGCCTCCAGGTCCGCCATCAGAACCAATGGCTCGACGTTACCCCAATCCCCAGAGCCCTCGTAATAAACTTGGGAGACATGATGCAGGTCAGTTCAGAAGAGATTCGCGGTTTCCAACTCTACTAGTTAGTTTCTCGTTTCTATGTTCATGCATGAGCCGATGCATTTGTAGCCTAATCTGTGCTTTTTTGTGTGGCTGATCTGACGAGCAGGTCCTTCAGTCAATTCAGTTACAACTGTGGAACTTCCAGTTAGCTCTTGCAACATTAATTGAGCTAAGTGAATTCTGTCTAATGAATTTTCCATCTGGGTGTTGTTTTTTCTTTACGATCTCTTGGTGTTAGCTAATTATATTGACGGCCAAGCTAGGATTTGCAAGAATGACTTGATAAAGTGTTCGCCTTTTTCAACGACTTTGATTACGTATGCTATATTTATGTGTGATCATTATTTTAGTCTTTGGTCTTCACTTTGCTATTTCCTCCTTCATCTTGCAGCTGATCTCGAACGATAAGTTCATCAGTGTCAGTCACAGAGTTCTAGCCAAGAACATCGGGCCAAGAATTTCAGTGGCGTGTTTTGTCAGGCAGCATCTCCCTCCAGAGAATACTTCAAGGTTGTTTGGCCCTATTGAGGAGCTGTTGTCAGAAGAAAATCCCCCAATTTATCGGGGAATTACGGTTAAGGACTTAGTCACTCACTATTTTGCAAAAGGACTCGATGGTGTATCTGCACTGGAAAATTTCAAGCTATGAATTATGTCGGACATGTGATGCAGAATCTATTAGTAGTGCGTTTCTAGACCGGTTGGACAGGCAGAAGTCTAAATGGAAGGTGAAACGATGATGCGACTAGAACCGGCGGACCCGGTTGACGATATCGGATCGGGCTCAAATTCGGTCGTTTAAAGTGAAACGGCGTTCTGAACAAAACTCACCGCATTTGGCTGTGACTAACGATGGATTTTAGCGATTCGAGATCGTTTACATGGGTTTTTCTATTATATATTTTTATGGGTTTTAATTTTAAGGGTAGTTTTGTAATTTTGATATTTTATGCTATATAGTCCTAGTGAGTTCGTGAATTTTCACTATTGAATGACGGTTGTTCACATTTGATCTGTGTAGTCTCTCACTACATTAACCCCCAGCAAAGCATCCGGATATGGAGGGTTTTCTATCAAAACACCTCCCCGGGATTGTAAGAGCGTCCAAAAAGTGAGCTTGTTCATTGACAACCTGGACGGCGTGGCATATACGAGCAATGATGAGATCCACGTGAATGCCACATACCTCATGGGCTTCTTAGGCGACGTGACTGGGGAGTTCACCGATTTCGTGAATATTTTCATATAATTCAGAAATTACATTGAACATGAATAAAAAATTTATAAATCACATTGAATAAATTAAAAATTTACTGAACACATTATACATTAAACTAAATTTTAGGGATCATATTAAAAAAAATAAAAAATTTAAAAATAATATTACATATTAAGTTAAAATTTAAAAATTATTTATATTATTATCCCCGAGCATTATTGTTCCAACAAAAAGTTGAAAAACAAGGGCGCAGCTTTTTCACTCCCCCACCTGCACGTTCATCTCCACGTGGCAAACTAGTGACCGTAAGATCCACAATGGCTGCGTCATCCTTAGCGCACCTGACCTCACGAAATCGCTCCGTGGTCCACGCGCACTTGCCTCCACCTCACCAATAATTCCGTCTGGTCTCTTTCCCATCTGCGAAGGATGATGAGTAAAAGACACGATTAGTGGACAAGATTTTTGAAATAGATGGTACATGAGATGAATGATTCGTAAATTTCGAAAGAAAACAAATGGGTATCTAACATGATATTAAGAACATACCGAAAAGTTACATTTAGGATCGAGACTAAATTTTGGTGATGATGACACATTTGACTGTCACACCAGGTTTGTTAGATTTATCGAAGCAAAGAAATAATTTGCTTATATAAAACCTTTATTCAAAACTTGATGAATAGAATTTTATCGTCATCAATATACTTTTCTTTTTCACTTCATCTTCACAATTTATCGAAGTGACAATTATGAAACATTGGCCTTGAAGTATAATACAACAAAGGATGCCTCCCTTAAAAGGGTTTTGATGCAATTTCGTGTACAAAAATATTCAAATCGATTCATTTTTACGATAGTAAAATTGATTCCTAGAAAGAATCAATTTGCCAAAAGACGTTAACCCTGGAAACTGGGGAGAAGTTTCCTTTCTATTAATGTGAAGGCTACGTACGAGTCAATCCACCACCGCGTTATGTGCGCTTGACTGCATGTACAACAATTTCCAAGTAATTGCCACTAACGTAATAAAACTTGTAGCTGGTCCACATCTTTAGTGTTTTTCTGCGCTTGACTTTGTTTTATTGGTTGACTTGGACATTTCGATCACCGACGACTCCAAGTCTCTGTTTTTTTTTTTTGGCTAACGACTCCAAGTCTTTTCAATCATAATTTGCATCCCTTTTATAAAGCATACATCGCGTTACTTTTTAGCTAAAACTTTCATTGCGTCAGATTAAATAGCAGAGAGATGATTCATTCTCCCAGCACCATATTTATGTGCCGTGTTTTACTTCTCACATCGCATGTTCTACTGCTGGGGACGAGATGCGGTGCGAAGAAGAACCACTTGTGCCCCGCTTCATCTTGTGGTGAGATACGTAATATAAGCTACCCCTTTCGACTGAAAGGCGACCCAAAAGGCTGCGGCGACCCTCAATTTGAGCTAGCATGTGAAAATAACCGCACTGTCTTATATCTGTATACCGGCCGGTATTATGTAAAGTCGATCTATTACGATTACTATTATAACGAAGGTTACTGCAACGGTTACATTAAGGTGGTTGATGATGGACTTCAAAGGGGTAATTGCTCATCGCTCCCTCGTTACTCATTGGCACGCTCCAACTTCAGTGACCTCAATCGATACTATCCTTTTCCGGATTCCTTGGCGATGGTGACCTTCGTGAAGTGTTCACAACCCGTTGCTTCTACTTGGTATTTCGATACTAAACCTTCTATCAAGGGAGCATACTTTGTCGACACGCCTCCCAATTCTTCCCAAACGAAGGTTTCCTCATATGCTCTACTTGGGAATGATCTAGAAGCACGGGACATCAAGGATTCTTGCACCATAACCATGATGTCATTCGCACCGTATCACGATTGGGTGGGAGATGGGGATCAGTATAATCGTGTGAGCAATCCACACAACTACAAGGACCTCCACAACATGATGGCGGAGGGATTCAATCTCACCTATTGGAGGTTGACCTCCGCACGACTAAGAAGATCTCGAATTTGCTTCTTAGATTCTAGATTCCGAAGATATCGGTGCAACCACGATTTTTTTTGTAAGCGACTTTCCCTGAAGCTTTTCTTTTTTTCTTTCTTTCTTTCTTCTTCCTCTTCCTTTTCTTAAACGCTGGTTCTGCTACATGAGATCTTACAAAAAAAAAAATTTACGAGTGGCGTGGCAAGTGTCAATCAGATATTGTAATTTGTCGGATCCAAAACATCAAGTCATTATTTCCTTTAAATATCCAATAGAGAAATTCGTCACATCATTTTAAGTAAAAAAATTAAAAGTGTTGCTCCTTTTTTTTTTTCGCAAACCATGGAGGTTTTGTGGATTTTACACTACTCCTTTATATTTGTTTGGGGGAAAATGTTAGAAATGTTAGATTTGATTGTAGCTCGTGCCCCTTGCATGGCTGCTATTTATGTGGGTGAATTAACTGCACACATATTGGATGATGTATGTAAATTAGAACTACACGCGAGTGACTGTTGAACTTGTGAAATCAATTGGTGCATCTGAGGGAGCAAAGTCGTCTTTCTTAGAGAGAAAAGATCATGCTACGGTAACATGGATTCAACAGAATATGGTTCGATCTAAGCGCTATCTAGGAGAGCGAAACTCATTGACTGTTCTTTATTCAACACTTCTCCACATTGCAACTTTTAATGAGCAAAAGTGTCTTTGCACTATACAGTGATAGTATAAATTTATCTTTGGCTTGGGTTATAGCTTAGCGTGAGTTTTTTTTTAATGTTTAATTGCTAAAATGATAGATTTAGTTCTTTATTGATTTCTCGTTAATTCTAATTAATCATTCTCAGTCATCTCGGATGAATTCTCATTTTTTTTTCTACAGATAATTCTACGCTGAGTACCAAGTATAATGTTGCGCTAAATGCAGCTGCGAATCTCGCCTTTGTCTTGGGTACGACTAGCCCTTTTTCTCCTTACAAATATGAAGGTTTCAAGTAGCACTTTGACAAAATAGAAAACTACACTAATCTATGGCCAAATTTCTCCGCAGGCCACTTCCTCGCAGCGAAGTTCACACTTGGAGCTCCATTTGTGTTGATATTTTTAATTTACAAGTGGAGGAGAAGGCACCTAGCAATGGACGAAAACATTGAAGAATTCCTGCAAGCTCATAACAACTTTTTGCCCATAAGGTACTCTTACTCATATATCAAGAAAATCACAAAAAATTTTAAACACAAATTGGGAGAAGGAGGATATGGTTCTGTGTACAAGGGAATACTTAAAAGTGGCAATGAAGTTGCTGTTAAGATTTTAAACAAACCAAAATCTAATGGCCAAGATTTTATAAGCGAAGTGGCTACTATCGGAAGGATCCATCATGTTAATGTGGTTCAACTTGTTGGTTTTTGCTTCAACAACTCTAAGCAAGCTCTCGTGTACGATTTCATGTCGAACGGGTCTTTAGATAAGCATATTTTCTCTAAAGATGGGAACTACTCTCTTGATTATGAGAAAATATATGAGATCTCTCTCGGTGTGGCTAGGGGGATAGAATATCTACATCGGGGATGCGACATGCAAATTCTACACTTTGATATCAAGCCTCATAATATTCTTCTAGATCTAAACATCACTCCCAAAGTCTCTGATTTCGGGCTTGCAAAACTTTATCCTGCGGACCACAGCATTGTATCATTGACTGCTGCAAGAGGTACCTTGGGATATATGGCTCCTGAGCTATTCTACAAGGACATTGGTGGTGTCTCTTATAAAGCTGATGTTTACAGTTTTGGGATGTTGTTGATGGAAATGGCCAATAGGAGGAGAAATCTAAATGCAAATGCTGACCGCTCAAGTCAAATTTACTTTCCTTTGTGGGTTTACGATCAACTCAACAAAGAAAATGAGATTGAAATGGGAGTAGTAGAAGAGGAAAGAGAGATAACTAGGAAGATGGTACTAGTTGCCCTTTGGTGTATTCAGTTAATCCCAAATGATCGGCCATCAATGAGCAGGGTCCTAGACATGCTTGAAGGAGATATTGATAAATTGCAACTGCCCCCGACGCTACTTTTGTATCCGTCCGACAAGCCAGTTGATGACGTCAACACTGAAATAGAACTTGAATCCTTCTTAGCTTCATCAAGTGCTCCCACAATTATCTGATTGGGACCAAGTTTTGAGTAGCAATAAGATTACGAAATCGTGGATTGTCTGATTTTCTTTTCTCCATGTATGAATAATATGCAAAATAAAGGTAGTTCCATCATAAGCATAATTGGCCATGTAATTCGTGAACCTAGATGCTTTTACCGTTTGTTAATTCCTGTGTTTCGTAGAAGAATTGCCTCATGATTACATTGCTTGTTTCCCAAGTGCTCTTGATATGACAGATCAAGCTCGTCTTGTATGGAGCAATGAGTCTGTCTCCCTTCTCTCCACCGTACAATATCAAGCTTTCTCCTTCCCGCCGAAACCTATCGCCCTTGCCCTCGACCGCTGCCTGATCACCCAACTCGATGGAGGCCACCTCCGCGGAGCAACATCCCACCTCGACCTCATGTCTCGTGATGTGTCCAATCCCGACCTCCTCACCTTCTATCTCCTCCTCAAGTCCTGCATTCACTCCTGTGCGTTGGCGAGTCCATCGCGCGCTCGATCGGTCGGTCCCAGCGGGAGCCCAACTCGGTGATTCTCAACTCGCCCATCAATCTCTACTCCAAATTCATTGACTGGGATGAGGCGGAGAGGGTTTTTAGGGACATGGATAACAAAAGGGACTTGGTTTCTTGGAGTTCCATGATCTCTTTGCTATGCCAATAATCATATGGTTGAAGATGGGGCTTTCCCTAATGATTCTGATGCGTGTGTTGGGTCATTGATTGACATGCTTGCCAAGGGAAGTGCTCATTGGGTTTCAGCTCGTAAGGTGTTTGAGGAAATGTCCGAGAGGAATGTGGTTGCTTGGGCTTATGAGGATGACCTGATCTACTCAGTTGGGTTGTCCCAAGAAAGCTGTTGATTTGTTTTAGGCTACGCTGGTGTGTGGGCCTTTGCCAAATAAATTTAAGCTCGCAGCTGTTTCGTCGGCATGTTCGGAGTCGGAGTTGCTATCGCTTGGGATGCACCCAAGTCATACGGTCTGGATTGGCTTTGGATGTCGGCGGTGGATGCAAGCTTGGCGGGCATGTACTTGAAGTGTGTAGCTAGTGGATCGCTTCATGATCCGAGAAAGGTGTTTTGATCGGATGCAAGATGAGATCTCGGACAGCGATAATCATGTTCACAAGAAAGGAAAATTGAATGAATGCCATGAGCAGGTTCATTTTGCTTCTATGGAAAATAAATGATTTGGAAAACTTTTTTCTAAAACAATCGGTTGTTTCTTCCCATCAAAGTTTGTGTCAAACTTAACGATAACAATTTATGTTTGAACGTTTTCGTAGATGATAAAAATATTTTTCGTTTATTCATTTTTATAAGCTATATAAGCGATTATTTTTAAAAAAATATTTTTAAATTCATTCATCCGCAAAACAAAAAAAGTGTCATTGTCATTTAAATTATATACTCATGAGGAGTCTACTAGAAAACTAAGTAGCACCGATACCGACACGCGACACGACATGACACGCCGACACATTATTTCTCAAAAAATGAGAATTCTGACACATTAGGACACGTTGTATATTAAATATATAATTTTATATATACATGATAAATCATTATTTTTATGATTATTTAAATCAAATTAATTTGATTCAAATCCACAAATAGATAAATAATTAAAAAAAATGAGTGTCAGACAAGTGTTGGTGTCCGACACGTGTTCAACACGACACGGAGGCCCCCAGAGAGTGTCCATGCCTCCTAGCCAAAAAATGTCCTCCACTAGTTGCCAAAACGTTCAGAGTGAGTCATAACTATTTCCACCCCACTCACGACCTGAAGGTTCAAGATTGACCAGTCTATCACCATAACCCTTTTGAGATGCCAGCAGCCAATAGATCTGTCCACAAGAAATATGTGCAGCTAAGACATACATAAGAAATACAATACAAGCCGTTCAGATATTCGTTCATGAAGCGAAACAAATCCGTAATTTCTTGAAAACAACATGTCTTTTTACCATCAGACCAATCGCCCTAGTGAAAAGAAAGTGAATGAAAAGGAAAAAACACCGCACATTGGGGTGGCTGAAAGAGGCCGATACCACTAATTAATAACTAACACAAAGCGCCGCGGTGTTCCATAATAAGTGCAGATCTAAAGGCCGGCGAAACGATAAAGTCCACATTCAATGTCAATGACGACTTTGCTTGCCATTTGTGCCCCTCTTTCAGTGCTTTGAAGCCTATTCAGTCCTGACAAATGATACGGACAGATACAAGCAATAAGGTGAGGAATGAGTTCATCTCTATGATTGAGTAGATTGAGGATCACCACTTTGAAAATCAATGGAGTAACGCTTGGCTACTTTATTACTTAAATAATTATAACGTGTGAAGGGTTTAGATGACTAAATAAGGAAAGCAGGCTGGACTCACTCACAGAATACAAGGTTTTGATGGGGGCCACCGATTTCATACGGAGGGTCTTTCATCAGAACAACTCCGGGGATTGTAAGAGCGTCCAAAAAGTAAGCTTCTTCATTGACAGCATGGACGGTGTGGCGTATACAAGCAATGACGAGGTCCACATGAGCGCCACGTACCTCGGGGGCTTCTTAGCAGGACGGGGGAGTTTACAGGGGTCATGTACCATGAGATGGCGCAGGTGTGGCGGTGGAACGGGGACGGGCGGGCTCATCGAGGGGATCACGGATTTCGTGAGGCTCAAGTCGGGGATAGGTGGGACCAGGGCTACGATTGCACGGCGCGGTTTCTTGACTATTGCAATGGCCTCAGAAACGGTTTCGTGGCCGAGCTGAACAAGAAGATGAGGACTGCTTATAGTGATAGCTACTTTGTTGACCTGCTAGGCAAGAGCGTTGACCAGCTCTGGAAGGACTACAAGGTCTGAAAAGAGAGAGAACAGAGAGAAGAAGAAAGAAGAATGTGGGACCTGCAAGGAAAGAAAAGGAAGCAGTCAAACCAAAAGAGGGACAGCAGGGGTAATATGGAAAAACACCGTAAAAAAGGAGTGTTGAAGCTAAAATTGATGTGGAAATAGCGCGGGCCAGTGTTAAAATACTTCTTTGGATAAGACGGCGCAAGCAGTACAGCTCTATGGGTGATATCTTCAGAGCTTCCTCGCCACAAATGAACCTTCTGTTTTTACGTTCACCGGAGTCCATATCCATTCCTTCATGTTGGTCCAATGAAGTACTAGGCAAGTCTTTATCCTTTGAGCTATCTGCAAATCAAAGTTGAAAGTCATATAAAGAAGCACATACATGCTGCAGATTTCTATATCGGCATAGAAATCATATTGCATTGCGCAGCCCGTGTATAAAAAATATAAGCTCTCTTTTTTTGGTCGAAATAAAAAAAAAAGATAAAAAAAGTGATGCTTCCACAAACTCTGTAGGTCATTTAGCAACCTTGACTATTCATAAAATGCCCAAGACCTTTGCTCTAGCTGAGAGCCAACTTCGCATATCCTTGAATAGCAAGAAAAAAATGAAAGCAACCCATTTCCATGTCAACTCCACACATCCTTAAACAAACCAAGGCACCGTGCACCCAACAGAACAATTTCAGTAGACGGACTACAGGCTAGGGGCGTTGAAGCTGGATGCTTCTGCTCGAAAACATAAGCTGGTACAGCCTCTTCTGTACAGGAGGCAGAACTATACAGTATGCTCATTGAGAAATAATCAGAACAAGCATTTGCGTGTATAATCAGCTTCGGACATGATTGAAGGTCGACGGTCAGAAGTTCCTAACATTGACAGAATCCACCATCCTAAATTCCGCTAGAAATGTTATAGCATGCAATCTTTTGCATCTTGTCTCAATCAATGAGAAGATTCAGCAAGATGATGCTTGATAATTGATCATTTTCACAGACGGGAACCTCGGAGGTGGTATTTCCGTTCTTTTTTGGTAGAAAAAAGGATGTTCCTTGACAGTTGACTTTGCGCATGTTCTAGCGGTAGCAGTACCAAACTTTTGCACCAGAGTTGATACAGAATACCAATACCCTTTATTGTATTCTCCGGGATTCCGTCCAATCATACTTTTACAGCAGCTCTGGTTTAGTTTTCTGATGCATCGCAATATCTATGGCAGAGAAATGCGGATGGAGCATTCAAAGCATGTGATGAGAGTGTGGAAAAGGACAGGCGATCATGTGCCACTACTATCCGCCATGCCCACAGCCCAAGCTGACCCCGGGTGTGACAAAGCATTCAGACAATGACTTCCTCACAATTCTCCTCCAAGATCAAATTGGTGGACTTCAATTGCTTCATGATAACCAGTGGATCGACGTTCCTCCAAAACCTGGAGCGCTAGTGATCAACATTGAAGATATTTTGTAGGTAAGTAGCTTTGGCCAGATATCATTGTTCATCTATGAATTTTTCTGAAACCGTGTTTTGATTGGTCAACACATTGCGATCCTCTTCTCGCCCACATTACTGTACTTTCTCATATGCTAAGTTAGTAAAAGAGCTTGACGCAGAGAGAAGCGTAAATTTGGAACAACTCCAAAGAACTCGAAATTTTTATTCAATGATACTGTGTTCTTGATTACAAGACATACATCTTATATATAGAGATAGGACTCCTAATATTAATGGAAACCGAATAATTAAAGAAACTGCTTAAATGATAATATAGGAAACTGCTTGACTGGTAATATAGAAAACTGCCTAAATAATAATATAGGAAACTACTTGACTGGTAATATAGGAAATTGCCTAAATAATAATATAGGAAACTTCTTGAATGGTTATTTTCCCCAAAATCAGAAAAACTGTCGAGATTTCCGGCGATTACGGCGATCACATTCTTCAAGATAATCACAGACTAACCGTTCTACATCATTCCCTCCCTCTTCGGAAAAACTCGCCCTCGAGTTATGATCAGGATAGAGGGGTGTATCGGAAGCATGATACTCAAATAAGTCTACCACATTAAATGTAGGGGAAATGTTGAGATCACCAGGAAGGTCAACTACATAGGCATTGTCGTTGATCTTCTTCAGGATGCGGCAAGGACCAATCTTCTTGTGCTTCAGTTTATTATAGGTACCGACAGGAAAACGTTCCTTTCGCAGAAAAACCATTACCTCATCGCCCACCTCAAAAATTTTCGAATGTCGCCGTTTGTCAGCATCTTCCTTATACTTTGAATTAGAAGCAGCCAATTGACTAGCAATAGCAGCTTGGACTTCATTAATTATGGTCGCCAAATTCTCCGCCGCGACACTATAGCCAAGAATCTTGGGCAAGGGAACCAAATCCAGAGTATGTTGTGGTGTACGCCCATAAACGACATGAAAGGGAGATGTACCGGTAGAGCGGTTAACCGAATTGTTGAAGGCAAACTCAGCAGGAGCAAGATATCGGTCCCACTGCTTAGGCATATCACTACAGAGGCAGCGAATGATATCTGCCATAGTACGATTCACAACTTCTGTTTGACCATCTGTTTGGGGATGGAAAGAACTACTATACTGTAAATCAGTCCCATGGAGACGGACTACTTCGTGTCAAAAATGGCTCAAAAATTTCGTGTCACGATCGGAAGTGATTGTCTTCGGCACACCATGGAGACGGACTACTTCACGAAAGAATAAACTTGCCACATGCGAAGCATCCGAAGTTTTCTTACAAGGGATGAAGTGCACCATCTTCGAAAACCGGTCAACCACCACGAAAACAGAATCTAAACTCTGTTGAGTACGAGGAAGTCCCAACACGAAGTCCATCGATATGTCTACCCAAGGACCCGAAGGAATAGGCAATGGGGTATAAAGACCAGTATTCTGAGAGTGGCCCTTAGCGGTTTGGCAAATGTAGCATTTACTGACAAATCGCCCCACGTCTCGCTTTAGTTGAGGCCAATAGTACCGCTCCTCCACTAAGGCTACAGTTTTATCTCGCCCCAAATGTCCGCCGAGAGTACCACCATGAAGCTCTTGAATGAGTTGTTCACGCAAGGAACCGCGGGGAATGCATAATCTATTGCCAAAGAACAAGAATTTTTCTTGAATTATCATATCGCCATGACAACCTGTTTCAGAACACTTCTTCCATATCTCACCAAAATCATCATCCTCAGGATAAAGAGAGCATAGATGATCAAAACCGACAACATCAGTGCGCATGGTCACGAGTGTGGCAACACGTCGACTTAGCGCATCTGCCACTTTATTTAAATGGCCTGCTTTGTGACGAAGCACAAAATTAAATTGCTCCAAAAAAGAAATCCATCGTGCATGCATTCGATTTAAGTGCTTCTGACTCTTGATATATTTAAGAGCCTGATGATCAGTGTTAAGAACAAATTCCTGCTGATAAAGATAGGACTGCCAATGCTTTATAGCTCGCACGACAGCATAATATTCCTGCTCATACGTCGACCAACGCCGGCGAACTTCATTAAGTTTTTCACTAAAGAAGGCTATAGGCTTACCTTCTTGGGAAAGGACAGCGCCAATCCCAACGCCAGAAGCATCACAATGCAGCTCGAACACTTTCTCAAAGTCAGGGAGCATCAATACCGGCGCCGTGGAGAGTTTTTCTTTAATAAGAGCAAAACTAGCCGAAGCTTCTTCTCCCCAATGGAATTTGTCCTTCTTTATACAATCAGTGATCGGGGCCATAATAGTACTGAAATCTCGAATGAAACGCCTATAGAATGTTGCAAGACCATGAAAACTTCGAGCCTCGCCAACATTCTTTGGGACTGGCCAATTGCGAATCACGACCACCTTATCTGCATCAACGTGAAGTCCATCCGCACCAACAACAAAACCCAAAAACAAGAGGCGTTCTGTCATGAAACTGCACTTTTTCATATTAATGAACAATTTATTTTGCTGCAAGGCTAGTAGGACATCCCTCAAGTGCTCCATGTGTTGACGCCCATCTGGACTATATATGAGTATATCATCAAAGAAAACTACCACAAACTTGCCAATGAAAGGTTTGAGAACTTGGGTCATCAAACGCATGAAAGTACTAGGCGCGTTAGAGAGTCCAAATGGCATGACAAGCCATTCATACAAATCCGCACTTGTCTTGAAGGCCGTTTTCCATTCGTCGCCAGGACGGATGCGAACTTGGTGGTATCCGCTTCGAAGGTCGATCTTCGTAAAAATCCGTGATCCAACAAGTCTATCTAGCATATCATCAAGTCGTGGAATCGGAAACCTATACTTGACAGTAATCCGGTTAATGGCACGACTGTCTACACACATACGCATGGTGCCGTCTTTCTTTGGCGTGAGAAGCGCAGGAACTGCACATGGACTTTTGCTTTCACGCAAGAAGCCCTTTCGAAGGAGCTCTCCTACCTGCTCTTGTAGAATCTGATTCTCCTTCGGATTCATTCGATAATGCGGCAAATTAGGAAGACTAGCACCTGGAAGGAAATCAATCTCATGCTGGATATCCCTCAAAGGAGGTAATCCGTCAGGTAAATCCTCAGGCATAACATCACTGAATACCTTTAATAAGGGCTTAAGAATGTTAGGAACACAAACCACAACTTGCTGGTCGCTCTTGTCCATAATCATATACATCCCTTCACGCTTTCGGATGTTCATCATAACCCCTGCATTCTGCTTCTTCATAATCTAAGGGGAATTACTCTTTGGTTTCAAAGTAATTTTAGTCCTTTTCCACACAAAAAGAATACGTATTCTCCCTAGCTCGGTGTGTAGCATCAACATCATATTGCCATGGTCGACCCAGTAAAACATGACACGCATCCATCTCCACAACATCACAGACAATAGTATCTTGATATGATTTTCCAATCGAAATAGGTAAACGGCATAATTGGTTTACCTTAAGTTCTGCTCCCTTACGTATCCACCCGATCGTGTAGGGCGCGGGATGCGGCTCCGTCTTTAGTTGCAAGTGATCCACCAAGGCCTTTGACACTATGTTCTCGCAACTTCTGCTGTTAATAATGATATCGCATACTTTGCCATTGACAGTACAGCAAGCGCGGAAAAGCTGATTCTGCTGGGTATCTTCTATCCGCGGAGCAAACAATAGACGACGTACTACACAATTAACTTGCTCGCCCACTTCATCTTCTACTCCCACTTCTTCTTCCTTTTCCCAATCTTCCTCATAGACATCTTCGTCATGTTCAACGATATTGGCCATTCTACGACGAGGACAATCGCTGGAACGATGGCCCAACTCGTTACACTTGTAGCACTTGATCGGTTGGGGTTTGGCATATGGATTCTGGGTATTCTGATTGGGAGTGCGATTGCTTGCTGCGACTGCTTCCTTAGGCATCCCCGTAGTACTCCCTGGAACTCTGCTTGAATCAGGGATTTGTTGACTAGAAGAACTTGTAACATCAAACTGCCTTCCTTTTGCGAATGACCCACGATCCAAATAATTTCTACCACGAGTACTAGAGCTAGTCCTCTCCAATTGCATCTCAATTTTTCGCGCCATATCCTGGGCATCTTCGATAGAAAAGAGTCAATGCAAAGAAACCCGATCCTGGATATTAAGTCGCAAACCATTAATGTATCTAGCAGTTTGTTGTGCCTCGGACTCATCCAGGTTATTGCGAGCGGAAAGTCGAAGAAAGTCTTCCGTATAAACTTGGACCGATCTATTCGATTGTCGGCAATTCTGGAATTGCTGAAATAACATCTGCTCATAGTCCGTTGGGAGGAACCTCTTCTTCAATTTCTGTTTCATCTGATCCCAAGATCGAATAGGAGCCTTGCCTTGTCGACGTCGCGTCAATTGAGTTTGTTCCCACCAAGCTGAAGCGCCACCCTTCAACTTGTACGCCACAAGTTTCACTTGGCGATCCTCGTCAATATCCATAGCGTCGAAGAATTTTTCGACCTCCCAAAGCCAATCAAGGAAATCTTCAATATCCAAATTCCCATTGAAAGTAGGGAGATCTACCTTTAGTTGATACTGCTCAGGATCTCGTCGATATCCTCCCTGACGTCGATTCCCACGAACATGCTCCTCTTGGACTCCCCTGTATCGGCGACCACCACGAATCTGCATCTCCTGGAAATTTTCATCTTCGTCTTCCGTATCCTCGACATAGTCTTGATGCCTATGTCGAGGAATTCCTCCACGCCCTATAGCATCTTCGGGATCACGAGCGACAGGATTTCGCTCGGCTAGAAGAGCACCAGGTGCATGGTTTGTAGACAAACGCTGGATGGCATCAAGGATCTCTTGAAACCTCCGATCGGTTTGAGCCACGAACTGATTGAACTCAGCCCGCGTAATAGGCTCGTTCTCACGGCCCTCAGCAGCGGGGAGATTGACATTCACGTTATTCACCATCGTCACAGGAGAATCCTGCTCTGATACCAAATGACGCAGAGAGAAGCGTAAATTTGAAACAACTCCAAAGAACTCGAAATTTTTATTCAATGATACTGTGTTCTTGATTACAAGACAGACATCTTATATATAGAGATAGGACTCCTAATATTAATGAAAACCGAATAATTAAAGAAACTGCCTAAATGATAATATAGGAAACTGCTTGACTGGTAATATAGAAAACTGCCTAAATAATAATATAGGAAACTGCTTGACTGGTAATATAGGACACTGCCTAAATAATAATATAGGAAACTTCTTGAATGGTTATTTTCCCCAAAATCAGAAAAACTGTCGAGATTTCCGGCGATTACGGCGATCACATTCTTCAAGATAATCACAGGCTAACCGTTCTACATCAGAGCTCTTGAGAATCCAGGAATTAAAATACCATGGCATCTTCCCTGTAACAATAGCATTATGTCTTCACAATCTGCACTTTTCTTTGATAAGACAAATCCACGTTTACCATTCCCAAATGCCTTGTGCATCAAGTATCCTAACAGAGCTATTTGATTCATCCAAACTTGATTCTAACTTTGTTAAATCATGCTAGCCTCACATTGAAGGGTTCAAAATTGTCTGAATGACACAGATGTACATTGAAAACAATGTTTTTGACAAGAGTGGACAATGTCGGTACTACATATTCTGCAATTTTTATATTTATCAACATTAAGACCGGTTCTAGATATTCACAGCTCTTAACAAATGACCCATTTAAGAGTGTCAAGCATCGAGTCATGGCAAACAAGGGAGGCCCAAGAGTGTCGGTGGCGTGCTTCTTCGGCAACACTGCTCGGCCATCTTTAAGGCTGCATGACCCATCAAGGAATTGGCATCAGCAGACAACCCACCAATCTACAAGGAGACCAGGCTTCTAAACTACACTGCCCATTACATTTCCAAAGGCCTAGATGGAGCTTCTGCACTTCCTGATTTCAAGTTGTAGACCATGTAAATTTATTAATCTGGTCTCATCGATGTCTGTATTTAAAGATAAAAGTCTGTCGTCTATGCACAACTCGGTCACCGCTCGGTCACTGACGATTATATTGCTTCAATTGAGGAGCACCAATGCAACTCTCTAAAACCAAGATCATTTTCTAAGCAAAACCAAAACCAAAAAGAGAACACAAAATGGAGGGAGAGGAAGATTAACAGATGCCCCTTTAAAATTGAAAGAAAGTTGCTATCTCTAGATGAAACTGTGTTGGATACTCGTATGGTAGTTAAAACACTAATCTACCGCAAGAAAAAATTGAGCTTTCGGGAACATTTCTGTTTGATTCAGCTTCGAATTTCGACTTTGTATATTGGCAGCATGGATAAAAAGTGGAACTCTTGCTAGTCTCCAACTCGCTCGTCGACAATAACCAGAATCATTCGCAAGGCAAAAATTTATGTACACTCAGATTTTCTATGAAACAGTAGGTTTCCATTACGAACGCGACGATATCTAAAACCCAATTAATATAATCGAATCAGCATCACATTAAGATGATGCAACGATTAATCCAAGTGTCTGTTTTCACTTTTGGCTTGTTAAGGAGTCATGAATCACATGCTGGTGGAGTCTTACGATGTTGTGATTCATAGTATTATTGCCATATGAGACCAGACTTCTGCATGAACTGGAAACTAAACTTGATTCTCTTGATGGGATATGAATATAAAGATTATACGAGATTGTTTATTGACCTGGATTTTAATGTCCATTATACAATCCTTGTTTATTGCCTAACGTTTGTAACTTTGTGCAAGCCTGCACGGATCTCGAGGATTAAGATCGTGGGCACCTCGATATCAATGTCATCGAGGATTCGAGTAACATAGCGTTTTGATTCTCACCACTGACGAACCGGCTTTACTTAAATGGAGCATCATTCGTTTAAAAGCTTTCACCGGAAAAAACAGCATCTAGATTAAAGCCCTGGAACTAGCGTCCCTTTATGGAGTCATCCATGGCTTTAATGTTGATCCAGTAACGTACTAGGAAGATGATATGCAATAGGAATTAGAGTATCCATGTGAACGTTCCTTATATTTTTTTTATATATTTTTTAAACATATAACTCCTTAAATCTCGCAGGTAAAGTAGATCTTGAAAAGTACTATGATTGAATCTAAGATGGGATTCCCCCAGTCACCCACGCAACATCAGAACATGGGATCTTTCTCAACAGCGAGGCTGGAAGACGATGGAGATTCTATCTTGGGCTCTTACTCTTCATGGCTAGTAAGCACACTGCAACGATGAAAACCACGTACCACATTGAACTGCAGTATCCTCCTTATCTTTTCATTTCTGAACTTCTTGTGATGCTTGTGTTCTTTCACAGTACTTCATTTTTTATTGAGCATATGTTCATGTTAATCAAGAGGCGAGGTTTTTAATACATTATGCAGAGAAAGCAACCGTCTGCCTTGTGCGCATTTGAAGGAATTATGAAGAAAGCCAAAGGTAAAGAGATCGCGGTGTTCTTGGACTATGATGGCACTCTCTCTCAGATTGTAGACAACCCTGATCAGGCGTACATGACAGAAAAGGTGCGTCTGCTCTCCTTCATAGGATTGAATTTCCGAATTCTAGTCCTTATGATAGGGAATCGCCAAGCGTTCATTGATGCAATATAAAACATAGCAAACCAAGTGGAAGCAATTGACTATCGAGTTTCAGTTTTCTCACATCAAACTCACAAAAATCACTTGGTTTCCATAGGGCACATGTAGTTAAAACACCTTCTCATTCAGCGCAAACTGCTTATAGACAAATATGACAAATACTGAGGTGTGTGTATGACCGACTTAAAATGCAGATGCGTTGTGCCGTACGCGAAGTTGTAGACCGTTTTCCCACTGCAACTGTTAGTGGAAGGTGTCGCGACAAGGTATGCTCATTTCTGTGTTCTCATGATTCACGCATTCTGCCGCTTTTTCATCGGGTACAGTTTAGGAAACCACGCATCAGGAACCTGTAGATTCGTCCCGCTTTTCTTTAGCTAAACAAGAAAAGTTTGGACACTTTGTTTAGGTCCTCCAAAGAATCATGAGCTAATGGCTTTCTCCTTCCGTTTTTACGGACCGCATAATTCTAAAGTCAAAACGGGAGCCTCGCAACGGATGCCGTTGTGCGCTTCTCTTCTCTCAGCTATAAAGAAGCTGCTCATCAGATCATGCATTGTAATGTCTCCATAACACTCAATTCATAATCCGAACTCATCTCCAACAAATATACATTCACACTGAAAATTGAATTGCAGTAGAGAGAGAGAGAGAGAGAGAGAGAGAGAGAGGAACAATGCCTACCATCATCGATTTGGCCTCCGACTCCGGTGAGCTGCGCCACGACGGAGCGAGCAACGACTCGAAAGCCGGCGTCAAAGGCCCCTCCTCGAAGGCCGAAATCGCCGAAATCCCCCAGAATCTCTTCATCCGACCGGACGAGACATCCGAGGGCAGCTCCGAATCAAGCGGCGGATCCGAGAATCTCAGCTCGCCCCCGATCATCGACCTCGGCGGAATCGACCGCGACTTGGCAAAGAGGAAGGGAGGAGGCGGCGATCGAGAGGGTGCGACGCGCGTCGGAGACGCTGGGGGGTCCTTCCAGGTGGCGAGTCGCGGAGTTCCGGCGGCCGGTGATGGAGGAGATGGGAGGAGGGGGGGTGAGGAGGTTCTAAGGGCAAGACGACGAGGCAAAGGGGGTGGGGGGTGTTGTACACGCGCGACAAGACGAGGAAGGAAGGTGGTGTGCAAAGAGCAATTTCGACACTGTACACGGCGTCGGTGGGGAACTGGGGGGACGCTTTTCTTCTTTTGATAAGAACGCACTGCAAATACTATGGTGGAAGAGGAATTAGTTAAATAATAAAAGACGGTAAAATAGTTGAAAGGAACACCTGATATATTTATATTGGTGATGATAAGTCTTTTCTCGTACCTCTACCATTCTCATAGTTACGATCGGTCCTCTCAATCGATGACCAGAACGTGCGCAATCTCTGGCAAATCTTCACGGCCATCTGTTAGCCACCACCCTTTTAGAGCATCACAGTAACGGATACTCAATTTCGCCAAACGTGTGAGGTTGCGCATCTCCAATGGCAAACACTTTAATTTCGGACATCCAAATAATACAAGCTTTTCAAGCGAAGAGAAATTTTCAATCCATTTCGGCAAACTCTCCAGATCCCGACAGTAAGAAATCTCGAGAGATTGTAGAGTCTTGACATGTTGAATCCCCCGGGTAATTCCGTCAAAGCATGAGGATTAAAGATTTCAAGAACACGAAGTTTCGTAAGGAATCGCCATCGGATGCCGTGCTCGTCTTCTTCGCACAATGAATCAAATCCTTCAACACGCGAAATGGTGAGTTTCTGGAGCGAGGGAAGGTGCTGCATGCCAGAGAGACTCCTTAGTTGGCAATCGGCAAGGCGCAAGGACTCGAGATTACTAGCCAATTGGAATAGAGTCTCGAGCTTCGAGGGCTCCAGATCACCACCACCAACAAGACGTAGATGCTTTAGTTGAGAGAAAGGGATGAATGTGGATCCCATTGCTGCTTCAGATGGGCAATTTGGATTGGCCAACATTTTCATTCCATCTATGTCCAACTCTTGCACCTGGGGGAATGGTGCCACGTCATTCAAGTGGGGACAGCGGAATATTGTCACAAACCGAAGTTTTTGGAACGATGACCGTGAATTGTCTGGCCGATGCTTTTTGTCTGCTCCTATTAGTTGCCTTCTTCCCAACCATCCTTTCAGGTTTCTGCAATAGGAGAGGTACAGTATTTCAAGAGATGGGAAGAAGGGGCGTGTAGTATTAGATTGCTCCAGGTCACTTGTCTGCTGAAGGAACTCCAACGCAGGCAAAAAAACGAGAATCAACATCTTTAGGGAAGGGAGTTCACTCAAGGGTGGTAGGTGGCTCAGTGATTTACACTGTTGAATTGAGAGGTATCTAAGATTGACCAATTTCCTCAAATCTCTTGGAAATGTTTTAAGGTTCTCACAACTATAAAGTTCAAGGATTTGCAAGTTCACCAAATCCATGATTGAATCCGGCAAACTCTGCATAGATTGGTTTCCAAAAATCCTAAGAAACCTTAAGTGTTTCGACTTTTTAAAAGAGGAAGGAGGGAGAGGAATATTTGTCTGATCCAAAACTAACGCTCGACAGTGTCCACACTCGGACAAAACTTTGGAAGAGTTGAGTGAAGAGGAATTACAGATAAACGTCCGCAATTTGGATATTTTGAGCAAGGACACCATTTTCTCTTCAGAGGAAATCTTTGAAATAAAGGCATGTCGAATTCTTTCATCATTATCTCCTCCGCTAAAATTAACAGTCTTGCATTCACCTCCCCCAACTTTTTGGGCAAGATCATGCATGAGATCATGCATCTTGAAAGCCACGACCTCACCAACGTCGTTTGTGTCTTCAACATCGAGGAATGACCTACCTAATAGTTCTTCCAAGTAATTGTTAGCGACCTCTTCAAGGTCATCCTCCCTGCTATGGGACTCAATAAAGCCTTGAGCCACCCAAAGTTGTTTCATCACCTGTTTATCATAGACATAGTCTTTCGGAAACAATGAGCAATATACAAAACAATGTTTCAAGCATGACGGGAGACGATCGTAACTGAAATTGAGGGCTTGCATAATTCCATCATCAACCTCATCAATTTCTGGTATTTCTGGAAATTCGTGCACTTTGTAACGGAGCCATCCATCTTTCTTTTCGTCGTACAGAAGGCATCCAATAGTTCTAATGGCAAGGGGAATCCCGGCGCATTTTTTAACTATATCTCGACCTATGTCCTCCAGTTCTGGGTCTACCCCATCTCCAAAAGCCATTCTCCTGAATAAGTTCCACGACTCATTTTCAGCTAGGCCACGTAGATCATGGATAACTGATTTCTTATCCACGACCCTTGCAACTTTGTGGCTGCGAGTGGTTACAAGTATCTTGCTTCCCGGTAAACCACCCTCTAGCCATTCTCCAAGCTCGAACCATTTATGCCGAACTTCATTCCACAAGTCATCCAAAACAAGCAAGTATTTCTTCCTAGATAGAGTCTCACGAAGAAGACTCGGCAACTGGTCTTTAGGCTTGTTCTCAACATCTTCCAATAACTTTTGAATCTCATCATCATGTCCTCGACAGTCTTGTTTTGCAGATTTAAGAATTTCTTTGAAAATCAGATCCACATCAAAGACATCAGATACACAAACCCACATCTTAAGCCCGAAATGTCCTTTCACCTCCCCATCGTTGTATACTAGTCGTGCAAGTGCGGTTTTTCCAAGACCTCCTTTACCGACGATGGAAACCACGGACACAGTGTTGCTAGAGGAGGAAGTAAACAAAATTTGTTTGATCTTTTCTTTGTCCTCTTCCCTACCAATTATTTTAGTGTCAGGTGCGAGAAATTCAGGTTTCTTTCGTCTTCCGGTGGCCATTTTTTCCTCACTCGGAAGATGCTTAAAGTTGAAATTATTATTATATGCGAATTCATCCAGCTTCTTCCTAAGTTGCCGAATCTGATTAGCCACGTTGAAGCCGTGCGCAAGCTGATTTGATTCGGAGAAGAAAAGGCATACCTCTTTCATCATCTCGTTCCCAGCCATAGCTTGTCGCCTCAGGTCTTCGGTCGAGATGTCGTCGAACAAGTCCTGTGCGTCGTACAGCACATCCTTGAGTCTCTTGACCCAGCGCTCGACCTGTTTGTCCTGCCATTGCTGCTTCTCGGCATCCGGAAGCGCAAGCTGGATGTTCTCGACAGTTTCCCTAAGACTATGGAGCTCGCCCTCTCCACAGCAGAACAATTGGATCATTTGAGAAGCGTAGGCGCCTCCAGGTTTCGCAATTTGGGAGCCGATGCTTTCCATTATGCCAGTGGCAATGCTGTAGAGCACTGACTCCGCCATTTCCAAAGGCAAAAGCAGGGGTCGAGAAGGCTGCGGGGCTGATGCTTTTGTTGAGAGATAATAGTTTAGTGGTGCCTCATGATCAACTTCATGTACGAATATATAGCAAGGCCTAACGGCATCTCCATGTTAGTTCTTGTTCAGTCACTGTTATAAATTCAGTGGGAATGGATTTGACCAATGAGAAGATAAGCATTTATGTGCAAATGTTAGGCGGCGTGAAAGGCGCGTGGGGTAAAAAACAAAAAACGAAAAAAGAGGCGCGTGGGGTCCAGAAAAAAAAGGGACTAAAGAAAGAAAGACGAAAGACCAAAAGCCTATAGGTCTAAAAAGCAGGTTGCCCCGTATGTTTAGAGAAAATTTTCTAGTTTTTTGTTTTCAATTTCGTTTGAACGTGAAAACAGTATTGAAAAAAAAGCCTTCGGTCACGTATTGAGAGTAGTTTCCAAAGGAAAACCCAAAATTGTTTAAATAATTCTAGAGTTGATGAGCAGAAGGTCACGAGAGATTGCTGAAAAAGACTCTCAAGTATTGATATTGGTCAAGAAATTTTTTGTGAATGCACTTCATACGATGAGCTATTGGGTAATTAGATTTCCATCATGATCAGATGTCGAACTCTGGAAAGAGTCTAGCCATGTAACTTTGTTGATTATTCTAGGGCTAATACCACGAAAAATCCTAAAGTGGTACATTTATGAAAAATTTATTCCAAATTAATTTTTTGATCACGAAAAACCCCAAACCGCTACACTTGTGACAAATTTACTTTTCGTTAAATTGGATTAATACTACAAAAAATCATAAATTGATAAATATGTTACAAAAAGAGGGGTAAAGTCCTAAACTGGTATATTTGTCAGCTGTTATGCGTCATCTAACTCAGCAATTTGACAATAAAATTTAATGGAAACTAACATAGGGAAAATTTATCACAGGTGTACTGGTTTGGGGTTTTTTGTAATAAAAAAATTAGTTTGTGGTGAATTTGTTACATGTATACTAATTTGGAGAGTTTTTTGTGGTAAACTAATGGAAGGTAAATTTTGTTCAAACGGGTGATAGTAATATCAATGAGAGGACAAGAAAGCTTATATTCCTTTGTTATGGACAAGGTGAGCAAGAATAAGTATACGATGCACGAAATTATATTCACATATTGTTAGTAGATAAGTTAGATTCTCCGTTACGCTACTTCTGGATAGAAGTGATTGTGAATGTGGCGATGTTTAGGTGGATGCGTAGCTGAAGAGAATTATTGGTAGTCGATGATGAAGTTCCCTAACAATGCCCATGGCAATCGCAAAGTTCACGGGGCAATCGCAAAGTTGTCCGGACTTCCCTTTCAGTCAATCTCCATAGTGGGAATGGAAATTGACCAATAAGAAGATAAAGCTTGTGGAAGGTGTGAAAGAAAGACACATGGGGTCCAGGAAAAAGAGAGGAAGGACTCGATAAGAAGACAAGTGTGTGCAAAAACAGGCTTATGATCTTGCTTGGGGATAGACCCAAAGAAGGGAAAGCCACCTGTAGCAACCGTTGTGCAAGTGAAAATGATTTAAAACTTCAGCATCTGGTGCTGTCTGGTAGACGCATAAGTGTATTCAGACCCATCAAGACCAGCAATCATTGTCTACAAGTGCAGTTTTCAATATCCAGTAGCGAAATGCTCCTACGAAATTAGAATATCGCGCAAGCCATAATGAGAGCATATCGGCTGGCCAGTTTAATTGGGAGTAGCCATGAGCCCTAGTTGTTTTTACTTTTCAAGAATTCATTTAATGTGTTGCTTGTGCTTGGACATAGTAAGAGTCCTTGTTACTTCTGTTGCTTCTACCGACATGGATTCCGTTCTGAAACCAGTCGATACGATGTATCCAAGCATCTCAGCCAATATCAAGAATTCCTAATATCTGTTTAAGAACAAAGCATGCCGCAGTAAAAAAGGAATACTTAACCAGTCAAAACACTCGTGACAATATTCTTTCAAAAGCTAGTGTTATATCAGATTTTGACCAAACAATTTTCGTGGATTGCACTCCAAATTAATAGCTTCATGACCACTTGAGAAAGGCACTCACATCAACGTACAAACACACAGCTGTCCATGAAAACTCCATTTGTGGCTGGCATGGATGGAATAGAAATACAAGTGGGCAATGCTATGTCGTGGATAGCTTGATATGCCCGAAATCGATAGGCTTCCCCTGGCTAGTCTATCTCATGGCTTGACTGCAAGGCAAAAGCAAAGGACGTTGCCCTGTTTGGTTAGAGAAATTGCCCCCTTCTTTGTTTTCATTTTCGTGAAATTAGTATGTTAAGAAGCGTTTGGTTGCGTACTCATAACTGTTTCCAAAAAAAGTAGTTTTCAAAATAGTTTAAGTGATTGTATAGTTGATAAGCAGAACACTATGAGAGATAACCAAAAAATTGCTCTCTAGTGCTAATATGATTAGAAGATTCCGAGCGGATGCACTTTATATGATGAGATACTGATACATAGATTTTTATCGACTATGATTGCATATCAATCTACCGAAAATGTTTGTCAAAAAACGATGCAGCAAAAGCAAAGCAAGTAACCTTGTTTCGTTAGAAATCCGGACACTTGTGTGGTGTCAGATTGACGAATACGTGTGGAATGGACATACATTGAGCGGAGGGTTGAAATGAATCCTTACGAGGTACATTGCTGCTGTTAAATACATTTCCACAAGCCTGAGCCTTGCTTGTTTGGTCTGTCTTGTGCACTTGATATGTCGAAAATTTGTCAATCCTAAACGCACATCATCATGGCTCCATAATTTATCATCAAGAAATAATTTCATATCAGTAACAAGAATTCATACTTTCATATAAATTAAATTTGGCATATTTGGGATGATTTTGTTCAACTCCCGCACACTATAAGCATTATGATCACCGGTGGTATTTATGTTATTTTCATATATGAATTCAAAGAAAATTAAAATCTAAGTGATGACAATAATGTTAATAAATTGTAAACATCAAATATGTTAGAACTCAGGCCGGCGAGGGCGTCAATGGCGGCTTTTGAATGAACCCATAAAATCAGCAATAGGAAGAATCGAACTCAAATCCTTGCAGCCAACAGCCTTCTCTCCTTTTGTATGCTTCGCGTTGAGCATTTCTACCCTTGGAGTTGTCGATTCTTTTTGAGCTGCGACTGGAGGAACGGGATTGACAAATTAGAAGACAAAAGCATGTGGAAATGTTAGGTGGGTGTGAAAGACCCAAAAATTGTGGTCCTATCGACCACAATAGATGTTGCACCAGTGTCCACACACACTATAAGAACCTTGTAAGGTTTCATTCTTTGAAGGCGACACTGATTTGCACTACCGAGATGATTTCCAAGTCTCGCGTGATATATAATTGCGATGCGTAACTATGGGGAGGGCGACTGGACATGAAATGCTGAAATTATCAAAAGCCTCTATGAGGTTTGCTTTTGGATTCAACGTATAGACACACACAGCTATCCATGAAAACTCTATTTGTGGCTAGCATGGATGGAGTACGAACACAAGTGGGCACAGCTAATGTCGTGCATCACTTTTGGAAGTGTCTCAATCGCCTGAGCTGCACGAAATCGACTGGTCTAAATAATATGATTTGACAATGCGGTAAAAACAACGCAGGTTGCCTTGTTTGTTTAGCAAAAATCTTCCAATTTATTTTGTTTTCATTTTCATTTGAACATGAAAGTAGCATGTAAAAAGGTCTCCAAAATTGTTTAAGCAGTTGTAAAGTTGACGAATGGAATGTTACAACGGATGATCAATAAAATAATCTCTAGTGTTATAATGATTAGAAGATTCCTAGTGGATGTACTTATTACGGCGAACTATCTGATAAAAATAGATTTTCATCGATTGTAATTGTAATTGGATGTCGAACCCATGAAAATATATAGCAAGGCCAACGGCATCTCCATGTTACTTCATGCTTAGTCACTCCACTAGATGATAACATAGAAAAAGACGCGTGGGGTCTAGAATAAACAGGGACTAAAGAATGAAAGAGGAAAGACCAAAAGCCTATAGTATTGAAAAAGCCTTTGGTCAGGTATTGAGAGCAGTTTCCAAAGGAAAACCCAAAATTGTTTTAAGTAATCCTAGAGTTGATGAGCAAAAGGTCAAGAGATTGATGATAAAATACTCTCTAGTACTGGTATTGGTGAGGAGATTCCTCGTGGATGCACTTCGTATGACGAGCTAATGGGTAATTAGATTTCCATTGACCGCGATCGGATGTTGAACTCCAGAAAAAGTTTGGTCATGTAACTTTGTTGGTTATTCTATTATCAAAATATTTGATAGTTTGTATTTTGTTAATGAGAGGACAAGAAACTTTATATTCCTCAGTCATGCACAAGGTGAGCGAGAATATGGATATGATGCACGAAATTAAATTCACTTATTGTTATTAAGTTAGATTCTCAGCTACTTCTGGTCAGAAGTGATTGTGAATGTGGCGGTGTTTATGCGGATGCGTAGCTGAAGAGAATTATTGGCAGTTAATGACGAAGTTCCCTAACAATGCCCATAGCAATCACAAAGTTCACGAAACCAACAGGAAAGGGAGGTGAGTATGTTTTGCATGTTTTGATCAAGAAACCAAGAGAGTTTCTCACACAAATAGCTCTCAATTCTCCATTAGGCAGTAAAGGAAATGAGTCATATTCAACTCACCAAATATACAGAGTCCTAGACAAAATTCATCGTCTTACAGAAAAAGAAAAAAGTGAGAAAATGTAATGATACAATGCTTATATTACCGCTCCACCTTTCCATGACACAAAAGTACGGCATGTTCTTGATTGCAAAACTTGCTAAAGACGCACAGAGTTCATATGTAGTGTTAAACAAAAGACTACAACTCATTTTGCTCAATCCAAAAGTGCACAAATTTCAGTCCTAATGGATTCTCTATCTCACATGCACTGTTCATAAGTGATAGCTTAAGAATACTGCACATCTAAATAACATTTATGATGAACTCTTCAAAGCATGAGATGAATGGTGGCCAGCTCAAGTCATGCGATAGAATTGAGACGCCAGAAAAAACCAAGGCTCAACCTTTGAACAAGACATTTTTTTAAGAAATTTGACAAACTACAATTTAGAAGCATAGATAGAATGTCGTGCTTTATGCCATCAATAGAAAACATCCACAAAATCGACCCATTTGACATTTGAACATCTTGCTAAATGATGCTGCGTATCATGTGGTCGCCAATACAATGAAATTAAAGCTGCATGACCAGCTAATCTCCATGTATAGTCGACAACTAAATATAGCAAAGAAAATATGATAGCGACATGGCAAGGAAAGAGCATACTGACCTCGATTGTATCAATTGCTTCATCTGAAGGAATTGCGTGAAATACTCTGTAAGAAGAAGAGAATCAACAAGCAATGAGACACAAATTAAGGCTTCAGAACTTCTATTGAAACATACCGCCTATGGAAAAAGGATAACAAAATACTGGACAATAACGCCAGAATCCATAATTGGGCACTCAGACACATCATTATTGACCTGAGGTTCGTTTTTTCTTTAAATTCTCCAAAGAAAATTCCTTCTATTCCTTCTATTTTGAAGTGAGCTTTTTCTCAGTTTCTTTTAGTCCTAAAATAATTTTGATGATAGTCATTGCTAGTCCTATCGACGATTTTTGCTTGATAAATAGAAAAAGTTCAACTATAGGGCACCAAGCGGGTGCAAACCCATTTACATAAACAGCCCAAAAAACTAAAGCCATACATAAAATAGCTCTCAAAACCAAAAGGGAGCTCATACAGGATGAACCATCAATTATATGAAAGCAATTGTCATATAACAATTGCATAGGGTTTCAAATATAATGAAATGATGACAAGCCCGAAACATACATGTTTAGAGCTCATCGTCTATATTAATGTGTTCCTTCTTCAAACTTTTGCCAGAAAAGATGCCAATATCTTAATTTAAGGAGGGATTACTCCAGCAGATTTCTGTAAGCAATATATTCATCAATTTTCTTTCAGCATAGACAAGGCTCTTAACAGCGGTTAATATAGAGTCAAACAAGAAATTCTGTCACCATGCAAGAATGCTCAAAAAGCCACAATTCTGCAATTGTTTAAAGCATAACCAAAACTAACCTTTCTTCTACACCAGGAATGAGATCCTCAGTCAAAGCCACTCCGCCAATCTAAATCACCAAACCGAGTCATTATACGCAGTCAATTTATAGCAATTCAAAGAACATCTTAGGGTGTGCACGATACTCACCGGTTGTATGCTGCAGAATAGTTTTCTCTTAAGATCGATACGCCCTGTTAAAGCATTATAAAAAAACCATGATCCATAATATATTAACAATCCCTGCAAACAGAATTGAAGAAATTGCGAAGGACCTACCAGTTGAAAGGATGCTACTAGTGATTACTTCAGCAAGGTCAACCTTCTCTTCCTTCTTAGGTTTTGTTTGAAATATAAGATAGCTGTCCCACATTAGCAATTTAATGTTAAACCCAGGATAGGCTATCTGCCATGTCTGGTCGTCTGGGATAATCAAAATACCAAGTTTCCTTTAGCATATCCTCGCAATCATTATACCTTGCAAAATAATCATTTTATCATGATTAAACTTGATCTGAAAGGTTCTTAGAAGTAACAATTTTGCTCACCAAGAACGAGGTGGTGGAGGAGATACATCTGGAGCCAAAAGCGTTAAATAAAACAAACCTATAGAGGTACCTACCATTGGTGCATCTCTAGAAAGCTAAACATCTAGAAGCAAAGTAATATAGAGATGAGAATTCATTTTGGGAAACATACTTTGAGAGCAATAAGCCTCGTCCTATGAGATGCAGCTGGCATCCTGTCCTCGTATGAGTGAACAATTGATACAGCATCAACCTCCACCTCCTGTAAGCATGAAACTTAGTTTGTGGAAGAATGCTATGATACGACTTGTTCGAAAGAGAACACTTGGGGTTTGGGTATAATCTAGATGTGGAAAACACTCGAGTATGTGAGTAAGCAATTGCAACTTGGATTCTCCGATTATAGTGGATTATTTGCTGCTAGCTCTCTTTGTAGACGTAAATACCGATATATCGGACCGAACCACAAAAATCTTGGGTGTCTTTTATCATTCCTCATTTATTTCTCTGGTAATTTCGTATTGGGCTTAATTTGCAAGATCCCAGTTAGCTTTCTCGTTCGTTAATATTAAAACATAAATCCCCATTCTCATGTGGGTTTCTACCATTAAAAGTGGAGCATGGGCATACGTTTTTCAGTGCTCACGAGTACAAGAATTTTGACGAACACCAAATCTTAATTACCAAATTATAGGGATGAGCAACATCTTAACATATCATTCTTTTTCTACTTCACCATATCCATACTACGATTGTATTACGTGGCAGATGTACGCGATACTCTATATTACAGGAGTTTTGCTGGATGCTTACAGCTGACTCTTGATGAGTCTATAGATACCAATGAATCTAGCTAAGCAATGTACTAAATTTATACCTTCTAGGAGTGAGAGTGGATCTCAGTAATAATCAGACAGCAACTTCTTTCAACGCATAATATTAAGGGGTATCTCACCTGCTGCATAGGATAATCTTGTAAAATGTTCAAATGACCTCTTCTAATAGGACAATGCAAGTAGTAAGGCTCTGTGTGCCATATTTTCAGAGCTTCGTCGCCACAAATGAACCTTTTGTATTTATGTTCACCTAAGTCCATATCCATTCCTTCACGTTGGTCCAATGAAGTACTTGGCAAGTCTTTATCCTTTGGCCTATCTGCAAAGCAAAGGTTGAAAGTCATACACAAAAGCACATACTAAAGACATGCTGCAGATTCAATATCAGCATAAAATAAAATCATACTGCATTATGCAACTTGTGTATAAAAAAACAACCTTGATAATGCATATAGCACGGCAATCATAAATGCAGGGGACACATAGTTGCAGGGAAAAAAAAGAATGCTTCCACTTTTCACTCTGTAGATCATTTAGCAACATCGACTATTTATAAAATGCCAAGACCTTTGCGCTAGCTGAGAGCCAACTCCACATATCCTTGAATAAACAAGACAATAATGAAAACAACCAATTACCTTACCAATCCCATACATCCTTAAACAAACCAAGGCATCAATACAACCAACAGAACAATTTTAGTAGACTGACTACAGGCTAGGAGCATTGAAGCTGGATGCTTCAGCGCAAAAACATAAGCAGCTACAGCTGCTTCTGTTCAGGAGGCAGAACTATATAGTATGCTCATAGGAGAAATAATAAGAACAAGCATTTGTGTGTAAAAGCAGCTTCAGACATGATTGAAGGTTGACGGTCAGAAGTTTTAAAAATTGACAGAGTGCACCATCCTGCTAGCCATCTACATTTTGGATGACAGCTTTCATTTCATGGCATGTTAATGATCTAAGCTACTTAACGTCCCTGATACTCCAATTTAGAGACAAAACAATCATAGGGCATTTTTAGTTTATATCTACCGTATAATTTCTCTACTTAGTTCCAAAATGAACATAGATAAAGAAGATCACTGTTTCGTGGTAGTGTCTTTATCCTAGGCATCTAGTATATTGGAAACATGCTCAAGTCCAGACAAAAGCTAAAATCTTATATTGTTAAGACTATTTAATCCACAGAAGCCTATACTACATCAAATCTTAGACAAGGGAAGGAATGTTCTATGTTGCCATTTTTCTTTGCGTAGACAAGCCGTCCATGATCTGACAGCACGGTTTCTGAGTCTATGACATATCAATAAGTAGAAGCAGACAACATAAGTAAAAAGAGAAAGGTAAAAGGTCTGAGCCATAGTGAAGTCAACTATATCAGAAGAATCATTAGCCCACGAAATGAGAATAATAGTTATATATAGACCCCGTTACCAGAGTTGAACCTTGCTTCTCTTACACATCCGTCCAAGCAAAGACTGAATCTTTCCTAACATTATGTGGATTATAACCATCAACATGTCCCATCTATGTAACAAACATGTCGGTTTTTCTTTCGCTGTGAAAACAAATTGACAAGGAAATGGGTTGCCCGACACAATCATGGACAAACTCCAATAACAAATATCACGATGCATTAGAAAACGACGACTGCAAAACAATACACATAAAAGGGAGCAAAGGCCATTCATATACACGTCCTTACATAGACACATAGACACCCAAGCGCTTTGGGTAGACTTGTATTCTTTTTTGGACGACGCTGGGTGGGATTGTTTATTAATTATGTTTTTGGGGCACAGGAACTGAGCTGACGGTACCTAAATTCTAGAATATACTAGATCCAAGGGTGCGGTGACTCTGCAGTCTCCTCTAGGATAACGATGCAGTACAGATTTACATAGAACAAGTGGAGAAAATAGTTGAGTTATCAAGAAGAAGACATTAAAATCATTCAAGTCCTTTACTAACCATCAAAGAAACAAAAGGGACAATATGAAAACACTTCATTATCTTGAATACCGAATGAAGAAACAAAAAACAAGTTGAGAGAGTCGCCTTAAAGCACTGAACCTTCAAGTAGCCAACTCAAATGACAGAGTAAAACGATAATTGGACAACGAAAACAGTGAAGTTCACACAAAAGGCCTCCGCTATAGTCTCTCATATCATTTTAAAGATTAAGTAGAAGTGAGAAAGCAGCTCAAATTGGGCGATGAAGAACTAAGGTCAACAATTTTTCAAAAAACTTACAAACCTTCCGGTGGAAAGCGCTGTTCGCGACCTACTCAGCCAAGAACGGAACCTTCAACAACGATGCTATCTGAGGTACACTAACCCACAAGTTAATACTGGAAAAATTTAAATTTCAGGGCATTTATACATCGCAACTAAGGACAAAACTGCAGAAGTTAAACTCACAATTCCATACGCTTTCTCTCGCTCCATGTGTTGCGCCGTCGTAACTTGAGAATTGAGCATCTAAAAACTCCAAGACAACAACAACAAAAGTAGAAGGAGACCCAACAAATTCAGAAATCGCAGCTCAACACAAACCATCGACCCCACAATGCCAAAACCAAACACACACAGGAAAAACCATTACCATACACAAAAAAGGAAGTCATGAACATTGCCGGACTTGATCTTGCAGGTTCCACTTGGGCACCTGGCTGGTGTACCGGGCGATGCAATGAGGGACGGTGAAAGGCGCGTCCTGCTGAGCGAGGCCCGCCCTGATGCTCGCAGGACCTACAGAAGCCAAGGAACCGAGGCGCGTCCAAGCTTACAGTATTCAACGCATCGAGCTAATCAATACAAGAGAGACGGTGGGGGAGCACCGGGGTCGATGACGACGAGATTGGAGCCCCTGTCCGAGATGAGCTGGGAAGGAATCGCCGTCTTCAAATAATCCTGCCCAAAAAAGAATGGGGAATTGCCAGAGAGATCCAGTGAAGAAGCTCCACGACTCAAGCACAGTCATCATTTCACTTCTTCCCCATCTCCTTGTGTTGTCTGCCAGCTCCTCCATCCGATACCACCACCGCCCCCAACTCCTCACCTCTACGTCGCGACCAGAAGCCACGGCCGCCGATCCCGTGGCCAGCTAGTAGCCGCCGCTCCGTCCCTCGCCAGGGCGACCAGGGGAGTTCCGAGAGCCGTCCACCTCACTGCCCAGTCCGCTCCGCCTCAGCTCGCTGCTTCTGCGCCGTCCGTAGCCGCTGCACCTCGCCGTCCAGTTCCACCGAGGCCAAGCCGTCCGTTCGCCCCAGCTCCGTCGCCATTTCGCCACCGGTTCTCGGCGACCAGGACATCACCTCGCCGTGAGCTTCAGGCGAGCCCGACGTGTCGCCGTGGTGTTGCCACGGGTCCGAGGGGACGCCAGGCTGTCGTTGTGAACCCGAGGCGTCACCGGGACATCGCCACGAGCGGGGGTGTCGCCGTGAGCTCGCGAAGCCGTTGGAGTGCCGTCGTGGGCCCGAGCGCTGGGCATGGCCCTTGCCGCCGGAGCCATCCACTGGGCACCTGGGCCGTTTACCCAGGCCCAGGTACCGGACACTGGGGCCAGGCAAGCGGGCATGGCTCGGGACCTTCAACTGGGCACTTGGGACAGGCAAACGTGCACGGCCCGGGACCTCCGACCGGGCACTTGGGCCGGGCAAACAGGCACGGCTTGGGACCTTTGACCGGGCACGTTGCCGGTTCGTAGAATCTTCAGGACTTATACCGACGAAATCTCAAGATGATGGGATACTCGTGATATTGATAAATAGTCAGGATGGTATTTGATTATGATTATAACTTGTGAAAGTTTAGCAATATGTTTATGAATTGCAAGACTGATTGTTAGATTCATGGCATGATGAGCGGTTAGACTGATGTGTTCGGACTTGCTGAGTCACGAATAATTCAATATCATTGGTTGATGGACTGTTTATGCCTCGAGGAGCCGAAGGGAAAGCGGGATGCTTGGTATGAGCTAGATGCCTAGGAGTAACTATATCCCAGATGCCCCGGGAGTTTGATCAGGATGCCGTGGTCAGTGGATCACAAAGCCTGCACGGGCCGTTGAGTAATTTGGTGAGCACCGCAGCAGACCGGAGGGTGCACCGGATCTTGCTAGACAGGAGCTTTTTCCCTTGTGTGTCCGGCGAGCGCACCGGGTATGTGACTTGCATTGAGATAATAATAATCATACAAGCATGTGATTGGTGTGCATATATTGTTTTATGCAATCGTTAATTATCAGTGCTGTTATACTTTATGATGCGAGACTGTGAACAGAATGCAGGGAATAAGGTCAGTTACGTTGAGTCTAGTGAGATAGTTAGACAGCTGCCACATTCATGCCTGTTTGACATGCATGTTGGTTATTCGTTTGGTATAGAGCGGTAGATATTTTACTTGCTGAGTTATAGCTCACTCAGTTGTTGTTACATATATTTTACGGATCGAGCATGAGCTTGCCATCGCCAGTCACTCCTGGTACTTTTTTGGGGCCCCGGGTGAGTTCCAGGGCCGTTTAACTACCTTTACGGACTCGGAGATCCCATGGGTCAAGTTGATCCGATACGATGCCACCCTGTGGCTAGACGTGGGGCTGCCAGGTCACCGGGTGCCCCTCGGTTTGTGTCGCTCTACCTGAATGTGAGCGGCGGGTTGATCGGGCCGGTTCGTTGGCCCTTTGATGGCGGCGTGGGTGGCACGGATGGTGGCCCGGGACCGATGGGGTGAGCTGGGGTGGAGTACTGCAGCGAGGACCATTTTTGGATTGCACTAATGGCCACTTTTTGGGATCTAGTGCCGGAGATAGGGTGATACTTTTGGAGTATGTTAGTAGGCAAGATTTGGTCGATAGACCTTTTAGGGAAGACTCGTAGTGATGGTCTCCCAAGTTGAAACTGTTCCGCCATGTAGATCACCCTTTGTTATTAAATAAAGAAACTTTGATGTTCGAAAGTGTGTTGTGTTTTGCATTAACAGGTGTATATGTTTCTAATTCATGTTATAATTACTGACTTAAGAAATCAGCTTCCGCTTGCAAATAAATAATACAGATGTTTGAGATAGGGATACCGGATTAGGTGAAGGATGTCTAGGATGCTACATGTATCATTTGAAATAATTAGTTGACGAAATATATTTTCGTTATTGACAACGATTTATAACTAAATATTTTTTTGGATGATGAAAATGATTTTCTATTCATTAATTTTTCACAAATGATTGCTTTTTAGAATAAATTTTTCAAATTAATTTATTTTTTCACGAAACAAACGTACCATTGATATTTTTCTTTTTTATCTCTAAGAAGATCATAACACACAAGGAATTGAAATCCTTTATTGGACTAATCTTCATGGGCATGCGTGAATCACACATGTCGACGTGTACTGATTAAGGTTCTGTCCGCGTGCAGGGATGGCAGGCGCAACTTGGGCGATGAATGTCATCTGGACACTGAATTTACCGGCAATCACCATTAATTTTGGGGGTGTTACGCATGCTATAACACTAGCTAAACTCTTGTGCTTTGCACGGGTTTATATATAGTTTTGTTTATAGTTTAGTTGGAACTTTGAAAAGGTATACAAGTTTAACAAAATTATATATTTATGATATCAACACAGATGAAAATAAAATGAAAATTTCTAAGTAATACATCTCTAAGTAGATTCAATGTTAGTGTACATATTCTTTTGCAGCTAAGTAGCTTTGGCCAAATATCATTGTTCATCTCGGAACTTTTCTGAAACCGTGCTTTGATTGGTCAACACGTTGCGATCCTCTTCTCGCCCTTTATTACTATACTTTCTCATATGCTAAGTTAGTTGAAGAGCTCTTGAGAACTCAAGAAGTAAATTACCATGGCATCTTAGGGCATGTTTGGTAACGCTTTAAATTTTATATTTTTCTATTCTTTTATTACTCATAATAGAAAAAGAACAGAAATCAATTTGGTAATGTCAGTTAATTTTTTTGCTCCTTGGAACATAACAGTGGCTAGGGAATAAATTTGGAATAGAAACAAGAAGTAAAAAAAATCTACTTCTTGTTCCCAGGAACAAAAAGAGAAACAATATCAGTTTTCTCTTTCACAAGATATTCCCACGCTAAATCCTAAACTCCAATTCCTAAAACCCCACACCCGAAACACTAAAACCCCAAACCTTAACCTTAAAACTCTAGATCCTAAACCCCCAAAACTCAAAACCCGAATTCCTAAAACCCTAAACTCCAAAACCCAAACCCTAAAACCCAAAACTCGAAACACTAAACACTAAACACCAAACCCCAAAACCCAAAACCTAAACCCTAAAACCATGTTGACACCTTAATTTTGGCAACCTAGTTTCGTTGCATAAAAAATTAGGGATCGATCCCGGTCATTAGACAAAAAAATTAGTTAAATTGCATATAGATTAGGAGCATTTGAATTAGTATTTAGGCTAATATAATTGTATTTGCATTGGACTGTGATGGATGGACTTGAGTGAATGATTCTGAGATTAACTAGACTAAGCCTGCGGTGGCTGAAATCATATGTATCAAGTTAGGAAAATTTGATGAAAATTTGAAATAATTTTTTTTTTGGTAAAGGTAAGAATTTATATTACTTTTCAACACACCATATACAAACTAAGCCAAAACCAACTCCTGACCCCATAAGGACATAGAGATGTCCAAACATGGTCAAGTGTAGATAGGCAGGAACTATACAACAAGCCAAAATAGGCTAACTAAAGACAAACAGAAACGAAAGACCGGATTAAGAGGACATCCGGTTTACATCGAATATTGAAGGTGGAAGTCCCCACTTCATTTGAAATTTGCGGTTCCTGGGTGTATCTTGTACTCCCCCAATGGAAATGGCTTTATCCTTCACAACCTTGATAAGATGCTTACGCATACCAGAGAAGTAAATACTCTTGTTCCTGAAGATGGTATTGTTCATTTCAGTCCAGATAATATGAGTTAGAGCACCAAAGGAAAAACGAGAAAGGCAGTGTGCAAAGGAAGGTCCACCACAGACTTTTATAGCCCACAAAATATGTTCTTGCCAAGGTCGGTTGCGCCATGGGAGGCTGCATTTAGTTGCCCAGAAGGAAGCCAGCCTGCTAGTAGAAGAGCACTCAAAAAATAGGTGATTGAAATAATAAAGCTTGATATTATCAAGATTTTAGTCACATAGCAAATAAGAAAAAATCAATCGGCATAATTTCCGTGATATTTGTGAGATCAACTATTTGAGGGAATAAATAGTTGAGAGAAAGATTTAGTCAACAAAGGGAATATTTGATTGCAAAGAAAGAGGAAAGAAAAAATGCATGTGTCCAAAGAATTCTCGGTGAGTATTTAAGAAAAGAAAAGAAGTGAAGCAGGAGAGCCAAGGAAATTGAGAGATTTGCTGGCTTGTTTTGTTTGCACGGGGAAGGGAAGTTTTGTCCTTTCCTTGAGGTGATCACTTCTTTCACATATAAAAGGAGCTTCAGACGCATTCACGGGGGGCCAAAAATCGCGAGTGAGAGCAGAGAGAGAGAGGGCCACACAAATTACATACATGGCCACGAAGCGAGAGAAAAAACAAAAGAGAAAAGGGAGGCGGTGGTTTTGTCCTCTTCCTGGATTGTCTCATCGCGAGTTATAGGGAAAATCGTGAAGTTCTACTGTCAACTGCACCAGGTCTTCAAATCGTGGCTGTGCCTCACACCACCGTGTGCCTTTTGCCATCTTGCTCACTTGTTCCGAAGACCCAGCCCTGACGATCAGCGAAGCACCACCACCCGCCAATTTCCCAACGTGTCCGAGATTGTCCTCGCCAAGTCACTGCTTTAGCCACATCTGAATCTTTCTCGTTGCAAGTTTTCTTAAGTCAAATTGTAGTCCACTGCCTTCAACGTTTGTCCAGCAACTTCCGCGGTGATCAATTGCAATTACAAGGGAATTTTCTTAGGTGATTCCATGGTATCCAGCTCTCAGCTTTTCCTTGCACTGTCATGCGGAGATTCCTTGACGTTAACTCAGCCCGCGTCACGGTCGGCCACACCATCACCTTGGCTGAGCACCACACCGCATGCCAAGGTGACGAGCTATTGATCCAATCCAAGCTCCGTCATGAGCACCCCATTGTGAGCAGCCGAGTCGAGTTGCTGGCTATGATCCAGTCAAGCCTCATCGCTGGCCCGTCGTCCAGTGCATTGGCGTGCCCTCTCTGTCAAGAACCGAGCGTCATCTGACCTGCCGTCCTGCACCACAGGTCCTGTATGTCGTTCAAATTCGGAAACATCACCCGTGCAATATTTCAATTTAGGTGATATGTTATTCGATTCAATTTTGATATATTAAATTGTCTAATTTGAGTTTATTGCGATCTCAATTATATGTTGTGTCGATATTGTCATATCCAAAAATCTTTTCAAAGTCCGTGAATTGGGATATTTTCCTAATTTCACAATATGCATATGATCGCCAGTTCGATTTCATGCCCGACATATGACTTGCGATCGCACGGAAAATCGTCAATCCGATCTCCTGCCCGAGATACGATTCGCGATTGCACACAAAATTGGTCATCAATCCGATCTTACGCTCGAGATACGATTCGCGACTGCTCAGAAAATTGGCCAATCCGATCCTCATGTGCGGGATACGATTTGTCGATTTATTTTCTAAACCTAAATGGATATGGATGATGTCTTGGGTGATTGGATGCTATTTTTTATTTTGGTTTGATCTTTATTTTGATTTGATTTGATGCTATGTTACCAAAAAAAAATTCCAAAAAGATTAGATAGGATCAAGGTTAGTTTTAATAGATAACATTGCATGTTTAAATAGATTTTAGATCATCTTTTAAAATAAATTAGACTATAGGTTAAAATCTTTCCACTCTAGATAGATTGCATGCTAAGATAGGGTTTGTCTAGTTAGGATAATATTCCGATTTAAATTAGGATTTGGCCTAGTTTAATTCCTAAAATGAATTGGATAATATCTTGCACTAGATAATGAATTTTCATAATTTTATAATTTCACATTTCAATGAAAAATACAAAAAAAAAGGTATCATGTGCATGTCATATAGATTAATTGCATCGTGTTTGCATCATCACTGCTATGTCATTACTACATGTCACGTATGCTATGTTCCATTGTCATCTTGCCACGCCATTCACAACTTGATGTGTCATTGCTTACATGTCATTTAGTGATTATATGTTAGGTTCATGAAATTGTATGTTATGCTAGAATAGTTGCATATCAATTTTACCCATCATTAGAAATTGCCTGATGGGTCATTTAATTGCTGCGTGTCATGTTAGAATAGACATGCTTGGTACGTCATCGCATTAGAATAATTGCTTTACATGCATTGCATATAGGTTAGTTCTCATTTAAATGAGAGAAAACCCTAAAAAAATATTTGAGTGGAATTGCATTTTAATTAGAAATCATAGTTAGGATGATTATGTGACTTTCTAGCTAACATTGCAAATGCTTTCGTTGTTCTGAGATAAATTCCTATCTTGCAATTTATTAATTGCTTTGTACCATCGAGTGTTATATTATTGGTTGCGTACCTACGTGATTACCTCACACGTTAGGAGTAAATTAAAATCAATGTAAGCTGTCTGCATAAATTTTTTTTAAAAGAGAAAAGGTATTGAAAGGGCGTTTGAGTAATCTAGCGTAATCAAGTCCCCGAATTTATAATCTCTATTTCGTAAAAGTAAATACTTTACTTGGGTTTCTAATCTATCCATCAAAAATAGATTAGTGGCAACTCCAAAATGAAAGATCTTGCATGTTAAATAACTTGAACCTAAGTTACAAATTGGTATAGGTTTGGGAGAGCCTGAATTAAGTTTAGGCTTAATAATTCATTAGCCGAACCCCTAAGTGGTGCATCGCGGGAGGTTAGGTCGCAACAAACCATAAGCCCTAACCCTAAACCGCAAAACCCCAAACCCCAAAACCTCAAACCCTAAACTCTAAAACTCTATACCCCCAACCCAAAACCTCAAAGCCCAACCCCTTACCCAAAATCTGAGACACTAATCCCTAAACCCTAAAACCATAAACCCCAAACTTGAGCCCTTAAACCCTAAAACCCTAATCCCAAACCTTAAAACCGTAAACCCCTAAAAACTAAATTGCAATCTCCTCGACCACTGTATGGTATTTACTTTGTCTATAAGGAGTAGTTTTCTTTATGATTGTATTAAGGTCATCCGATTCTATATCATGATATATTTTCATTCTATTTCTAGTCCAATGTTATCAAAACATGAGTCTTCACCGATATTTTTTTAATTAAATGAAAAAATTGGGAGTAGAAATTTTTAGAGTTGTACCAAACACATTTATGTTCTTTTTCTATTCTGGCAATAAAAATTTTATAAGTTACCAAACGTGTTTTTCTGCTCAATACTCGTCCAGGGACTAGAAATAGAAAAAGACTATTTCTGAACAAAAATTGTTCCCGGGAACAGAAACGTTATCAAATAAACCCTTACCTGTATCAATAACATTATGTCATCACAATCAATACTTTTCTTTGGTGAGACGATTTCGCGTTTACCATTCCTAAATGGCTTGTGCATCAAGTATCCCAACAGAGCTATTTGACTAATTAAAACTTGATTCTAACTTCGTTAGATCATGCTAGCCTCACTAACTTCACTAACTCCAACAACCCAAGAATTTGTGTGCCCCTTTTCTTTTATTTTATTTCACGATTTTACTCCTTCAGGCAGGAAACTTTTTGCTTCTGTTTTAGCATTCCAATCCAACTTTCGAACTTCAACACCAAATAAATAATATGGATTTTCATGGCACATATTCAAACACCCACAAATAATAATCCATCTTGCGTTGGGCTTCGTTTGCAAGTTCAAACTCAAGACATATCTTAACAGTTTACGTCTTAGTTTTAGGATTAAACAAGAAAAAAATGACCGTCAGACTCTTCTTTTATTGCAGATACATTGGATGTCTACTGACCTCAGAGAAGAGTAAGTGTGGCAAATCTATCGAAACAGACATGAAACATTCGTTAGTTCACTTATCATCTTTAAGAATATAATGCGGTGTTCTTGTTTGACACGACTTGGTATCATCATTTCTTGGAAATTTTGAATGCAGGATCAAAGCGAAATTAACACACCTGCTCTTCTCCCTTTAACGAGATGACATCGAGGTTCTGAGTTTGCCTAACTCTCTGTAGAAGGGCGGGCCATTGCAAGGTCGGCGTAGAAGACTCACGATAATGCAGGACGGGAGAAACTGATCATCCCGACCGATGAGCCGTGGGACGCAACTGCCTTTACATTGGTCTCAACACGTTGCAGATCTCCTCGAACCCTTCACTACGTTATTCTTTTCCAAGTCTCCGCATTCGCGTTGCCCCGAAATGAAAACCCCAATGGATTGAGATTAACGAAGCATATTTTTGTATTTTCTATTCTTTTTCATTGAACTATAGCATTACTATTTCAAGGCATATTTTTACAGCTGTATGTAATGAGTTCAAATAATGGTTTGGGTCATACTTGAAGATATATCTGATTAAAACATCATTTTAACTTCTAAATAATAATTCATGCTTCTTCTAATTTTGATATCAATCTGTTTGTCCGACAGATATTAAAGTATGGAACCAGTAATATGTCACTATTATGACCTGAATGTCCATATAACATATTGAATATGGTAACATAAGTAAAAGATATTAAAAAATAATCATGCTACAACCAAATTAAAATTTACAAAGTTAGGAAAAAAAATGTAGCTTCAAGCATCGAAAAATGCGAAATATGTCAATAACAAACCACTGGCAACGAAATTTTCCCAAGAAAAGTAAGGAATATGTGAATATTCTTATTGTAAAAATTATCAATGATATTCTAGATATGCATTCCCGGTGAAAGAAATGGTCGCAAATTTCTCTGAAAATACAAATTGAATAGTGCATATTTCGCAAGTTAGCCAATTCTCTTTGTTATACATAGTTAAGGATGGTAAGATATCCAACGAATTTTGCCAAAACAAAAAGATAGACATCAAATGATGATTACTAGAAAATTAGGGAGAATTTCCATACAAAAAGAAAATGAAATATATGAAATTGGAATATAATCTTGCAGAAATCAGTTCTACGTCTCTAAAATATAGAAGAACAGATGGAGAAGAGAGAAGAAAGCATTTTAATTTTAAGAAGATTTTACACAACTAACTTGCTTGCCAAGTCAGTGGTACGAAGGTGAACATTCCGACAAATGAAGGAAAGCTATCGAGAGAAGAGAATATACATTTTCACTTTCGCACTTTCATGTTTCTAATTAGTTCATATTATTTTACGGGCTCGAATACTCCATATACATATATTGCGATTCATTAATTGCAATGTTATGTCTCATTAAACTTACACGATGAGGTTCAGATTCCCGTTAAATAAAATTCCATGTAAACTCTAGCGGAAATATAATTGACGTGAATATTTTTTTGTAAAAATTTCCCACATTGTTACTCTGTTGTGAAAATTCGTCTCGATGTCAACAGTTAGAGTAATAGAACAAATATAGTCTCAACCTGTGTAACATATGGCCGTCTTGCTAGTACTAGAAAAAAAAAAGGAGAATTCTCAGAATAATCTATTCCATTTCCCTTTGGACATTGAAAAACCAAATGGAGAATTACAAGTACTTTACTAAAACCAAATGGAGAATTACACACTCTAATATCTCAAGCAGAAATGCCTTGTCCACAACTACACTCAACAATGACACGGTTTTATCTCGCATTCTCTAGCAGAAATCTCATCAAGAAAAATTATAGAGAGAACTCCTAAAACACTCCTTTGATTTGGATAGTTCTTGGGAGTGATGTGTGAAAAGACTCTGAAAGCTAGATAAAAACTCGAAACAACGAATTTCATGTCAAAACGGCACGGGTTCATTATTGCACGCCAGTGACTACTGGCCACTTGCTAGACATTTTTGTGTTTGAGCGCTCAACTCTAGGCTAGGTCTGTCACGTCCCGTACCCCACTGGAACGCAACATCCCGTCACGGTCAATTATGGTGCAACGCTCCCAAGAAGTTTTGCCGACCCAACGCCCAACTCAGAGATCAAACACATACGGAAGCACGCATATAAATATAAATATATATATATATATATATATATATATATATATATACACCCGTATAATAAATCATATGGGACCAAGGTAGCACAGCCATCAAACAACACATTTGAAAACATATACACTAGTATTTCCAAAGAAAACTTTTCACAATATTCGTATATACAGAGATAGTGGAAAGCACACACACTAGCAGCTACTACTCGGTCAAAAGGGGTCAGTTGCAAGGTTTACTAGACAGTGTCAAGACGGGCTTCAGTCAAAAAGGTATGACCCGCTCTATCTAAGACTAATGGAAACCTAAGGTTTCCAGTCCGGATCGGACTTAGATGATCCACTTGACGAAGTACCCTGAGATTCGGACTCCTCAGAATCCATGTCCTCTGCTCCTATCTCTTGATCGGATCCTAACTCTGCAACCTCTCCGTCCTGCTCCTGATCGACCTCCATGGCTACTAGCTCATCCTCTTCGTGATGGTCCAAGTGTTCCGGGTCAGCGTATAGCACTTCGGGCACCTCAGCTTCCTCGACCATGGCTGCAGGTTCGTCCACGGTCTCGTCCTGACTACTCCAATCAGGCGGAGTTGGAGGATCAGAAATCTCACCACTTGCCATTTGCGGGATCATGACATCATTCACATCTACCGGGACATCAAAGGTTCTAAGCGGGGGTCCGATTACTCTGCCAGCTCTTCTGTAACACCACGCCACGTAATCTTGGGTATGGTAATAGTCCTCTCTCACGTTCACAAACAAAACAGAGTAGTATCTCACATATGCTGCTCCGTCTCCACAAGGATGTACACTTGATGACCGCTGAATATGATGCGGTATCCCAAAAAGAGGCGCTTTCCTCGGCATCCTACGGCTGGGGGTCTAAAATGTGGGTTGATACAACCGTGAGACGAATCTCAACGAGTATAATCCCCTAAATCTAGGTTAGGCTAACATGCAATTCTCCTGACAGATAACACATAATCACATTGCAAGTTTACTCATAAATAATTTCTGACCTAGGCTCTTTGGCCTAGATCTCTTACCTGGCTGACCCTGCAGGTTATTCAAAATAATAATATAGTCCAGTCACATATACGAGTACTCGGTTCACGCATACGTCAAGCCTATGTTCATGCTCAATAATGATAACATCACGTACTATTCATCGAGTCCCGCACACTCGCATTCTGGCCCACGCATTCTTATGCATGCAAATGTCCACATTCATGTCTCGGCTCACTAGCCCACACTGGCACACTGGAACTTTCTCAATTTATCATTTAATATGACCCGCGTAAAACGCATCAGGTCTCTTTATTTAATCACAACACTTCGTGGCCCGCGTTAAAACGCATCAACTGACCCAGTGTCTCTATCCCGCATCAAAACGCATTAGGCGCAACACCGATCTCCTCACGAACCAGAGCCCGCGTATAACGCATCAGGTTGGTCGTCTTCCGAATGTACCGGGCATCGTCCCGCGTAAAACGCCTCAGGAAGGCATACCCCGCGTAACACGCATCTGGGCAAAATGTGATCACACGAACATACAGTCAATTATTATCTAAACCCCGCGTAACACGCATCAGGGCATTTAGGTGATCATATGCTCATGGCAGACATGCATTCTCACACAATTTATTACACATCTCATTCTCGGCATTTACAATACGTGACCAGGCAATACAGTATAATGCACCATGAGCAACAACCAGTCTAGGCACCCAATTAAACTCATGCCATCAATTGGCCAATTACACTCCGCATTTGTCGATCACTCAGTCACACAATATGGCATTATTCAACTTCCCAACAATTGAGCATAACAATCAACCAGTCATTCAGTCCAGGTACACCCGGCAGTCCAATCACATAATCCCTAACTAATCCGTGCTAGTCCAATAATTATCTCTAATGATCCCACTAAATTTCTCAAGTTTTAATTCCACCCGTCAGTCCTCAATCCAGTCTGAACTATACACTGATACTACCTAAGCCAGTCCATAATACACGGATAATACCTAAGCCAGTCCAGAAAAATGCACTATCAGTCCTAATCCGAATTTAGGAAATATACTCACCTAATTTCTAGACCACGGCGATGGGGAACGGCAGCCGATCACTGATGAACAGTGAAACCAGCAACGGACTTCCCAACGCGCGTACTATTCACGGTACTGTTCACAGGGGGCATTGATCACGAGGTACTATTCACGGGTACTATTCACGCGGTACTGTACGGATGGGCAGGAACGGCAGCCGGCGAGACGGCAGTGATGGTCGTGGCGACCATACGGACGGCGTGAACAGTGACCGTACGGACGGTGATGAACAGTACCTCCATACGGACACTATACGAATAGTGCTGAGCGGTAACATACGAGCGGGCTGGACGGCTGGGTGGCGACGGAACGGCGATCGGAGCTCCGGTGAAGCTCCGGCGAGGCTCCGACGCAGCGGCGGTGCTAACCCGGGAGAGAAAAAGAGAGAGAAAGAGAGGGAAAGGGAGAGAGAAAGGGCTGGACAGAGGCGAGGCTGAGGCTGGGGGGCTGTGGTGGTCGACGGTGGGGCACGGTGGCCGGCGGCGACTCTCCGGTGGCCGGCGGTGTGCTCCGGTAAGGCTAAACAAGAGAGAAATGAGAGAAAATGAGGGAGAAGCTTCTGTGACTGGGCTGATCTGCCATGAGGGAGGGTGAGGAGAGAGAAAAACAGTTCAATTTGGTCAAATAAATCAGCCTAGGGGCGCTATGTGTCGCCAATCTGCGCGATTTGACCAAAATACCCCTGATCCAACGGTTTTAATTTGATCCTATCCAAAAATGAGGGGCAAAGTGGTCTTTTGGTCCAATAATGCAGCTGATAACCTCTGGTAATTATCCTAAAATTTTTCCAAAAAAATTCGGAATTAATACCGGCCCAGGGGCAAAATCGTCATTTTTTCGGTCCCGGGGTGAAATTTCAATTTTCGCACATACGTGTTCCATATGTGTGTGGCCAACATAATATGGCATCAAAATCGCGAAATTCACTATCTAAGCCCTCGAAAATCAACTGCAAAGTTTTGGAAATTAAATAATATTATTTTTCTATTTTTTGTCGAAATTCCAATTTTTGGCCAAAATCACTCTAAATGTGCGTGGCCACCCCAAAATGACCTTGGCCGCAAACAATAACTTCAAACGGCCTCCGAATCCAGTCTTGGTGCCCACAGGGGCAAAACCGTAATTTCTGAGTTTCGAGTCGAAATTCCAATTTCTGGCTAGATTAGCCCCAAATGTGCATGGCCACACCAAAACAACGTTGGTCCTGCAACATAATCGTAAACATCCACAAAATTTCGACGTCGAAGTTCAGGTCCAATCTCTCGATCAAATTTGCTCATTTTAAAATTCTAGAGCCTCTCACTAATGGGCGGCTGTTTAGGTATTACGCGTATCGACCTTGGGTTGTCCGAATCGTAATGGCCTCGATTTTCAAGAGAGCGCGAGGAATTATCACTAGTACCGGAGGTCTCGGTCATTTAGGTTAGTTCGGAAATCGTTCGCCATGTATACTCTCGATCATGCGGAATCACTCTCGATCATGCGGAATCACTCGCAATCCGATCGTACATCATTGGTCGAATCGAATCCATCATCATCCTAAGATCGGCCCACATTGGTCCAAAATATTCCTTCGGCGTTCCTCGAAGTCCGTGCCTAACTCACGGTCGGGTCCCCGATCCACGTACATATTCCTATTTAGCCTTTCCCAGTAGGTTAGTATCCCATGATTGATCAAGTCCAGGAGAGACTTTCTAAAATTAAACGAGAAATAATTTATACTTTGTTGATCCCGAAAATGAGTCAAAATTCAAAATATTACAAGGTCGGTGTAGAGGAAGTTAGACAAGCGTCCAAAAATGATCATTCGAACTCCCCGGCCCGTTGCAAAAGCCTAGTTTTCAACGTTTCCTTTCAATGAAGCTTTGATGTGCATAAGATTTTCCTCGAGGAAAAATGTTCTACGGCCTTAACAAAAGAGCGTTGTATTCTCAAAGTAATGATATATCAATCAATGTACGATGCATTGAAAATTTTATTCAGTTGCTCAATAAGTATTTTTTGTACATTCTCTAGTGGAAACTTTCTAGAAAAGTATTTTAATTGTCGAAATTTGTGGAAAGTTTTTACGTAATTTCCAATGATTCTAAATGGAAGTTGAAAATAGTTGATTTGTGTGTGTGTGTGTTTTTTTTCCCTTAAAGAAGTCAAATTCAAACATTAAAAGTAAGCCAAAAGATAATAAAATCAAATCATATCACCAAAAGAATAACATGCAGGCACAAGGAATGTATCGTGACTCGTGAGCCTTGTCGTTAGGTAATCTCTGTGTTTATAGCTCTTGCTTGAGCTTGAACCCTTCACTACATTATCTCTTCCAAGTCCCTTGCATTACGGAGTCTTGTATTTATCATGCGCACCCTCTCCCTCTCCCTTTCCCTCTCGATCTCGATCTCGATCTCTCTCTCTCTCAATCTCGAACATTAGATTCAAATGTGATGGGATCATGGAAGATCAAAATAATATGTAAAGCAACAAAGTCTGTGCAGCTCTTTTATGTATGATATCGCCCTAGCTTTCAATGAAGCAGTTCGACGTACATTTGATTTCGTAAATGGATAAATCATTTTAATTAGGATATAAAATATGTACTATTTATTTACTTCACAAATGACTCGAGTTTCTACTAAAATCGGCAACATACTTAAATTTGTAGATAATTCCATCTTAAGGAATGACCAAAATAAATTATGTAGCTAAAAGATTCTTTACGCGAGAAGTTCAAATCGTTAGAAAACGATATGATTCCTGCTTATGTTTTAGTAATTTCGCAGGAAAAAGGAGAATGCCATTTGAAGTCAATTTGAGGCGGTACTAATTGGACCACAATATTTCTCACCTGTTTCACAAGTTAGTCCAGATGTGATCAAATCAACCGTCTTGATTCTCCGTACATAATCCAAGACTGGATTTTCTTGAGGGAAAAAAAATGGAGATTTACCAATCAAACCCAATCACCAGCATTTCAATCATTTGTGCCTTTTCATTTTGAGGTTTCTTACAACATTTATTCAAAATTCCTGAAAAAGAGGTCTGGTTCCCGTTGAACGACTTCTCGTCCTGGTTCATCAGCATGACGGACTCCGGTTTCTCGTCGGCGAGCTCATTGTAGGAGAAGTCGGGATCCTCCTGATTAAGTCCGCGGGAACCCTGTGGAGAGCCGTTTGCGGGACTCGCACAAGTTTCTTCAGTGAGAAAATTGCATCTGCAGGGTATCTAAGCATTATAATAAGGAAGTATCACCTTAACAGGATATCGAGTACAGAACATTGGATCCTTTTGAAAGAAAGAATATAGGGTTCCTTGAGATCAGCATCAGCATGCGTTGAAAAGAGAGAGAACAGAGAGAAGAAGAAAGAAGAATGTGGGACCTGCAAGGAAAGAAAAGGAAGCAGTCAAACCAAAAGAGGGACAGCAGGGGTCATATGGAAAAACACCGTAAAAAGGAGTGTTGAAGCTAAAATTGAGGTGGAAATAGCGTGGGCCAGTGTTAAAATGGCCTCTTTGGATAAGACGGCGCAAGCAGTACAGCTCTATGGGTGATATTTTCAGAGCTTCCTCGCCATAAATGAACCTTCTGTTTTTACGTTCACCTAAGTCCATGTCCATTCCTTCATGTTGGTCCAATGAAGTACTAGGCAAGTCTTTATCCTTCGAGCTATCTGCAAATCAAAGTTGAAAGTCATAAAAAGAAGCACATACATGTTGCAGATTTCTATATCGGCATAGAAATCATATTGCATTGCGCAACCCGTGTATAAAAAATATAAACTCTTCTTTTTTTGGTTGAAATAAAAAAAAGAAAAAAAAAAGTGATGCTTCCACAAACTCTGTAGGTCATTTAGCAACCTTGACTATTCATAAAATGCCCGAGACCTTTGCTCTAGCTGAGAGCCAACTCCGCATATCCTTGAATAGAAAGAAAAAAATGAAAACAACCCATTTCCATGTCAACTCCACACATCCTTAAACAAACCAAGGCACCATGCACCCGACAGAACAATTTCAGTAGACGGACTACAGGCTAGGGGCGTTGAAGCTGGATGCTTCTGCTCCAAAACATAAGCTGGTACAGCCTCTTCTGTACAGGAGGCAGAACTATACAGTATGCTCATTGAGAAATAATCAGAACAAGCATTTGCGTGTATAATCAGCTTCGGACATGATTGAAGGTCGACGGTTAGAAGTTCCTAACATTGACAGAATCCACCATCCTAAATTCCGCTAGAAATGTTATAGCGTGCAATATTTTGCATCTTGTCTCAATCAATGAGACGATTCAGTAAGATGATGCTTGATAATTGATCATTTTCACAGACGTGAACCTCGGAGGTGGTATTTCCGTTCTTTTTGGGTAGAAAAAAGGATGTTCCTTGACAATTGACTTTATGCATGTTCTAGCGGTAGCAGTACCAAACATTTGCACCCGAGTTGATACAAAACACCAATACCCTTTATTGTATTCTCCGGGCATCCGTCCAATCATACTTTTACAGCAGCTCTAGTTCAGTTTTCTGATGCATCGCAATATCTATGGCAGAGAAATGCTGATGGAGTATTCAAAGCATGAGATGAGAGTGTGGAAAAGGACATGCGATCATGTGCCACTACTATCCGCCATGCCCACAGCCCGAGCTGACCTTGGGTGTGACAAAGCATTCAGACAATGACTTCCTCGCAATTCTCCTCCAAGATCAAATTGGTGGACTTCAAGTGCTACATGAGAACCAGTGGATCGACGTTCCTCCAATACCTGGAGCGCTAGTGATCAACATTGAAGATCTTTTGTAGGTAAGTAGCTTTGGCTAGATATCATTGTTCATCTATGAATTTTTGTGAAACCGTGTTTTGATTGGTTGACACATTGCGATCCTCTTCTCGCCCGCATTACTGTACTTTCTCATATGCTAAGTTAGTTGAAGAGCTCTTGAGAATTCAGGAATTAAAAATACCATGGCATCTTCCCTGTAGCAATAGCATCATGTCTTCACAATCTGCACTTTTCTTTGTTAAGACAAATTTGCGTTTACCATTCCCAAATGCCTTGTGCATCAAGTATCCTAACAGAGCTATTTGATTCATCCAAACTTGATTCGAACTTTGTTAAATCATGCTAGCCTCGCATTGAAAGGTTCAAAATTGTCTGAATGACACTGATGTACATTGAAAACAATGTTTTTAACAAGAGTGGTCAATGTCAGTTCTAAATATTCTGCGATTTTTATATTTATCAATATTAAGACTGATTCTAGATATTTGTAGCTCTTAACAAATAACCGGTTTAAGAGTGTCAAGCATCGAGTCATGGCAAACAAGAGAGGCCCGAGAGTGTCGGTGGCGTGCTTATTCGGTAACACTCCTCGGCCATCTTTAAGGCTGCATGGCCCATCAAGGAATTGGCATCAGCAGACAACCCACCAATCTACAAGGAGACCACGCTTCTAAACTACACTGCCCATTACATTTCCAAAAGCCTAGATGGAGCTTCTGCACTTCCTGATTTCAAGCTGTAGACCGTGTAAATTTATTAGTCGGGGCTCATCGATGTCTGTATTTAAAGATAAAAGTCTGTCGTCCATACACAACTCGGTCACTGCTCGGTCACTGGTGCTTATATTGCTTCAATTGACGAGCACCAACGCAACTCTCTAAAACCAAGATCATTTTCTAAGCAAAAGCAGAACCAAAAAGAGAACACAAAATGGAGGGAGAGGAAGTTTAACAGATACCCCATTAAAATTGAAAGAATGAACATTTTTGTTTGGCTCAGGTTCAAATTTCGACTTTGTATATCGGCGGCAAGGATAAAAAGTGGAACTCTTGCCAGTCTCCAACTCGCTCCCCGACAATAACCAGAATCAACCGCAAGGGAAAAATTCATGTACACACAGATTTTCTATGAAACAGGAGGTTTCCATTACAAACGCGACGATATCTGAAATCCAATTAATATAATCGAATCACCATCACATTAAGATGATGCAACGATTAATCCAAGTGTTTGTTTTCACTTTTGGCTCGTTAAGGAGTCATGAATCACATGTTGGTGGAGTCTTACGGTGTTGTGATTCATAGTATTATTGCCTCCTTGTTTATTGCCTAACGTTTGTAACTTTGTGCAAGCCTGCATGGATCTCGAGGATTAAGATCGTGGGCACCTCGATGTCAATGTCATCGAGGATTCGAGTAACATAGCGTTTTGATTATCACCACTAAAGAGCCGGCTTTACTGAAATGGAGCATCATTTGTTTAAAAGCTTTCACCAGAAAAACAGCATCTAGATTAAAGCCCTGGAACTAGCGTTCCTTTATGGAGTCATCCATGGCTTTAATGTTGATCCAGTAACGTACTAGGAAGATGATATGCAATAGGAATTAGAGTATCCATGTGCACGTTCTTTATATTTTTTTTAAACATATAACTCCTTAAATCTCGCAGGTAAAGTAGATCTTGACAAGCACTATGATTGAATCTAAGATGGGATTCCCCCAGTCACCCACGCAACATCAGAACATGGGATCTTTCTCAACAGCGAGGCTAGAAGACGATGGAGATTCTATCTTGGGCTCTTACTCTTCATGGCTAGTAAGCACACTGCAACGATGAAAACTACGTACCACATTGAACTGCAGCATCCTCTTATCTTTTCATTTCTGAACTTCTTGTGATGCTCGTGTTCTGTCACAGTACTTTATTTTTTTTATCAAGCATATGTTCATGTTAATCAAGAGGCGAGGTTTTTAATACATCATGCAGAGAAAGCAACCGTCTGCCTCGTGCGCATTTGAAGTAATTATGAAGAAAGCCAAAGGTAAAGAGTTCGCGGTGTTCTTGGACTATGATGGCACTCTCTCTCAGATTGCAGACAACCCTGATCAGGCGTACATGACAGAAAAGGCGCGTCTGCTCTCCTTCATAGGATTTTGAATTTCCGAATTCTGGTCCTTATGATAGGGAATCGCCAAGTGTTCATCGATGCAATATAAAACACAACAAACCAAGTAAAAGCAATTGACTATCGAGTTTCAGTTTTCTCACATCAAACTCACAAAAATCACTTGGTTTCCATATGGCACATGTAGTTAAACAACTTCTCATTCAGCGCAAACTGCTTATATAGACAAATATGACAAAATATTGGGGTGTGTGTATGACTGACTTAAAATGCAGATGCGTTGCGCCGTACGCGAAGTTGCAGACCGTTTTCCCACTGCAATTGTTAGTGGAAGGTGTCGCGACAAGGTATGCTCATTTCTGTGTTCTGGTGATTCATGCATTCTGCCGCTTTTTCATCGAGTACAGTTTAGGAACCACGCATCAGGAATCTGTAGATTCATCCCGATTTTCTTTAGCTAAACAAGAAAAATTTGGACACTATGTTTAGGTCCTCCAAAGAATCAGAGCCATTATTTAAACAGCAATAGTCATTTTCTAAGCAAGTGGTAGCAGCTCATAAGCTAATGACTTTCTCCTTCCGTTTTTATGGACCGCATAATTCTAAAGTCAAAACGGGAGCCTCGCAACGGATGCCGTTGTGCTCCTCTCTTCTCTCAATCAATCAGCTATGAAGAAGCCGCTCATCATATCATGCATTGTAATGTCTCCATGTAACACTCAATTCATAATCCAAACTCATCTCCAACAAATATACATTCACACCGAAAATTGAATTGCAGTAGAGAGAGAGAGAGAGAGAGAGAGAGAGGAACATTTATGCGGTGAGCTGAGCCACGACGGAGCGAGCGACGACTCGAAAGCCGGCGTCAAAGGCCCCTCCTCGAATGCCGAAATCACCGAAATCCCCAGAATCTCTTCATCCGACCGGACGAGACATCCTAAGGCAGCTCCGAATCAAGCGGCGGATCCGAGAAATCTCAGCTTCCCCCCCATCATCGACCTCGGCGGAATCGACCGCGACTTGGCGAAGAGGGAGGCAGGAGGCAGCGATCGAGAGGGTGCGACGCGCGTCGGAGACACTGGGGGGGTCCTTCCAGGTGGCGAGTCACGGAGTTCCGGCGGCCGGTGATGGAGGAGATAGGAGGAGTGGGGGTGAGGAGGTTCTAAGGGCAAGACGACGAGGCAAAGGGGGTGGGGGGTGTTGTACACGCGCGACAAGACGAGGGAGGAGAAAGGTGGGGTGCAAAGAGCAATTTCGACACTGTACACGGCGTCGGTGGGGAACTGAGGCGACGCTTTTCTTCATTTGGTATGTGCGCACTGCAAATACTGTGGTGGAAGAGGAATTAGTTAAATAATAAAAGAAGGTAAAATAGTTGAAAGGAACAACTTGATATATATTTATATAGATGATAAGTCTTTTATCGTACCTCTTCCTCTCGATCGATGACCAGAACGTGCGCAATCTCTGGCCAATCTTCACGGCCATCTGTTAGGCACCACTCTTTCAGATCAGGACAATTACGGATTCTCAATTCCGTCAAGCGCGTGAGGTTGCGCATCTCCAACGGCAAACGCTTTAAATTCGGACATTCATATAATTCAACCTTTTCGAGCGAAGAGAAATTTCCAATCCATTCCGGCAAACTCTCTAGATCCTGACAGTAAGAAATCTCGAGAGATTGTAGAGTCTTGACATGTTGAATCTCCTCGGGCAATGCCGTCAATTTTTTAGGATAAGAAATTTTAAAAACACGAAGTTTCGTAAGGAATCGCCATTGGATGCCGTGCTCGTCTTCTTCGCACAATAAATCAAATCCTTCAATTGACACAAGGGTGAGTTTCTGGAGCGAGGAAAGGTGCTGCATGCCAGAGAGACTCCTTAGTTTGCAATCGGCGAGGCACAAGTACTCGAGATTACTAGCCAATTGGAATAGAGTCTTGAGCTTCGAGGGCTCCGGATCATGAAGAATATGTAGATACTTTAGTTGAGAGAAAGGGATGAATGTGGATCCCATTGCTGCTTCTGATGGGCAATTTGGATTGGCCGGCATTTTCGTTCCATCTATGACCAACTCTTGCACCTGGGGGAATGGTGCCACGTCGTTCAAGTGGGGACAGCTGAGTATTGTCACGGACCGAAGTTTTTGGAATGATGACCGTGAATTGTCTGGCCGATGCTTTTTGTCTGCTCCTATTAGTTGCCCTCTTCCCAACCATCCTTTCAGGTTTCGGCAATAGAAGAGGTACAGTCTCTCAAGAGATGGGAAGAAGGGGCGTGTAGTATTAGATTGCTCCAGGTCACTTGTCTGCTGAAGGAACTCCAACGTAGGCAAAAATTCGAGACTCAATGTCTTTAGGGAAGGGAGTTCACTCAGGGGTGGTAGGCGGCTTAGTGAATCACAATGTTTAATTGAGAGGAATCTAAGATTGATCAATTTCCTCAAATCTCTTGGAAATGTTTTAAGGTTCTCACAACTATCAAGTTCAAGGATCTGCAAGTTCACCAAATCCATGATTGAATCCGGCAAACTCTGCATAGATTGGTTTCCAGAAATCCTAAGAAACCTTAAGTGCTTTAACCTTTTAAAAGAGGAAGGAGGGAGAGGAATATCTGTATGATCCAAAACTAACACTCGACAGCGTCTACACTTGGACAAAACTTTGGAAGAGTTGAGTGAAGAGGAATTATAGATAAACGTCCGCAATTTGGATGTTTTGAGCAAGGACACTATTTTCTCTTCAGAGGAAATCTTTGAAATAAACGCATGTCGAATTCTTTCATCATTATCTCCTCCTCTAAAATTAACAGTCTTGCATTCACCTTCCCCAACTTTTTGGGCAAGATCATGCATGAGATCATGCATCTTGAAACTTCCGACCTCACCAGTAGTGCCGTATATGTCTTCAACATCGAGGAATGACCGACCTAATAGTTCTTCCAAGTAATTGTTAGCGACCTCTTCAAGGTCATCCTCCCTGCTATGGGACTCAATAAAGCCTTGTGCCATCCAAAGTTGTATCATCTCCCATTTACGATAGACATAGTCTTTCGGAAACAATGAGCAATATACAAAACACTGTTTCAAGCATGACGAGAGACGATCGTAACTGAAATTGAGGACTTGCATAATTCCAGCATCAACCTCATCAATTTCTGGTATTTCTGGAAATTCGTGCACTTTGTAACGGAGCCATTCATCTTTCTTTTTGTCGTACAGAAGGCCTCCAATAGTTCTTATGGCAAGGGGAATCCCGGCGCATTTTTTAACTATATCTCGACCTATCTCCTCCCGTTCTGGGTCTACCCCATCTCCAAAAGCCATTTTCCTGAATAAGTTCCACGACTCATTTTCAGCTAGGCCACGTAGAACATGGATAACTGATTTCTCATCCATGACCTCTGCAACTTTGTGGCTGCGAGTGGTTACAAGTATCTTGCTTCCCGGTAAACCACCCTCTAGCCATTCTCCAAGCTCGAACCATTTATGCCGAACTTCATTCCACAAGTCATCCAAAACAAGCAAGTATTTCTTCCCAGATAGAGTCTCACGAAGAATACTCGGCAACTGGTCTTTAGGCTTATTCTCAACATCTTTTAATAACTTTTTCATCTTAACATCATGCCCTCGACAGTCACTTTTTGCAGATTTAAGAATTTCTTTGAAAACCAGATCCACATCAAAGACATCAGATACACAAACCCACATCTTAAGCCCGAAATGTCCTTTTACCTCCCCATCGTTGTATACTAGTCGTGCAAGTGCGGTTTTTCCAAGACCTCCTTTACCGACGATGGAAACCACGGACACAGTGTTGCTAGAGGAGGAAGTAAACAAAATTTGTTTGATCTTTTTTTTGTCCTCTTCCCGACCAATTATTTTAGTGTCAGGCGCGAGATATTCAGGTTTCTTTCGTCTTCCAGTGGCCATTTTTTCCTCACTTGGAAGCAGCTTAAAGTTGAAATTATTATTATATGCGAATTCATCCAGCTTCTTCCTAAGTTGCCGAATCTGATTAGCCACGTTGAAGCCGTGCGCAAGCTGATTTGATTCGGAGAAGAAAAGGCATACCTCTTTCATCATCTCGTTGCCAGCCATAGCTTGTCGCCTCAGGTCTTCGGTCGAGATGTCGTCGAACAAGTCCTGTGCGTCGTACAGCACATCCTTGAGCCTCTCGACCCAGTGCTCGACCCGTTTGTCCTGCCATTGCTGCTTCTCGGCATCCGGAAGCACAAGTTGGATGGTCTTGACAGTGTCCCTAAGACTATGGAGCTCGCCCTCACCACAGCAGAACAATTGGATCATTTGAGAAGCGTAGGCGCCTCCAGGCTTCGCAATTTGGGAGCCGATGCTTTCCATTACGCCAGTGGCAATGCTGTAGAGCAGCGCCATTTCCAAAGGCAAAAGCAGGGGTCGAGAAGGCTGCGGGGCTGATGCTTTTGTTGAGAGACAATAGTTTAGTGGTGCCTCATGATCAACTTCATGCACGAATATATAGCAAGGCCCAACGGCATCTCCATGTTAGTTCATGTTCAGTCACTGTTATAAATTCAGTGGGAATGGATTTGACCAATAAGAAGACAAGCATGTGCAAATGTTTGGTGGTGGGAAAGGCGCGTGGGGTCCAGAAAAGCAAATGTTCGGTGGTGTGAAAGGCGCGTGGGGTCCAGAAGAAAAGGGCTGCCTATAGGTCTAAAAAGCAGGTTGCCCTGCATGTTTTTGTTGAAAATTTTCTAGTTTTTTGTTTTCATTTTCGTTTGAACGTGAAAAGAGTATTAAAAAAAATGGTTAATATAACGAAAAATCCCAAATTGATACACTTATGATAAATTTACCTAAAATTATTTTTTAATCATAAAAAATCCTAAACTGATAGACCTACAATAATTTTATTCCGAACTAATTTTTTACCATAAAAAACCTCACACTGGTATACCTGTGATAATTTTACCCCCGAACTGATACACCTGTGACAAATTTACCCTCTGTTAGTTTTCGTTAAATTTTACTGTCAAATTGCTAAGTTTAATGACACTTGATAATTGACATGTGTCCCGATTTTGGGTTTTACCCATCTGTTTGTCACAAGTTTATAAATTTGTGATTTTTGTGGTATTAACATAATTTAACGGATACTAACATAGGGTAAATTTGTCACAAATGTATCAGTTTGGAGTTTTTAGTGGTCAAAAAATTAGTTCGGGGTAAAATTGTCACAGGTGTACCAGTGTGGGGTTTTTGGTGGTCAAAAATATTGTTCTGAGTAAAATTATCACAAGTATACCAGTTTGAGATTTTTGGTGATAAAAAAAATAGTTCGGGGTAAATTTATCACAGATATACCAGTTTGAGGTTTTTCGTGGTATTAACCCTTGAAAAAAAGCCTTCGGTCACGTATTGAGAGTAGTTTCCAAAGGAAAACCCAAAATTGTTTAAGTAATCCTAGAGTTGATGAGCAGAAGGTCACAAGAGATTGCTGAAAAATACTATCAAGTACTGGTATTGGTAAGGAGATTTCTAATAAATGCACTTCATATGATGACCTATCAGGTAATTAGATTTCCATCGCGATCGGATGTCGAACTCTAGAAAGAGTCTGACCATGTAACTTTGTTGATTATTCTAAGGTTAATACCACGAAAAATCCTAAACTGGTACACCTGTAAAAAATTTATTTCAAATTAATTTTTTGACCACAAAAAACATAAAACTGCTATACTTGTGATAAATTTACCATCAGTTAAATTGGATTAATACCACAAAAAATCATAAATTGGTAAATATGTTACAAAAAGAGGGGTAAAACCCTAAACTGACATATTTGTCAGCTGTCACGTGTCATCCAACTTAGTAATTTGGCAGTAAAATTTAACAGAAACTAACAGATGGTAAATTTATCACAGGTGTATCGATTTGGAATTTTTGCTAGTTAAGTAATTAGTTTGAGGTGAATTTTATCTCAAGTGTATCAATTTGGAGACTTTTTTTGGGTAGAATAACGGAGGGTAAATTTTATTTAAGCGAGTGATGGTAATATCAATGAGAGGACAAGAAAGTTTATATTTCTTGATTATGGACAAGGTGATCGAGAATAAGGATACGATGCACGAAATTATAATTCACATATTGTTAGTAGATAAGCTAGATTCTCCGTTACGTTACTTCTGAATAGAAGTGATTGTGAATGTGGCGGTGTTATACGCGGATGCGTAGCTGAAGAGAATTATCGGCAGTCAATGATGAAGTTCCCTAATAATGCCCATGGAGAGTTGTTCGGACTCCCCTTTCATTCAACCTCCGCAGTGGGAATGGAAATTGACCAATAAGAAGATAAAGCCTGTGGAAATGTTTGGCGGTGTGAAAGAAAGACTTGTGGGGTCCAGGAAAAAGAGAGGAAGGACCCGATAAGAAGACAAGCGTGTGCAAAAACAGGCTTAAGGTCTTTGCCCAGGAATAGACCCACAGAAGGGGAAGCCACCTGCTGCAACCGCTGTGCAAGTGAAAATGATTTAAAACTTCAGCATCTGGTACTGCCTGATAGACACGTAAGTCTATTCAGACCTATCAAGATCAGAAATCAATGTCTACAAGTGCAGTTTTCAACATCCAGTAGCGAAATGCTCCTACGAAATTAGAATATCCCGCAAGCCATAACGAAAGTATATCAGCTGACCAGTTTAATTGGGAGTAGCCATGAGTTCTAGTGATTTTTACCTTTCAAGAATTCATACTTTCATATAAATTAAATTTGGCATATTTGGGATGATTTTGTTCAACTCACACACACGGTAAGCATTATGATCGCTGGTGGTATTTATGTTATTTTCATATATGAATTTAAAGAAAATTAAAACCTAAGTGATGACAATAATGTTAACTAAATCGTAAACATCAAATACAAATTGATTGGATTTGCGTAGAATTATGTTCTTATATGTTAGGACTCACTTATGTGTTAAAAATAAGTAAATAAATAAATAGATAAGAAAAAAACGTGATGAAAAATGAGAGAGAAAAAGTCAAACTAAGATGATCATATAACAACTTAAGAATTTTGTTGAAAGGAATAAAAACGAAAAAAACTGGAAGTCGGTAAAACAAACCAAAACCCACTAGCTGTGATTCAACACTCACGTATCTCCCTCCTATGCATCCAAATATTCTGCCTTTCATATTATTTTATAGATATTAAGGCTCCGTTTGTTTCGGGCTAAATAAATAATTTGAAAATATTTTTCAAAAAATGATCATTTGTATCGCTTACAAAAATAAATGAACGAAAAATATTTTCGTCGCATACGAAAAATGTTTAGACATAAATTGTTGTCTGTAATGAAAATAATTTTCATTGATTTATTATTTCAAGCGATACAAGCAATTATTTTTAGGAAAGTATTTTTCAAATCATTCATTTTGCGCGAAACAAACGGAGCCTAAGTCAATTTACTGAATTGAATCACTTTGCTTCCTTCCAAAACAATTAACAATTAATATCAACAATTCAAGCATCTATTTGCTCCTCTCAAAGAATAATTACCTTTGCTCATTTCATTCATGGAAAAAATAACTGACCCCCCTTTTTTTTGGGAGACAATCTTAATCTATAATCCTTTCTTTTTATATACGCATTTAATTTTGTGAGCACGTAGTAAGCTAAGAAAAGTAAGATTACAGGATTCTGGCAAGAAAAAGAAAAAAAATTGGAAAACAGAAAATAAGAAATGAGATTACAGCAATAGCGGCTTTTGAATGAACCGATAAAATCGGCAATGGGAAGAATCGAACTCGAAGCCTTCTCTCCTTTTGTGTGCTTGGCGTTGATCGTTTCTACCCTTGGAGTTGTTGATTCTTTTTGAGCTGCGACTGGAGGAATGGGATTGACAAATTAGAAGATAAAAGCATGTGGAAAGACCCAAAAATTGTGGTCGATACAATGTTAGGTGAGTGTGAAAGACCCAAAAATTGTGTTCGTATCGACCACAACAGATGTGGCCCCAGTGTCCACACACACTATAAGAATCTTGTAAGGTTTCATTCTTCGAAGGCGATACTGATTTGCGCTACTGAGATGGTTTCCAAGTCTCGCGTGATATATAATTGCGATACGGATCTATAGTCATGTAACTTTGTTGATTATTCTATTATCAAAATATTTGATAGTTCGTATTTTGTTAATGAGAGGACAAGAAAGTTTATATTCCTTAGTCATGCACAAGGTGAGCGACAATATGAATATGATGCACGAAATTAAATTTACTTATTGTTAGTAGATAAGTTAGATTCTCAGCTACTTCTAGACAGAAGTCATTGTGAATGTGGCGGTGTTCACGCGGATGCGTTGCTGAAGAGAATTATTGGCAGTTAATGACGAAGTTTCCTAACAATGCCCATGGCAATCGCAAAGTTCACGGGGCAATCACAAAGTTGTCCGGACTCCCCTTTCAGTCAATCTCCATAGTGGGAATGGAAATTGACCAATGAGAAGATAAAGCATGTGGAAATGTTTGGCGGTGCAAAAGAAAGACGCGTGGGGTCTACGAAATAGGGAACTAAAGAGAAAAAGAGGATAGACCCAAAAATAGGCTTATGATCTTGCCCGTGGGTCACGTCGAAAGGGAAGCCACCAACCTCCGTGCAAGTGAAAATGATTTGAACCTTCAACATCCGGTGCTGCTTGGTAGACACATAAGTGTATGTAGACCCATCAAGGTCAGCAATCAATGTCTTCAACCGCAGTTTCCAACAAGTAAGCTCGTCATTAAGAAGTTGCAAGTTTGAATGATGGATATCAATATTGGTGAAATTTTTTTTTGACAAGGCCTGACTTGAGAATGGAATCACCGTTTTGTGATGAGTTTGCATCAACATGAAAACATGGCTTGTCACCATCTGAAGAAGCTTTTCCGCGTCTTTGAGATGGCATTTTTCAAAAAGACACATACTTTTTGAAAATGCAGTGTCTGCTTTTACCACCATAATCATTTCATTCGCCAAGAAAAAGGAGATGGAGGTGAGTATGTTTTGCATGTTTTGATCAAGAAACCAACAGAGTTTCCCACACAAACAGCTCTCAATTCTCCATTAGGCAATGAAGGAAACGAGTCATATTCAACTCACCAAATATACAGAGTCTTAGACAAAATTCATCTTCTTACAGAAAAAGAAAAAAGTGAGAAAATGTGATGATACAATGCTTATCTTACGGCTCCACCTTTCCATGACACAAAAGTATGGCATGTTCTTGATTGCAAAACTTGCTAAAGACGCACAGAGTTCATATGCAGTGTTAAACAAAAGAATACAACTCATTTTGCTCAATTCAGAAGTGCACAAATTTCAGTCCTAATGAATTCTGTCTCACATGCACTGTTCGTAAGTCATAGCTTTAGAATACTGCACATCTAAATAACCTTTATGACGAACTCTTCAAAGCATGAGATGAATGGTGACCAGCTCAAGTCATGCGATAGAATTGAGACGCCAAAAAAAACCAAGGCTCAACCTTTGAACAAGACGTTTTTAAGAAATTTGACAAACTACAACTTAGAAGCATAGATAGAATGTCATCCTTTATGACATCAATAGAAAACATCCACAAAATTGACCCATTTAACATTTGAACATCTTGCTAAATGATGCTGCGCATCATGTGTTCGCCAATACAATGAAATTAAAGCTGCATGACTAGCTAATCTCCACGTATAGTCAACAACTAAATATAGCAAAGAAAATATGATAGCGACATGGCAAGGAAAGCGTACCGACCTCGATTGTATCAATTGCTTCATCTAAAGGAATTGCATGAAATACTCCGTAAGAAGAAGAGAATCAACGAGCAATGAGACACAAATTTAGGCTTCGGAACTTCTATTGAAACATACCACCTATGGAAAAAGAATAGCAAAATACTGGACAATAACGCCAGAATCCATAATTGGGCACTCAGACACATTATTATTGACCCGAGGTTCGTTTTTTCTTTAAGTTCTCCAAAGAAAATTCCTTCTATTCAAATGGAAGATTCTAGAAAACAAAGGAGCATACATAAATTAGAAGTGAGCTTTTTCTCAGTTTCTTTTAGTCCTAAAATAATTTTGATGATAGTCATTGCCAGTCCCATAGACGATTTTTGCTTGATAAATAGAAAAAGTTCAACTATAGGGCACCAAGCGGGTGCAAACCCATTTACATAAACAGCCCAAAAAACTAAAGCCATACATAAAATAGCTCTCAAAACCAAAAGGGAGCTCATACATGATGAACCATCAATTATATGAAAGCGATTAGCATATAACAATTGCATAGGGTTCCAAATATCATGAAATCTTGACAAGCCCGAAACATACATGTTTAGAGCTCATCGTCTATATTAATGCATTCCTTCTTCAAAATTTTGCCAGAAAAGATGCCAATATCTTAATTTAAGGAGGGATTACTCCAGCAGATTTCTGCAAGTGATATATTCATCAATTTTCTTTCAGCATAGACAAGGCTCTTAACACCGGTTAATATAGAGTCAAACATGAAATTCTGTCACCATGCAAGAATGCTCAAAAAGCCACAATTCTGCAAATGTTTAAAGCATAAGCAAAACTAACCTTTCTTCTACACCAGGAATGAGATCCTCAGTCAAAGCCACTCCGCCAATCTAAATCACCAAACCGAGTCATTATACCCAGTCAAGTTATAGCAATTCAAAGAACATCTCAGGGTGTGCACGATACTCGCCAGTGGTATGCTGCAGAATAGTTTTCTCTCAAGATCGATACGCCCTGTTAAAGTGATATAAAAAACTATAATCCATAATACATCAACAATACCTGCAAGCAGAATTGAAGAAATTGCGAAGGACCTGCCAGTTGAAAGGATGCTACTAGTGATTGCTTCAGCAAGGTCAACCTTCTCTTCCTTCTTAGGTTTTGTTTGAAATATAAGATAGCTGTCCCACATTAGCAATTTAATGTTAAACCCATGATAGAGGCTATCTGCCGTGTCTGGTCATCTGGGTTAATCAAAATGCCAAGTTTGTTTCAGCATATCCTCACAATCATTATACCTTGCAAAATAATCATTTTATCATATGATTAAACTTGATCTGAAAAGTTCTTAGAAGTAACAATTTCGCTCACCAAGAACGAGGTGGTGGAGGATATACATCTGGAGCCAAAAGCGTTAAATAAAACAAACCTATAGAGGTACCTAAATAAAAAAGAACCATTGGTGCATCTCTAGAAAGCTAAACATCTAGAAGCAAAGTAACATAGAGATGAGAATTCATTTTGGGAAACATACTTTGAGAGCAGTAAGCCTCGTCCTATGAGATGCAGCTGGCATCCCGTCTTCGTATGAGTGAACAATTGGTACAGCATCAACCTCCACCTCCTGTAAGCACGAAACTTAGTTTGTGGAAGAATGCTATGATACGACTTGTCCGAAAGAGAACACTTGGGTTTTGGGTAGAATCTAAGTGTGAAAAACACTCGAGCACGTGAATGAGCGATTGTAACTTGGATTCTCTTATTATAGTGAATTATTTGCTGCTGGCTCTTCTCGTGGACATAGATACTGATATAGTGGACCAAACCACATAAATCTTAGGTGTCTTTTATCATTCCTTGTTTATTTCTCTAGTAATTTCATATTGGGTTTAATTTGCAAGATCCCGTTTAGCTTTCGCATTTGTTAATATTAAAACATAAATCCCCATTCTCACGTGGGTTTCTACCATTAAAAGTGGAGCATGGGCATACGTTTTTCAGTGCTCACGAGTACAAGAGTTTTGACGAACACCAAATCTTAATTACCAAATTAGAGGGATTCATAGACTCACTTGGATGTATCACTAGGATTCTTTCAGTTCGTTTAGCATCAACATATCTGTACGCTTGTTCAACATGTCACCGCGAACTTGAGGCCATAATTTATGATGCCTCTGGGTCCATAGGAGGCATCTGGATATATCCTGAAACCCTATTACCCATCAATATCATAATCTTGGATGTTCATGAAGTAGTTTCAAGTCCAATTAAAAAATAAAGTAGATATTCTGGACAAATAATAAAAAGTTGCATGCTGAATTAAGTTATCTTAAGATAAAAAACAGTATATGGGTCAAAAGCTCTCTATCTGTAGTGTGACGCCAAATAATGATAGCCAGACCTCACATAATACCAGCAAATCAAAAGAGGAACCTTCAAGTATGTAAGGTGGTTAGGCAAATAAACTTTAAACATTGTGCACATGATGGTAGTGAGGCTAATGCAGATATACTGCAGTAAGCTCAGCACTATGAGAAGTAGTAAGCAGCACCACTCCATCAAATGGTAATATCTTCTCGGAGGTAGGTAGAGCCACTCCATCCTGACATTTAGAAAAGACAATTTCTTCATTAACTCAGTGGAACATAATCCATCATAATATTTAAAGTTGTCAGTAGATATAAGGTCTGAGCAGGATGTGTAGAAGTCTAATCTGTTTCATTGTTGTTAATACAACATTGGCCCAATTGAGGGCTATTTGTTTACCAGAAGAATGTTAATCAGACATATGAAACACAGCATTACAGTGGTCTAGAAATGGAGAGTGCCTATTTACAATGTTAACTTTGTGGCATAATTGGTGATAGGCAAAATCAAAACATAAACAGAATTTCTTCATAATTTTAATTCAGTTTTCACCCATTAATTTGGAGGTGACACTAACATTAACAAAATGAGAGGAGATGGTGGAACAAGAAATTTATAGCAAAGAGGAAAGAATAAGCATGAAGGCTGCAGCAGCAACAATCTCACTGCTGGTACGGTGATAACAAGTCAAGATTGATGTTGAAAGCTTAGACTGCACTGCTCTTTAATAATAATTACGGGGTCAATATGGATTTCAGAAATAATTACTCTTATCATGGGTCACTCATAAAGACAACGAGCATAGCTCCTTTTTCTTTTCCTTTGGTCTATGAAAAGGTGTCATCTCTAAGGTCAATCTATGTTGACATGACCAGTGAATTTGCTTTAAAAGCTTGGAGGCAATGCTGAGCATTGCATCATCTGCTCTGCATCACCAAAAGCAAGACTTATACTCCAATAGAGGAAAAATGTAAAAACTTACAAGTACCCCAATGCATATGACTGATGTTACCTGAGCTCCCACATTCACAATACAGACAGTTGACAAGCCGTTCCCAAAAGCTGCAGCAAGACTTTCCTGTTGAACATAGTTAATGAAGTATTTATAGTCTACTAATGGAGAATACAGTGGGTAATACTATAGTCACCTTAATATTTGTCACGATCGGTGATCACATCATGAGACAAAACACAATTTGGAGAGTGGAGAATACAGAAGAGAAAAAAGCATGCCATTTGGCTAAAGTTATTGCCATGCAAAGTAAACAAGCTGTAAGATAATGTGTTACATAAGTTACAAAACATGCACAGCCATAAATACGATATCAATTTTTTGATTCTAGGGAATGACTGTCATCGGAATAGTGAAAGCATGCTAAAATATCTTTCACAGTTAAATATCTTTATCAACTATTTTATCATAAAACATGTTTCACACCTAAATGTAGGTAAATTTCTGCAAGTCATCAGGAGGCAGAAAGGTTCCCAACCTGGTGTACCGCGGCGGAGCTAAATTGCAAGTCCCGCAACACTATAGAAAGCACTTAATTTTTGCTTGAAACCAGAGAAAACAGAACATTCAATGTGGAATCTGCTAGATCCCTGGCAGAGAAAAACAGCAAAACAACCAACTAACCATATAGTGGATTCTGGACACATGCATTCAATGCAACAAGCTCAACTTACAAGAAAGCAAGGGAAGCTGTTTGCAAAGTTATTGCCATGGAAAAACCTTTTCACTGTACCTAATAAAAGATGTACTTAGAGCACAAGAGGTAAAAGGATACCACCCACTGAAGGTACAGATGCAACTCATCCTTCAACCATTGATGTTGCGATCACCATATCATGTTATAATAGTATTTTTCAAAAAGCATATCACTAAGGATGAAGAATCCCCCGAAGAATTTAGATAAATACCTCTTCCATCAGCAAGATGACTAAGCATACAGAATTTCAGCTCGATGGGACAAGCCCAGAACTATTTAACTACTAAAGCTAAAACAGATTCTCGAATCTTAACTACCTGAGACGTCACAAATTCTTGCATAACGGGGATGATGGAAGTGAGCAGGAGAACTTGTAGAGTAGAAGTTGATAAAAAAAGGAAAGCTAATCCATCATAATCTCTAAATTACAAATTACTCTATCTTCTTCTGGCATGGTGCATTAACTGTAAAATCACTCAGAAAACAATTATTCCCTAATTCTTTTAAGGCTTGTAGCAAGCCAGCTCAATTTTGAGATTTTTTTTGTATACTGGTTATGACAGAACCTGATGAAATATTTAAATATGGTTTCCAGTACCCAAGATTGGGTATTGGAACGGTGTAGTTTTTCTATATTTTTCTTTACAACATTGAGGGTGTGAATCACACCGAAGATAAGGATCATTCGGTCTGTTGGCAGGTATTTTCAATCCAACAATATACTAATCTGTCTTTTCTGAGACAAATGTGAGCGAGGAGGCTAATTTCCTTGGAGGCAATCTAGTAAAGGAAGTTCCTCAAAGAGTGGCTTTCTTTCCCTAGAAAAAGAAGGTTGTCTTAAAAAGCATTTTGACAATCAGTAACATGCTGAACGGCTTTGATTCTGGTAATTGTTGATTTTGTTAGTGTGCCCTAGGGTTGTTAGGAACAAGGTTGCTAGGAACACTCATTAACTGTTGGTGCTTTCTTGGTTGAGTTTTCTACAGTTAAGAACAAGGTTGTGAGGAGCAGTATCCTACTTATGATCGATGAAGGTGTCTAAGGGATCGGATTGTAACATCAGATGGTGGGTTGTAAGATCCTAAAATATTACACGGACAATATAGAAATCTTGGATAGTACTATGAAGTTTATTAATTATAAACATGGTGCGACATTAAAACTCCAAAATGGTGTGAATTTATAGTTTATATACTACATGTACAAGAAAAATCAGTATTTCTATTACCTGAACATCAGATATACATATTTAAAGGTGAAAGTATGTCAAAGGTCGACCAATGGGATCAGTAGGATCGCATCAATCCTATGATTTTTCTTAGCTTAGGATCAGGACCATGTAAAGATCCTAGGTAATTAAAGTCCTCCTTAAGATTCCAATCATTTCTTAAGTTTCAAATGAACTCCGGGCATGGATAAGAATGCATGTTAGCAAAAGCAAGGAGAAGAAGAGATTGAAGGATTCCATTCCTCCAACAGCGAGAAATGTTAGAAGTTCATAGAAGGAGAAGAAAAACACTGTGTTCACATCCAAACTCATTAATGTTAGAAGTTTATTGAGAATCATTTTCCGCAGGGGTGGCAACCCTCAGTAACTTTTTTACAATAAGTCTATCTTATGCTTTCCAGCAGAAAATGTGGTATAGCAATATGACTCTGATGCACTGCCAATTGAAGAATCATAAGAGTACTTACAAAATAAGGTGGGAAGAAGTTGACAGCATGATTTTGATATAAGATCATACATACAGATTGACCTTACATCCAAAGTTCTATTTCAGCCTCTCATCCATTCTTTGGCAGTTCTTTAACTTTGACTATAGGATCTTCTAAACCTATCACAAGTAAACAGACAAGTTAATGACCCTATCAAGCATCCCAATATAAAAGGAAATTTCTTTGCAGATCACACATAAACCGCGCCTGGTGTAATAAACTCCAGAACCAAAAAGTACCAATATATTTACTACTGATCCATGCTTCAGAGCTTAAGGCCACCAATTGCTCAATGAGACGCAGAAAGTTCCACAAAAAACCATAATCCCGGTAAATTTAGGTTTCCTCTTGTCAACCTAAAGAATATTACATTAGCTGAAGACCTTAAAAATCCTTTCTTGGAGTAATCTTTAGCTACAGCAATGGTATACTACCTCTCAATTATAAAGTAGAAAAAAGAAATCTATTCCTAATGATAAACGAAGTAAAATGAGCCAATAAACCTTAGGAGAAAATAAAGAAGAAGCATGGGAAGAAACCACACTACAATTCTCTTGTTACTCAACCACATCTTCATGCATCCACTTACAACACATAGAATCTCATGAAATGCATAAGCGGAAAAAGTAATAGTAAACTCTTCATGTATAAACAAATGGACATAAGGAAAAGCAATGCAAATAAGTACCACGATTATCAAATGTCTCAGGCACAACAAGAATAGCAGAATACATATTCCTTTCAGATTGGGGTATATGAAACTTCTCCACCAATATCCCAGTCTCAGATAGTATGCAAATCCTCATATACTTTAGAAGCAAAATTATAGGGATGAGCAACATCATGCCAAATTATTTTTTCGTACTTCACCAAAGCCATACTATTATTGTATGACATAGTATATGTACGCAGTACGTCACATTACAGCAGTGTTGCTGGATGCTTAGAGCTGACTCTCGATGAGGATATGTGAAAGATATTGATGAATCTAACTAAGCAATTATTTTCTTTCTTCCTTTTTGGAGTGAAAGAGTTGAACTCAGTAATAACGAGTCAGCACCTTCCTTCAGCGCATAATAGTAGGGGTTCTGATCATACCTGCTGCATAGGATAATCTTGTGAAATGTTAACATGACCTCCTTGGATAGGACTGCACAAACAGTACGGCTCTATGGGTGATATTTTCAGCCTCGTCACAAATGAACCTTCTGTTTTTACGTTCACCTAACTCCATATCCATTCCTGCATGTTTGTCCAATGAAGTACTAGGCAAGTCTTCATTATTTGAGCTATCTGCAAAGCAAAGTTGAAAGTCATATAAAGAAGCACATACTACAGACTTGCTGCAGATTTTCTATTTTAGCATAAAAATCATATTGCATTACGCAACCTGTGTATAAAAAATATGAACTCGATCACTCATATAGCTCGGCAATCATAAATGCAGGTGACACGTGGGTGCAGGGGAAAAAAAGAGATGCTTCCACAAACTCTGTAGATCATTTAGCAACCGGGTCTATTTGTAAAATGCCTACGACCTTTGCTCTAGCCGAGAGCCAACTCAACACATCCTTGAATAGCAAGAAAAAAATGAAAACAACCCATTTCCGTTTACGTAAACTACATATATAGTATTGCAACATTACGATTATTTTAACTTTTTTTTTCTTGCGGTCGGACATGCATTAGATTTTGTATATGTTTTGATGTCATAATATCTAACATAGGGCTACCGTTTAGAGTATCATAATTTCAATACTAATAAGATTAGTTGGCTCATAATTTTTTTTCTCAAGGGTAACTTATATGGGGAAAATAGGATACATGTTACATGATCTTTGCAATTTAGGATTTCCATATTTTGCTTTGTTTATAGTTTTACATAGTCACCAAATAATTAGTTATTAATTCATGAGCTCTTCCGCGTGCATCAATCACGTTTCCACATACAAGTGAAAAAAGAACTCGAGTGAGGAATGAATGAAATAAATTTGGATTGTGAAAAAAGAGCTCTTCCGCCCGACAGTGTGGCCTGCATCGAGGATCGCGTGGAGATCCCCGTGACTGACCTAGGATGTGCGAGCGTAGGCCCTGCCTGTCACGACGAGACGGTGCGGAATATTGCGCAAGCACTGGAAAAATGGGGTTTCTTCCAGGTGATCAACCATGGGGTCCCTGAGAGCCTTTTGGAGGAGGTGATCGATGGGTCAGGCAGGTTCTTCGAGCAGGGGACGGAGGCCAAGAAAGGATTTTACACTAGAGATTTTGCAAAGAGGGTCATATACAACAGCAACATGGGACTTTATAATTCAGTCGCTGCTGATTGGAGGGACAGTATATTTTGCTTCATGGGACCTGAGCCTCCCCAGCCTGAGGAGTTGCCCGAAGCTTGCAGGTGAGCCAGGGGATTCTAATGCCTTTTCCACCTTTCAAAAAAGGGAAAATTTATGAACAAGTTCACAAAGTGAATCAATGAAGATAGTTTGCAAAAGAGTTGCAGTAGTTCATATAGGTGCTAAGTAAATGCTTTTCACTGTATGATACTCGAGAGCCTTTTTTTATTTTCTTCAACAAATCAAGGGCTAAACTAGCAAGTGTATGAAACTAGAGTTCGTGTTTTTTTCCATTGAATCAGCCGGATTAGGTGTTGAACACTCGGGAAATGAAAGTGCCCAGTTCTTCATTCGGTCAGCAAAGGCAACTGCAACTGCCGAATGGGTACAAAGTTTCTCCCCTAAATTCCACTAGACATGTTATAGCATGTAATGTTACATCTGATCAATGTGACGATTCAGTAAGATGATCCTCAATGATTGACCATTTTCACTGACTGGAACCTCGGAGGTGGTCAATCTGTTCTTTTTGGGCAGAAAAAAGGATGTTCCTCGACAGTTGACTTTATGTGTGTTCTAGTGGTGGCAGTACCAAACTTTTGCACCCAAGTTGATACAAAATACCAATACCCTTTGTTGTATTCTCTCGGAATCTGTCCGATCACGCTTTTACAGCAGCTCTAGTTCAGTTTTCTGATGCATCACAATATCTGTGGCAGAGAAATGCTGATGGAGTACTCAAAGCATGTGATGAGACTGAGCTCTCGTCTGTTTGAGCTCTTATCAAAAGCCCTAGGGCTCCACCCAAATCACATGAAGGAGACAGAGTGTGGAAAGGGACACGCGATCATGTGCCACTACTATCCGCCATGCCCACAGCCCAAGTTGACCGTAGGTGTGACAAAGCATTCAGACAATGACTTCCTCACATTTCTCCTCCAAGATCAAACTGGAGGACTTCAAGTGCTTCATGAGAACCACTGGATCGACGTTCCTCCAATACCTGTAGAACTAATGATCAACATCGGAGATCTTTTGCAGGTAAGTAGCTTTGGCCAGATATCACTGTTCATCTCTGAACTTTTCTGAAACCGTATTTTGATTGGTCAGCACACTGCGATCATATTCTCGCCCTTATTACTATACTTCCTCATATGCTAAGTTAGTTGAAGAGCTCTTGAGAATTCAGGAAGTAAATTACCACGGCATCTTCCCCATAGCAATAACATCATGTCTTCACAATTTGCGATTTTCTTTGCTAAGACGAATCTGTGTCTACCATTCCCAAATGCCTTACGCATCAAGTATCCTAACAGAGCTATTTAACTGACCCAAACCTGATTCTAACTTTGTTAGATCATGCTAGCCTCACATTCATAGGTTCAAAATTGTCTATATGAGACAGATGTATGTTGAAAACAATGTTTTTCACAGCAGCGGTCAATGTGGGGTCCTAGATATTCCGCAGTTTTTGTATTTATCAACATGAAGAGTGTTATCATAGCAATAAGAAGAAATTTTGCTCCTTCATTTCTGAACTGAGAACTGACAGACCGAGAATGGTCCACTAATTTTTGCATTCACAGCTCATAACAAACCACCGGTTTAAAAGTTTCAAGCATCGAGTCATGGCAAACAAGAGAGGCCCGAGAGTGTCGGTGGCATGCTTCTTCAGTGACACTCCTCAGCCATCTTCAAGGCTGTAGGGGCCCATCAAGGAATTGACATCAGCAGAAAAGCCACCAATCCACAAGGAGACTACACTTCCAAACTACACTGCCCATTGCATTTCCATAGGCCTAGATGGAATTTCTGCACTTCCTGATTTCCATCTGTAGACTGTGTAAACTTTTTTGTGTGGTCTTATTGATGATTGTATTTGAAGATAAGTGTGTGTTCATCTACTACCACAGAAAAGGATTGCCTTTCTTCACTGCTTGGTCTACTGAAGCTTATATAGCTCCAACTGATAGAACTATGAGCACCAACTTCCACAACTCTCAAAAACAAAGACCATCCTCTAAACAAAAATGGTCTTTAGATAAAACTGTGCCCAATACTCGTACGACAGTTACAACACTAATCTACCATGAGAAAAAAATTGCGCTTTCAGGAACATTTATGTTTGGTTCAGCTTCGAATTTCGACTTTGTATATTGAAGGCAAGGATAAAAAGCGGAATTCTTGCCAGCCATCAACTCGCTCAACGACAATAAGCATAATGAACCGCAAGGCAAAAATCTATCTACACTTAGATTTTCTATGAAACTGTAGGTTTCCAGTAGACGCGACGATATCTGAAACCTAATTGATCTAATCGAGTCAGCATCACATTAAGACGATGCAACGGTTGATCCAGGGGCTAAGACGACATTGAATTGTAATGTCATCTATCGATGGTCAACTCTGTCCTAACAGATTTTTTTTTTTTCCATAAATCGCAAGACTTGTGTAGTAGCTGCCCAGTAGCCATTATTTAAACAGCATTGTCATTTTCTCAGCAAGTGGGAGCTCATAAGCTAATGACCTTCTCCTTCCATTTTCATGGACCTCATAGTTCTAAAGTCAAATGGATCGTCCCAATGTGATGTCACTGTTCTCTTCTCTCCATCTCTCAGCTATAAAGAAGCTGCTCATATCATCCATAACATTCAATTCATAATTCAAACTCATCTCCAACAAATTCGCATTCACAGCGAAATTGAATTGCAGTAGAGAGAAATAGAGAGAGGAGCAATGCCTACCATCAACTTGGCCTCTGACTCCGGCAAGCAGAGTTATGGCAGAGCGAGCAAGCTAAAAGCGTTCGACGGCTCGAAAGCCGGCATCAAAGGCCTTGTCGACGCCGGCATCGCCGAAATCCCCATAATCTCTTCATCTGATGGGACGAGACATCGGAAGACAGCTCAGAATTGGGTGGTGGCTCCGAGAATATCGGCGTCCCGATCATCGATCTCGGCGGGATCAACCGCAACCCGGCCAAGAGGGAGGAGGCAATCGAGGGGGTGCGACGCGCATCGGAGACACCGGGGGTTTCTTCCAGGTGGTGAACCACGGAGTCCCGGCGGCAGGTGATGGAGGAGATAGAAGGAGGGGGTGAAGCGGTTCTACAAGCAAGACGGCGAGGCAAAGGAGGCGTTCTACACGCGCGACGTCACGAGGAAGGTGGTGTACAACAACAACTTCGAACCTGTACACGGCCTCGGTGGCGAGCTGGAGGGACTCTTTTCTTCTGCTACACAGCGCCGAGCCCGCCGTCGCCGGAGAAGCCGCCGGAAGTTTGCAGGTGAGTGCCTCCTTCGGACCCGGAGTCACCGAAGCCATTTTCACCTGCGACGTTACAAAACATGTTCGAGAAAATATTAGGTAGGACTCGTATTTCACCGTGGCAAAAAGCGAGCATCTCAACGTGCGACACGTGTCTCCGGGCCCCACCCGGTCAGATAACCTCCGACACAGTGGAATCACTCCCGCGGGAGAGAAAATTTTTGAACAAAAGGCGTCGTCCTCTCTCTCCACTTTCTCTCTTTCCTTCGCGCTCCCCAGATTTCCAATTCTCTCTGCACTCCGTCTCCCTCACGCCGCGCCGACGCAGACGCCGACGCCGACGAGCGACGAGCGACGCCCTAGCCTCCGCCTCCGACTCCGACGAGCGAGGTCCGCCGCTGCCCACGAGCGACGTCCGCTGCCTCCGACGAGCGAGGTCCGTCTCCTCGCCCTAGCCTCCGCCCTAGCTCCGCCGACGCCAACGCCGACGACGCCTCCGATGAGCGCCGCCCTAGCCTTCGACGCCGACACCGACGACGCGTCCGACGAGCGAGGTCCGCCGCTGCCCACGAGCGACACCCGTGGCCTCGGACGAGCGACGTCCGCTGCCTTCGACAAGCGAGGTCCGTCTCCTCGCGCCGACGCCGACGCCGACGCCGACGCCGCCTCCGACAAGCGACGCCCTAGCCTCCGACGCCGACGCCTCCGACGGCCGAGTGTTCTTTTGCTTTCCTTCGCATCGCTTGATAAGCCATCGCCTGATCTGAGAGCTGAGATCTTATCAGCGAGTGTATTCACGGTCCGTAAGGCACGACATTCTTCGCTTTTGTTGTTTTTTCCCCTTTCTCTCGATCTCTCTTGCTCTTTCTCTGCTTGGGTCTCTTTTGACTTCCTGTTTTGGTCCCTGAAATTTGGTGATGAGTTGTTAGATTCTTGAAATCGATTGCGGTGGGATGTCATTTGCTGCTTATGATTTGTGACTGGGGCGAGGTCTGCAGTTGATAAAGATCTCTTTTTCTTGATAAATTCGAGGAGGGGTTTTTGTTCTGTGTGAACGTTGACCAAGTGCATGCTTGTGGTGATGATTGGAATGGTCTTTCGAGGGAGTGGTAAAACAAAATCGAACTTGACTCTAATTTTGTTATCTGGAGGAGGGATTTCTACTTCCTTGTGTTTTTATTTTGGTTCTTGGCTTTTCTCGATCACTATTTTAAGGAGGACACAGTTCGGCTATGCTTCAATTGCCCCAGAGGATGCTCTATTGGATCTCTCTTTCGAAAGAGAGGAAGGAAGCAATGTGGGTGTGGAGTGGCTGTCAATTTCTTTATGGTGTTGTAGCCTTAGAGCTCTGTTGATTTTGAGTGATCTAATTACATGGGTGCCTAGAAAGCTAGTTGATTTTCTTCTGTGAACTGCCATGATTGTCTGTCTGATATGTCCATAGATATAATTGGCCAATGTGGGTTATCGAATTTCTTTTTGGAGTAGAACTACTTGTTTAATTAAAGTTATGGCTTCTAATTCATAATGTGCAATAGCTCGCTTTTTTCACATTTTTCAATTGTCTTTATCATCTGTTTTTGGTTGTGCTTAGATCAAATGCTGTAGGTTAAAAAGTGTAATTCAGGGCTTAAGTTACATTAATGTTGATGGGTTAAGCTTCTGTCTTTCCTCTTCCTCCTTTAACCAAACACGCTTCTTTCTCTAATTGCCTCAAATACACATACTGTATAATGCTTCTTTTAGCTTAATTCCATCTCATTTTTATGGTTTTCATTGTATAGCTTGTCTAGGTTTAACATGTGGGGTTTGTATATAATGAAGGAATGTGAGCACAGTCAGAGGCTGTAATGAACATAATTGATTTGATTGTGTTTTCCTCTATGGTCCTGAAACTTTTGTTCAGGCGCTTTTGTTCTACTTTTAGTTTTATATATTCCCTTAAGTTCTGTTTTTGTTATCTAAAAATATAGCAACATATATATTTTTCAAGGCAATAAATAGTATAATAGGATCTCTAATAAGAGCAAGGCATGGTTATAGAAACAGAACTTTCAAGGACTATGAAGACGAGTTTTGTTTTGTTTGTTATGGGCATCCATACTATTTGTGACTGATCAAGAAGAAAAAAGAAAAGCAAAGAAATTTTCTATATATTGGTTGATATCTTGTATAGATGATACGCCATTGCCTACTTGATGCTTTATTTCAATTCCTTCTCTTTCTTTTTGCAAGAAATAACTGACTTATGACCTCTAATATAAAGAGATGATGACTATCACATATGCAGTTGGTCCAGTGAAGGCTAGACACCAGGCTTAAGAGTGACTATTGAACTTGTAATTTATTTAAGTGGATATCTCTGTCTCCTTTGAGCCACATTGGGATTTCAATGCTTAATATGGGTTAAATTTCTTCAAAGTGTCAATATTGTAGTAAAAGGAAAAAAAATAAGAAAATCATTTTCCCATGAGTTAGTTCCATCACTTGGTAATTCCTGTCCACCTTTTGGCTAAGATCATCTATCCCTTGGGAATGTACTTTCACTGATTACCTTTAGCCAATTCTTGCAGATTAACCACTATTGGTGATACTGTGTGATGAATTGTGATCATGAATCTAATGTTTCTGTTACATCAGCCTCTCTAATGTGATTTATAAAATCCATGCATGGAAGGGACTTCAATTTTTTGGACTTTCAGTTGACAGATCTAATATTCAATATGTATGGAGATAGCTTGAGGATAAGCAAGTGATAGTGATATCTAGAAGGAAAAGTGAATGAACTGAAAAATGTGGACTGCGTACATTTTTTCAGTGAATAATCCTTTTGATGATTCTCTGTTCAATATTTTGGCAGAAATGCATCAGAGAATTAAGGGAGAGAGTTGCCAGTGGTGGGGATCCAACAAAGTTGTATGAACCACCTCCACCTGAGGAAGATGGCCTAAACAATGACCAAGGTGAGAAAGATCATTTGCCCTTTCTTGTGGCCGAAATTTTTTTTAAAATTTTTTTGTCTTTCTGGGAGCATATTTCTTTTGCAAATAGTTGCTGCTTGCAAATTGTTCCTTGACATTTAAGATCCGATATGTACCTTTTCATCCCACCTAGCTAGATTCTTGTAATGTAGTCTATGACTTTTTGGAAGAACACTTTTGGTCTCATTAACTTCATCTAACAGAGACTCAGTAGGTGCTGCACATGGAAATCGATGACTTCAAAATGAAAGGGTTGATCTTCATGCACTTCAAAGCTGTTATCCACTTACCAGCTTAATGGAATGTCATTCTTTCTGATGAAAGTAAATGCTTACAAAATGAATTTAAAATTCTTTCCTTTGTGATGGAGCTCTATGCCTAGTCTAGAAATAATCTGCCGCCATTGTTGCAGCTCCAGATTTCTGGCTATATATTCAGGAACATCCATTTTTTGATTATTTTCTGGGTTTGTTTGATGTTGTTGGTCTGATCAGATAATTCTATATTTAAAATTCTATGTACTAATATGAAGATTGGTCAGTGTTAGCTTTAGGCTAACAAGGAGACCTGTGCTTGTTTATAGTTCTAAATAAACATGTAGCTGCTCTTGATTAGCCTTTATTTCTCTTTCCAAATCGGACTAGTAATGTGGAGTCACGAATGTCTGCTATAACAGTCTAGGTTATGTAAGTTTTTAGCCATGGGTATTCTTTTAGTGCTGGTATTTGGGTAATGAGGCATGGGGATAATATTGGAATCAGGACCCAAACTTAGACAACGAATATATGTTGAAGAGAAAATTGCATGCTTCTGCTAAAGGTTTTATGGCAGAAGGGAAAGTTGCCACATACCCCGATAGGCAATTCCTTTTTCTTTGAAGTCTAACTTGTGTATTTTACTTTGTGAAGATGGTGATATATGATCTCTCAAAATCATGGTCTACTTTGTGCTAATTACTTAGCTTTTTAAATGTGTAGCTATTGATGCACCAGGAGGATTATTTCTCTTTGAGTGGTGGTCTGTCTTCCGGGACATTTTCATTGCAAGGACAAATGTGAAGCATTCTGATGCTGCTGCAGCTTACATTGAGGTTTTTCTTTGGTCCACAGTTCCTGCACCATTTTCCACTCATCCATGAGACAGTATTCCCTGAACATGCACAAATTGAGTTTGAATGACTGTTTAGTCTGTGAAATTCATGTACAGCAATCAAAGGGTAGGGAGCAACAACAGCTTCAGATGCAACAATTACAACTTTTGCAGTAGAGAAATGCATAGCTATAGCCCACTCTTGGTGCTTGTCTAAACATTGTAAACTCTGAAGGAATGATGGGGCAGCCGTCACCAAGATCGTCAAAGGGTAATAAGGACTTGTGTACCTTTGTACTTGAACCTAATATTTTCTCTCCTAATATAGATAAATTAAACAGTTGACTTTTCTTAATCTTTTATTTACTCAGCCAGTTGATTCAAGCTAATCCTGTGAACATGCCATTATCTTTGCAGCAAACGCCACCACAACCTGCCCTCACTACCTTATGAACTATGACAAAATGCATCGTCCTTTTTGTTCATCCTTTTTTTCAATTAGTTTGGTTGTAATAGATTGGTTCTTGGAATACTTTATAATTGTCCAGTTATGTAATCAATGGAGCTTGCAGGATGTCAAAAGTGAATAAGCAAAATAAAATATACCTTGTGATTCTGGGCTCGTTAGTTTCTCAACTTTCTAGGGACTTGATGTGCTTTTTGACCATTTACTGTGCTCTCTCTTCCATCACTTCGTGTAATTTTCTGATTTCGGGTGCAATGTGTTCCATGCTTCTGTTTTCCTCTCTCTCACTCTTTGCTTCCACCATCTTATATCTCGTTCAGACTGAACTTTTCTACAACTTTGAAACAACTGCAGGTCATGACAGGTTTTTGGGTAACAATCGAAAGTAGAGTCTATAATCTTTGACAAAGGTTCATTTGGACAACATGTCCATTGTTGATTGGGAAAAGGGTGGTTCATTCAAGTTCTTGAGCAATTTTCTTATCTAGTAACTTTGCGCTTAAACAGGTTTTGGAAAAAGTTACCACGATGTCAACTCACGTCTCGGATAGTTACATATCCAACAATCCTGTGAAGGGTGCTTGCACCTCCAATCACCGTGTAGAGAGGAAGAAAGAACACAAAAAGATAATGCAATTGTGTCCATTAGAGCCAGCACAACACAATGTTTGAACTATCTACTTTCTCTGGAGAAGTAGTCCAAATAAAATAACAAATAATAGACAAATAAAAAGTAGCAAAACATTCAAATGGTACACATTATGCCTCAATCCAATCACATCAGTGTTCTTGAATTTATCCTTCAATGCTCAAGTAAATACTTAACATTTCTCATGTCATCTTCACGTATTGCAGGCGGAGCCTTTGTAATATAATAAGGCACATCGCTGTTGTTGCTTTGCCCTCTTCTCCCTCTCTTTTGCCGTAATCTCTATCTTTGCATCCGCCTGCGATCTCCTCAGGTTCTCCATTTATTCCTCCATGGCTGTCTTCTCTTCCTCCCGCTTCTTGTGCTCCAGCAGAGACTTTTCGGAGTCCTTAATGGAGAAAAACACGGGACCTAGTTCAGCCAACCACTGCGGCTCCACAGCGGTGGCACATTGTATGTGCTCTTTCGCTGTCAGAATCAGCTCGTTTTAGACAACATACTCGGGCGTGTGTCCCATGCCATAGAGAGCGTTGCTCGGGTGCAAATGGCAAGGCATCCCAGTCCGACAATTCACGTATTCATTGACGCCCTTCAATCTCGCTGCATTGTGCAAGTATGCAGAACAGATGGCCTTCCTAACGACATCTGTGTCTGGCCAACTTGAAGTTAATGGGATTCGCAACATCTTGAGAATATCCAGCAATTGAGATCTCACTTCTCAAGCCTTTCGCAAGCCCTTGACATGCAAAAAGTGATCATTACACCAATCCCCTGTACTGTTTACTTTTCCATTGCTGATAAACATTATGCAGTGTTAAGTGGTCAGATTCCGGAATGAAAAATTTCTCCCTTGCAGCATCGCTCTCCTCCGCTCTATCTTTTGGCCAGAAAAATACAGACATCACCGAGAGCATCAAGACAATTTTCAAAATCTCATCTAGGCAACCTAACTGATCGCCCATCAAGAGCATCTTTGCAAGAGGATCCAATGGGAATTCCACCATTTTCCAACCAAACTCCGTTAACCCTCCAAAATTGTTAAGTGCGCCTAAGACCCACAATTGGTACATAGAATTGAGAATGTTATCCTGTTGAGGTGGTCCATGAAAGCAAAATCTAGCAAGTTCTCGACTTTAAGGGACTTGAGCAATAAGACCACATACCCAAGGTTGGTCCTCTGGATTTCCGGCATGGGACTGGGGAGCATTTCATCCAAATATGCACTCTCCGTGTAAAGTCAATAACATGAACCTGGTCCCATTCTGCCTGCACGACCAGCACGCTGGTCTGCAGCAGCACGGCTGACTGGGAACACTTGGAGTGCATCCATACCCATTTTGGGATTGTAGACTTTCATCTTAGCATAGCCTGTATCAATGACGTAATGTATTCCATCTACTGTCAAAGACGTCTCTGCAATGTTGGTGGCCACGATGCACTTGCGAGCCTCGTCTTCAGCCTTTTGGAATATCTTTGATTGCAAATCAGTTGGCAGTTGGGAGTATATGGGAAGAATCAAGAGCTTACCAATACCTTGCTTTGTGGAGGATACAAGCTGTTCCATGTGCTCTGCTACAACATAGCACGCTGCTTCAATTTCATCTTGGCCAGTCATGAAAATGAGAATGTCGACCGGAGGACTGCTAATATGGATAGCCATAGCCTGCTTCACTGCAACTTCGACATAATCTTCACATGGGGTTTCACTCCAGAGGATGTTAACAGGAAATGTCCTTCTAGGTATGTGAAAAATGGGTACGCTGTAAACAATTTAAATTAATTAGTCCTGCATCAACATTCGCATTGCATAAGCTTCTGACAAATGTGATTATTACCTGCTAAAGAAGTTCGAAAATTTTTATGCATTCAAGGTAGCAAATGTTACAATGAGCTTAAAATCGCGATGCCAAGCTACCACCTTTTTCAATATCCCAAGGAAAACATCAGTGTTTAGTGATCTCTCATGTGCTTCATCCATCACAACAACCCTGAAACAAGTCAAAACAACAAAATGTAAGGCTTTGCTTGAAGAACCCGAGTCTGCGTAGGTTGTTCTCCATGCATACACAAATCCACTCCAACCCAGTTTAACAAGAAGTAATAGATCAGAATAGAAAAGACATTGTCATATTGGTACTTTTCAAGGCCGGAATCTTTCAGTGTTTCACGGAAAAACACTCCATCTGTCATGTACTACAACAAGGTAGTGACCACCAAAAAAACAATTATACATGACGGAGCATAAAACCAAAACGAAAAGGCATAGATTATAATTTATCAGGGAACCAACAAAATTTGAGATATGTCCTAGACTAAAAGCGACAACACTACTTCAGAAAAGTTAGCAATAAAAAAATAGCATCCTAAAGAATTTGCTATTGACAATCGAAAACAGTCTCACCTTAATTACCGTGTTTGGCCCAGTCACATCCTCAAAACGAATGGCATACCCCACTTAATCACCTAAGTCAGTTTCCATCTCTTCACTCACTCTCTTTGCGACACTCATTGCTGCAACACGCCTTGGTTGGTTACAACCAACTATGCCATTCACAGTGTAGCCATCTTCATGCAAATACTATCATGAGTAGTATACAAAAAGAATGAGGTCATAATTTATTCCCTTTGCCCATAGATAACTAACAACAGATTTTCAGGAAAATTAATGACATTGATCGTGAAGAACACGTGTTAGTTGAGTTGTTTTTCCTGAACCAGTCTATCCCACAACGAACACCACCTAATTCTCACGGATAACCTATGTGATAAAATATGTAGACACAATAAAAGCCAGGTTACAACAAAAACCCAAAAGAAGTCATGACATTTGTAAACCATATTAGAATAGGAAGAAGGCCTCTAGACAAGCGAAGGAAATCTAAGGATGCATACAGAAAGCAGTAGAACATGTGATTGTTCCCACAATGCCTTTCTAGGGCAAATATGTTATAAAGGCCAAAACACAGTGGGCTTTATCTACCAAGAATGCAACAGAAATTGCGATTTGAAAGCAATTTTTTTGGGCCATACAACATTTACAGGAAGCTGATGAGTATCTTCATAAAAAGAAAACTGTTAGTGATACCATTCTCTTTAACAAAGTGAACAAAGGCCCATTTCCCACAATGACACCTCAACCTCTTGAAAAATCGACATGCCAGCACAACCAAGAAAGAGAAAGGGAAATGTAACCAATATTAATTTCGTAAACAATATTCCAGCCAAAATTAATATCCATCTGTCTCTATCATTCAACAACGGACTAGTTAAAGGTAACGTTATCAGGATTGCATTCTTCATCAATCGACAATGTCAAAGTATACCCTTGTTAGTATAATAAGTATATTGCATCGTAAAATTTTATTGAACATAAGAGGCAACAAGCTTGTTCATATTCACAATAGATAGAAAATACAGATGTTACCCAAAAAAAGGACAGGAAATTTTGACTAAGTTGTATATCTGTTGATGTAAATCGAAAACCAATATCCAAATAGAAGGTCTTGTGCAAACACTACCTAGACAACAATATGACAGAAATAAGACAAAACTGACCCGGTGATCTATATGAGCTCCCAGGGGGCAAATTCTATAAGGAGATACTGCAACCTGAACTTCATCTGTTCTTCGGCCAGCCATTCGAGAAACAACATTGCGAATATAGTTCAACTGCAAAGAGATAAGATTACATGGAGCACAATTCCCCAAGAATTTTGACATTCGCAAGACTGACTACACTCTTCTCAAGATGGTCAAATAGAGAGATGATTTTCAACTGAACACATAGAAGATCCACGAATTTCCCACTGACGCACCAAAGAAGTCGAAGCAAACCCCACCGGCATTTGACTCTTTCATCGATCTTTTCAAGGCAAAGAGTAGGCAACAACGATACTACTCTGCTAGATCATCCCACATCGCGATCAATCATCTCAAAAGCAACAAAATATCAGACAAAATAACCAGAGAAGGACGCCCAACACGCACAGACTATCTTCTAGTTCAAGGAAAGGAACAAAAGAGACCAGGCATCATCCTTTGACTCTCAAGCTTCAAATGGCATTGGCAAGAGAACATCACAGCAAAAAAATGTGGACTGCATTTAACCAAGGAACAATTTCCGACAATGCGGGTCGATTCATCGGCGTTTCCGAACTGCAGAGGAGATTCAAAAAAGAAAAAAAACGAGGTGGAGACGCCTAATGCGCACACCCCATCTTCTACTTCAAGAAGAGGAAGAAAAGAGACCATTGCAGTAGAAAATGTGGGCATTTCTGAACGAACATCACAGCAAGAAATGTGGGCTGGTTTTGATCGAAGAAAAGAACAAATTTTCGACAATGCCCATTAACCGGCTTTCACGAACTGCAGAGGGATTACCTGCGCGTCAGAAGGCCAAGATGACTCGCCCATCTTCCTTCCAGATCATTGTCCGAAACTGCAGCAAACGGGACAATGAACGTGAAATCTCGGCGGAGCATAGACAGTTGTGCATATACCCGCGATCTCTATCTGCAACTGAACGAGAGAGGGATGTAGCAGCGGTGGCGAAAGGGATCAGAAGCAATGGTGGAGCTGGTGGTCGTGGGTGAGGAGGGCAATCATCATTTGAAAAGAAGCAGAAGAGAAAGAGAGTTGCGGTTGGTCGGACGTTGCGTAGCGGCGGACCTCGCTCGTCGGACGCGTTGTCGGCGTCGGCGTCGGAGGCTAGGGCGGAGCTCGTTGGAGGGGTCGTCGGCGTCGGCGTCGTCGGAGCTAGGACGGAGGCTAGGGCAAGGAGACAGACCTCGCTCGTCGGATGCATTGTCGGCGTCGGTGTCGGCGTCGTCCGAGCTAGGGCGGAGGCTAGGGCGAGGAGACGGACCTCGCTCGTCGGAGGCAGAGGACGTCGCTCGTGGGCAGCGGCGGACCTCGCTCGTCGAAGGCGTCGTCGGCGGCGGAGGCGGAGGCTAGGGCGTCGCTCGTCGCTCGTCGGCGTCGGCGTCGGCGCGGCGTGAGGGAGACGGAGTGCAGAGAGAATTGGAAATCTGGGGAGCGCGAAGGAGAGAGAGAAAGTGGAGAGAGAGGACGAGGCCTTTTGTTCAAAAGTTTTCTCTCCCGCGGGAGTGATTCCACCGTGTCGAAGGTTACCTGACCGGGTGGGGCCCGGAGACACGTGTCGCATGCTGAGATGCTCGTTTTTTGCCACGGTGAAATACGAGTCCTACCTAATATTTTCTCGTTCATGTTCTTCACAGAGACAGTAACCTTTTCATCTTCGAGTTGACTTTTGTTTTATAGGTATATTTTTTATTTTATATAAACTGATTTTATTTAACCAAAAAAACGAAATCTCGATATAAATAATAATTTATAAGTGGATCTAATATAATAATGACTTTCATAGCCAAAATTGCAGGGACGTAGGCTACGTTTGGAAACCACTTTGGCAAGGGACTTTGGGCATCCAAAGTCCCTTGGGCTAAATTTTGGTGTTTGGTAAGTATTTTTTGAAGATCCATTGAGCCAAAGTTGGCCTTCAAAAGGCCAAAAGCCCAAGGCACCCTAGGAGGTGCCTTGGGCATTTCAGCATTTTCGGCATGCTACAGTACCGATAAGCGACAAAAATTTTCTTCCAAAACTACCCTCGTCTAATTTTTGATTTTCCGGATTTAGCATCGTCTGCTACTGTTCATCGTCTTCTTCGCTTGCACCTTGGACGGCATGGCTGTGAGGGGAAGGCGACCGCCAGAGGGGGGCCGGTGCGGTCGCACAACCCAGCGACCGTCGCCTGGGCTCGCACGACCTTCCGCGAGGGGCTGCGCGACCCAAATCCGGCGACCCAGGCGAGGGCGCCTGAGGTCGCGCGACCTAAACGACCTTCGAGGGCCATCGGTAACCCAGATCCGGTGCTGGGCGACCGTCGTCTGAGGCCGAGCCAGCTCGGGCAGCTCCGGCGACCGCCGGCGAGAGCCGCCTGGGCTCGAGCGAGCTCCGACGAGGGTCGCGAAACCCAGGCGAGGGCCGCCGGCGACCCAGGCGAGGGCGACTGACGTCGCGCGACCTAAACGACCTTCGAGGGCCGTCGGTAACCTAGATCCGGCGCCGGGCAGCCGTCGTCTGAGGCTGAGCCAACTCGGGTAGCCCCGGCGATCGCCGGCGAGGGCCGCCTGAGTTCGCTCGAGCCCCGACAAGGGTCGTGAAACGCAGGCGAGGGTCGCCGCCCGGCGCCGGATCTGGGTCGCCGGCGGCCGCCTGCCCTTCACCGGCTCCGGCGAAGGGTTTTAACTTATCTTTAATAAAAAATAAAAAAAAAAGCTTTGCAAGTATAATTTTTCCAAAAGCTTTTTTACTCAAAGTTATTTTGTAAGGGACTTTTAAGTTACAATTTACCAAACACAATTGCATTTTAAAAAACTCCTTCAACTCAAAATCCTTTACATTTCCCCAAAAACTTTCCCTAAAAGTGTTTCCAAACGCAGCCGTACTGATAGACTACTCCGAGCAAGTGATGAGCTTGGGCGGCGCGCTGATGTTCGAGCTCCTGTCCGAGTCCCTCCGGCTGAGGCCGGACCGCCTCCGGGGGGGATGGGCTGCGCGGAGGGGCGTCACGGTCATATGCCACTACTACCCGGTGTGCTTGCGGCCCGAGCTGACGGTGGGGACGAGCAAGCACTCCGACAACGACTTCCTCACGGTGCTCCTGCAAGACCACATCGGAGGCCTCCAGGACCTCCGGGATGATCGCTGGGTCGACGTCTCTCCTGTCCCTGGAGCCCTGGTGGTCACTGTTGGCAACCTCCTGCAGGCAAGTTCTATTACCGTCTAATTCGATTCGACCCTGTTTCTTATATCCGGCGACAATAGTCGTAACATCTAATAATTTGCAAGCAACCCCTCGGATCAACGGCAATGTTGCCACCACGGGCACTGACATAGTATTACTAGTGCACTGTCTAATGTCGCTGAATACAAAGTACTGGGTCAATTATCAGAACACCTGAAATTTTTGCGAACAACATAAGTGATGTCTCGGGGATCTGGGGAGATACTCTTTGCCTGGGGATTTCTTGCTCTTCGCGATCATTGGGACAATGGGGCAGCTGCTGATGATGTCTGTCCCTCTTATTTCTTTCTTTCAGCTCATGACCAACGACCGGTTCAAAAGCATGGAGCACAGAGTACCGGCGAACGCGGTGGGCCTGAGAATCTCGGTCACGTGCATCTTCAGCACGAGCTTCCAGCCGTCGTCGAAGCTTTTAAGGCCGATTAGGGAAGTGTTGTCCGAGGACAATCCTCCGATCTACGAGAGACCACAGTGAGGGACTATCTTTGCCTGCTTCAAGGAACATGGCCTTGATGGAACTTCCCTTCCGAGGCACTTCAAGCTGTGAACTTTACATTTTTTTAACCAAGGAAGAGATGCACAATCCTTCTTGAACAAATAATGTCGTCGCTACAAATTTTAGGGTTTCGATTCGCTCGTGGTGTGTTAGCCATGTCACTGTAGCATTATATTGATTGTCTATGAAATAATATTCCTTTTCATGCTATCATTGTACCAATGTACCGTATTGTCATGAACTTTATTCTAACAAGTAAATTGATTCAATCTGCATAACTCAAGTCAATAATAATTTGTGAACAGGGATTGCGCTTAGACATCGGTTTCGGAACTGGCTGTGGCCGGTCGGACATAGATATGGACGATGCTCATCAAGTTTTCGAATTGCTCGAGTATAGAAGATGACTTCGCGGTCAAAGATGACGAGCCTGTTTGCAATTTTCTGATTGCTTCTTAACTTCGTAACTTCTCTCATTTTAAGCCATTCGTTTCCCAAATGCTTTTCCAAGATACCTGCGTTTGACCGGCAGTACGTAGAAAAAGCCAACCGCAATTCTTGAAAGTCAGACGAACTTGCCATACAATAATTGCCTGTTGCTTCTTGGCCTTGTCCTTGAATTCCAATCACTTTCTTGGTGATGCAACCCGTATAATTGTTCTTTCTTTCCTCTCCCAGCTCTTGGATCCAGTCATTGGATACCACAGGACCTCTGTCTTTCAATTTCTCCAACGTTTAATATAAGATGGGACTTGGAACTCGAGAGTGTTTTCGCTAAGGAAGAAAAATGTGAGTGTTCAGCAGAGATGAAGCAAATGAAAACAAACAGAAGTACGATCGGATGTGCGAGCTAAAGGCTTTCGATGAATCAAAGGCAGGCGTCAAGGGCCTTGTCGATGCGGGGATTACAGAAGTTCCTCGTATCTTTGTAGATCGCCCAGAGAACCTGCGGAGTGTGCTGGCATCGGCCGACGACAGCCACTTCTGCGTTCCTATAATCAACCTTGAAGAAATTGCAAAAGATCCATCTCGACGCAAGGAGGTCGTAAATGAAGTTCGAAGCGCATCCGAAACATGGGGCTTCTTTCAGGTGGCGAATCATGGGATCCCCGCCGCTGTTCTGGAGGAGATGCTGGATGGAGTGCGCCGTTTCCATGAGCAAGGTGCTGGAGAGAAGAGACGATTCTATTCACGAGATTTCTCGAGAGGCGTTGCGTATCACAGAAATTTTAATCTGTATAGAACAGAGGTGGCTAATTGGAGGGACACCCTATTCTGTATTATGGCACCTAATGCTCCCGAAGCAGAGAACTTGCCGTCGGTATGCCTGTAAGTGATTTTGCAGAATATTCAACCGCAATCTCTTATGATAATTTGTTAAGTGCTTGCTTCTAACGGATTAGGAATTTGAAACTAATTGACCCACTAAATTTTCTCGAACAACCTAGTAACATAATGCTGGAATTCTCGAAGCGAGTGATGAGTTTGGGAATCACCTTGTTCGAGCTACTGTCGGAGGCGCTCGTGTTGAAGCCGAACCATCTGAAGGACATGGACTGCGCTGATGGACTCGTGCTTCTGAGCCAGTACTACCCCAGATGCCGCAACCGGAGCTCACTCTGGGAGCCAGCAAGCATGCTGACAGCAACTTCTTCACCGTGCTCCTGCAAGACCATGTCGGAGGTCTCCAAGTTCATCAGAATCAGTGGATCGATGTGAGCCTCGTGCCAGGAGTGCTGGTAGTTAACATCGGAGATCTGCTTCAGGCAAGTCTCGCCTAACGTACTCTCCTCCCTACATCTTATCACTAGAGACCTTGTTAGGCACATCAATTAATCACAACCAAAGCATTTTACACCTGAGATCTTTATCCAGCAGTTGAGTGTTCACTTGTAATGACGAAGCAGAGCATTTTTTTCAGCTTATCTCGAATGACATATTCAAGAGCTCCGAGCATAGAGTGGTGGCAAACGGCATGGGGCTGAGAGTGTCTGTGGCATGCTTCTTTTACACGGCAACGCCCCCATCTCCAAGACTGTACGGACCCATCAAGCAGTTGGTTTCAGAGGGCGATCAGCCGAAGTACAGAGAAACCACCATCATGGAGGATCTTTTCCCACTACAGCGCGAGGAGCGATGGGACTTCGGCTCTGCAGCTGTTCAAGCTGTGAGTATGGCAGTGGCAAACATCTGGTGCTACAAATTGGAGAGGGAATGCCTACATTAGCAGAAGATAAACATGAGCGCAATGCAAGTTTGCTGGCTAGTTTATTACTTTTCATATTCATGTTATGTCTTAGCTTTGATATGCAAAAATACTTCATTAATTGACTACGTCATACAATCAATCCACTTGGTGCAAGTGCTTTAGGAGACTATACTCAATATAGCCGAATATTCAGAGCATGGAGTTCCAATGTCAAGTCCATCTCAACCGATGATTTTGTGAATCCCATATTGTTGGGACCCACATAATTAATGATTGATGCACGGTAGGTCCATGTAATTTATAAACCAAGCACCAACTTTCTTCATGGATAGATTTGCACCAGCACTATTAAACTAAGGAACTAGGTTGGAACGACAATTCGATCTACAATGTTTTAGTTTTCTACTTAGTGCATTTAAGTCGAATCCTGGGTCATTGGTCAGTGCTTGAAAGTCCTATATTCTTGTGAACTTGTTCTTCCAAGAACATCAGTTTCATGCCCAGACAATGTTTCTCGTGTGTGCACCTACTTCTTCTTCATCTCAAGAAGCGATAGGAATTATCCTGGAGCAGCCGTGAGAAGGCGAGGCTATGTTTATCTAGCATGAGGAGATCCATGAATTGGTACAAACAATGTGTTGGTCCCAGAAGTAACAAAAGCTTTTGAAACACGGGAAGCTGTCCCTATATCATCTCCAAAACTATAGTTACAAGGTGGGAAAAAAGCTCATTGCAACGTTACATGATCTCAAAAAACAAGAAGCTCGCCAAAACGGCGATATCGGCTAGCTAAGGGAGGGAGATGGAGTGGGAGAGAGGGAGTACTTCGGCTTTTTTACAGAAAGATTGTGCTTCAGTTTTGCTGCTATGCTTATGTTTTGGTGTCATAAGCTCCGACCTGTTCGGGTGAAAAAAAAATAAAGTTTAAAAGCAGAAGAAGACCTCAAACAGAAAAGAGCGTTTTGGTGTCGTAAGCTCCAACCTTTGTCGGTAAAGATCACAATTACAAATATAAGAGCCGAAAAAGGACTTTCGATAGACGGAGCGAGCTTTGTTTTTTGCCGCTGCGTTCTGGTGTCGTAAGCTCTAAGCAGTGGAAACCTCTTCTCGCCATGCAAGTTCACAAGACCGAGAGATTAAAGACGGACCGACACTACGATGGGTACTTATGCGCCACAGAAAGATGGGTGCAGATTTGACGCTGAGGAAGAGCCATTTCCTTAGTGTCACGAAAAAACCAGTTTGAGGATTGTTGTGACAATATTTTAAGTAAATGTGGCACATATGTATTAATTTGGGGTTCTTTATGGTATTAACTCATTAATTAAACAATAGATATCTTTTTTTGTCTGTAGTAGTATTCGACTATGGAAAGAATTAGAAAAGTTTTAAAAGTTCCTGGCCGTGTTGTTTGTGTGCAGGCGAAACTGGAGAGGAAAAAGCAAAGAAAATGCATAATTTCAGTTTTACGTGCAAATTAAATGTCAAGACTATGTCTTGAGTTCTTTTTTTTTTTTTTTCAAGATAGGTATATAAAAGTGTTCCGAAAATCAACGTGGAGATGATGTCATTCAATCAGGTCAGTTGACACGAGTAATTCATGAGACTTTACTCGATATATCATAACATTCATATTGGGGAATAGGATGTGCCACATATTTGAACTTAGATAATTAATTCGAGAGTTGCAATGTACCGAATGCTCACGAATCACAGCAAAAATGGAATATCCGAGAGCGCGGTCTCTCTCAATTTTCGAATATCTTGTCATGCTCTGTACTGTAGGACAACAATGGCGGCTTGATTAACGGGAAGGGCGACAAAGGGGCAATCGGTATTAGCGACCCGCGTCACTGTAAAGAATCTCGCATCCACTGCATCAAGAGACGTCCGCTACAAGAACGTGGTGACAAGTACTGCCCCATCGTGTATGGCTCGGAAGACATTGACGTTGGCTGGCCAGACAGGAGCCTTGAGTTTGACAATGGAGCTCCGTGGCTAAGGCGTTCGCAAGAAACAATGGAGCTTGGAAAGGAATTCCATGCGGTCAACAAGTCCAAGTTTGGACTTTCCTATTTGGTCTTTCTTTGACAGACCGTGACTCTCATAAGAATTAGGAAAGAATAAAATATTCTTTCTATTTTCTTTTTCTTTTATTTGCTGCCAACTCTTGCATATTAGGAAAGTAAATTTCCAATATTTCCTTTTGCTCGATTTCAGACATCCGCAAATTATCAATTCGGAAAATTTAAATTTTCAATTCGGGCTCAAAATCGAGATATATTTTTAATAATTTTGACACGTAGCAATTCAGGGGAAGAAAAGGAAGAAACCGAAGAAGCTCTAGCCTAGATAAGATTTAAGATGTGATAATTAAGTAATAATGGGGCTCTTGGACTCGATGGAGCTGCTGCTTGGCCCGGCGAAACGAGTGCCCAGCGTGCGCGGAGTTCTCGTGATTTTGTCGAAGGGCTTCGGAGCCATAGGTCAGTTGAAGCAAACAATCCAAAAAGGGGTTGTAGATCTTCAGGGGATTGGGAGTCGGAATGACTATAGATTCGGTTTGAATGGAAAAACTTATTCCTTTTCTGTTCTTCGTCTTTGGTACGCAAGCATGACTGCTCTGTTACGCGAATCATGAACTCGTGCTTGAGAGCCTCAATTTTGATAATTGGATTTTGGTTTTTGTGCGAAGTAAATCCACCGGATCCATTTATATCTCCACATCTAAAACCAAATTAAGTAATTCAAGGACCTCTGAAATTACTTATTGGTAGGATCATTTTTTAGCGACTGAGGTAGAGATTGATTCTCTCATGTTCATTGCGTTTGACTAATCACCTGTTCTCTGTAACCAGTCGATTTGCAGAAACGTTATAATTGAGTACAAGGACAGAATTCTGGAATTGGCAGATACGATATTCGAATTGCTGTCTGAAGCTCTTGGCCTCGACCCTAGCTACCTGAAAAACATCCACTGTGGAGAGGGACACTTAGTCGTTGGCCATTACTACCCAGCGTGTCCCAAACCAGTCTTAAACCTCGGGACCAGTGATCATACAGATAGCAGCTCGCCATTCGTCTCCATGACCAAATTGGTGGCCTCCAGGCCCGCCATCAGAACCAATGGCTCGACGTTACCCCAATTCCCAGAGCCCTCGTAATAAACTTGGGAGACATGATGCCGGTCAGTTCAGAAGAGATTCGCGGTTTCCATGTCTACTAGTTAGTTTCTTGTTTCTATGTTCATGCATGAGCCGATGCATTTGTAGCCTAATCTGTGCTTTTTTGTGTGGCTGATCTGATGAGCGGGTTCTTCAGTCAATTCAGTATCATAGTACATGGACACTGATTTGGCGTTACAATCTGAATTAGTGGAGTGAAAGATAGCTTTTTCATATTCTAACTGTTATGTAGTGTGTTAGAGACGCTAAATACTTCCCCTAGTTGGTGTTTAGGTCTAACAGACGTATTGTAGAATATCCTGTCTACAACTGTGGAACTTCCATTTAGCTCTTGCAACATTAACTGAGCTAAGTGAATTCTGTCTAATGATATTTCCATCTGGGTGTTGTTTTTCTTTACGATCTCTTGGTGTTAGCTAATTATATTGACGACCATGCTAGGATTTGCAAGAATGACTTGATAATAAAGTGTTCGCCTTTTTCAATGACTTTGATTACGTATGCTATATTTATGTGTGATCATTATTTTAGTCTTTGGTCTTCACTTTGCTATTTCCTCCTTCATCTTGCAGCTGATCTCGAACGATAAGTTCATCAGTGTCAGTCACAGAGTTCTAGCCAAGAACATCGGGCCAAGAATTTCAGTGGCGTGTTTTGTCAGGCAGCATCTCCCTCCAGAGAATACTTCAAGGTTGTTTGGCCCTATTGAGGAGCTGTTGTCAGAAGAAAATCCCCCAATTTATCGGTGAATTACGGTTAAGGACTTAGTCACTCACTATTTTGCAAAAGGACTCGATGGTGTATCTGCACTGGAAAATTTCAAGCTATGAATTATGTCGGACATGTGATGCAGAATCTATTAGTAGTGCGTTTCTAGACCGGTTGGACAGGCAAAAGTCTAAATGGAAGGTGAAACGGTGATGCGACTAGAACCGGTGGACCCGGTTGACGATATCGGATCGGGCTCAAATTCGGTCGTTTAAAGTGAAACGTCGTTCTGAACAAAACTCACCGCATTTGGCTGTGACTAACGATGGATTTTAGCGATTCGGGATCGTTTACATGGGTTTTTCTATTATATATTTTTTATGGGTTTTAATTTTAAGGGCAGTTTTGTAATTTTGATATTTTATGCTATATAGTCCTAGTGAGTTCGTGAATTTTCACTATTGAATGACGGTTGTACACATTTGATCTGTGTAGTCTCTCACTACATTAACCCCCAGCAAAGCATCCGGATATGGAGGGTTTTCTATCAAAACACCTCCCCGGGATTGTAAGAGCGTCCAAAAAGTGAGCTTGTTCATTGACAACCTGGACGGCGTGGCATATACGAGCAATGATGAGATCCACGTGAATGCCACATACCTCATGGGCTTCTTAGGCGACGTGACTGGGGAGTTCACCAATTTCGTGAACATTTTCATATAATTCAGAAATTACATTGAACATGAATAAAAAAATTTATAAATCACATTGAATAAATTAAAAATTTACTGAACACATTATACATTAAACTAAATTTTAGGGATCATATTAAAAAAATTCAAAATTCAAAAATAATATTACATATTAAGTTAAAATTTAAAAATTATTTATATTATTATCCCCGAGCATTATTGTTCCAACAAAAAGTTGAAAAACAAGGGCGCAACTTTTTCACTCCCCCACCTGCACGTTCATCTCCACGTGGCAAACTAGTGACCGTAAGATCCACAATGGCTGCGTCATCCTTAGCGCACCTGACCTCACGTAATCGCTCCGTGGTCCACGCGCACTTGCCTCCACCTCACCAATAATTCCGTCTGGTCTCTTTCCCATCTGCGAAGGATGACGAGTAAAAGACACGATTAGTGGACAAGATTTTTGAAATAGATGGTACGTGAGATGAATGACTTGTAAACTTTGAAAGAAAACAAATGGGGATCTAACATGATATTAAGAACATACTAAAAAGTTAGATTTAGGATTGAGACTAAATTTTGGCGATGATGACACATTTGACTGTCACACCAGGTTTGTTAGATTTATCGAAGCAAAGAAATAATTTGCTTATATAAAACCTTTATTCAAAACTTGATGAATAGAATTTTATCGTCATCAATATACTTTTCTTTTTCACTTCATCTTCACAATTTATCGAAGTGACAATTATGAAACATTGGCCTTGAAGTATAATACAACAAAGGATGCCTCCCTTAAAAGCGTTTTGATGCAATTTCGTGTACAAAAATATTCAAATCGATTCATTTTTACGATAGTAAAATTGATTCCTAGAAAGAATCAATTTGCCAAAAGACGTTAACCCTGGAAACTGGGGAGAAGTTTCCTTTCTATTAATGTGAAGGCTACGTACGAGTCAATCCACCACCGCGTTATGTGCGCTTGACTGCATGTACAACAATTTCCAAGTAATTGCCACTAACGTAATAAAACTTGTAGCTGGTCCACATCTTCAGCGTTTTTCTGCGCTTGACTTTGTTTTATTGGTTGACTTGGACATTTCAATCACCGACGACTCCAAGTCTTCTTTTTTTTTGGCTAACGACTCCAAGTCTTTTCAATCATAATTTGCATCCCTTTTATAAAGCCTGCATCGCATTACTATTTAGCTAAAACTTTCATTGCGTGAGATTAAACAGTGGAGAGATGATTCTTTCTCCCAGCACCGTATTTATGTACCGTGTTTTACTTCTCATATTGCATGTTCTACTGCTGGGGACGAGATGTGGTGCAAAGAAATATCACTTGTGCCCTGCTTCATCTTGTAGCGAGATACGTAATATAAGCTACCCCTTTCGACTGAAAGGCGACCCAAAAGGCTACAACTGCTCTCAGTATGAGCCAGCTTGTGAAAATAACCGCACTATCTTATATCTGTATGCCGGCCACTATTATGTAAAGTCGATCTATTACAATTACTATAATAATGAAGATCTCTTTGACGGTTACATTACGGTGGCTGACGATGAACTTCAAAAGGGTAAATTGCTCATCGCTCCCTCGTTAGGAAAGAAGTCATGCGGTCAACAAGTCCAAGTTTGGACTTTCCTATTTCGTCTTTCTTTGGCAGACTGTGACTCCCAATAGAATTAGGAAAGAATAAGCTATTCTTTCTATTTTCCTTTTCTTTTATTTGCTTCCAACTCTTACATATTAGGAAAGCAAATTTCCAATATTTCCTTTTGCTCGATTTCGGACATCCGCAAATTATCAATTTGGAATATTTAAATTTTTGATTCGGGCTCAAATTCAAGATATATTTTTAATAATTTTGACACGTAGCAATTCAGGGGAAGAAAAGGAAGAAACCGAAGAAGCTCTAGCCTAGATAAGATTTAAGATGTGATAATTAAGTAATAATGGGGCTCTTGGACTCGATGGAGCTGCTACTTGGCCTGGCGAAACGAGTGCCCAGCGTGCACGAAGTTCTCGTGATTTTGTCAAAGGGCTTCGGAGCCATAGGTCAGTTGAAGCAAACAATCCAAAAAGGGGTTGTAGATCTTCAGGGGATTGGGAGTCGGAATGACTATAGATTCGGTTTGAATGGAAAAACTTATTCCTTTTTTGTTCTTCGTCTTTGGTACGCAAGAATGACTGCTTAGTTATGCGAATCATGAACTCGTGCTTGAGAGCCTCAATTTTGATAATTGGGTTTTGGTTTTTGTGCAAAGTAAATCCACCGGATCCATTTATATCTCCACATCTAAAACCAAATTAAGTAATTCAAGCACCTCTGAAATTACTTATTAGTAGGATCATTTTTGAGCGAATGAGGTAGAGATTGATTTTCTGATGTTCATTGCGTTTGACTAATCACCTGTTCTCTGTAACCAATCGATTTGCAGAAACGTTATAATTGAGTACGAGGACAGAATTCTGGAATTGGCAGATCCGATATTCGAATTGCTGTCCGAAGCTCTTGGCCTCAACCCTAGCTACCTGAAAAACATCCACTCTGGAGAGAGACACTTAGTCGTCGGCCATTACTACCCAGCGTGTCCCGAACCAGTCTTAACCCTCAGGACTAGTGATCATACCGATAGCAGCTCGCCATTCGTCTCCAAGACCAAATTGGTGGCCTCCAGGTCCGCCATCAGAACCAATGGCTCGACGTTACCCCAATCCCCAGAGCCCTCGTAATAAACTTGGGAGACATGATGCAGGTCAGTTCAGAAGAGATTCGCGGTTTCCAACTCTACTAGTTAGTTTCTCGTTTCTATGTTCATGCATGAGCCGATGCATTTGTAGCCTAATCTGTGCTTTTTTGTGTGGCTGATCTGACGAGCAGGTCCTTCAGTCAATTCAGTTACAACTGTGGAACTTCCAGTTAGCTCTTGCAACATTAATTGAGCTAAGTGAATTCTGTCTAATGAATTTTCCATCTGGGTGTTGTTTTTTCTTTACGATCTCTTGGTGTTAGCTAATTATATTGACGGCCAAGCTAGGATTTGCAAGAATGACTTGATAAAGTGTTCGCCTTTTTCAACGACTTTGATTACGTATGCTATATTTATGTGTGATCATTATTTTAGTCTTTGGTCTTCACTTTGCTATTTCCTCCTTCATCTTGCAGCTGATCTCGAACGATAAGTTCATCAGTGTCAGTCACAGAGTTCTAGCCAAGAACATCGGGCCAAGAATTTCAGTGGCGTGTTTTGTCAGGCAGCATCTCCCTCCAGAGAATACTTCAAGGTTGTTTGGCCCTATTGAGGAGCTGTTGTCAGAAGAAAATCCCCCAATTTATCGGGGAATTACGGTTAAGGACTTAGTCACTCACTATTTTGCAAAAGGACTCGATGGTGTATCTGCACTGGAAAATTTCAAGCTATGAATTATGTCGGACATGTGATGCAGAATCTATTAGTAGTGCGTTTCTAGACCGGTTGGACAGGCAGAAGTCTAAATGGAAGGTGAAACGATGATGCGACTAGAACCGGCGGACCCGGTTGACGATATCGGATCGGGCTCAAATTCGGTCGTTTAAAGTGAAACGGCGTTCTGAACAAAACTCACCGCATTTGGCTGTGACTAACGATGGATTTTAGCGATTCGAGATCGTTTACATGGGTTTTTCTATTATATATTTTTATGGGTTTTAATTTTAAGGGTAGTTTTGTAATTTTGATATTTTATGCTATATAGTCCTAGTGAGTTCGTGAATTTTCACTATTGAATGACGGTTGTTCACATTTGATCTGTGTAGTCTCTCACTACATTAACCCCCAGCAAAGCATCCGGATATGGAGGGTTTTCTATCAAAACACCTCCCCGGGATTGTAAGAGCGTCCAAAAAGTGAGCTTGTTCATTGACAACCTGGACGGCGTGGCATATACGAGCAATGATGAGATCCACGTGAATGCCACATACCTCATGGGCTTCTTAGGCGACGTGACTGGGGAGTTCACCGATTTCGTGAATATTTTCATATAATTCAGAAATTACATTGAACATGAATAAAAAATTTATAAATCACATTGAATAAATTAAAAATTTACTGAACACATTATACATTAAACTAAATTTTAGGGATCATATTAAAAAAAATAAAAAATTTAAAAATAATATTACATATTAAGTTAAAATTTAAAAATTATTTATATTATTATCCCCGAGCATTATTGTTCCAACAAAAAGTTGAAAAACAAGGGCGCAGCTTTTTCACTCCCCCACCTGCACGTTCATCTCCACGTGGCAAACTAGTGACCGTAAGATCCACAATGGCTGCGTCATCCTTAGCGCACCTGACCTCACGAAATCGCTCCGTGGTCCACGCGCACTTGCCTCCACCTCACCAATAATTCCGTCTGGTCTCTTTCCCATCTGCGAAGGATGATGAGTAAAAGACACGATTAGTGGACAAGATTTTTGAAATAGATGGTACATGAGATGAATGATTCGTAAATTTCGAAAGAAAACAAATGGGTATCTAACATGATATTAAGAACATACCGAAAAGTTACATTTAGGATCGAGACTAAATTTTGGTGATGATGACACATTTGACTGTCACACCAGGTTTGTTAGATTTATCGAAGCAAAGAAATAATTTGCTTATATAAAACCTTTATTCAAAACTTGATGAATAGAATTTTATCGTCATCAATATACTTTTCTTTTTCACTTCATCTTCACAATTTATCGAAGTGACAATTATGAAACATTGGCCTTGAAGTATAATACAACAAAGGATGCCTCCCTTAAAAGGGTTTTGATGCAATTTCGTGTACAAAAATATTCAAATCGATTCATTTTTACGATAGTAAAATTGATTCCTAGAAAGAATCAATTTGCCAAAAGACGTTAACCCTGGAAACTGGGGAGAAGTTTCCTTTCTATTAATGTGAAGGCTACGTACGAGTCAATCCACCACCGCGTTATGTGCGCTTGACTGCATGTACAACAATTTCCAAGTAATTGCCACTAACGTAATAAAACTTGTAGCTGGTCCACATCTTTAGTGTTTTTCTGCGCTTGACTTTGTTTTATTGGTTGACTTGGACATTTCGATCACCGACGACTCCAAGTCTCTGTTTTTTTTTTTTGGCTAACGACTCCAAGTCTTTTCAATCATAATTTGCATCCCTTTTATAAAGCATACATCGCGTTACTTTTTAGCTAAAACTTTCATTGCGTCAGATTAAATAGCAGAGAGATGATTCATTCTCCCAGCACCATATTTATGTGCCGTGTTTTACTTCTCACATCGCATGTTCTACTGCTGGGGACGAGATGCGGTGCGAAGAAGAACCACTTGTGCCCCGCTTCATCTTGTGGTGAGATACGTAATATAAGCTACCCCTTTCGACTGAAAGGCGACCCAAAAGGCTGCGGCGACCCTCAATTTGAGCTAGCATGTGAAAATAACCGCACTGTCTTATATCTGTATACCGGCCGGTATTATGTAAAGTCGATCTATTACGATTACTATTATAACGAAGGTTACTGCAACGGTTACATTAAGGTGGTTGATGATGGACTTCAAAGGGGTAATTGCTCATCGCTCCCTCGTTACTCATTGGCACGCTCCAACTTCAGTGACCTCAATCGATACTATCCTTTTCCGGATTCCTTGGCGATGGTGACCTTCGTGAAGTGTTCACAACCCGTTGCTTCTACTTGGTATTTCGATACTAAACCTTCTATCAAGGGAGCATACTTTGTCGACACGCCTCCCAATTCTTCCCAAACGAAGGTTTCCTCATATGCTCTACTTGGGAATGATCTAGAAGCACGGGACATCAAGGATTCTTGCACCATAACCATGATGTCATTCGCACCGTATCACGATTGGGTGGGAGATGGGGATCAGTATAATCGTGTGAGCAATCCACACAACTACAAGGACCTCCACAACATGATGGCGGAGGGATTCAATCTCACCTATTGGAGGTTGACCTCCGCACGACTAAGAAGATCTCGAATTTGCTTCTTAGATTCTAGATTCCGAAGATATCGGTGCAACCACGATTTTTTTTGTAAGCGACTTTCCCTGAAGCTTTTCTTTTTTTCTTTCTTTCTTTCTTCTTCCTCTTCCTTTTCTTAAACGCTGGTTCTGCTACATGAGATCTTACAAAAAAAAAAATTTACGAGTGGCGTGGCAAGTGTCAATCAGATATTGTAATTTGTCGGATCCAAAACATCAAGTCATTATTTCCTTTAAATATCCAATAGAGAAATTCGTCACATCATTTTAAGTAAAAAAATTAAAAGTGTTGCTCCTTTTTTTTTTTCGCAAACCATGGAGGTTTTGTGGATTTTACACTACTCCTTTATATTTGTTTGGGGGAAAATGTTAGAAATGTTAGATTTGATTGTAGCTCGTGCCCCTTGCATGGCTGCTATTTATGTGGGTGAATTAACTGCACACATATTGGATGATGTATGTAAATTAGAACTACACGCGAGTGACTGTTGAACTTGTGAAATCAATTGGTGCATCTGAGGGAGCAAAGTCGTCTTTCTTAGAGAGAAAAGATCATGCTACGGTAACATGGATTCAACAGAATATGGTTCGATCTAAGCGCTATCTAGGAGAGCGAAACTCATTGACTGTTCTTTATTCAACACTTCTCCACATTGCAACTTTTAATGAGCAAAAGTGTCTTTGCACTATACAGTGATAGTATAAATTTATCTTTGGCTTGGGTTATAGCTTAGCGTGAGTTTTTTTTTAATGTTTAATTGCTAAAATGATAGATTTAGTTCTTTATTGATTTCTCGTTAATTCTAATTAATCATTCTCAGTCATCTCGGATGAATTCTCATTTTTTTTTCTACAGATAATTCTACGCTGAGTACCAAGTATAATGTTGCGCTAAATGCAGCTGCGAATCTCGCCTTTGTCTTGGGTACGACTAGCCCTTTTTCTCCTTACAAATATGAAGGTTTCAAGTAGCACTTTGACAAAATAGAAAACTACACTAATCTATGGCCAAATTTCTCCGCAGGCCACTTCCTCGCAGCGAAGTTCACACTTGGAGCTCCATTTGTGTTGATATTTTTAATTTACAAGTGGAGGAGAAGGCACCTAGCAATGGACGAAAACATTGAAGAATTCCTGCAAGCTCATAACAACTTTTTGCCCATAAGGTACTCTTACTCATATATCAAGAAAATCACAAAAAATTTTAAACACAAATTGGGAGAAGGAGGATATGGTTCTGTGTACAAGGGAATACTTAAAAGTGGCAATGAAGTTGCTGTTAAGATTTTAAACAAACCAAAATCTAATGGCCAAGATTTTATAAGCGAAGTGGCTACTATCGGAAGGATCCATCATGTTAATGTGGTTCAACTTGTTGGTTTTTGCTTCAACAACTCTAAGCAAGCTCTCGTGTACGATTTCATGTCGAACGGGTCTTTAGATAAGCATATTTTCTCTAAAGATGGGAACTACTCTCTTGATTATGAGAAAATATATGAGATCTCTCTCGGTGTGGCTAGGGGGATAGAATATCTACATCGGGGATGCGACATGCAAATTCTACACTTTGATATCAAGCCTCATAATATTCTTCTAGATCTAAACATCACTCCCAAAGTCTCTGATTTCGGGCTTGCAAAACTTTATCCTGCGGACCACAGCATTGTATCATTGACTGCTGCAAGAGGTACCTTGGGATATATGGCTCCTGAGCTATTCTACAAGGACATTGGTGGTGTCTCTTATAAAGCTGATGTTTACAGTTTTGGGATGTTGTTGATGGAAATGGCCAATAGGAGGAGAAATCTAAATGCAAATGCTGACCGCTCAAGTCAAATTTACTTTCCTTTGTGGGTTTACGATCAACTCAACAAAGAAAATGAGATTGAAATGGGAGTAGTAGAAGAGGAAAGAGAGATAACTAGGAAGATGGTACTAGTTGCCCTTTGGTGTATTCAGTTAATCCCAAATGATCGGCCATCAATGAGCAGGGTCCTAGACATGCTTGAAGGAGATATTGATAAATTGCAACTGCCCCCGACGCTACTTTTGTATCCGTCCGACAAGCCAGTTGATGACGTCAACACTGAAATAGAACTTGAATCCTTCTTAGCTTCATCAAGTGCTCCCACAATTATCTGATTGGGACCAAGTTTTGAGTAGCAATAAGATTACGAAATCGTGGATTGTCTGATTTTCTTTTCTCCATGTATGAATAATATGCAAAATAAAGGTAGTTCCATCATAAGCATAATTGGCCATGTAATTCGTGAACCTAGATGCTTTTACCGTTTGTTAATTCCTGTGTTTCGTAGAAGAATTGCCTCATGATTACATTGCTTGTTTCCCAAGTGCTCTTGATATGACAGATCAAGCTCGTCTTGTATGGAGCAATGAGTCTGTCTCCCTTCTCTCCACCGTACAATATCAAGCTTTCTCCTTCCCGCCGAAACCTATCGCCCTTGCCCTCGACCGCTGCCTGATCACCCAACTCGATGGAGGCCACCTCCGCGGAGCAACATCCCACCTCGACCTCATGTCTCGTGATGTGTCCAATCCCGACCTCCTCACCTTCTATCTCCTCCTCAAGTCCTGCATTCACTCCTGTGCGTTGGCGAGTCCATCGCGCGCTCGATCGGTCGGTCCCAGCGGGAGCCCAACTCGGTGATTCTCAACTCGCCCATCAATCTCTACTCCAAATTCATTGACTGGGATGAGGCGGAGAGGGTTTTTAGGGACATGGATAACAAAAGGGACTTGGTTTCTTGGAGTTCCATGATCTCTTTGCTATGCCAATAATCATATGGTTGAAGATGGGGCTTTCCCTAATGATTCTGATGCGTGTGTTGGGTCATTGATTGACATGCTTGCCAAGGGAAGTGCTCATTGGGTTTCAGCTCGTAAGGTGTTTGAGGAAATGTCCGAGAGGAATGTGGTTGCTTGGGCTTATGAGGATGACCTGATCTACTCAGTTGGGTTGTCCCAAGAAAGCTGTTGATTTGTTTTAGGCTACGCTGGTGTGTGGGCCTTTGCCAAATAAATTTAAGCTCGCAGCTGTTTCGTCGGCATGTTCGGAGTCGGAGTTGCTATCGCTTGGGATGCACCCAAGTCATACGGTCTGGATTGGCTTTGGATGTCGGCGGTGGATGCAAGCTTGGCGGGCATGTACTTGAAGTGTGTAGCTAGTGGATCGCTTCATGATCCGAGAAAGGTGTTTTGATCGGATGCAAGATGAGATCTCGGACAGCGATAATCATGTTCACAAGAAAGGAAAATTGAATGAATGCCATGAGCAGGTTCATTTTGCTTCTATGGAAAATAAATGATTTGGAAAACTTTTTTCTAAAACAATCGGTTGTTTCTTCCCATCAAAGTTTGTGTCAAACTTAACGATAACAATTTATGTTTGAACGTTTTCGTAGATGATAAAAATATTTTTCGTTTATTCATTTTTATAAGCTATATAAGCGATTATTTTTAAAAAAATATTTTTAAATTCATTCATCCGCAAAACAAAAAAAGTGTCATTGTCATTTAAATTATATACTCATGAGGAGTCTACTAGAAAACTAAGTAGCACCGATACCGACACGCGACACGACATGACACGCCGACACATTATTTCTCAAAAAATGAGAATTCTGACACATTAGGACACGTTGTATATTAAATATATAATTTTATATATACATGATAAATCATTATTTTTATGATTATTTAAATCAAATTAATTTGATTCAAATCCACAAATAGATAAATAATTAAAAAAAATGAGTGTCAGACAAGTGTTGGTGTCCGACACGTGTTCAACACGACACGGAGGCCCCCAGAGAGTGTCCATGCCTCCTAGCCAAAAAATGTCCTCCACTAGTTGCCAAAACGTTCAGAGTGAGTCATAACTATTTCCACCCCACTCACGACCTGAAGGTTCAAGATTGACCAGTCTATCACCATAACCCTTTTGAGATGCCAGCAGCCAATAGATCTGTCCACAAGAAATATGTGCAGCTAAGACATACATAAGAAATACAATACAAGCCGTTCAGATATTCGTTCATGAAGCGAAACAAATCCGTAATTTCTTGAAAACAACATGTCTTTTTACCATCAGACCAATCGCCCTAGTGAAAAGAAAGTGAATGAAAAGGAAAAAACACCGCACATTGGGGTGGCTGAAAGAGGCCGATACCACTAATTAATAACTAACACAAAGCGCCGCGGTGTTCCATAATAAGTGCAGATCTAAAGGCCGGCGAAACGATAAAGTCCACATTCAATGTCAATGACGACTTTGCTTGCCATTTGTGCCCCTCTTTCAGTGCTTTGAAGCCTATTCAGTCCTGACAAATGATACGGACAGATACAAGCAATAAGGTGAGGAATGAGTTCATCTCTATGATTGAGTAGATTGAGGATCACCACTTTGAAAATCAATGGAGTAACGCTTGGCTACTTTATTACTTAAATAATTATAACGTGTGAAGGGTTTAGATGACTAAATAAGGAAAGCAGGCTGGACTCACTCACAGAATACAAGGTTTTGATGGGGGCCACCGATTTCATACGGAGGGTCTTTCATCAGAACAACTCCGGGGATTGTAAGAGCGTCCAAAAAGTAAGCTTCTTCATTGACAGCATGGACGGTGTGGCGTATACAAGCAATGACGAGGTCCACATGAGCGCCACGTACCTCGGGGGCTTCTTAGCAGGATGGGGGAGTTTACAGGGGTCATGTACCATGAGATGGCGCAGGTGTGGCGGTGGAACGGGGACGGGCGGGCTCATCGAGGGGATCACGGATTTCGTGAGGCTCAAGTTGGGGATAGGTGGGACCAGGGCTACGACGGCACGGCGCGGTTTCTTGACTATTGCAATGGCCTCAGAAACGGTTTCGTGGCCGAGCTGAACAAGAAGATGAGGACTGCTTATAGTGATAGCTACTTTGTTGACCTGCTAGGCAAGAGCGTTGACCAGCTCTGGAAGGACTACAAGGTCTGAAAAGAGAGAGAACAGAGAGAAGAAGAAAGAAGAATGTGGGACCTGCAAGAAAAGAAAAGGAAGCAGTCAAACCAAAAGAGGGACAGCAGGGGTAATATGGAAAAACACCGTAAAAAAGGAGTGTTGAAGCTAAAATTGATGTGGAAATAGCGCGGGCCAATGTTAAAATACTTCTTTGGATAAGACGGCGCAAGCAGTACAGCTCTATGGGTGATATCTTCAGAGCTTCCTCGCCACAAATGAACCTTCTGTTTTTACGTTCACCGGAGTCCATATCCATTCCTTCATGTTGGTCCAATGAAGTACTAGGCAAGTCTTTATCCTTTGAGCTATCTGCAAATCAAAGTTGAAAGTCATATAAAGAAGCACATACATGCTGCAGATTTCTATATCGGCATAGAAATCATATTGCATTGCGCAGCCCGTGTATAAAAAATATAAACTCTCTTTTTTTGGTCGAAATAAAAAAAAAGATAAAAAAAGTGATGCTTCCACAAACTCTGTAGGTCATTTAGCAACCTTGACTATTCATAAAATGCCCAAGACCTTTGCTCTAGCTGAGAGCCAACTTCGCATATCCTTGAATAGCAAGAAAAAAATGAAAGCAACCCATTTCCATGTCAACTCCACACATCCTTAAACAAACCAAGGCACCGTGCACCCAACAGAACAATTTCAGTAGACGGACTACAGGCTAGGGGCGTTGAAGCTGGATGCTTCTGCTCGAAAACATAAGCTGGTACAGCCTCTTCTGTACAGGAGGCAGAACTATACAGTATGCTCATTGAGAAATAATCAGAACAAGCATTTGCGTGTATAATCAGCTTCGGACATGATTGAAGGTCGACGGTCAGAAGTTCCTAACATTGACAGAATCCACCATCCTAAATTCCGCTAGAAATGTTATAGCATGCAATCTTTTGCATCTTGTCTCAATCAATGAGAAGATTCAGCAAGATGATGCTTGATAATTGATCATTTTCACAGACGGGAACCTCGGAGGTGGTATTTCCGTTCTTTTTTGGTAGAAAAAAGGATGTTCCTTGACAGTTGACTTTGCGCATGTTCTAGCGGTAGCAGTACCAAACTTTTGCACCAGAGTTGATACAGAATACCAATACCCTTTATTGTATTCTCCGGGATTCCGTCCAATCATACTTTTACAGCAGCTCTGGTTTAGTTTTCTGATGCATCGCAATATCTATGGCAGAGAAATGCGGATGGAGCATTCAAAGCATGTGATGAGAGTGTGGAAAAGGACAGGCGATCATGTGCCACTACTATCCGCCATGCCCACAGCCCAAGCTGACCCCGGGTGTGACAAAGCATTCAGACAATGACTTCCTCACAATTCTCCTCCAAGATCAAATTGGTGGACTTCAATTGCTTCATGATAACCAGTGGATCGACGTTCCTCCAAAACCTGGAGCGCTAGTGATCAACATTGAAGATATTTTGTAGGTAAGTAGCTTTGGCCAGATATCATTGTTCATCTATGAATTTTTTCTGAAACCGTGTTTTGATTGGTCAACACATTGCGATCCTCTTCTCGCCCACATTACTGTACTTTCTCATATGCTAAGTTAGTAAAAGAGCTCTTGAGAATCCAGGAATTAAAATACCATGGCATCTTCCCTGTAACAATAGCATTATGTCTTCACAATCTTCACTTTTCTTTGATAAGACAAATCCACGTTTACCATTCCCAAATGCCTTGTGCATCAAGTATCCTAACAGAGCTATTTGATTCATCCAAACTTGATTCTAACTTTGTTAAATCATGCTAGCCTCACATTGAAGGGTTCAAAATTGTCTGAATGACACAGATGTACATTAAAAACAATGTTTTTGACAAGAGTGGACAATGTCGGTACTACATATTCTGCAATTTTTATATTTATCAACATTAAGACCGGTTCTAGATATTCGCAGCTCTTAACAAATGACCCATTTAAGAGTGTCAAGCATTGAGTCATGGCAAACAAGGGAGGCCCAAGAGTGTCGGTGGCGTGCTTCTTCGGCAACACTGCTCGGCCATCTTTAAGGCTGCATGACCCATCAAGGAATTGGCATCAGCAGACAACCCACCAATCTACAAGGAGACCAGGCTTCTAAACTACACTGCCCATTACATTTCCAAAGGCCTAGATGGAGCTTCTGCACTTCCTGATTTCAAGCTGTAGATCTTGTAAATTTATTAATCTGGTCTCATCGATGTCTGTATTTGAAGATAAAAGTCTGTCGTCTATGCACAACTCGGTCGCCGCTCGGTCACTGACGATTATATTGCTTCAATTGAGGAGCACCAATGCAACTCTCTAAAACCAAGATCATTTTCTAAGCAAAACCAAAACCAAAAAGAGAACACAAAATGGAGGGAGAGGAAGATTAACAGATACCCCTTTAAAATTGAAAGAAAGTTGCTATCTCTAGATGAAACTGTGTTGGATACTCGTATGGTAGTTAAAACACTAATCTACCGCAAGAAAAAATTGAGCTTTCGGGAACATTTCTGTTTGATTCAGCTTCGAATTTCGACTTTGTATATTGGCAGCATGGATAAAAAGTGGAACTCTTGCTAGTCTCCAACTCGCTCGTCGACAATAACCAGAATCATTCGCAAGGCAAAAATTTATGTACACTCAGATTTTCTATGAAACAGTAGGTTTCCATTACGAACGCGACGATATCTAAAACCCAATTAATATAATCGAATCAGCATCACATTAAGATGATGCAACGATTAATCCAAGTGTCTGTTTTCACTTTTGGCTTGTTAAGGAGTCATGAATCACATGCTGGTGGAGTCTTACGATGTTGTGATTCATAGTATTATTGCCATATGAGATCAGAATTCTACATGAACTGGAAACTAAACTTGATTCTCTTGATGGGATGTGAATATAAAGATTATACGAGATTGTTTATTGACCTGGATTTTAATGTCCATTATACAATCCTTGTTTATTGCCTAACGTTTGTAACTTTGTGCAAGCCTACATGGATCTCGAGGATTAAGATCGTGGGCACCTCGATATCAATGTCATCAAGGATTCGAGTAACATAGCGTTTTGATTATCACCACTGACGAACCGGCTTTACTTAAATGGAGCATCATTTGTTTAAAAGCTTTCACCGGAAAAACAGCATCTAGATTAAAGCCCTGGAACTAGCGTTCCTTTATGGAGTTATCCATGGCTTTAATGTTGATCCAGTAACGTACTAGGAAGATGATATGCAATAGGAATTAGAGTATCCATGTGCACGTTCTTTATATTTTTTTTAAACATATAACTCCTTAAATCTCGCAGGTAAAGTAGATCTTGAGAAGTACTATGATTGAATCTAAGATGGAATTCCCCCAGTCACCCACGCAACATCAGAACATGGGATCTCTCTCAACAGCGAGGCTGGAAGACGATGGAGATTCTATCTTGGGCTCTTACTCTTCATGGCTAGTAAGCACACTGCAACGATGAAAACTACGTACCACATTGAACTGCAGTATCCTCTTTATCTTTTCATTTCTGAACTTCTTGTGATGCTCGTGTTCTGTCACAGTACTTCATTTTTTATTGAGCATATGTTCATGTTAATCAAGAGGCGAGGTTTTTAATACATTAAGCAGAGAAAGCAACCGTCTGCATTGTGCACATTTGAAGGAATTATGAAGAAAGCCAAAGGTAAAGAGATCGCGGCGTTCTTGGACTATGATGGCACTCTCTCTCAGATTGTAGACAACCCTTATCAGGCGTACATGACAGAAAAGGCGCGTCTGCTCTCCTTCATAGGATCGAATTTCCGAATTCTAGTCCTTACGATAGGGAATCGCCAAGCGTTCATTAATGCAATATAAAACACAGCAAACCAAGTGAAAGCAAATTGACTATCGAGTTTCAGTTTTCTCACATCAAACTCACAAAAATCACTTGGTTTCCATAGGGCATATGTAGTTAAAATGACAGATATGACAAATATGACAGATATTGAGGTGTGTGTATGACTGACTTAAAATGCAGATGCGTTGTGCCGTACGCGAAGTTGCAGACCGTTTTCCCACTGCAACTGTTAGTGGAAGGTGTCGCGACAAGGTATGCTCATTTCTGTGTTCTGATGATTCACGCATTCTGCTGCTTTTTCATCGAGTACAGTTTAGATTCATCCCGCTTTTCTTTAGCTAAACAAGAAAAGTTTGGACACTTTGTTTAGGTCCTCCAAAGAATCAGAGCCATTATTTAAACAGCAATTGTCATTTTTCTAATCAAGTGGCGGCAGCAGCTCATGAGCTAATGGCTTTCTCCTTCCGTTTTTATGGACCGCATAATTCTAAAGTCAAACGGGAGCCTCGCAACGGATGCCGTTGTGCTCTTCTCTTCTCTCAATCAATCAGCTATGAAGAAGCTGCTCATCATATCATGCATTGTAATGTCTCCATAACACACTCAATTCATAATCCAAACTCATCTCCAACACATATACATTCACACCGAAAATTTAATTGCAGTAGAGAGAGAGAGAGAGAGAGAGAGAAAGAGAGAGGAACAATGCCTACCATCATCGATTTGGCCACCGACTCTGGTGAGCTGAGCCACGACGGAGCGAGCGACGACTCGAAAGCCGGCGTCAAAGACCTCCTCGAAGGCCGAAATCACCGAAGTCCCCAGAAATCTCTTCATCCGACCGGACGAGACATCCGAGGGCAGCTCCGAATCAAGCGGCGGATCCGAGAATCTCAGCTCCCCCCGATCATCGACCTCGGCGGAATCGACCGCGACTTGGCGAAGAGAAAGGAGGAGGCGGCGATCGAGAGGATGCCACGCGCGTCGGAGACGCTGGGGGTCCTTCAGGTGGCGAGTCACGGAGTTCCGGCGGCCGGTGATGGAGGAGATGGGAGGAGGGGGGGGCTGAGGAGGTTCTAAGGGCAAGACGACGAGGCAAAGGAGGTGGGGGGTGTTGTACACGCGCGACAAGACGAGGAAGGAAGGTGGTGGGCAAAGAGCAATTTCGACACTGTACACGGCGTCGGTGGGGAACTGGGGGGACGCTTTTCTTCTTTTGATAAGTACGCACTGCAAATACCATGGTGGAAGAGGAATTAGTTAAATAATAAAAGAAGGTAAAACAGTTGAAAGGAACACTTGATATATATTTATATATATCTATATATATATATATATATAGGTGATAAGTCTTTTCTCGTACCTCTACCATTCTCATAGTTACGATCGGTCCTCTCAATCGATGACCAGAACGTGCGCAATCTCTGGCAAATCTTCACGGCCATCTGTTAGCCACCACCCTTTTAGAGCATCACAATAACGGATTCTCAATTTCGCCAAGCGTGTGAGGTTGCGCATCTCCAGTGGCAAATGCTTTAATTTCGGACATCCAAATAATACAAGCTTTTCAAGCGAAGAGAAATTTTCAATCCATTCCGGCAAACTCTCCAGATTCCGACAGTGAGAAATCTCGAGAGATTGTAGAGTTTTAACATATTGAATCCCCTCGGGTAATGCCGTCAAATCCCGTGGACCATAGATTTCAAGAACACGAAGTTTCGTAAGGAATTGCCATTGGATGCCGTGCTCGTCTTCTTCGCACAATAAATCAAATCCTTTAACTCTCTCAATGGTGAGTTTCTGAAGCGAGGAAAGGTGCTGCATGCCAGAGAGACTCCCTAGTTTGCAATAGATGAGGTACAAGGACTCGAGATTACTAGCCAATTGGAATAGAGTCTCGAGCTTTGAGGGCTCCGGATCACTACCAACAAGAAGTAGATGCTTTAGTTGAGAGAAGGGGGTGAATGTGGATCCCATTGCTACTTCTGATGGGCAATTTGGATTGGCCAACAATTTCGTTCCATCTATGTTCAACTCTTGCACCTGGGGGAATGGTGCCACGTCATTCAAGTGGGGACAGCCCCTTATTGTCACGAATCGAAGTTTTTGGAATGATGACCGTGAATTGCCTGGCCGATGCTTTTTGTCTGCTCCTATTAGTTGCCTTCTTCCCAACCATCCTTTCAGGTTTCTGCAATTGAAGAGGGACAGTCTCTCAAGAGATGGGAAGAATGGGCGTGTAGTATTAGATTGCTCCAGGTCACTTGTCTGTTGAAGGAACTCCAATGCAGGCAAGCCATTGAGACTCAACGTCTTTAGGGAAGAGAGTTCACTCAAGGGTGGTAGGTGGCTCAGTGACTTACAATTATTAATTGAGAGGTATCTAAGATTGACCAATTTCCTCAAATCTCTTGGAAATGTTTTAAGGTTCCTACAATTACAAAGTTCAAGGATCAGCAAGTTCACCAAATCCATGATTGAATCCGGCAAACTCTGCATAGATTGGTTTCTAGAAATCCTAAGAAACCTTAAGTGCTTTGAGTTTTTAAAAGAGGAAGGAGGGAGAGGAACATCTGTATATTCCAAAACTAACGCTCGACAGCATCTACACTCAGACAAAACTTTGGAAGAGTTGAGTGAAGAGGAATTACAGATAAACGTCCGCAATTTGGATGTTTTGAGCAGGGACACCATTTTCTCTTCAGAGGAAATCTCTGAAATAAACGCATGTCGAATTCTTTCATCATTATCTCCTCCTCTAAAATTAACAGTCTTGCATTCACCTCCCCCAACTTTTTGGGCAAGATCATGCATGAGATCATGCATCTTGAATCTTATGACTTCACCAATGTTGTTTGTGCTTTCAACATCAAGGAATGACCTACCTAACAGTTCTTCCAAGTAATTGTTAGCGACCTCTTCAAGGTCATCCTCCCTGCTATGGGACTCAATAAAGCCTTGTGCCACCCAAAGTTGTATCATCTCCTGTTTGTCATAGTTATAGTCTTTCGGAAACAATGAGCAATATGCAAAACAATGTTTCAAGCATGACGGGAGACGATCGTAACTGAAATTGAGGACTTGCATAATTCCAGCATCAACCTCATCAATTTCTGGTATTTCTGGAAATTCGTGCACTTTGTAACGGAGCCATTCATCTTTCTTTTTGCCATACAGAAGGCCTCCAATAGTTCTAATGGCAAGGGGAATCCCGGCGCATTTTTTAACTATATCTCGACCTATCTCCTCCAGTTCTGGGTCTACCCCATTTGCAAAAGCAATTTTGCTGAATAAGTTCCACGACTCATCATCAGCTAGGCCAGGTAGAAAATGGATAGCTGATTTCTCACCCATGACCTCTACAACTTTGCTGCTGCGAGTGGTTACAAGTATCTTGCTTCCCGGTAAACCACCCTCTAGCCAATCTCCAAGCTCCAACCATTTATGCCGATCTTCATTCCACAAGTCATCCAAAACAAGCAAGTATTTCTTCCCAGATAGAGTCTCACGAAGAAGACTCCGCAACTGGTCTTTAGGCTCATTCTCAACATCATCTAATAACTCCATCTCATCATCATGTCCTCGACAGTCACGTTTTGCAGATTTAAGAATTTCTTTGAAAATCAGATCCACATCAAAGACATCAGATACACAAACCCACATCTTAAGACCGAAATGTCCGTCTACCGCCCCATCGTTGTGTACTAGTCGTGCAAGTGCAGTTTTTCCAAGACCTCCTTTACCGACGATGGAAACCACGGTGCTAGAGGAGGAATCAAACAAAAGTTGTTTGATCTTTTCTTTGTCCTCTTCCCTACCAATTATTTTAGTGTCAGGTGCGTGAAATTCAGGTTTCTTTGTTCTTCCAGTGACCATGTTTTCCTCACTCGGAAGCAGCGTAAAGTTGAAATTATTATTATATGCGAATTCATCCAGTTTCTTCCTAAGTTGCCGAATCTGATTAGCCACGTTGAAGCCGTGCGCAAGCTGATTTGATTCGGAGAAGAAAAGGCATACCTCTTTCATCATCTCGTTGCCAGCCATAGCCTGTCGCCTCAGGTCTTCGGTCGAGATGTCGTCGAACAAGTCCTGTGCGTCGTACAGCACATCCTTGAGCCTCCTGAGCCAGAGCTTGACCTGGTTGTTGTGCCATTGCTTCTTCTCGGCATCCATAAGCGCAGCTCGGATGGTCTCGACAGTATCCTTAAGACTTTGGAGCTCGCCCTCACCACAGCAGAACAATTGGATCATTTGAGAAGCGTAGGCGCCTCCGGGTTTCGCAATTTGGGAAACGATGCTTTCTATTACGGCAGTGGCAATGCTGACGAGCAGCGCCATTTCCAAAATGCAAAAACAGGGGTCGAGAAGGCTGCGGAGCTGATGCTTTTGTTGAGAGACAATAGTTTGGTGGTGCCTCATGAGCAACTTCATGCACGAATATATAGCAAGCCCAACGGCATCTCCATGTTAGTTCATGCTCAGTCACTGTTATAAATTCAGTGGGCATGGATTTGACCAATAAGAAGATAAGCATGGGCAAATGTTTGGTGGTGTGAAAGGCGCGTGGGGTCCAGAAAAAAAGGGACTAAAGAAAGAAAGACGAAAGACCAAAAGCCTATAGGTCTAAAAAGCAGGTTGCTCCGTATGTTTAGAGAAAATTTTCTAGTTTTTTGTTCTCATTTTCGTTTGAACGTGAAAATAGTATTGAAAAAAGCCTTCGGTCACGTATTGAGAGTATTTTACAAAGGAAAACCCAAAATTGTTTAAGTAATCCTAGAGTTGATGAGCAGAAGGTCACGAGAGATTGCTGAAAAATACTCTCAAGTACCGGTATTGGTCAGGAGATTTCTAGTGGATGCACTTCATACGATGAGCTATCAGGTAATTAAATTTCTATCGCGATCGGATGTCGAACTCTGGAAAGAGTTTGGCCATGTAACTTTGTTGATTATTCTAGGGTTAATATCATGAAAAATCTTAAACTAGTACACATATGAAAATTTATTCCAAACTAATTTTTTGACTACTAAAAACCCCAAACTGTTACACTTGTGACAAATTTGCCCTCCGTTAAATTGGATTAATATCACAAAAAATTATAAATTGGTCAATATGTTACAAAAAGAGGGGTAAAACCCTAATTAGTATATCTGTCAACTATCACGTGTCATCTAATTCAGCAATTTGACAGTAAAATTTAACGGAAACTAACATAAGGTAAATTTATCACAGGTGTACCGGTTTGAGATTTTTTGTAGTCAAAATATTAATTTGGGATGAATTTGTTACAAGTGTATCAATTTAGAGAGTTTTTTTGTGGTAAACTAACGGAGGGTAAATTTTATTCAACCGAATTATGGATAAGGTAAGCAAGAATAAGGATACGATGCACGAAATTATATTCACATGTTGTTAGTAGATAAGTTAGATTCTCCGTTACGTTACTTCTGGATAGAACTGATTGTGAATGTGGCGGTGTTTACGCGGATGCGTAGCTGAAGTGAATTATTGGCAGTCGATGACGAAGTTTCCTAACAATGCCCACGGCAATCGCAAAGTTCACGGGGCAAGGGCAAAGTTGTCCGGACTTCCCTTTCAGTCAAATCTTCGCAGTGGGAATGGAAATTGACCAATAAGAAGATAAAGCAAGTGGAAATGTTTGGCAGTGCAAAAGAAAGACATGTTTTCAAGAAATTTCACAAACCACAACTTAGAAGCATAGATAGAATGACGTCCTTTATGCCATCAATAGAAAACATCCACAAAATCGACCCATTTAACATTTGAACATCATGCTAAATGATGTTGCGTAACATGTGGTTGCCAATACAACGAAATTGAAGCTTGCATGACCAGCTAATCTCCACGTTTCAACAACTAATCTGTGGAAAAAGACTATCAATTACTGACCTCGACTGTATCAATAACTTCATTTGAAGGGATTGCACGAAATACTCTGTAAGAAGAGAATCAACGAGCAATGAGAAACAATTTTAGGCTTTGGAACTTCTATAGAAACGTACCTATGGACAAAGAATAACAAAATACTGGATAAAAACGCCATATTCCATAATGGGCACTCAGACACATCATTATTGACCTAAGGATCGGATTTTTTTTTAAATTCTCCAAAGAAAATTCCTTCTATTTGAATGGAAGATTCCAGCAAACAAAGGAGCATACACAAACCAGAAGTGACCTGTTCTCCCTTTTTTTTTTCATTATTTGGTATTTTGGAAAATTATATAAGTTCAATAGAGCTTTTATATTTATGATATCGACAAAGATGAAAATATTAGAATGAAGATTTTTAAGTGACACATCTCTAAGTATACATATTCTTATAATTTGAGACGTTTTTCGTAAACTGCACATGTAGTATTGGAACATTGCGATTATTTTATTTTTTTTCTCCTTTTTCGTGGTTGGACATTAATTAGATTTTGAGTATGTCTTGATGTCGTGAAATCTAATACAATTTCAGTATGTCGGTGGCGAGGTTGAGGAGCACTGCTTCCGCCATTTCCAAAAAGCAATAGCAGGAGTTGCGGAGTGTTTGAGAGGAAGTTGCAGAGCTGATGTTTTGGGGAATAGCAGGGGAAACAATGGCTTGGTGGTGCTCGTGATCAACCCCATGCAAGAATATATAACAAGGCCAACGGTCTCTCCATGTTACTTCATGCTTAGTCGCTCCACTAGATGATAACATAGAAAAAGACGCGTTGGGTCCAGAAAGAAAATGACTAAAGAAAGAAAGAGGCAAAAAACCAAAAGCCTATATAGGTCTGAAAAGCAGGTTGCCCTGTATATTCAGAGAAAATTTTCTAGTTTTTTGTTTTCATTTTCGTTGGAACATGAAAATAGTGTTGAAAAAAAGCCTTTGATCACGTATTGAGAGCAGTTTCCAAAGGAAAACCCAAATTGTTTAAGTAATCCCAGAGTTGATGAGCAGAAGGTCATGAGAGATTGCTAATAAAATACTCTCTAGTACTGGTATTGGTTAGGAGATTCCGAGTGGATGCACTTCGTACGACGAGCTAGCAGGTAATTACATTTCCATCGATCACAATCGGATGTCGAGCTGCAGAAAAAGTCCGATCATGTAACTTTGTATGTCATTCTATTATCAAAATATTTGATAGTTCATATTTTGTTCAAATGAGTGATGGTAATATTAACGAGAGGACAAGAAAATTTATATTCCTTGCTTATGCACAAGGTGGGTAAGAATATAAATACGGTGCCCGAAATTATGATTCACATGTTCTTAATAGATAAGCTAGATTCTCCGTCACGTTACTTCTGGATAGAAGTGATTGTGAATGTGGCGGTGTTATAAGCGGATGCGTAGCTGAAGAGAATTATTGGCAGTCAATGATGAAGTTCCCTAACAATGCCCATGGCAATCGCAGTTGTCCGGACTTCCCTTTCATTCAACCTCCGCAGTGGGAATGGAAATTGACCAATAAGAAGATAAAGCCTGCGGAAATATTTGGCGTTGTGAAAGAAAGACGCGTGGGGTCTAGGAAAAAGAGAGGAAGGACCCAATAAGAAGACAAGCGTGTACAAAAACAGGCTTATGATCTTGCTATTAATGTATAATTATGTGTATTATGGGGTATTTATGTAATTATGTTTATATCTATACCCTTTCTGTAATTAGTCACTCCTATAAATACATATCATACAACCCTAATTAGGGTTGAGCCACCATAAAATGCATTAATACTTGCCCGGGGATAGACCCAAAGAAGGGGAAGCCACTTGCTGCAACCGCTGTGCAAGTGAAAATGATTTAAAACTTCAGCATCTGGTACTACTTGGTAGACACACTAGTGTTTTCAGACCCATCAAGATCAGTAATTAATGTCTACAAGTTCAGTTTTCAACATCCAGTAGCGAAATGCTCCTACGAAATTAGAATATCCCGCAAGCCATAATGAAAGCATATCGGCAGACCAGTTTAATTGAAACTAGCCATGAGACCTAGTTGTTTTTCCCTTTCAAGAATTCATACTTTCATATAAATTAAATTTGGCATATTTGGGATGATTTTGTTCAACTCACGCACACCGTAAGCATTATGATCACTGGGGGTACTTATGTTATTTTCAAATGTGAATTTAAAGAAAATTAAAATCTAAGTAATGACAATAATGTTAACTAAATTGTAAACATCAAATACAAATTGATTGGATTTGCGTGGAATTATGTTCTTATAAGTTAGAACTCACTTATGTGTTAAAAATAAATAAATAAATAAATAGATAAGAAAAAAAAAACGTGATGAAAAATGAGAGAGAAAAAGCCAAACTAAGATGACCATATAACACCTTAAGAATTTTCTTGAAAGGAACAAAAAACGAAAAAACTGGAAGTCGGTAAAACAAAAACAAAAACCCACTGGCTGTAATTCGACACTCCCGGATCTCCCTCCTATGCATCCAAAAATTCTCCCTTTCATATTATTTTATAGATATTAAGGCTCCGTTTGTTTCGCGATAAATAAATAATTTGAAAAATATTTTTCAAAAAATAGTCACTTGTATCGCTTACAAAAATAAATGAACGAAAAATATTTTCATCACATACGAAAATGTTTAGATATAAATTGTTGTATGTAATGAAATAATTTTCATTGATTAATTATTTCAAGTGATTATTTTTAGGAAAGTATTTTTTAAATCATTCATTTTTCGCGAAACAAACGGAGCATAAATCAATTTACTAAATTGACTCACTTTGCTTCCTTCCAGAACAATTAACAATTAACATCAACAATTCAAGCATCTATTTGCTCCTCTCAAAGAATAATTACCTTCGCTCATTTCATTCATGGAAAATATAACTGACCCTTTTTTTTTGGAGACAATCTCAATCTATAATCTGTTCTTTTTATATTCGCATTTAATTTTGTGAGCACGTAGTAAGCTAAGAAAAGTAAGATTACAGGATTCTGGCAAGAAAAAGAAAAAAATGGAAAACAGAAAATAAGAAATGAGATTACAGCAATGGCGGCTTTTGAATGAACCGATAAAATTAGCAACCGGAGGAATCGAACTCGAATCCTTGCAACCAAGAACCTTCTCTCCTTTTGTGTGCTTAGCGTTGAGCGTTTCTACCCTTGGAGTTGTTGATTCTCTTTGAGCTGCTACTGGAGGAATGGGATTGACAAATTAGAAGATAAAAGCATGTGGAAATGTTAGGTGGGTGTGAAAGACCCAAAAATTGTGGTCGTATCGACCACAACAGATGTGGCCCCAGTGTCCACACACACTATAAGAATCTTGTAAGGTTTCATTCTTTTAAGGCGACACTGATTTGCGCTACCGAGATGGTTCCCAAATCTCGCGTGATATATAATTGCGATATGGAACTATGGGGAGGGCGACTGTACATGAAATGCTGAAATTGTCAAAGGCCTCTGTGAGGTTTGCTTTTGGATTCAACGTACAGACACACAGCTGTCCATGAAAACTCTAGTCGTGGCTAGCGTGGATGGAGTACAAACACAAGTGGGCACAGCTAATGTCGTGCATGACTTTTGGAAGTATCTCAATCGTCTGAGCTGCACGAAATCGACTGGTCTAAATAAAATATGGGTTTGACGATGCGGTAAAAGCAAAGCAGGTTGCCCTGTTTGTCTAGCGAAAATCTTCCGATTTATTTTGTTTTCATTTTCATTTGAACATGAAAATAGCATGTAAAAAGGTCTCCAAGATTGTTTAAGCAATTGTAGAGTTGATGAATGGAATATTATAAAGGATGATCAATAAAATAATCTCCAGTGCTATAATGATTAGAAGATTCCTGGTGGATGTACTTATTATGACGAACTATCTAATAAATAGATTTTCATCGATTGTAAATTGTAATTGGATGTCGAACATGTGAAAATATATAGCAAGGCCAACGGCATCTCCATGTTACTTCATGCTTAGTCGCTCCACTAGATGATAACATAGAAAAAGACGCGTGGGGTCTAGAAAAAACAGGGGCTAAAGAATGAAAGAGGAAAGACCAAAAGCCTATAGTATTGAAAAAGCCTTTGGTCACATAATGAGAGCAGTTTCCAAAGGAAAACTCAAAATTATTTTAAGTAATCCCAGAGCTGATGAGCAGAAAGTTATAAGAGATTGCTGATAAAATACTCTCCAGTACTAGTATTAGTGAGGAGATTCCTAGTGGATGCACTTCGTATGACTAGCTAACGGGTAATTAGATTTCCATCGACCGTGAACGGATGTCAAACTCTAGAAAAAGTCTGGTCACGTAACTTTATTAGTTATTCTATTATCAAAATATTTGATAGCATGTATTTTGTTAATGTGAGGACAAGAAAGTTCATATTCCTTAGTCATGCACAAGGTGCACGATAATAGGGATTTGATGCACGAAATTAAATTCACTTATTGTTAGTAAATAAGTCAGATTCTCAGCTACTTCTAGACAAAAGTGATTGTGAATGTGGCGGTGTTCACGCGGAATGATGAAGTTCCCTGACAATGCCCATGGCAATCGCAAAGTTCACGGGGCAATCGCAAAGTTGTCCGGATTCCCCTTTCAGTCAATCTCCGCAGTGGGAATGGAAATTGACCAATAAGAAGATAAAGCTTGTGGAAATGTTTGGCGGTGCAAAAGAAAGACGCGTGGGGTCTACAAAAAAGGTGACTTAAGAAAAAAAGAGGATAGTCCCAAAAACAGGCTTATGATCTTGGCCGTGGATCACGCGGAAAGGGAAGCCACCAACCTCTATGCAAGTGAATGATTTGAACCTTCAACATCCGGTGCTGCCTGGTAGACAGATGAGTGTATTTAGACCCATCAAGGTCAGCAATCAATGTCTTCAACTGCAGTTTCCAACATCCAGTAGCGAAATGCTCTCATTAACTTAAGAAGTTAGCGTATTTAGACTATGTATATTTGGTCATGAAACAAGTAAGCTCGTCAATAAGAAGATGCAAGTTTGAGTGATGGATATCAAAATTTGTAAAAAAATTTTAAGTTAGCCAGTGTTTGAATACACTAATTAAGAGACCATGACGAAGTCTGACTTGAGAATCGAATCACCGTTATGTGATGAGTTTGCATTGACACGGAATCATTGCGTGTCTCTATTTGAAGAAGCTTTTCTATGTCTTTGAGATGCCATTTTTCAAAAAGGCACATACTTTTTGAAAATGCAATGTCTGCTGTTACCGCCATAATCATTAGCCAAGAAAAAGAGATGGTGGTGAATATGTTTTGCATGTTTTGATCAAGAAACCAACAGAGTTTCTCACACAAATAGCTCTCACTTCTCCATCGGGCAGTAAAGGAAACGAGTCATATTCAACTCACCAAATATACAGAGTCTTAGACAAAATTCATCTTCTTAGAGAAAAAACAAAGGTGAGAAAACGTGATGATACAATGCTTATCTTACTGCTCCACCTTTCCATGACACAAAAGTAGGGCATGGTCTTGATTGCAAAACTTGTTAAAGACGCATAGAGTTCATATGCAGTGTTAAACAAAAGACTACAACTCATTTTGCTCAATCCAGAAGTGCACAACTTTCAGTCCTAATGGATTCTCTATCTGACATGCACTGTTCGTAAGTCATAGCTTAAGAATACTACACATCTAAATGGTGGCCAGCTCAAGTCATGCAATAGAATTGAGACGCCAGAAAAAACCAAGGCTTAATCTTTGAACAAGACATGTTTTTAAGAAATTTGACAAACTACAACTTAGAAGCATAGATAGAATGCCGTCCTTTATGCCATTAATAGAAAACATCCACAAAATCGACCCATTTAACATTTGAACATCGTGCTAAATGATGCTGGGTATCATGTGGTTGCCAATACAATGAAATTAAAGCTGCATGACCAGCTAATCTCCACGTATAGTCGACAACTAAATATACCAAAGAAAATATGATAGCGACATGGCAAGGAAAGAGCATACTGACTTCGATTGTATCAATTGCTTCATCTGAAGGAATTGCATGAAATACTCTGTAAGAAGAAGAGAATCAACGAGCAATGAGACACAAATTTAGGCTTCGGAACTTCTATTGAAACATACCACCTATGGAAAAAGGATAGCAAAATACTGGACAATAATGCTAGAATCCATAATTGGGCACTCAGACACATCATTATTGACCCGAGGCCCATTTTTTCTTTAAATTCTCCAAAGAAAATTCCTTCTATTGAAATGGAAGATTCCAGAAAACAAAGGAGCATACATAAATTAGAAGTGGGCTTTTTCTCAGTTTCTTTTAGTCCTAAAATAATTTTGATGATAGTCATTGCTAGTCCTATAGACGATTTTTGCTTGATAAATAGAAAAAGTTCAGCTATAGGGCACCAAGCGGGTGCAAACCCATTTACATAAACAGCCCAAAAAACTAAAGCCATACATAAAATAGCTCTCAGAACCAAAAGGGAGCTCATACACGATGAACCATCAATTATATGAAAGCAATTAGCATGTAACAATTACATAGGGTTTTAAATATCATGCAATCATGACAAGCCCGAAACATACATGTTTAGAGCTCATCGTCTATATTAATGCGTTCCTTCCTCAAACTTTTCCCAGAAAAGATGCCAATATCTTAATTAAGGAGGGATTACTCAAGCAGGTTTCTGTAAGTAATATATTCATCAATTTTCTTTCAGCATAGACAAGGCACTTCACACCGGTTAATATAGAGTCAAATATGAAATTCTGTCACAATGCAAGAATGCTAAAAAAGCCACAATTCTGCACATGTTTAAAGCATGAGCAAAACTAACCTTTCTTCTACACGAGGAATGAGATCCTCAGTCAAAGCCACTCCACCAATCTAAATCACCAAACCAAGTCATTATACCCAGTCAATTTATAGCAATTCAAAGAACATCTCAGGGTGTGCACGATACTCACCAGTTGTATGCTGCAGAATAGTTTTCTCTTAAGATCGATACGCCTTGTTAAAGTAATTTAAAAAATTATGATCCATAATACATAAACAATCCCTGCAAGGAGAATTGAAGAAATTGCGAAGGACCTGCCAGTTGAAAGGATGCTACTAGTGATTGCTTCAGCAAGGTCAACCTTCTCTTACTTCTTAGGTTTTGTTTGAAATATAAGATAGCTATCCCACATTAGCAATTTAATGTTAAACCCACGATAGACGCTATCTGCCATGTCTGGTCATCTGGGATAATCAAAATGCCAAGTTTCTTTTAGCATATCCTCACAATCATTATACCTTGCAAAATAAGCATATTATCATATGATTAAACTTGATCTAAAAAGTTCTTAGAAGTAACAATTTCGCTCATCAAGAACGAGGTGGTGGAGGATATACATATGGAGCCAAACGCGTTAAATAAAACAAACCTATAGAGGTACCTAAATAAAAAAGAACCATTGGTGCATCTCTAGAAAGCTAAACGCAAAGTAATATAGAGATGAGAATTCATTTTGGGAAACATACTTTGAGAGCAGTAAGCCTCGTCCTATGAGATGCAGCTGGCATCCCGTCCTCGTATGAGTGAACAATTGGTACAGCATCAACCCCCACCTCCTAAAAGTATGAAACATGGTTTGTGGAAGAATGCTATGATACGACTTGTCCGAAACAAAACACTTGGGGTTTGGGTATAATCTAGATGTGGAAAATACTCAAGCATGTAAGTGAGCGATTGTAACTTGGATTCTCCGGCTATAGTGGATTATTTGCTGCTAGCTCTCTTCATGGACATAGGTACTGATATATCGGATCGAACCACATAAATCTTGGGTATTTTTTATCGTTCCTCATTTATTTCTGTGGTAATTTTGTATTGGGCTTAATTTGTAAGATCTTGGTTAGCTTTCGCGTTCATTGATATTAAAACATAAATCCCCATTGTCACATGGGTTTCTACCATTAAAAGTGGAGCACGGGCATACATTTTTCAGTGCTCACCAGTACAAGGATTTTGACGAACACCAAATCTTAATTACCAAATTAGAGGGATTCATAGACTCACTTGGATGTATCACTAGGACTCTTTCGGTTCGTTTAGCATCAACATATCTGTACGCTTGTTCAACATGTCACTGCGAACTTGAGGCCATAATATATGATGCCTCTGGGTCCAGAGGAGGCATCTGGATATATCCTGAAACCCTATTACCCATCAATATCATAATCTTGGATGTTCATGCAGTAGTTTCAAGTCCAATTAAACAATAAAGTAGATATTCTGGACAAATAATAAAAAGTTGCATGCTGAATTAAGTTATCTCAAGATACAAAAATAGTATATGGGTCAAAAGCTCTCCATCTGCAGTGTGACGCCAAATAATGATAGCCGGACCTCACATAATACAGGCAAACCAAAAGAGGAACCTTCAGGTATGTAAGGTGGTTAGGCAAATCAACTTTATAACTTCGTGCACGTGATGGTAGCGAGGCTAATGCAGATATACTGCAGTAAGCTCAGAACTATGAGAAGTAGTAAGCAGCACCACTCCATCAAATGGTAATATCTTCTCGGAGGTAGGTAGAGCAACTCCATCCTGACATTTACAAAGGACAATTTCTTCATTAACTCAGTGGAACATAATCCATCATAATATTTAAAGTTGTCAGTAGATATAAGGTCAAAGCAGTATGTGTAGAAGTCTAATTTGTTTCATTGTTGTTAATACAATATTGGCCCAATTAAGGGTTATTTGTTTACCTGAAGAATGTTAATCAGACATATGAAACACAGCATCACAGTGGTCTAGAAAAGGAGAGTGCCTGTTTACAAATGTTAACTTTGTATCATAATTGGTGATAGGCAAAATCAAAACATAAACAGAATTTCTTCATCATTTTAATTCAGTTTTCACCCATTAATTTGGAGGTGACACTAACATTAACAAAATGAGAGGAGATGGTGGAACAAGAAATTTATAGCAAAGAGGAAAGAATAAGCATGAAGGCTGCAGTAGCAACAATCTCACTGCTGGTATGGTCATAACAAGTCAAGATTGATGTTGAAAGCTTAGACTGCACTGTTCTTTAATAACAATTACGGGTCAATATGGATTTCAGAAATAATTACTCTTATCATGGGTCACTCATAAAGACAACGAGCATAGCTCCTTTTTCTTTTCCTTTGGTTTATGAAAAGGTGTTATCTCTAAGGTCAATGTATGTTGACATGACCAGTGAATTTGCTTTAAAAGCTTGGAGGCAATCCTGAGCATTGCATCATCTGCTCTGCATCACCAAAAGCAAGACTTATACTCCAATAGAGGCAAAATGTAAAAACTTACAAGTACCTCAATGCATATGACTGATGTCACCTGAGCTCCCACATTCACAATGTAGGCAGTTGACAAGCCGTTCCCAAAAGCTGCAGCAAGACTTTCCTGCTGAAATAGTTAATGAAGTATTTATAGTCTACTAATGGAGAATACAATGGGTAATACTATAGTCACCTAAATATTTGTCATGATCGGTGATCACATCATGAGACAAAACACAACTTGGAGAGTGGAGAATACAGGAGAAAAAAGCATGCCATTTGGCTAAAGTTATTGCCATGCAAAGTAAACAAGCTGCAAGATAATGTGTTACATAAGTTACAAAACATGCATAGCCATAAATACGATATCAATTTTGTGATTCTAGGGAATGACTGTCATCAGATTAGTGAAAGCATGCTAAAATATCTTTCACAGTTAAATATCTTTATCAACTATTTTATCATAAAACATGTTTCACACTTAAACGTAGGTAAATTTCTGCAAGTCATCAGAAGGCGGAAAGGTTCCCAACCTGGTGTACCACAGCGGAGCTAAATTGAAAGTCCCGCAACACTATAGAAAGTACTTCCTTAATTTTTGCTTGAAACCAGAGAAAACAGAACATTCAATGTGGAATCTGCTAGATCCCTGGCAGAGAAAAACAGCAAAACAACCAACTACCCATTCTGTGGATTCTGGACACATGCATTCAATGCAACAAGCTCCACTTACAAGCAAGCAAGGGAAGCTGTTTGCAAAGATATTGCCATGGAAAAACCTTTTCGTTGTGCCTAATAAAAGATGTACTTAGAGCACAAGAGGTAAAAGGATACCACCCACTGAAGGTACAGATGCAGCTCATCCTTCAACCCTCAATGTTGCGATCACTATATCATGTTATAATAGTATTTTTTGAAAAGCATATCACTAAGGATGAAGAATCCACCGAAGAATTTAGATAAATACCTCTTCCATCAGCAAGATGACTCTAAGCAGACAGAATTTCAGCTCGATGGGACAAGGCCAGAACTATTTAACTACAAAAACTAAAACACATTCTCAAATCTTAACTACCTGAGACGACACAAATTCTTGCACAACGGGGATGATGGAAGTGAGCAGGAGAACTTGTAGAGTAGAAGTTGATAAAAAAAGGAAAGCTAATCCATCATAATCTCTTGGTTACAAATTACTCTATCTTCTTCTGGCATGGTGCATTAAGTGTAAAATCACTGATAAAACAATTATTCCCTAATTCTTTTAAAGCTTGTAGCAAGCCAGTACAATTTTGAGATTTTTTTATATACTGGTTATGACAGAACCTGATGGAATATTTAAATATGGTTTGGAGTACCCAAGATTGGGAATTGGAACGGTGTAGTTTTTCAATATTTTTCTTTACAACATTGAGGGTGTGAATCACACCAAAGATAAGGGTCATTCGGTCTGTTGGCAGGTATTTTCAATCCAACCACATACTTATCTGTCTTTTCTGAGACAAATGTGACCAAGGAGGCTAATTTCCATGGAGGCAATCTAGTAAAGGAAGTTCCTTATAGAGTGGCTTTCTTTCCCTAGAAAAAGAAGGATGTTTTAAATAGCATTTTGACAATCAGTAACATGCTGAACAGCTTTGATTCTGGTTTTTGGTGCTTTTGTAAGTGTGCCCTAGGGTTGTTAGGAACAAGGTTGTTAGGAACACTCATTAACTGTTGGTGCTTTCTTGGTTGAATTTTCTACAGTTAAGAACAAGGTTGGATAGTCCTATGAATTTTCTACAGTTATCATCGATGGAGGTGTCTAAGGGATCGGATTGTAACATCAGATGGTGGGTCGTCGGATCCTAAAAAATTACATCAACAATATAGAAATCTTGGATAGTCCTATGAAGTTTGTTAATTATGAACATGGTGTGACATTAAAACTCCAAAATGGTGTGAATTTATAGTTTATATACTACATGTACAAGAAAAATCAGTACTTCTATTACCTAAAAATTGGATATACATATTTAAAGGTGAAAGTATGTCAAAGGTCAACCAATGTGATCAGTAGGATCGCATCGATCCTATGATTTTTCTTAGCTTAGGATCGGGACCATGTAAAGATCCTAGCTAATTAAAGTCCTTCTTAAGATTCCAATCATTTCTTAAGTTTCAAATGAACTCCGGGCATGGATAAGAACGCATGTTAGCAAAAGCAAGGATACGAAGAGATTGAAGGATTCCATTCCTCCAACAGTGAGAAATGTTAGAAGTTCATAGAAGGAGAAGCAAAACACAGCGTTCACATCCAAACTCATTGACTTTTTGAGAGAGGTCATTTATTGAGAATCATTTTCCGCAGGGGCGGCAACCTTCAGTAAATTTTTTACAATAAGTCTATCTTATTCTTTCCAGCAGAAAATGTGGTATAGCAATATGACTCTGACACATTGCCAACTGAAGAATCATAAGACTACTTACAAAATAAGGTGGAAAGAAGTTGACAGCATGATTTTGATACAAGATCATACAAACAGATTGACCTTATATCCAAAGTTCTATTTCAGCCTCTCATCTCATTCTTTGGCAGTTCTTTAACTTTGACTATAGGATCTTCTAAACCTCAAGCCCATCACAAGTAAACAGACAAGTTAATGACCCTATCAAGCATCCCAACATAAAAGGAAATTTCTTTGCAGATCACACATAAATTGCGCCTGGTGTAATAAACTCCCGAATCAAAAAGTACCAATATATTTACTACTGACCCATGCTTTAGAGCTTAAGAAAAGGTCACCAATTGCTCAATGCGATGCGGACAGCTCCCCACAAAAACATAATCCCGGTAAATTTAGGTTTCCTCTTGTCAACCTAAAGAATATGACATTAACTGAAGATCTTAAAAGTGCTTTCTTGGACTAATCTTTAGCTACAGCAATGGTATGCTACCTCTCAATTATAGAGTAGAAAAAAGAAATCTATTCCTAATGATAAACGAAGTAAAATGAGCCAATGAACCGTAGGAGAAAATAAAGAAGAAGCATGGGAAGAAACCACACTACAATTCTCTTATTACTCAACCACATGTTCATGCATCCACTTACAACACATAGAATCTCATGAAATGCATAAGCGAAAAAGTAATAGCGAACTCTTCGTGTATAAACAAATGGACATAGGGAAAAGCAATGCAAATAAGTACCACGATTATCAAATGTCTCAGGCACAACAAGAATAGCAGAATACGTATTCCTTTCAGATTGGGGTATATGAAACTTCTCCACCAATATCCCAGTCTCAGATAGTATGCAAATCCTCATATACCTGAGAAGCAAAATTATAGGGATGAGCAACATCATACCAAATTATTTTTTTGTACTTCACCATAGCCATACTATTATTGTATGACATAGCAAATGTATGCAGTACTTCACATTACAGGGGTGTTGCTGGATGCTTAGAGCTGACTCTTGATGAGGATATATGAAAGATATCGATGAATCTAACTAAGCAATTATTTCTTTCTTCCTTTTTGGAGTGAAAGGGTGGAACTCAGTAATAATGAGACAGCACCTTCCTTCAGCGCGTAATATTAGGGGTTCTGATCTTACCTGCTGCATAGGATAATCTTGTGAAATGTTAACATGACCTCTTTGGATAGGACGGCACAAACAGTATGGCTCTATGGGTGATATTTTCAGCCTCACCACAAATGAACCTTCTGTTTTTACATTCACCTAAGTCCATATCCATTCCTTCATGTTTGTCCAATGAAGTACTAGACAAGTCTTTATTATTTGTGCTATCTGCAGAGCAAAGTTGAAAGTCATATAAAGAAAGCACATACTAAAGACTTGCTGCAGATTTTCTATTTCAGCATAAAAATCATATTGCATTACGCAACCTGTGTATAAAAAATATGAACTCGATCATTCATATAGCTCGGCAATCATAAATGCAGGTGACACGTAGGTGCAGGGGAAAAAAAGAGATGCTTTCACAAACTCTGTAGATCATTTAGCAACCTGGACTATTTGTAAAATGCCTAAGACCTTTGCTCTAGCTGAGAGCCAACTCCACATATCCTTGAATAGCTAGAAAAAAATGAAAACAACCCATTTCCCTTTTTGTAAACTACATATATAGTATTGCAATATTACGATTATTTTAAATTTTTTTTTCTTGCGGTTGGACATGAATTAGATTTTGTATATGTTTTGATGTCATAATATCTAACATAGGGTTACCGTTTAGAGTATTATAATTTCAATACTAATTAGATTAGTTGGCTCATAATTTTTTTTTCTCAAGGGTAACTTATACGGGGAAAATAGGATACATGTTACATGATCTTTGCAATTTAGGATTTCCATATTTTGCTTCGTTTATAGTTTTACATAGTCACCATATAATTAGTTATTAATTCATGAGCTCTTCCGTGTGCACCAATCACGTTTCCACATACAAGTGAAAAAGGAACTCTTGAGTAAGGAATGAATGATATAAATTTGGATTGTTAGGAAATGGATTAATTACTTACAATTTTTAATTCATGTGTTTAATAATCAATTAATCTCTTTTTATTTTTCATCATGCTTCATTTTATTAAATATAAAATAGTTCAGTAAACAGTTATGCTCTCTTCCGATATCGCTTGCATCAATCGTGTTTATGCATAAATGTGAAAATAGAACTCTTGAGTCAGGAATGAATGAAATAATATTGGATTTCCTCTTGTCAGGAAATTAATTAATTAATTATTGTTTCTAATTAATATATTTAAATGACTAATTTATCTCTTCTTATTTCTCCTTATTCTTCATTTTATTAAACATAATGTTACAATAGTTAAGTAAACATTTATGAGCTCTTTACGTAGCCCCGTGTAAATTAATCATTTTTTTTCATATAAAAGATGAGAATGCACAAGATTTGGACACGTGACACAATTATCGAAGTCTATTCTATCCAACCACGTAATAATCCTAATTGGAAAATGTTTCACTTCCTATTTTATCGAAGATTCCGTTAACATGTGCTTTCATGGATTTGGCGACAAATACTGTCTCAGTTGAGAAACAAGGAATTCTTAGTTGCCAACTCCGAGCGTTTGTTTGATATCTTCTAGGGTCAACTTTCACTTAAAAGAAAACTCATTTCTTTACAACCTGCTTGTCCCTTGTGTTAGCTTCTCCACTAAATCATCACTCCCTAATCACCACTATATAACCACGAAAGTGAACTTTATCAAGACCTAACTCACTCAAATACGGTAATACCAAGTAACGGAACACACAATGGACACCAGTACGGATCCCAAACATGATTGAGCAAGCGAATTCAGAGTGTTCGACGAGACGAAAGCCAAAGTCAAAGGCATCGTGACATCGGGATTGCCCAAGTCCCCCACATATTCATCCGGCTGCCCGACAGCGTGGCCTGCATCGAGGATCACATGGAGATCGCAGTGATCAACCTAGGATGTGCGAGTGCAGGCCCCGCCTGTTGCGACGAGACGGTGTGGAGCAAGCACTGGAAAAATGGGGTTTCTTCCAGGTGATCAACCATGGGGTCCCTGAGAGCCTTTTGGAGGAGGCAATCGATGGGTCGCACAGGTTCTTCGAGCAGGAGAAGGAGGCCAAGAAAGGATTCTACACTAGAGATTTTGCGAAGAGGGTCATATATAACAGCAGCATGGGACTTTATAATTCAGTCGCTGCTAATTGGAGGGACAGTATATTTTGCTTCATGGGACCTGAGCCTCCCCAGCTCCAGGAGTTGCCCGAAGCTTGCAGGTGAGCCAGTGGCCTCTCATGCCTTTTTCACCTTTCAAAAAAGGGAAAATTCATGAACAAGTTCACAAAGTGAATCAATGAAAGATAGTTTGCAAAAGAGTTGCAATAGTTCATATAGGTGCTAAGTAAATGCTTTTCACTGTATGATACTTGAGAGCCTTTTTTTATTTTCTTCAACAAATCAAGGGCTAAACTAGCAAGTGTATGAAATTAGAGTTGTTCGTGTTTTTCTCCATTGAATTAGCCGGAATAGGTGTTGAACACTCAGGAAATGAAAGTGCCCAGTTCTTCATTCGGTCAGCAAAGGCAACTGCAACTGCCGAATGGGTACAAAGTTTCTCCCCTAAATTCCACTAGACATGTTATAGCATGTAATCTTGCATCTAGTCTCGATCAATGAGACGATTCAGTAAGATTATCCTCAATGATTGACCATTTTCACTGACTGGAACCTCGGAGGTGGTCTTTCTGTTCTTTTCGGGCAGAAAAAAGATACTCCCCGACAGTTGACTTTATGTGTGTTCTAGTGGTGGCAGTACCAAACTTTTGCACCCGAGTTGATACAAAATACCAATACCCTTTCTTGAATTCTCTGGGAATCTGTCCGATCATACTTTTACAGCAGCTCTAGTTCGGTTTGCTGATGCATCGCAATATCTGTGGTAGAGAAATGCTGATGGAGTACTCAAAGCATGTGATGAGACTGGGCTCTTGTCTGTTTGAGCTCTTATCAGAAGCCCTAGGGCTCCACCCAGATCACTTGAAGGAGATGGAGTGTGGAAAGGGACACGCGATCATGTGCCACTACTATCTGCCATGCTCACAGCCTGAGTTGACCCTGGGTGTGACAAAGCATTCAGACAATGACTTCCTCACAATTCTCCTCCAAGATCAAACTGTAGGACTTCAAGTGCATCATGAGAACCACTGGATCGACGTTCCTCCAATACCTGGAGCACTAGTGATCAACATTGGAGATCTTTTGCAGGTAAGTAGCTTTGGCCAGATATCATTGTTCATCTCTGAACTTTTCTGAAACCGTATTTTGATTGGTCAACACATTGCGATCATCTTCTCGCCCTTACTACTATACTTCCTCGTATGCTAAGTTAGTTGAAGAGCTCTTGAGAATTCAGGAAGTAAATTACCGCGGCATCTTCCCCATAGCAATAACATCACGTCTTCACAATTTGTGATTTTCTTTGGTAAGACGAATCCGTGTCTACCATTCCCAAATGCCTTACGCATCAAGTATCCAGACATAGCTATTTATCTCATCCAAACCTGATTCTAACTTTGTTAGATCATGCTAGCCTCACATTCACAGGTTCAAAATTGTCTAAATGAGAAAGATGTATGTTGAAAACAATGTTTTTCACAGTAGCGGTCAATGTGGGGTCCTAGATATTCTGCAGTTTTGGTATTTATCAACATGAAGAGTGTAATCATAGCAATAAGAAGAAATTTTGCTCCTTCATTTCTAAACTGAGAACTGACAGACCAAGAATGGTCCGCTAATTTTTGCATTCACAGCTCATAACAAACGACCGGTTTAAAAGTGTCAAGCATTGAGTCATGGCAAACAAGAGAGGCCCAGAGTGTCGGTGGCATGCTTCTTCAGTGACACTCCTCAGCCATCTTCAAGGCTGTATGGACCCATCAAGGAATTGACATCAGCAGACAAGCTACCAATCTACAGGGAGACTACACTTCCACACTACACTGCCCATTTCCAAAGGCCTAGCTGGAACTTCTGCAGTTCCTGATTTCCAGCTGTAGAGTGTGTAAACTTTTTTATGTGGTCTTATTGATGTTTGTATTTGAAGATAAGTATGTGTTCATCTACTACCACAGAACAGGATTGCCTGTCTTCACTGCTTGGTCAACTGAAGCTTATATAGCTTCAACTGATAGAACTATGAACACCAATTTCCACAACTCTCAAAAACAAAGATCATCCTCTAAACAAAAATGGTCTTTAGATGAAACTGTGCCCAATACTCGTACGACAGTTACAACACTAATCTACCACGAGAAAAAAATTGCGCTTGCAAGAACATTTATGTTTCGTTCAGCTTCGAATTTCGACTTTGTATATTGAAGGCAAGGATAAAAAGTGGAATTCTTGCCAGACATCAACTCGCTCAACGACAATAAGTATAATCAACCGCAAGGCAAAAATCTGTCTACACTTAGGTTTTCTATGAAACTGTAGGTTTCCACTAGACGTGACGACATCTGAAACCTAATTGATCTAATCGAGTCAGCATCACATTAAGATGATGCAACGGTTGATCCAAGGGCTAAGACGATATTGAATTGTAATGTCATCTATCGATGGTCAACTCTGTCCTAACAGATTGTTTTTTTTTTCCATAAATTGCAAGACTTGTGTAGTAGCTGCCCAGCCCCCCAAAGAATCAGCCATTATTTAAACAGCAATTGTCATTTTCTCAGCAAGTGGTAGCTCATAAGCTAATGACTTTCTCCGTCCTTTTTTATGGACCTCATAGTTCTAAAGTCAAATGGATCGTCCCAATGTGATGTCACTGTTCTCTTTCTCTCCATCTCTCAGCTATAAAGAAGCTGCTCATATCATCCATAACATTCAATTCATAATTCAAACTCATCTCCAACAAATTCGCATTCACAGGGAAATTGAATTGCAGTAGAGAGAAATAGAGAGAGGAACAATGCCTACCATCAATTTGGCCTCCAACTGCGGCGAGCAGAGTTACGACAGAGCGAGCGAGCTAAAAGCGTTCGACGGCTCGAAAGCCGGCGGCAAAGGCCTCGTCGACGCCGGCATCGCCGAAATCCCCAGAATCTCTTCATCCGATGGGACGAGACATCGGAAGACAGCTCCGAATCGGGCAGCGGCTCCGAGAATCTCAGCGTCCCGATCATCGACCTCGGCGGGATCGACGGCGACCCGGCCAAGAGGGAGGCGGCGATCAAGAGGATGCGACGCGCGTCGGTGACACCGGGGGTTCTTCCAGGTGGTGAATCACGGATTCCCGGTGGGCGGTGATAGAGGAGATAGAAGGAGGGGGGTGAGGCGGTTCTACGAGCAAGACGGCGAGGCAAAGGAGGCGTTCTACACGCGCGACGTCACGAGGAAGGTGGTGTGCAACAGCAACTTCGAACCTGTACACGGCGTCGGTGGCGAACTGGAGGAAGCTTTCTCTTCTGCTACATGGGAGCCGAGCCCGCCGTCGCCGGAGGAGCCGCCGGAAGTTTGCAGGTGAGTGCCTCCTCCGGTCCCGGAGTCAGCGACGCCATTTTCACCTGCGACGTTACAAAACATGTTCTTCACAGAGACAAAGCAACCTTTTCATCTTCGATTTGACTTTTGTTATATATATATTTTTTTATTTTACATAAACTAATTTTATTTAACCAGAAAAAAGAAATCTCAATATAAATAATAATTTATAAGTGGATGTAACCTAATAATGACTTTCATGCCCAAAATTGCAGGGACGTACTGATAGACGACCCGAGCAAGTGATGAGCTTGGGCGGTGCGTTGCTGTTCGAGCTCCTGTCGGAGTCCCTCGGGCTGAGGCCGGGCCGCCTCCAGGAGATGGGCTGCGCAGAGGGGCCTCGCGGTCATATGCCACTACTACCCGGCGTGCCCGCGGCCCGAGCTGACGGTGGGGACAAGCAAGCACTCCGACAAAGACTTCCTCACGTTGCTCCTGCGAGATCACATCGGAGGCCTCCGGGTCCTCCGGGAGGATCGCCGGGTCGACGTCCCTCCTGTCCCTGGAGCCCTGGTAGTCAATGTTGGCGACCTCCTGCAGGCAAGTTCTATTACCGTCTGATTCGATCCAACCCTGTTTCTTATATTTGGCGACATTAGTCGTAACGTCTAATAATTTGCAAGCAACCCCTCCTATCAACGACAATGCCGCCGCCACGCACGATCTAATGTCGTTGAAAACAAAGTACCGGATCAATTATCAGAACACCTGAAATTTTTGCGAACAACATAGGCGATGTCTTGGGGATCTAGGGAGATACTCTTTGCCCGGGGATTTCTTGCTCTTTGCGATCATTGGGACAATGGGGCGGATGCTGATGATGCCTGTCCCTCATATTTCTTCCTTTCAGTTCATGACGAACGACCGGTTCAAAAGCATGGAGCACAGAGTACTGGCGAACGCGGTGGACCCGAGAATCTCGGTCACGTGCTTCTTCAGCACGAGCTTCCAGCCATCGTCGAAGCTTTTTGGGCCGATTAGGGAAGTGTTGTCCGAGGACAATCCTCCGATCTACAGAGAGACCACATTGAGGGACTATCTTGCCTACTTCAAGGAACATGGCCTTGATGGAACTTCCCCTCTGAGGCACTTCAAGCTGTAAACTTTACATTTTTTTAACCAAGGAAGAGATGCACAATCCTTCTTGAACAATTAATGTCATCGCTACGAATTTTAGGATTCCCATTCGCTTTTGGTGTATTAGCCATGTCACTGTAGCGTTGTATTGATTGTCTATGAAATAAGATTCCTTTTCATGCTACCATTGTATCAACGTATCATATTGTCATGAACTTTATTCGAACAATTAAATTCACTCAATCTTCAGAACTCAATTCGATAATAATTTGCAAACAGATTGTGCTTAGACATCGGTTTCGGAACTGGCTGTGGCCGGTTGGATATAGATATGGACGATGCTCATCAAGTTTTCGAAGTGCTCTAGTATAGGAGATGAGTTCGCTAACCGATAAGGTTTCTCATAACTCGCGCGGTCAAAGATGACGAGCCTGTTTGCAATTTTCTGATTGCTTCTTAACTTCATCACTTTCGTCATTTTAAGCCATTCGTTTCCCTATTGCTTTTCCAAGATACCTGCGTTTGACCGGCAGTCCGTAGAAAAAGCCAACCGCAATTCTTGAAAGTCAGACGAACTTGCCATACAATAATTGCCTGTTGCTTCTTGGCCTTGTCCTTGAATAATTGTTCTTTCTTTCCTCTCCCTGCTCTTGGATCCAGTCATTGGATACCACAGGACCTCTGTCTTTCAATTTCTCCAACGTTTAATATAAGATAGGACTTGGAACTCGAGAGTGTTTTCGCTAAGGAAGAAAAATGTAGGTGTTCAGCAGAGATGAAGCAAATGAAAACAAACAGAAGTACAATCGGACGTGCAAGCTAAAGGCTTTCAATGAATTAAAGGCGGGCGTCAAGGGCCTTGTCGATGCGGGGATTACAGAAGTTCCTCGTATCTTTGTAGATCGCCTGGAGAACCTGCGGAGTGTGCCGGCATTGGGCGACGACAGCCACTTCCGCGTTCCTATAATCGACCTTGAAGTTATTGCCAAAGATCCATCTTGGCGCAAGGAGGACGTAAATGAAGTTCGAAGCGCATCTGAAACATGGGGCTTCGTTCAGGTGGCGAATCATGGGATCCCGGCCGCTGTTCTGGAGGAGATGCTGGATGGAGTGCGCCGTTTCCATGAGCAAGGTGCTGGAGAGAAGAGACGATTCTATTCACGAGATTTCACGAGAAGCGTTGCGTATCACAGCAATTTTAATCTGTATAGAACAGAGGCAGCCAATTGGAGGGACACCCTATTCTGTATTATGGCACCTAATGCTCCCGAAGCAGAGGACTTGCCGTCGGTATGCCGGTAAGTGATTTTGCAGAATATACAACCGCAATCTCTTATGATAATTTGTTAAGTGCTTGCTTCTAACGGATTAGGAATTTGCGACGAATTGACCCACTAAATTTTCTCGAACAACCTAGTGACATAATGCTGGAATTCTCGAAGCGAGTGATGAGTTTGGGAATCACCTTGTTCGAGCTACTGTCGGAGGCGCTCAGGTTGAAGCCGAACCATCTGAAGGACATGCACTGCGCTGAGGGAGTCGTGCTTCTGAGCCAGTACTACCCCAAATGCCCGCAACCGGAGCTCACTCTGGGAGCCAGCAAGCACACCGACAACAACTTCTTCACGGTGCTCCTGCAAGACCACGTCGGAGGTCTCCAAGTTCTTCATCAGAATCAGTGGATCGATGTGAGCCCCGTGCCTGGAGCGCTGGTAGTTAACATCGGAGATCTGCTTCAGGCAAGTCTCACCTAACGTACTCTCCTCCCTACATCTTATCACTAGAGACCTTGTTAGGCACATCAATTAATCACAACCAAAGCATTTTACGCCCGAGATCTTTATCCAGCAGTCGAGTGTTCACTTGTAATGACGAACCAGAGCATTTTTCTCAGCTTATCTCGAATGACATATTGAAGGGCTCCGAGCATAGAGTGGCGGTAAGTGGCGGGGAGCCGAGAGTGTCTGTGGCGTGCTTCTTTTACACGGCGATGCCGCCATCACCAAGACTGTACGGACCCATCAAGGAGTTGGTTTCGGAGGGCGATCAGCCGAAGTACAGAGAAACCACCATCATGGAGTATATTTCCCACTACAGAGCGAAGGGCGATGGGACTTCGGCTCTGCAGCTGTTCAAGCTGTGAGTATGGCAGTGGCAAACATCTGGTGCTACAAATTGGAGAGGGAATGCCTACATTAGCAGAAGATAAACCTGAGCGCGATGCAAGTTTGCTGGCTAGTTTATTACTTTTCATATTCATGTTATGTCTTAGCTTTGATATGCAAAAATACTTTATTAATTGACTACGTCATACAATCAATCCAGTTGGTGCAGGTGCTTTAGGAGACTATACTCAATATACCCGAATATTCAGAGCACGGAGTTCCAATGTCAAGCCCATCTCAACCGATAATCTTGTGAATCCCATATTGTTGGGACCCACATAATTAATAATTGATGCGCCGTAGGTCCACGTAATTTATAAACCAAGCACCAGCTTTCTTCATGGATAGATTTGCACCAGCACTATTAAACTAAGGAACTGGGTTGGAACGACAATTCGATCTACAATGTTTTAGTATTCTACTTAGTGTATTTAAGTCGAATCCTAGGTCATCGGTCAGTGCTTGAAAGTCCTATATTCTTGTGAACTTGTTCTTCCAAGAACATCAGCTTCATGCCCGGACAATGTTTCTCGTGGGTTCGCCTACATCTTCTTCTTCAACTCAAGAAGCGATAGGAATTATCCTGGAGCGGCCGAGAGAAGGCGAGGCTGTGTTTATCTAGCATGAGGAGATCCATGAATTGGTACAAGCAATGTTTTGGTCCCAGAAGTAACAAAAGCTTTTGAAACGCGGGAAGCGGTCCCTATATCATCTCCAAAACTATAGTTACAAGGTGGGAAAAAAGCTCATTGCAACGTTACATGATCTCAAAAAACAAGAAGCTCGCCAAAATGGCGATATCGGCTAGCTAAGCGAGGGAGATGGAGTGGGAGAGAGGGAGTACTTTGGCTTTATTACAGAAAGATTGTGCTTCAGTTTTGCTGCTATGCTTATGTTTTGGTGTCATAAGCTCCGACGTTTTTCGGGTGAAAACAAAATAAAGCTCAAAACCAGAAGAAAGACCTCAAATAGAAAAGAGTGTTCTGGTGTCGTACGCTCCAACCTTTGTGGGTAAAGATCACAATTACAAATATAAGAGCCGAAAAAGGACTTTCGATAGACGGAGCGAGCATTGTTTTTTGGCACTGCGTTCTGGTGTCGTAAGCTCTAAGCAGTGGAAACCTCTTCTCGTCATGCAAGTTCACAAGACCGAGAGATTAAAGACGGACGGACACTACGATGCGCACTTATGCGCTACAGAAAGATGGGTGCAGATTTGACGCTAAGGAAGAGCCATTTCCTTAGTGTCATGAAAAAACCAGTCCGGGGGTTGTTGTGACAACATTTTAATCATATGTGGTACATGTGTATTAATTTGGGGTTCTTTATGGTATTAACTCATTAATTAAACAATAGATGTCTTTTTTTGTCCATAGTCAATAGAGTATTTGACTATGAAAAGAATTAGAAAAGTTTTAAAAGTTCCCGGCTGTGTTGCTTGTGTGCAGGCGAAACTGGACAGGAAAAAGCAAAGAAATAGCTGAATCGTGTGCATAATTTCAGTTTTACGTGCAAATTAAATGTCAAGATTATGTATTGAGTTTTTTTTTCTTTTCAAGATAGGTATATACAAGTGTTCCGAAAATCAACGTAGAGATGATGTCATTTGATCGGGTCACTTGACACGAGTAATTCATGAGACTTTACTCAATATATCATAAAATTCATGTTGGGGAACAGGATGTGCCACATATTTCAACTTAGATGATTAATTCGAGAGTTACAATGTACCAAATGCTCACGAATCACAGAAAAAATGGAATATCCGAGAATGCGGTCTCTCTCAATTTTCGAGTATCTTGTCATGCTCGGTACTGTAGGACGACAATGGCGGCTTGATTAATGGGAAGGGCAACAAAGGGGCGATCGGTGTTAGTGACCCGCGTCACCGTAAAGAATCTCGCATCCACCGCACCAACAGACGCCCGCTACAAGAACGTGGTGACAAGTACTGCACCATCGCGTGGACGTTGACGTTGGCTGGCCAAACAGGAGCCTTGAGTTTGACAATGGAGCTCCGTGGCTAAGGCGTTCGCAAGAAAAGATAGGGGCCTCGACGCGAAGCATTTCCATGCACGTCGTCGTCGAGAATATCTTCGAATATATCGTGTTGAAATTCTTTCTCGCCTTGCCTCGCTCGCCGCGCTGACTCTGTGCTGGAAGAAACAGAGTAATGGCGACGGAGGTGAGGCTCAACTCCGACGGTGGTTATGTCTGGAGAGCCTAGCCGAATTCCTTTGGCGACTTGACGGCCAGCGTGAAGGTGCCAGCTGACACCGAACTGACCCGCATACCCGGAATCTTCATCCACCACCACCTCGAGCTCGAGCTCGGTTGTACCTCGGAATCGCTAGAGTCGACCCCGAGCATTCCAGTCGTGGACTTTAGAGGTGTGGGCCGAAGCCGAAGCAGAAGAGGACCCGGCAAGCAGAAGCGGACGGTCGACTTGGTCCGGGAGGCGTGCAAGAGCTGGGGATTCTTCCAGGCGGTGAATCCCGGCGTGCCAGCGGCCCTCATGGAGGAGATGGTGGAAGGGGTCAGGAGGTACTCGCGAGATTACGGGTGGAGGAAGGTGGTGTACAACAGCAACTTCGACCTGTATCAAGCTCCGGCGGCAAACTGGAGGGACTCGCTCACCTGCGTCTTGGCTCCTCGTTGTCCGGATCCTCAGGAGTTGCCGCGGTAAACTATACTTTTGGGACTCGCTCACCTGCGTCTGTCGGTAATCTCTGCTTGTGCGTGTCCGCGCGTGCGGAGAACACACACTCCTTAAAAGGCTGAAACTATATTCAGTTTTGGGACTTGCGACAGAAATTCTTTCAATTTAGTCATGCGATACCCTCTTGTGTCGTGCGAGAGGAATTCCGTGATCATTTTTATTTTTATTGCGAAAGCCAAGCGATCGAACAATAAAATTGACAAAATAAAAAAATAAATCAAACATCAAATTTACGTAATTCAATCATAGTGACCTACGTTTACGGAGAGAGCAGCACGAAATTCTACTATAGATCAGGTGATACAACGGAGATTATAACCATACTCGAATTACTTAAACACTTTAAGTATTTCTCAAGACCCAATTACATCCAATAATTCATACAGTATTTAGCATTATAATTTCTCACAAAATAATCTCTTAATCTCGCAAAAAAATTATACATAAATCTTACTACAAGATTTAATCACTAAAAACACTTAAACTCTTGGTGTAATTTCACAAACAAACCTACAAAGATAAACCACACCAAGCACTCGCTTAAAACCCTGCTTCACTGCTCATATCAACTATCTCATTAGAACCAACGTAGGAGGCATATATATATACATATATATATATATGTAGGCCGTGCTTTTTCCGCTCCTCATTCGACTTAGATACTCTCATTCTTTGTGTTTTGATCATATTATCCTTTGAGGGCCCATCATTTCTAGTACAACTCTACAAAAGTGATCTTTTTTTATTATTTGGATATCATTTCCTTTTTTTTCCTTGCGGTCTCACTTTCCTTTTTCTTCTTTTTTTCATGCCTTTGACATCTTAATTCTTGACTCTTGCAAATCGCCTTTGGGCTCCATTATTGTCAAAGAAAATAGATTACTTCAATTCTCCTAAGATTAAACAACCAGGTTAAACATATCATGTGTCATTGTTTCCAACAAGTCAATTAATGAGAAGCAAGAACAACATCACAAAATTGAAGATGAAGAACTTATGGAAAGGATATTGAGAAACTGAACCCAGAAGAAGAAAAAGTTTATAAGAAATTAAGTATGCTACAGACTGCAAAGAAATTATGCAACTGATTCACAAACGCTGTTTTGATACACAATATATTCTAAATGCAAAATTGAATCACAAAATCAAGAATTTCCATGACCCAAAAGTCAAATTCACTTTTAAGAAAATATTATCAAGAAATACTCAATAGAGACCAGGATGAGCATGATTTGAGAACAAGAAAACTAAAAAGAAAAAACAAACAAGCTTTTGCCAGAACCATACCTCCGATAGTGAATAAGGAGTGTGCGGATTGCTAAAGTAGACAGTTTTTAGGGGATTACAAATGCATAATAGATTTACTGAAGAAGAAGGAGGAGTGGGAGGCCTAAGAGAATGGCTTGTCATAGAGAAAATATAAAGACGATTTGCAAAAGCGAAAGAATTGAGATGTCGGAAACATGGAAAGAAAGAAAAAAAGGAAATTGGAACCCGCAAAGAAAAAGAAGAAGGATCGAATAATTAAAAAAATCACTCTTTTAGAGTTGTACCAGAAGTGATGGGTCTCATAAGGGATGGTATGATCAAAACACAAAGAAAAGGAATGTCTAAGCCAAAAGAAGAGTGAGAAAAACGCGATCCATATATATGCCCAAGAAGTGAACGTGCAGTGGCCGACTCGAGCTTGGAAAGGGCTTCCATGCGGTCAACAAGTCCAAGTTTGGACTTTCCTATTCGTGTTTCTTTGGCAGACCGTGACTCCCAATAGAATTAGGAAAGAATAAAATATTCTTTTTATTTTCCTTCTCTTTTGTTTGCTGCCAACTCTTGCATATTAGGAAAGCAAATTTCCAATATTTCCTTTTGCTCGATTTCGGACATTCGCAAATTATCAATTTGGAATATTTAAATTTTTGCTTCGAGCTCAAACTCAAGATATATTTTTAACAATTTTGACACGTAACAATTGAGGGGAAGAAAAGGAAGAAACCGAAGAAGCTCTAGCTTAGATAAGATTTAAGATGTGATAATCAAGTAATAATGGGGCTCTTGTGATAATCAAGTAATAATGGGGCTCTTGGACTCGATGGAGCTGCTGCTTGGCTTGGCGAAACGAGTGCCCAGTGTGCGCGGAGTTCTCGTGATTTTATCAAAGGGCTTCGGAGCCATAGTTCAGTTGAAGCAAACAAACCAAAGGGGGTTGTAGATGTTCAGAGGATTCAGAGACGGAATGACTATGGATTCGGTTTGAATGGAAAAACTTACTCCTTTTCTGTTCTTCGTCTTTCACTACATAAAAAACATGTTTTTTTCGACGAAATTTGCAACAAAAAATTTGGAAAAATTCGTTGGAAAACGAATTTCCAACAAATTTTCCAACGAAAAAAAATTCGTTAATAATTCGTCGTCGCAAATTTTTCCAACGAAAAATTTCAATTTTCATTGGAAATTTACGACGAATTTTTTTTCGTTAGAAAATGCGTTGGAAAACTCGTGGCTAAATTCATTGGAAAGACTACAAATTTTTTTTTTGGTCGAAAAATAGTGGAAATTTTTTTTCCAACGAAAAAAAAAAATTTTTGGTCGAAAAATCGCCCTCGCCGCCGGCAAGGGCCAGCCTCTTCGCCGGCGAGGGCTGAGCTCGGCCAGATCTGAGCGAGCCCGAGCTCGTCGGCCATGGCGAGCTCAGCCCTCACCATGGCCGGCGAGGGCCAGCCTCGTCGCCGGCGATGGCCAAGGTCGCCCAGATCTGGGCGACCTCGAGCTCACTGGCGACGGCGATGAGGTGGTTAAGGCGGCGGGCGAGGTGGCGGCCCATGGTGGCATCGGGGGCGCCGACCCTCGCGGCGGTCGGGGCCCTAGATGGCCGCAGCGGCACCTTTGGGGAGGGAGCCGACGTCACCCGAGGGGGCTTGCAGGAGTTGAGGGCCCCAATCTTGGTGTCCATGGCACCGGAGCCGGAGCCGGAGCCGGAGGAGGAGGGGGGGCTGCGGGGGAGGAGGCGGAGGGGGAGGCGGAGGGAGAAGGTGAAGACGAGGAATTGCAAAGGAGAGAGAGAGACTCTGAGAGAGAGAGAGAGAGAGAGAGAGAGAGAGAGAGAGAGAGAGAGAGAGAGAGTGAGTGAGTGAGTGAGTGAGAGAGAATGTGGAAATTGAGAGAATGAGCGCGAAAATATTGAATAAGGAAGAAGTAGGGTTTTCGTTGCAAAATTCGTGGGAAATTTCTCACGAATTTTGCAACGAAAATTGTACACACTAAATAATTGCCCGGAAAATTGAAATTCGTTGGAAATTTCCAACAAATTTTCCAATGAAAATTATACACACAGAAATAATTGCTCGGAAAATTGAAATTCGTTGGAAAATTCGTTGGAAATTGGTGGCCTCCAGGTCCGCCATCAGAACCAATGGCTCGACGTTACCCCAATTCCCAGAGCCCTCGTAATAAACTTGGGAGACATGATGCAGGTCAGTTCAGAAGCGATTTGCGGTTTCCAACTCTACCAATTAGTTTCTTGTTTCTGTGTTCTTGCATGAGCCGATACATTTGTAGCCGATGCATCTCCCTCCAGAGAATACTTCAAGGTTGTATGGCCCTATTGAGGAGCTGCTGTCAGAAGAAAATCCCCCAATTTATTGGGAAATTACGATTAAGGACTTAGTCACTCACTATTTTGCTCAAGGACTCGACGGCATATCTACACCGAAAATTTTCAAGCTATGAATTATGTCAGACATGTGATGCAGAATCTATTAGTGGCGCGTTTCTGGACTGGTTGGACAGATAGAAGTCCAAATGGAAGGTGATATGGTGATACGACTAGAACCGGCAAACCCAATTGATGACATCGGATCGGGCTCAAATTCGGTCGTTTAAAGCGAAACGGCGTTCTGAACAAAACTCACCGCATTTGGCCATGACTAACGATAGATTTTAGAGATTCGGGATCGTTTACATAGGTTTTTCTATTATATATTTTTTATGGGTTTTAATTTTAAGGGCAGTTTTGTAATTTTAATATTTTATGTTATATAGTCTTAGTAGGGTTTGGTTTAAGGATATATAGGCTTGTTTTAGGATTTTTTTTTAAAGAACAGAATATTATCATCAATATTGAATTTCGAGATTTCTTTCTCTAAGCAAGATTTTGCTTGAATTATTCGCTGAACGCTGCGTCAACACGTGAGTTCGTGGATTTTCACTATTGAATGACGGTTATACACATTTGATCTATGTAGTTTCTCACTGCATTAACCCCCAGCAAAGCATCCGAATATGGAGGGTTTTCCATCAGAACACCCCCTCGGGATTGTAAGAGCGTCCAAAAAGTGAGCTTGTTCATTGACAACATGGACGCCGTGGCATAAACGAGCAATGATGAGATCTGCGTGAACGCCACGTACCTCATGGGCTTCTCAGGCAACGTGACGAGGGAGTTCACCGATTTCGTGAACATTTTCATATAATTCAGAAATTACATTGAACATGAACCAAAAATCTTTGGACCATATTGAATATATTAAAATTTTACTAAACACATTATACATTAGACTAAATTTTAGGGATCATATTAAAAAAATTAAAAGTTCAGAAATAATATTACATATTAACTTAAAATTTAAAAATTATTTATATTATTATCCCTACCATGAGCATTATTGTTCCAACAAAAGGTTGAAAAACAAGGGCGCATACCTTACCAAAAAAAAAAAAAAAAAAAGAAAAACAAGGGCGCAACTTTTTCACTCCCCTTCCTGCACGTTAATCTCCATGTGGCAAACTAGCGACCGTAAGATCCACAACGACTGCGTCATCCTTAGTGCACCTAACCTCACGAAATCGCTCCGTGGTCCACACGCACTCACCTCCACCGCACCATAATTCCGTCTTGTCTTTTTTCCCGTCTGCAAAGGATGATGAGTAAAAGACACGATTACTAGACAAAATTTTTGAATAGATGGTACACGAGATGAATGACTTGTAAACTTCAAAACAAAACAAACGAGGATCTAACATGATATTAAAAACTTACCGCAAAAGTTAGATTTAGGATCGAGATTAATTTTGATTATGATGACACGTTTGACTATCACGCCAGGTTTTTTTCTTTATTCAAAACTTGATGAATGGAATTTTATCATCATCAATATACTTTTTTTTTCTTTTTATCTTCACAATTTATCGAAGTGACAATTATGAAATATTGGCCTTGAAATATAATACAATACAGGATGCCTCACTTAAAAGGGTTTTGACGCAATTTAGGGTACAAAAATATTCAAATCGGTTCATTTTTATGATAGTAAAATTGATTCCTAGAGAGAATCAATTTGCCAAAAGACGTTAACCTTGGAAACTGCGGAGAAATTTCCTTTCTATTAATGTGAAGGCTATGTACGAGTCAATCCGCCACCGTGTTATGTGCGCTTGACTGCATGTACAACAATTTCCAAGCAATTGCCACTAACGTGATAAAACTTGTAGCTGGTCCACATCTTTAGCGTTTTTCTGCGCTTGACTTTGTTTTATTGGTTGACTTGGACATTTCGATCACCGACGACTCCAAGCCTTTTATTTTTGCTAACGACTCCAAGTCTTTTCAATCATAATTTGCATCCCTTTTATAAAGCCTGCATCGCATTACTATTTAGCTAAACTTTCATTGCGTCAGATTAAACAGGGGAGGAGATGATTCATTCTCCCATCACCATATTTATGTACCGTGTTTTACTTCTCACATTGCATGTCCTACTACTGGGGATGAGATGCGGTGCGAAGAAGAACCACTTGTGCCCCGCTTCAACCTGTGGCGAGATACGTAATATAAGCTACCCCTTTCGACTGAAAGGTGATCCAAAAGGTTGCGGCTACCCTCAGTATGAGCTAGCTTGTGAAAATAATCGCACTGTCCTATATCTGTATGCCGGCCGGTATTATGTAAAGTCGATCTATTACAATTACTATTATGACGAAGATCACTTCGACGGTGACATTACGGTGGTTGATGATGGACTTCAAAAGGGTAATTGCTCATCGCTCCCTCGTTACTCCAGTAACCTCACCATTCTAGACGGTCCTTATTGGGTGTCCTTTACAATGGATGTGGCCTTCTTGAAGTGTTCACAACCTGTTGCTTCTACTTGGTATTTAGATACCAAACCTTGTATCGGGGGAGCATACTCTGCCGACACGCCTCCCAATTCTTCCCAAATGAAGGTGTACTCATATGCTGTATTTGAGGGTGGTCTATTTGCACATAACATCAAGGATTCTTGCACCATAACCATGATGTCAGTCGCACCATATTTCAATTGGGTGGGAGATGGGGATCAGCATAATCGTGTGAACAATCCATACAACTACAAGCACCTCCACAACATGATGGCGGAGGGATTCAATCTCACCTATCGGCAGCTCTATTTGCCAGGAAGAAGATTTCGATTTTGCTTCTTAGGTTCTAGATACCTAAGGAATGGGTGCAACCACTATTATTTTCGTAAGCGACTTTCCCTGAAGCTTTTCTTTCTTTCTTTCTTTCTTTCTTCTTCCTCTTCCTTTTCTTAAACGCTAGCTATGCTACATGAGATCTTACAAAATTTATTTAAAGAGTGACGTGGCAAGTGTCAATTGGATATTGTAATTTGTCGGATCCACAGCATCAAGTCATTAGCTCCTTTAAATATCCAATAGAGAAATTCGTCACATCATTTTAAGTGAAAAAATTAGAAGTGTTGTTTTTTCTTTTTTCGGAAACCAGAGCTTTTCTGGATTTGACACTACTCCTTTATATTTGTTTGGGGGAAAATGTTAGATTTGATTGTAGCTCGTGCCCCTTGCAAGGCTGCTATTTATGTGGGTGAATAAACCGTGCACATATTGGATGAGGTCTGTAAACTAGAACTATACACGAGTGACTCTTGAACTTGTGAAATCAATTGGTGCATCTAGGGAAGCAAAGCCGTCTTTCTTAGAGAGAAAAGATCATGCTACGGTAACATGGATTCAATAGGATATAGTTCTATCTAAGCGCTGTCTAGGAGAGCTAAACTCATTGACTGTTCTTTATTCAACACTTCTCCACATTGCAACTTTTAATGAACAAAAGTGGGTCTTTGCACTTTACAGTGATTGTATAAATTTATCTTTGGCCTGGGTTATAGCTTAGCGTGACTTTTTTTATATGTTTAATTTGCTAAAATGATAGATTTAGTTCTTTATTAATTTCTTGTTAATTCTAATTAATCATTCTCAGTCATCTCGGACGAATTTTCATTTTTTTTACAGATAATTCTACGTGGACTACCATGTATAATGTTGCGCGAAATGCAGCTCCGAATCTCGCCTTTGTCTTAGGTACAACTAGTCCTTTTCTCCTTACAAATATGAAGGTTTCAAGTAACACTTTGACAAAATAGAAAACTACACTAATCTATGGCCAAATTTCTCCGCAGGCCACTTCCTCGCAGCAAAGTTCACATTTGGAGCTCCATTTGTGTTGATATTTTTAATTTACAAGTGGAGGAGAAGGCACCTAGCAATGGACGAAAACATTGAAGAATTCCTACAAGCTCATAACAACTTTTTGCCCATAAGGTACTCTTACTCAGATCTCAAGAAAATCACAAAAAATTTCAAACACAAATTAGGAGAAGGAGGATATGGTTCTGTGTACAAGGGAATACTTAGAAGTGGCAATGAAGTTGCTGTTAAGATTTTGAACAAATCAAAATCTAATGGCCAAGATTTTATAAGCGAAGTGGCTACTATCGGAAGGATCCACCATGTTAATGTGGTTCAACTTGTTGGTTTTTGCTTCAACAACTCTAAGCAAGCTCTCGTGTACGATTTCATGTCAAACGGGTCTTTGGATAAGCATATTTTTTCTAAAGATGGCAACTACTCTCTTGATTATAAGAAAATATATGAGATCTCTCTCGGTGTGGCTAGGGGGATAGAATATCTACATCGGGGATGCGACATGCAAATTCTACACTTTGATATCAAGCCTCACAATATTCTTCTAGATCTAAACTTCACTCCCAAAGTCTCTGATTTCGGGCTTGCAAAACTTTATCCTGCGGACCACAGCATAGTATCATTAACTGCTGCAAGAGGAACCTTGGGATATATGGCTCCTGAGCTGTTCTACAAGGACATTGGTGGTGTCTCTTATAAAGCTGATGTTTACAGTTTTGGGATGTTGTTGATGGAAATGGCCGGTAGGAGGAGAAATCTAAATGCCAATGCTGACCGCTCCAGCCAAATTTACTTTCCTTTGTGGGTTTACGATCAACTCAACAAAGAAAACGAGGTCGAAATGGAAGTAGTAGAAGAGGAAAGAGAGATAACTAAGAAGATGGTACTAGTTGCCCTTTGGTGTATTCAGTTAATCCCAAATGATCGGCCATCAATGAGTAGAGTCCTAGACATGCTTGAAGGAGATATTGATAAATTGCAACTGCCCCCGAAGCTACTTCTGTATCCGTCCGACAAGCCAGTTGATGACATCAACACTGAAATAGAATTTGAATCCTTCTCAACTTCATCAAGTGCTCCCACAATTATCTGATTGGGACCAAGTTTTGAATAGCAATAAGATTACGAAATCGTGGATCGTATGATTTTCTTTTCTCCATGTATGAATAATATGCAAAATAAAGGTAGTTCCATCATAAGCATAATTGGCCATGTAATTCGTGAACCTGGATGCTTTTACCGTTTGTTAATTCCTGTGTTTCGTAGAAGAATTGCCTCAGGATTACATTGCTTGTTTCCCAAGTGCTCTTGATATGACAGAACAAGCTCGTCTTGTATGGAGCAATGAGTCTGTCTCCCTTCTCTCCACCGTCCAATATCAAGCTTTCTCCTTCCCGCCGAAACCTCTCACCCTCGCCCTCGACCGCTGCCTGATCATTCAACTCGATAGAGGCCACCTCCGCGGAGCAACATCCCACCTCGGCCTCATGTCTCGTGATGTGTCCAATCCCGACCTCCTCACCTTCTATCTCCTCCTCAAGTCCTGCATTCACTCCTGTGCGTTGGCGAGTCCATCGCGCGCTCGCTCGGTCCCAGCTGGAGCCCAACTCGATGATTCTCAACTCACCCATCAATGTCTACTCCAAATTCATTGACTGGGCTGAGGCGGAGAGAGTTTTTAGGGACACGGATAACAAAAGGGACTTGGTTTCTTGGAGTTCCATGATCCCTTTGCTATGCCAATAATCATATGGTTGAAGATGGGGTTTTCCCTAATGATTCTGATGCGTGTGTTGGGTCATTGATTGACATGCTTGCCAAGGGAAGTGCTGATTGGGTATCAGCTCGTAAGGTGTCTGAGGAAATATTCGAGAGGAATGTGGTTGCTTGGGCTTACGAGGATGACCTGATCTACTCAGTTGGGTTGTCCAAAGAAAGCTGTTGATTTGTTTTTGGCTACGCTGGTGTGTGGGCCTTTGCCAAATAGAATTAAGCTCACAGCTGTTTCGTCGGCATGTTCGGAGTCGGAGTTGCTATCGGTTGGGATGCACCCAAGTCATACAGTCTGGATTGGCTTTGGATGTCGGTGGTGGATGCAGGCTTGGCGGACATGTACGTGCAGTGTGTAGCTGGTGGATCGCTTCATGATCCGAGAAAGGTGTTTTGATCGGATGCAAGATGAGATCTCGGACAGCAATAATCTCATTCACAAGAAAGGAAAATTGAATGAATGCCACACGAAGGTTCATTTTGCTTCTTGAAAAATAAATGGTTTGAAATACTGTTTTCTAAAACGATCACTTGTTTCTCCCCATCGAAATTTGTGTCAAACTCAACAACAATAATTTATTTTTGAACATTTTTTGTAAATGATGAAAATATTTTTTGTTCATTGATTTTTATAAACTATATGAGCGATTATTTTTAAAAAAATATTTTTAAATTCATTCATCCGCCAAACAAATAGAGTGTCATGTTCATTTGATTTGTATACCCATGAGGAGTTTACTAGAAAACTAAGTAGCACCAACGCCGACATGCGACACGTGACACGACACAACATGACACGACATGCCGACACATCATTTCTCAAAGAATGAAAATTCTGACACGTCGGGACACGTTGTGTATTAAATGTATAATTTTATATATACATGATAAATTATTATTTTTATGATTATTTCAATCAAATTAATTTGATTCAAATTCACAAATAGATAAATTATTAAAAAAAAAGAGTGTCGGATGAGTGTCGGTGTCCAACATGTCCGACACGACACGGAGGCCCCTAGAAAGTGTCTATGCGTCCTAGCTAGAAAATACTGGCACTATATAAAAAATCATGAAAAAGCTTCAAGGGTTACACAGTGAATGATCATATATGTTGATAGTACTATCTTTATTTTGCATTTCGTTTCTACAAGAGGGGAACCGTGCTCTTGTTAAAAAATTTAAATACATACAATTGCAAATAGATCGGTAGTAAATGAAGAAGTTGAAACAATAAAGTGACATATTTACCGATAACCGATTGGAATGAAATAGAATTAGATCTATGCTACTTTATGAATCTAATGAAGCATCCAATATACAATCACTTCAATTAAAATTAAATTGTGAGAGATGCACGAAAAATCGCACTGGAAAACAAAAATTCAAATTGTACCCGAAAAAGCAGGGGAAGCAGGTTGGACTAACTCCCAAAAGACTAATCCACTTGCATTAAACAATATCCAGATATGAAATCATCCGCGTCTGACCAAATAATCATCGCTTTCATGTAAAAAATTTAATCTACCGGCCCATGCACTGTATCTCGGTTTCCTCTATTAAATAGCCAATGTTGGACGACAGTATCCTTGCGCAAGCCAATAGTACTCGAAAACTACTTATCTAACCTGAACTATGTCAACCCAGATGCTCTTCCTTGCTACACTAATCGTCCTCTCATCTTCCCTGCAATCCCATGCAGTGGAATACACCGTGACGAACAACGCCGGCAACACTACCGGCGGCGCTCGCTTCTCTGGTGAGATCGGCATTCCGTACAGCCGCGGGACTTTGAGAGCAGCCGCCGGTTTCATATGGAGGGTCTTCCATCAGAATGCCCCCAGGGATCGTAAAAGTGTCCAGAAAGTGAGCTTGTTTATAGAGACCATGGATGGCGTGGCATATGAGAGCAACAACGAGATCCACGTGAGTTACCTCGGGGCCTTCTCGGGGGACGTGAAGGGGGAGTTCACCGGGGTCCTGTACCACGAGATGACGCATGTGTGGCAGTGAAACGGGGACGGAGAGGCCCCCGGTGGGCTCATTGAGGGGATCGCGGATTTCGTGAGGCTCCGGTCAGGGTACGTGCCGGGCCACTGGGTGGGACCGGGCCAGGGCGATAGGTGGGACCAGGGTTACGACATCACGGCACGGTTTCTCGACTATTGCAATGGCATGAGAAAAGGGTTCGTGGCCGAGCTGAACGAGAAGATGAGGACTGGTTATAGCGATAGCTACTTTGTTGACCTGCTGGAAAGGAGCGTTGACCAGCTCTGGAAGGACTACAAGGCTAAGTACGCTACATGACTCTAGAGTCCATACCTGCTCAATAGATGTACGTGCTTGGTAAAAAGCATTGTCAACTCTATTATCCTTAATTATGGAACTTTATTACTACTTCAATAAAAAAATAATTTAAGACATTTTGATAAGCATACTCATCAGGTCTCCGCCTCACTATCTCATGTATGTTCCACATTAACTTGGGTTCGACCACAAGGTCCCGGGTCCAAGCATCGATACCTTGGGTTCTTAAGTCCTAATTTGAGCCAGCCCCAAATTTCAAAGTCTGTGAGGACCGAGATTTGCAATGGGTTTATGACACTTTGACAATCGTTCTTGCGACAGTACTTTCGTCCTTGTGATTTTGCCTTTTTTTTTTCCTTGTGATTTTGATGTTTTTTTGTGTTATTTTCCATTTTTATTGTTTTAAACATATTCCACTTGAGTGGGATTTACTTGTGAAAGTTTCTCCAAAAAGTCCTAAACATATTATACGATGGCCAATTCAATTCTAAAATTTTCAATTATGCCAATTTAGTCCGAAACATATTGTATGGTGGCCAATTTAATCGTAAACCTTTCAATTGTGTCAATTTAGTTATAAATATTTTCACGATTTGCAAATTTAGTCCTAAACCTTTTATTAATTGTCAATATAGTCAAACCGGCTAATTTTGACCAAAAACTGCTGACGTGACGGTCCAGTCAACACCGGCCATCTTATGTGACACAACTAGTGTTATCGTGGACTATTTTTTTTTTTTTAAATTCGAATATTTTTCATTGACTTTATCGATTTTTTTTCTTTTTTTCTTCATAGGGCTGGCAAGGCCGCTAGCTAGGGGTGTCAGAACCGAACCAGAAAACCGAACCGAGATACGAACCGAACCGAACCGAACCGAAAATTTCGTGCATTTCGGTTCGGTTTCGGTTTCGGTTCGGATCATCAAAATTAACCATTTTTTTTTCAGTTCGGTTTATTTCAGTTCGGTTCGAATCGGTTCGGATCGAACCGAACTGAAATAAACACTTCACTTCGGTTTGTACCCATTATTTCAGGCTTTCAGGCTTCAGCTGCATCTCGCAAGATGAGGAGAGGACGACATCTCGCTCTGCGTCTACACCTCTGCGTCCCCGGCCTCAGCGAATCATCGCGCTCCGGCTCCGCCTTCTCTCTCTCTTCTCTCTCCTTGAGAAGTCTCTCGCATCTTAGGGTTTTCTTCCGATGGTCGATGATCGCTGATTCATTGGAGTCGTCGCCGATCGCGTGATTAGGGATCAGATATTCCTCCTCGACAACGCCCTTCAGGTGAAATTTTTGGACCATTTCGTTCTTGATCTGAAGAGTTTCAGAGCTAAAAAGGTGTTTGTTCGGGGTCTTGCGTTTGTTCGGGGTTTCGATTTGTTTTCTTGGGGTACCCCCGCCCTCACAAACCCCCCCTTTGGGTCGTAATCTTTCTTGGGTTTGTTCGACGTCCCTGTAATTTGCAGGGTATTGAAGAAAGACTGTGGATAGCTTTGTTTTCTTTGGAGTTTCTTTCGTTGGTTCAAGAAGTTTGCATCTGCATGTTGTAAGTTTGTGGAGACGATGGGGGTTAGCGTGAGATGAGGGCGCCTCGTAATCGCTGAGAAATGAAAATGTCGCGGTTGTTCTTTTTTCTTTCTTGTCTATGAATTCAAGTGGGAGGAGGGTATAGAATAGGTTGTTTCGTACCAAATTACTGCAAATAGGAGCTCTTCTGAGGATCTTGTTAATGGCTGTGTGTTTCTTTAAGATGGTTGTTGAGGAATTGAACTGACCTAAGAGTCTGATCAATCGCGCGGCCTTCTTTGGTTAGAACTTAGGAGGAATATGGATATGTGTGGGATTTGATTATATCGATTTTGTGAGGGAACAACCTGTAGGTCGTTCTGATAGGTTGATGAGTCCGTCATACTGTGTTGTTACTCTACCCTTTTTTTCATTTATCTTGTTGTTCATCATGTTCTGTTTTGGTAAATTGACCCACAGTGAAGTTTCGTTACGATGGTTTGATGGGTGAAGTTTCTGGTGTTGAGCTAAATGGGAGAACTGTGCGAAATTACATGCTGACTGCCAAATTATTGTTGTTGTCATTGTCGTCATCATCATTAGTAGGTTTGATTGCTTGACCTTTGATACCTTTTGAGGTCTATGTTACCTGCACACTCGTGTATTCGGTGCTGAGTTTTGCTGCAAATTTTGCAGGTTTTATTCTGATGGAAAACAGAGGAAAGAATCGAGAAGGGGAAGTGACGACCCTTCGAATTTGAATATGTCATCTTCCAATTACATGGTTTCCTTGTCATCTTTGCTGAAATCAGAGAATGGATTCGTGGGAGGTAAATGTAAACTACCTGAAGCTATTTCAAGTGGGAGGAGTAAGGTGTTTCCAGAAGACCTTGCGCCTGGGCGGAGTAAAATGCTTGATCCGGGGGTGAAATTGTGTTGAGGTGGAACCGGATTTTCATTTTCTCATGCTTAGTGGCACTCTTTGTCGACCCATTATATTTTTACTTGCCAACATTGGGAGGGACTCTGGACAACTCGTGTGAGGACAGTCTTACATCTACGAATCATAGTAACCTGCTTTTGAACACTGGCAGATCTCTTTTATTTGCTGCACATGGTTATAACTCGAGAAAGACGTTTGCCGGGTGGTTCTTTGTAGGCATTCCTATCTGTATGCCTTAACTGGGTAGTCTCTGCTTCCCAGAATTTGAATCAAATTTACTCCATGAAACTTGAACTTGATTCATTTGCCGAACCATCTAAAATTATCATAAATACATTTTATTATCAAGAACTAATAATTAAATTAGCTATGCATAGATCAAACTAAGTATACATAATCTACTGAAGCCACTATCTTTTTCTACAACGTGATGAAATTTTTAGAGCTTTCTTAATTTTTTATCATAAAAAATTATCATAAAATTATCATAAATACATATTATTATCAAAAAATTATCATAAAAAAATTATCATGAAATTTGTTTCATAAAAACAGAAAACCAAGCCATGAATAAAAAAGCAAAAAACAAAAAACAAAAAAGAAGAAGAAACCGAAAATAAAACTGAACCAAACCGAACCAAACCGAACCAAATCGGCTTATCGGTTGGGTTCCAATTCGGTTCAGTTCCTATTTGGTTCGGTTCAAGGAGGAACCCTTAACGGTTCGGTTCGGTTCGGTTTTTCAAGAAAACCAAACCAAACCGAACCGTTTACACCCCTACTGCTAGTCATTGGGCAAGGGCCGTGAAATCCTTGCCTCGGCTGCAACGGCCCTCGCCCAGTGGCCAACGAAGGTCATCGTCCTGCCGAACCTATGAAGAAAAAAAGAAAAGAAAAAAGAACAAATTAATGAAAAGTTTGGAAAATTTTTAAAGAATTAACTAGGTTAGAGTCGATCGCGCCAGGTAAGACGGTTAGCACTGACTGGATCACCATGTCATTAATTTCTAGCAAAAATTATTAAAAAGGACTACATTAGTAATTTGTGAAAAGATTTAGGACTATATTAACAAATTCTCAAAAGGTGTAGGACTAAATTGGCCCAATTGAAATATTTAGGAATGAATTGATAAATTGTCAAAATATTTAAGACTAAATTAGCACAACGTACAATAGGGTTAGAACTTTTTGAGCAATTTTCCTATTTACTTGCCTAAGTAAATGTTAAGGAAATGCGGTTAGAAATGCAGTAAGATGGGCTCATTTGCTTCCATCATAATGTCCCTAGATACAACTTTCTTGTGGATTTATATGGCTATTCATGATCACCATAGAGAAAAATTTTAATAGCGGATGATCTTCTGTCAAAAGTTCGTGTGTTCTCTGCGAAGGATCATCTTAAGAGGCTTAATCGTTTTTCAACATTTAATGGAGAACTCGTTATGGTCACTTTCTATGTGAGAGAATCTTCGTACTTCAATATGGTCAAGTAATATACGATTGGAAATATCTAGGTGCCTAGTTTCAGATACTGGAATTACTGCATCTTCATCACTTTTTGCCGCAGCCTTCATTTTCTCCTCCTTGAAAACTGACTTGGCTTTCAAGAATTTTTTTTTTTTTTGATTATGTGGCTGAGATTGAGAATCATGTGGTTGAACTGACCCCCACTTGCTAATTTTCTATACTATGGAGAAAAATATATTCCTCTAAATATGTATGTTTCACGAAAAAATTAAAGATTTTGAAAATATTTTCTAAACAATATTCATTTTGTATCACTTATTAAAATGAATGAACGAAAAATATTTTCATCAATCAATGTATTAACTATTTCTTTACTTTCCGATCGCTTCAAAGGGACAAAAGAAACATCTTGTTTTTAGAAATAAATTATTGTCGATGATGAAAATATTCTTCATCGACTGATCATTTCAAGCGATGCAAGTGGTCATTTTTAGAAAAATATTTTTTACATCATTCATTTTTCGCAAAACAAACGGAGCTTCTATTTTGTGCTATTTTTCGAGGTAGTGTTTCAGTCTGGGTTGTTTTCTAGTATTTTTTTGGTAAGGAAAAAAAAAAGTCCAGATTGTTTTCTAGTTTCTTGCTTGAATATGGCAAAGAAGCCTATTTGTAATTGAACCGGAGGTTCAAGCTGTGGCCTTTTATGCTTTCTCGACTTGTTTCATATGAGGCAATTAGCATCGATTTGAGCTTCAAGTTTTTCTCTCTGGTTGATTGATTTGTGACAATTTGTTGCCAAATTTGTGCTGGAAAAGTATTGGTTCGGATAAATGGGAGTTGATTCACCATCCACTACCCTGTGAAGTGGGCTGATAATTTGTTTTGGTCCTAATTCTGTTTTACAATTTGTTTATGGCTTAGCAAAGCGTGAAGAAAGTAAATGTGAAAACGGAAAGAGCGCTCCGCGTGATTCAAATTAGTGCATGAATTTGATGGAGTTATTCTTCGGGTAAATAATTACATCTTCGATCGTGCCTCATAGTAAATTGGCACAAGCACTTTTTTTCAGTCGAATGGTATAAGCACTTAGCACGCAGCTAAAGTATGCATTAACCTTGCTAAAAGTTGGGTCCATATAATCGAGGATGACTAGGCAATTCTCAAAAAAAAAAAATGAAATGAAATCCAACCCACTCTATCCTAACTTTTTTTTCTTTTTCGATTCAGATTATATGCAGATCGGGTCGCAAAAGAAACATATATCCTTCATAGTAAATTGATATAAGTACTTGAACCAGACCGGCCGTTGATGCCCCTAAGCCACGCGTTGATTTCAACCTCGATTTTCTTTAGGCTAGTAGTCTCCATTACCGTTGTGAACTTGCATGATTTGTCACGTATAGAACTTAAGCAGACTCCTCAGTCCTCACTTATTGACCACTTCAACTCATTTCATTTTTACATTTTATCCACTTGCCCAACATGAATCTCCATGCCATGCCTTGAACAAGTTTTAATGCCTGGTACCCCTCTTCGAACTATGTAGTTCTAGGTTGAGCTCTCTTCCTTTGCATAGTTCTAGGTTGAGCTCTTTACAAGGAAAAATTACTTCAATTTGTTCTGATAAAGTTAACACTCAATTAAATTAGACATACATAATACAGATGAAGTGCCGGAATGAAAATACAAGCGCAAAAATGGGGTACTATCATTAAACATTGCCCAAACCATGTTAATCCTAGGGCAAACTCACTAGCTCTAGCACCAAGTAATTTTGTGAGATTACATGGGAACACTGCCAATTATTCTAAAAACTTAAATTTTTGGATTTGACTTTTTAATATGGTATTAGAGGTAGTGTTGTCCCTCTCGCATATGTTTGTCCACCCTCTATCAGTCAAATTCTATGTGTCGCTTTTAATCCTGCTTACACGTGAGAGAGAGTGTTAGAAAGTCTAACCCAAATTAAGTTTTTAAAACAATTAGCAGTGATCCCACGAAATCTCGTATGATATCAAAGCCAGTGGTATCCCTTTTGCATATGTGCATTCACCCCACATCGGTCAAATTTCACGTATCGCTCCTAATCCAACTGTCACGTAAGAGGAGGTCCTGAAATATTGTCCCACATTAATTGATAACAAGTTTTATATATTCTTCACATCATATGGTTTCTGTTGTCACGGCCCGTACCTCACGAAGCATGAACATCTGCGCATAGGTCGTAATAAGGTGCGACGCTCCCAGGTTACGTCACCGACTCGAAACCCAAATCAGAGAAAACACGCTACATGCGGAAACGACGTATATATAATATATATATATATACACCCAGACAATTTAAAAGCAATCATGAATAGCAACGAATAACAATATAAGAACGATTAAAAACAATATGTACATTCATCATAAAACTTATAATACAATAGCCATTATAAACAAGATACAATGAAAGGGCCACTAAAACAAAAAGGGATCGATGGCCTAGGGGAAATTGGACTGACTACTAGAGTCTACAGTCAAAAAGGGTTTGGCCTCTACTCCTAATACTGAGACCTAATCTAAGGCTCCCAGTCTGGATTGGATAACTCTGAAGACTCCTCTAAATCCATAGCCTTTGCCGCTATCCTCTCATCTTCTGAACTCACAGTCTCAGACTTTATCTCGAGCTCGGGGTCTTGCTCCTCGGCCTCAAAATTCATGGCCGAGGATCTAAAAATGTCGGTTTTACCACAACCGTGAGAAAACTCAGCAAGTACAAGCCACTAATCCTAAACTAGACTAATGTGCACCTCCAGAAGGGTAAATAAAACACATCAATCTATGAACCAGTATAACAACATAAATTCACTCCGAGCTCACAGCCCATTTCACTATTTCAACCCTGCAGGTTAGGCATTTGATATCAATATCAGTCAAGTGCAATTATAACGACCCGAAGGCCCACAATTGAATATAACGACCCGTAGGCCTGACCCGAAGGCCACAATTTGATATAACGACCCGTAAGCCTGACCCGAAGGCCACAATTTGATATAACGACTCGTAGGCCCGACCCGAAAGCTACAATGGATAAATCAACCCGTAGGTCCGACCCGAAGGTCATAATTAATAAATCGACCCGTAGACCCGACCCGAAGGCCACAATTCATAAATCAACTCATAGGCTCAACCCAAAGGCTACAATTCATAAATCGACCCGTAGGCCCGACCCGAAGGTCACAAGTGATTATTACGACCCGTAGGCCCGCTCGAAGGCCAATAATTTTATAACAAAGCTCAGGCAATTACATCGTTTCACTCAACTTCAACCGATTGACATTTGATATGCAAAACATATGTTCAGGAATTCAAGCCAATTACTGAGCCAAATTATCAAATACTAATGTCCATCAATTCAACGGATTGGACACACTCTCGGTACAATCAAATTATTCCCAATGTAAACCAACTATTTTTAACATTTATTCCGCGCATTGGTTGCAATTCAATTTCATGCACCTCGGGCCCGATTTGGGCAAACCAAATCCGATGGTTGTTCTCGCCACTTCGGAGTCCTTCAATAGGAATTTATACAAGTCCTAATCAACTCCTAAAAATGCCCAAACTCAAGCTAATAACCAAAGAACCAATTAAGTCACAAATTGAGCCCAATGGTGCAATTCGGTTCTGGTGAACAGTACCAGAACCGAATGTCCATTTTGCACTAAACAATTCCATTAAGCTTTAATCAAATATTATAATCACCCAACAATCAAATATACATAATTAAGCCTCAAATAGGCTTAATTAATCCCTATAATGACCAATCCAAGGTCACTAACAATTGAACCCAATTAGTGCCACACTTAGACAAATTTACACAATTTCGGATCCCCATGAAAAGTACCAGGAAAAATTCACATTTAGGTACTAAACTACCTTTAAACCATCTCATTAGGGCCTAATCACCTACCCTAAACATCCAACCACCAAATACACCTAATTAAGCCTCAAATGAGCCTAATTAACACTTTAATTATCTAATTCCAAGCATTGAATCATTGAATTCAATTAGTGCAAAACTTGGACAAATTTGCACATTTTCGGTACATAGTGAACAGTACTAGAACAGGGGCTGTTTTGGGCCTTAATCCACCATTAAATCATCTCATTAGGTCCTAATGACTCATGCAAAACATCCCACACACAATTAAGCATAATTAACCCTTAATTAGGCCTAATTAACCCCTAAAAATGCACAATTAAACTAATTAGGGGTTTAGGGGTTTATACTCGCCTATTAGCGACTCGGGACGACGGGAATGAGCGGTCGATCACCGACGCGCGGTAAGGATCGACGGCGGCGTTCCGGGTGCAAGCCGGCGATCTGCGGCGACGACAGAACCGACGATTAGCTGCTGTTCGGTTTTGTTTGAGGCCGAAACAGGGGCTGATGGTGGTTGCTATTGGGTGAAACTAGCTGCTGGTGGTGCTGGCTCGTCGGGGGCAGCTCCGGCTAGTACTATTCCGGCGTGAACAGTACCAGAAATTGCAGAAAGTGCACGGCAAAAACCAGAAACAAGAAAGAAGAGAGAATTTTGGGGGAAATGGCCAAATGAACTAAGAGGAGAGAGAGAGGGTCTGGTCAAAGCTAGTCTAATATGAAATTAGTGGATTCCAAGTGTCATGCCCCGCACTTCTCGGTGCGCCACATCCCACGCAGAGGTCGATTTGTGTGCGACGTCCCAGGACGCGTCGCCGACCCAACACCCAAACGACAGAGAACAAAGCACAGCGGAAATAACAAACACCCGAACAATAACTCGCATAACCAAGGGTAGCCGTACAACCACCAATAAAAACAATTACATACTTGCATTGCCAGGGAGAAACTTTGCAATAATCAAATATAGTATAAACCCCAAAAAAATCAAAAGCGGGCACATGGCTCGGCGGTCGAGCACTATGTCTAGTCGGGGCTCCTCCCACAACGTTTCGGTATGCCTGTCATCCTCCGGACTAGGGGTCTGAAAAATCGGTTTTCAACAATCGTGAGAATAAATCTCAGCGAGTAATTCCCTAAACCTAATCTAGGCTAACGTGCACCTCCTGACAAGTACTAAACAACACATAATACACACATAACTGACTCAGGCCCTCGGGCCTAAATCTAAACTTACAAGACCCTGCAGATTAGGCATTGAATCAACAATGGCAGTCACGTGGCAAAATTCAATCACAGCGCATACACGCGCATTTCTATGTCACAACGCATGTTATGCATATGCCAATGCTCGCACTGATTCTCACATTCTTGCATGCCAGTCAATGCATGTTCATGTATGCAAATGTCATGGACTTGACACGTGCAATTCCCGGCCCACTGGCCCACACTGGCACACTGGCACACTGCCCAATTTATTATTATCAGACTCGAGTCATCAATTTTTCACGGCCCGGTGCGTCTAGCCTGCTTCAAAGTGCATGAGGCGCAGCAACCGATCTGGCCTAGTGTCTCTAGCCTGCTTCAAAGTGCATGAGGCGCAACACTGATCTCCTTGCAAACCAGAGCCTGCTTCAAAGTGCATGAGGATGGTCGCCTTCCGGACGTATCGGGCATCGTCCTGCTTCAAAGTGCATGAGGACGGTATCGACTCGAAGGTCACAACCCGTAAGTCCTTAGGTGATCACACAATTCATTATTATCTGAACCCCACGTAAAACGCATCAGGGCATTTTAAGTGATCACAACGCAAACGTCATTCGGGCACACTCGTATATGCACATGTCGTGCCAATGCGTGAGATGCACATTCATGGTTATTCATTCACACTTGGGCATTCACATGCGCGAATCACGATGTAACAAGCTTAACTTGCACCGCGCATAATCAATTCCATAAATCAACATGCCCACTCAGACAATCAATTCCAATTCAACCATGGCATCAACTTAACACGCAATTCATGCACAAAATTCACCCAATCGGGTCAACAAGAACTCACGCATTCAAGGCCCGCCAAGCCAATCTATTCCTAGTATCTCTAGGCACGCGACATGGCATCCTCAAATTAACCACAAACAAGGCTCAATTCGCCGGTCAAATGCACGAGGCGATCATTCCCGATAATTGCACAGTCAAACCCCAAATTGATCGAGCCTCGCCTAAATCAGATCCGTCGTGGCCAACCTCTATACCACAATTTCTAGGCCAATAATTGTCATCGAACTACTTCATTGTACTCCCCAAATGTCCATCTAATCAGCCACGAGAATAGTCGCCACCCGATCTATTAATTTCATCCACTAAGGCCACCATTTGGTCCGAATCTCGGCACCTACGCTTTCCCCACGTCACAGCACCATATGGGCCACTAAACCTCGATTAGAGCATTACACTAAGCCACCAAATTTGTCACAACATTCGCTCTTAACGGCCTCCACAAATTAACCCCCAAATTAATCGCGCATTGTCCGATTCAAACCCGATATGGACAGCCCCCACACCGGTCGCTCTAGGCCACTATATATACTCAAAATTTTCTATTTAATTCCCCAATATATCATTTTGATCAGTCACCACCATAACAATTAAGGCACACACTAGAATCCCTACATCAAACCCGAACTTTCTCGAATTCGGGCCGATTTAATTCAAACCGTCCAGCCCATTTATCGCGCCTCTTGGGCCGCTAATCCTCCAATAATTCAACATACTAATCTACCAATTGACCACAATCAAGTCCCTAATCAATTTCACAATTTAAGCCCTAAATTAACCCCTAAATAAGCCTAATTAACCCCTAAACTCGTCTAGAAATGTAAATTAGCCTAATTAGGGTTTAGGGTCAAACTCACCGGGTGTCCTACGCTTAAAACGGGCCGGACGAGCAGCAATGGGCTCGGTGAACAGTACTCGCCGGAACAGTGATGCCGGCGGCATTTTCCGGCGAACGGCGCGAGCGGCGGCGACGGTCTAAGCAATTTCGCGGCCTAGAGAGGGAGAGAGAGACACGGTCAGAGAGAGGAAGAAAAGTGAGGCGGCTGGACGGCTCGGCAGTGGTCGGATCCGCGCCGGAACAGTGACGCCGGCGCCGGAGCTCCTCCGGCGAAGGGCCCCTCACGGCCAAAACAGAGAGAGAGAGAGAGGGGGAGGAGTCTCACGGGGCGGAGAGGAGAGAGGAAGCGCTGCCAACTGAGGTGGGGTGAGGCACGGCGGAGACGGGCGGCGCCGGAGGCGGCGGCGGCGACGATGCGGGACCGGCCGGCGAGTCGGCAAGCCGCACCGGCGAGCTGTGGGCGTGCAGTGAGCTCGCTGGCCGAGGCAACGATGGCGACGACTTGGCGGGGCTGGGGTGATGGTGATGGTCGGGACGGCCGGGGCGACGGCGGCGGCCAGGCGCGGCTGGGCCACGTCGAGCGTGAAGGCGAGCAGCGACGCCTCGCGGCCGCGCGCGCGAGGGAGAGGGAGAGGTCAGTCGGGGCGGAGGCCGGCGACCGGCGTGGCAGCGACTGGGCTTGCTGGCCACGGCGAACGGAGGAGCAGCGTCGGGCGGAGGCGGCGTCGACTGGGCGAACAGGAAACGAAGCAAAAGCAAACCAGTCGGGAGCGTGGGGGAGAAGGGAAGAAGAAGAGAAGAAGGAGAGAAAAAAAAAGGAAAAGAAAAAGGAAAGGGGGGGAAAGAGGAGAGAGAGAGTCTGACAGGGAAGGGGGGGACGTGACCGGACGAGAGGGGGGGCGCGCGGTTCCGAGAGAGAGAGAGAGAGAGAGAGAGAGAGAGAGAGAGAAATTTAAGAAAATTTATACTAATTCAAATATTAAACGCAAACCGAGGGTCCAAATTCAAATCCGAAAGTTGCTTATCGATCCTAAATAGGCCTCGCACATAAAAAGGGACAAAGGCCAAATTATTGAGACTAAATTTTTACGAGGAGTTTACTAGTCCAAATTCGCACCCGGTCCAAAAACTCTAACTTTTCCATTATTCCTGACAACCTCGATACTGGCCACATTAATGTCGACACCATCCAATTTATTTTGTCCTGAAATTCCCGAAAATTGACTACCAAGTTTGGGGTCTAAATAACGGCGAAATTTGATCGAGTGCAATTCTAGCGAAATCTCTAGTTTAAAATAATAACCGAGAGTGATCAGTTCTCGGGCGAGATTCTACTATAAGCACACTGACAAATAGCGCGTTTTTATAAATCCAAAAATGGGTCAAAATCTGGAATGTTACACCAAGTGTCATTATCTTAGGCCTATTGGACAATTTTGCCCTTGATCTAAGGGCCCATATTTGATCTAATCCAAATAAGCAAGGGTAGAATGGTCATTTGTCTTTAACCATGATTGACTAGACCTGGTTTAGCCTTAACTAACCTTGGTTAACCCCAAAATTAAATTCAATTTTCGGAATTAATTACAATGGCCTAGGGGCATTTTCATAATTTTTCGATCCCGAACTGAAATTCCAATTTTTATCTATACCGGTCCTATATATTCACGGTAGACATAATCTGGTGTCGGATCTATAAAATTCATCCTTTAAGTCCTCGAAAATCGACTGCGAAGTTCTGAGATTAAAATAATATTATTTTTCGCTCTCAAGCCAAAATTTCAATTTTTGACCATATGCACTCCAGACGTGCATGGTTGCCCCAAAATGGCATCGATTCCGAAAATAATCTCAAATGGGCTCAAAATCCAACCTCATGGCCCATATGGGCAAAACCGTAATTTTTCCCAAATTTTGTCGAAATTTCTATTTTCAGTCGTTCTTGTCCAAAACTTATTTGTCCACTATAAAATGACGTCGATCTTACAAATTAGTCGTAATTACCCTTGAAATTTTGTTATCGAAGTTCGGGCTCAACGTCTTGATCAAAATAGCTCATTGCAGTTTTAGAGTCTCCCACTAACGGGCGGCTGTTTAGGTGTTACGCGTATCGATCTAAGATTGTTCGAGTCGTGATGGCCTCGAATTTCGAGAGAACCAGAGGAATTATCACTAGCACCAGGGGTCGCGATCATTTGGATTAAAATCGAGATTTACTGGTCAGACGTACTTTTCGGTCGTGCAGAATCACCCGCGATCCGATCGTACTTTACTGACTATATAAATCCATCATTCTCCTAAGATTGGCCCATATTGGTTCAAAATATTCCCTCGACGTTTCTCGAACTCGGCGCTCAATCACGATCGGGTCCTCGGTCTACGTACCTGTTTCTATTTAGCCTTTCCCATTTGGTTAGTATCCCGTGATTGATCAAGTCCGAGCGAGACTAATTAAAATTAAACGAGAATTAATATACACTTTATTGATCCCGATAACAGGTCAAAATTCAGGATGTTACATCTATCCATCTAATAGCTTTAGTTATTGGGTTGGACTTTCTAACTTGATATTAGAGCTACTGATATCCCTCTCGCATATGTGCATCCACCCCCCATTAATAAAATTTTAAGTGTCCCTCTTAATCCAACTTGTACATGAGAGGGGGTGTTGAAATATTACAACTAGTCCTATATGTTCTTTATATTTATGTGGCTTTTAAGTTGGACTTTTTTACCAAATAGAACCAACACATGGTCAAAATGGACACACACAATTTATATGGTAACTAAAAAGAATTGACACAAATAATTTCTAAACTTTGGCCCAACATGCAATGTCATTATTAGAATTTTAAATGGTTCAATTTGGGAAATAACATTATTATTAAAACTTGTGAATAGTATTAAAAGACTAATTTGACTTTTTTGGAAAGTTAAGGGACTAGATTGAATAAATTAAAAGTTTATGAACTACATCAAACAATTAGGAACAATTCAAGGACCAAAGATGATATTGCATATTGGGCCAAAATTTAGAGACTATTAGTGCCATTTTTCTTAATTATAACCTTGTGATAAAAATGGGTACCAACATAATCATAGGTTGTACCACTATATGATATCATGTATGGATTTCGTCAAACTTTTGGGCTAAAGTTTAATATTGAAATCTTTATTTGAATTTTCTTTTTGTAGTACAAAAGATGCAATTGTCTTACTTTTTTTCTTAGCAAATAAAGATTATATTCACAATCAAATAATTACATTATACACTCGAGACATGCACGCGGGCATGGAATGCACATTCAAGAACTAAGAGTGGAAACACACCCTCACAAACCAAAGTTAAATGTGTAAATTTTTGTGAGATCACACCCAATTACTTTGAAAGTTAAAGCTGTTAGATAAATATGTGATTTAATATTTATATATTCTAATAGTCCTCCTAAGGCATAGGCCAGATTAAGTGTGGAAATATACTTCAAGGGAGGCAAATAGCAGCCTGGCAAGATTTGAAGTAAGGACCTCTCGCACAATTCAAGCTGTTATAAATGCCTAAGTTGATAGATGAACGCGTGGTTTAAATTAGATATTCCAACACTAAACGAACATTAGCAAAAGCTGTACAAAAACTAAGAGTGGAGTGCGCACTCGAGAACCCCGCACACAATCAAGTGAAGGGGTATCAAAGTGGCTCTTACGTGAGCGACACTAAAGGATATTGCCATAGAGGGCCTTGATGAAGGCAATCATCCTAGCTAGGTTGATGCCGAACGAAAGTGTAGCAAATCACGGTTGAGATTCGTGGAAGGAGGGATAAACACCAAGTAAAATCTTAATGAGAAATGCATTGATATCGATATACATAGAGTAAACTAGTTTCCTAGTAGAATAAATATTAAAAAGAGGAGCATTATCAACTTAAATCTTATGAAGACAATAATAAATTTGAAGATAAGAAATTTAATTAAAAGTGTAATCTCAGCGTAAGTTTGATTCTTTATCATTCTCTGCCAGCGAGAAGAATGCGACAATTGCGTGGACGCCCTTTCGGCTTCGTCGACTAATAAAAGTGCTTCACACATGGAGAATTATGTGAACGCTTAAGTAACGAAATTGCTTTGAACATGGAAAGACGTATATCGCAATCTTCACATTAGGAGCTATCTTCACAGCTGCATATTTCTCGTTCTCAATCCATTCAAAAAATCACGTAGCTTTGGAAGTGAGTTTCTTGTCATTGAATATCCTAAAAAGAATGGGTTAATATCACGAAAAACTCTAAATTGGTACACCTATGACAAATTTATTCCAAATTAATTTTTTGATCATAAAAAACCTCAAGCTAGCACACCTGTGACAAGTTTACTATCAGTTAGTTTCCAATAAATTTTACCATTAAATTTCTAAGTTGAATGACACGAGATAGTTGATAAGTGTATCAGTTTGGAGTTTTACCCTCCATTTCCCACAGATGTACCAGTTTGTGATTTTTCGTAATATTAATCAAATTTAACAGAGAGTAAATTTGTCACATTTATACCAGTTTAGAGTTTTTTGTGGTCAAAAATTAGTTTAGGATATTTTGGTTACAGGAGTACCAGCTTCAGGTTTTTTGTGATAAAAAATTAGTTGGGGTAAATTTATCATAAATGTACAAATTTGACGCTTTTTGTGGTATTAACTCAAAAATAAACCTCCAAACACAAATTCCTCCATAATAGCTTTTTCCGTTGGGCTTAAAATTCTCAACCATGAGTATTGCACTAATATTTTTATCATGAGGTAAGTCACGAGACTCAAAAGACTCAAACTCACAAGAGAAATTTTGCTCAAAAGAATTTTCTTTAGTTGATTGATCAAGATTAATTTCACAACCAAGCAACAAAGAGATTTTAAAAAATTAATTTTTCAATATCACCAAATCCAAACTTCTCAATGATCGGTTGAGCCAGTTTGATACCCTTCACTTAATGGGTATTTGAAATCTTTCGTAAATAACTTTAGAACTACCATCACTAAAAGAAATTATGAAAATTATCCAAAAAGTCATAAATTTATTGTACTTTAGCCAATTCAGTCATAAAACTTTCAATGATGTTAATTTAGTCCTAAACATTTTTACATTTTGTCAATTGAGTCCATCCGGTCTATTTTGATTAGAAATCGCTTAAGTGGACACCAGCTGTGCTATGTAGGACGATCGATACTGACGTTAACAATTTTTAATAATATTTTTTTCTAAATTTTTATTATTTGTTTTTTTTCTCTTTCCTTCTTTTCTTTTTTCTACTTTTTTGTTCTTTTTTTCTTTGTCTTTTTCCCATTTTCCCTCCGCTGACCACCGCTGGGCCTCGTTGATGGCCAACGAAGGTCACTTCAATACCCTTCACTTGATGGGTATTTGAAATTTGGAAATAACTCAAGAACTACCATCACTGAAAAATTTCATGTTAGACTCGGATGCAATTCAAAAGTGAGTTTCAAAAACTTGACCAGAGAACTCACAATAAAATTTGAAGAACAATCATTTTGAAGAAACATTTTACACACCTTATCAATATTTCTAGTAGAAGTATGAAAAACACTAGTTCTATTACATTCTTTCTCGTAGACATGCGAAGAATTCTAGGAATCATTAACAATTGACATCTAAATTGACCTATTAAACTAATAAATATTAGCCCCATAATCAGTAAAAAAATCCATATCCTATTCCATGTAACCCAGAAGAAATTTAAAGCCTTAAATCACATGACTAGATTTAGGGAGTATTTAGTTCAGCTTTGAGAATGAGCTTTGAGCCACTAAAGCCCTCTGGGGAAATTTCTGAGTGTTTGGCAAATTATTTTGGGACCTATTTGGCCAAATGTTGTCCTTGGGAAGGCTGAAAACTCAAGTTTGGTCCTACGGTGTCTTGAGCTTTCGGTATTCTCGGGATGCTAATCCCTCAATTAATGAAAATATGCTAATTTCCTTTTTTGCCCTCAAAATTATACTAAAAGCCCACTTTTGCCCCCTTTAAAAAAGAAAAACCCAAGTATTTGTCCCTCACCTCCTCACTCTGTTCATTCGCCCCGACTCCCTCACGCTTTCACCTCACTCTCTCTATACCGTCGCTCACTCACCTCGCTCGTCGACCTCCCTCGCTTGGCTCGCCGTGCGCCTCACTCGCCTCACTCTCCGGTCTCGCCTCGCCTCTTCGCCGGCCTCGCCTCCATGAGCGGTTAAAGAAAGCTCTCTGTTTTCAAGAACCTAAAAAGAAGAAAGAATTTCCATCTCTCCGGCAACAGCAAGAAAGAAGAAGAAATCTTTCTCTTGCATTACGAGCTCTCGCTCTCTCCTTATCTCCAGTCTGCGAAATTCTTCAGGACCCACGACGATCGACGGATTCTTCGTCTCTCTTTAACCGGTCAGTTTTTGCGGGGTGTCCTTCCATTTTTCCGACTCTGTAATCCGTTGAATTTCACCGTACGGTGTCCCTTCGAGGATTTTGTTGTTGTTTGCTTACGATTCCGGCATACCCATTGGGCAATCATCGATCCTGTCGCCGTTTCGCTTCTAGTTTTTTTTTTCTTTTTTTTTTCTGGACCTTTTTATGAGAAATTTTCTTGAACGCTTGTAGTTCACTCCTTTTTTTTGTTTCGCCTGTTTTTGTCCGCGTAACATGCATGCTCCGAATCAATGACTTATGGGCAGCCGCATGTTGTGAATATTGTGTGGGGAAAGTTTGGAAGATGATTTCAAGTTTTGATTTTTCATCCGATGCTTTTGTGGATTTCCAAGAAACTGGTTTTGATGCGCGTAAATATCATCAGTTTCTCAATTTAGCTCTGCCTGAAGAATTTATTTTCCGTGTCTTGAGTCTGTTTTTTTTCCCCATATAATTGGAGACTTTATCCGTAGAGTAAAGTTTTGATTTTTTATCCGAGCATCTAGTCAGAAGTTTGATGTTATTGCAGCCAAGTTTGGTCGGTAAAACAAGTTTGTTTGGTAAAACTAACTGAAGACAAACTTGTCCCGCTTCTTTCTCCAAAGATGTCTAATTCTTGTGTTCTGTGGATGCATTCTGCCCCTTGGGCGTCTTTTAAAGTTTGATAAGATCATGGGCCTTTTGTTTTTCGGAGTCATGCGATTTCAGTTAGGAGGATGGATACTCTATCAGTTTAAAAAGTTCATCGTGTCTTGATAGTTGATGATCCAACTGCTTGTTTAAAACATCTGTACTGGCCTAAGCAGTTTAATTCAAAGCTAGTGAGCAGAAAGTGAAACGTCGGTGTCATCCCAAATTAGAGAGAGAGAGAGAGAGAGAAAGGGCGAGACCCAAATGTTTAGGATAGAAAAAGGCCCAGCAATTATATACGAAAAAATACCGTGACCAATAAGGATTTTCGAAGGGCAGAATTGGATCCTGATTATGGATATTCGATCATGATGATATAAATGATGGGATGAGTGCTTCAAATGATAATGTATCTGCTGACATGGTACGTTTACGGGATGAAATAGCCATGAGTTTATAAAGTCATTAAAAATGTTTGTAATATTTAAGGATAATGTATTTCATTGTTAGAGACACGTGATTATGTGTATTATAATGAAATGATTCTATTTTTTTAAAAATTTTTAATATATTTATATTACATTATTCTCGTCGCGAAAATATAAGAGTTACCATCATTTTTTTACTTCAATTTTAAACAATTAAAATTAAAAAAAAAACATAAATTGGTCATGCCAAAAGACTTTTCAAATATATGTTTACCAAGCAACTTGCATTTCTCCAAAGCACTTTTCAATTATAGTTTACCAAACAGTCTTGCATTTCTCCAAAACCCTTTGTGTTAAATGCCTTTGAATTTGGCCAAAGGCTTTCCCTAAATGCCGAATCAAACAGGCCCTTAGTGTTCTAAGATTTACAAAATCTCATATACAAAAAGTGATCTTAAACTGCAATTGACTTAGCAACTTCTGCTTTTATACCACGACGGAAGGAGTGGCAAAACACAATTGAGAATAGTAGAATTGAGGGATAAATAGACGATAAGAAAAGGAAGGAAATCAGATAAAAGGTAGAGGAAAGGGGAAGAAATACCAAAAGCTTGACTATAACTTAATAATCTCAATATCAATTCATAATTAAAAGCTAGCTAAAGAGTGCATTAACACCAATATGTATAACGTACTCTGTAAACCTAATTTCCTAAATGAAAGTTGTAGAGCACATCTTAAGCACATGTTTAAAGGCAACAATACAAGGAGAAAAATTGCTAAAAATAGATCCCGGGTCAGTATGGTATGGGTCAATGATTTTGTATTGTGAATAATTACACAAATGGTTCCTAAGCTTGAACCCAATATATAATGTCGTCTCTAAATTTTTAATTGGTTCAATGCAATCTTTGAACTTTAGCCCAATATCCATGTCATCCTTGAATTTTTAAATTGTTCAATATGGACAGTAAACTTTTGGTGAATGTTTAATCAAATACCTAAACTATATGAAACTATTAAATGTTATTCTATCATTAATTCAAGTTCAAGGACAACGCTAAATATTTTCATATAGTTCAGAGACTAAAATTCAGGGACCATGTTGAATAAATTAAAAGTTCAGGAACAATATTGAACATTGGGTTAAAGTTCAAAGAATAAATTAAACAAATTATAAGTTCAAGGACGTGGGCCAAAGTTCAAGAACATTTTGTGTTATTTTCCCTTTGCATTGCACCTAAATGGGTCAAAATAAATTAAACGGGTTAATTTGGGTTGAACCATTTTCGACCCTACCCAATCCAATTCACCTGCTTGAAAGGCCTATGTAGAGGGAAATTTCCCTTACATCGCTTCTAGCGGCATTTTTATGAAATGATGTAACACTCTTACTATCATTAAAAAATGTCGCATATTATGTGAAAAAATGAACTGGCAAATTTATGTTTGGTTTTAGTTGTGGTTAATGTCACACCCCGAACCCCATCGAGATCGCGACATCCTTCTCTCCGGTCAAATAGTGTGATGTCCCAGGAAACGTCGCTAATCCAAACAATCCCATCAGAGTTAATCGCGGCGGAAACAAACGAATAACCCGAACAATAAAATTTTGGAGAACATTGGGAAGAAATAGATCGCCAAACCACCAAACACTTTACTATACCTCGATACATGCATACAAAATATCCAATTACAAAACAAACATAACTATACTGCCATTTACAAACCACAGAACATATATGCACACCAACCTACTAACTATAAACCATTGACATAAAAAAGGATCGGTAGCCTGGGTAAGTTTATACCAAAAATGGGACTCTAAAAAAAAAAAATCTTTCCCTGACCTCACAACTAACCCTTATGCCCTTTGGAGGGCGTCCACTCGGACTCACTCTCCTCATCTTCATCGTCTAAGTCCTCCTCGGGCACGTGTTCATCCGATGACTCTGAGTCAGGTCCAACCTCAATCGGATTTCCCTCATCACCTGACTCGACCTAAACTTCAATCCTCTCCTCGTCCTCAAACTCTGCCTACTCCTCCTTTGGGACCTCCACTGGCTAGTCCTCCTGCTCTGACTCTATACTCATCTCCACATCCATCGGGTCATACCCGACCTGCGACTCCTCCGGCTTTGGACTCGGCACTGCTACGGTCAGCTCAGGTGCTATAGGGACATGCTAGTGCCCTGACCGAGCTAGACTAGTCTCCAAACTAGTCATTTCCTCGTCGGAAGGGGGTACGGCCAATGAATCCCAGTCCCTTGCTCCATCAAAGGGTACATCGAATCGTCGAATGGGTCCAAACTCATCCACTCCGTCCCTAAACATCCATGCAGTATATGAATGAGCCTACTAGAGGGGTAGTCCTATATCTACCTAAACTACCGAAGTGTGTTTAACCCAGGTTTGATTCTCGTCTACGGGATACTCTATAACTTCATGATCAGTGTGCATAGGGATTCCAAAACGCTACGGCGGTAACGGCGGGAGATTCATAGCTCAGGTAGGGGCTCTGAAATGGTTTGGTTAAAACAACCATAAGACACTTCTCAATAAGTTGCAACCTAAACCCTACCTAAACTATCACATTCCAGACAAATTTAGACACACAATCAATCAATACACACAACCACAGCCACACAGTCACACTTACCTAGACTCTTGGCATACTTAGCTTGCACATTAGTTCATAATCACAACATTCAAATCTTGCACGCATTTCAAACTTCACGCACCCCAAACCACACGCATTTTCATACCAAAATGCACATCAATCACACCACATTTCTAGCCCACATTTCACACTCGATCACACACCATTACATCGTTTTTATTTACCTTGCCTCATCGGTACCAACACTTGCTCAATCACCTTATCAACCCTTGTAAACACACCTTAGGCTCTCACTTTCTCATCGCGACCCGCGTAAACACGTCTCATGCCCGATCTCACTTTTACTTGCCATACCACATGTCTCATTCTCAATCACTTTCCTCGGCCTGCGTAAACACGCCTCAGGCCCACACGATTGCGCCTTGAGCATTACATGCCTCGATCCGATCCCACAGTCATATCATGACCTGCGTAATCACGCCTCATGCCGATTCAATTCCCTATGTAAACACGCCTCAGGGATTTAGTGATCACATACTCGCATACCATATATTTTATCTGAACCCCGCGTAAACAGGCCTTAGGGCCTTTTAGTGATCATACGCACATCGCACGTCTCAAATCTCACACGTGCACATGCTCGGGCATCAATCAAATGCACACAATCACACCCACTTACATCACCACAATTCAGCTACAATTCAAACACACAACCAACATACAAATTTTCATTTTTCCATATCAAAACCACGGTAAATCAATTCTGACTCTTCATGACACTTTCCCACAATTAGTCGCCGGATCTAAATACCTAATTTTCATACTGAACAGCACATCACAGCACGCATTCCAGCCAATTACAGCCCGCCTTTGGCCTCTAAATTTCCACCAAAATTTCCCAAATTCATTCCTAAGGCCCGCTAATCCATTCTGCCCCTAAAACTATATTAAACCGCATCTAAACGGGTCCAAAATTACCCAATATACTAGGTGAGGGTTTAGATTGAACTTACTTGGACTCTAGGCTAGCTCGGCTAGAGTAAAAAGGGGTGGTAGGCCAGTGGTCTCACGGCGGCTGGCAGTGGCGGCGATTGGCGAAACGGCGACAACGGCGATGGCTTGCTCGACTTGGCTGGTTCGTCCACGGCCGAGAGAGAGAGAGAGAGAGAGAGAGAGAGAGAGAGAGAGAGAGAGAGAGAGAGAGAGAGAGAGAGTGAACTGACAGGGAGAGGGGGACGACGATGGCACGGCGTGAGGGTGGAGGCGCGATGGCGGCACGGCGGACGGGCGATTGCTGGCGGCGGCAGTGCGGCAGTGAGCGGCCAAGGGGGAGAGAGAAAGCTCTCGGTGAGGGAGGGGGAGGGGGCTGCAAAGAGAGGGGAGAGAGAGAATGAGGAGAGAGAGAGAGAGAATCGATTAAGTCTAAATAGTCCAACATTTGACCACTTTTGGCTAATTACCATCTTGCCCTTCTCTCACAAATCCAATCAACGGTCGAGATCCGATCTTATCTTGAAATCAACGGCCCGGATCGAATCTTTTCCAAAATATCCAAGGGCAATTTAGGGATTTCTCAAAAAGTCAAAGGGTAAAATTGTCATTTTCAAAAATTAGGGAAAAATGACCAAAATGCCCTTCCCCTCTAACACTTGCCTTTAACAAACTTCCAAGGGTAAAATGGTCATTATTCATCCTTCGCCAAAATTCAGTTTTTCTGAAGGATCTGGGAAAATCCAAGGCTGAACATTTCAATAACAACATCGTCTAAATGTCCTGTCGTGACTTTCCTAATTTTTCGATACCTAACTTGGTCTCTAATTAATAACTGAATTTTATGTAACGTAACTTGAGCGTGTTTCAAACTAACAGGCGGCTTTTGAGAAATTCATATATTCGACCCGTGACTGATAATAAATCAAGTCACATGCAGTTCGTTCGGACCGTGACGACCTCGATTGTCAATGTAATCGCGAGGATCGATCGCTAGTTCTGACGGGCATGATCGTTTGGTATAGGTTCTAAATCGTTCGTCAATTCACCTCGTGGTCAAACGGAATCACCCGTGATCCACTCACATGACAATGACGAATCGGCCCATAACTATCCTAAGATTGGCCTACATTGGCTCAAAATGTCACATCGACGATTTTATGGTCGAAAGTCGGTTCACGATTGAATTGTCTCTAGTCGCACAAATTAAATCCCTAATTAGCCTTTCCCTAATAATTAATATCTCAGGAATGATCAGTTCCGGACAAGAACTAACTACAAGTACGTTCATAAAGCTATTCATTTCATAAATTCCAAATGGGCAAATTTTAGGATATCACAGTTAATGGTGATTTTCACTTTTAAGTGCTACATGATGATAAAAGCCAATTGATTCATTTAAATTAATTCAAGTTATTGTTATAATTTAATTTTAGGTAATTTACGTTGAGAGACCAAAAGAGAAGTGTCCCCCTTAAAGAATAGTATAGATATATTAGATTATTCGGTTGCAAATTGTGCAAATCATCAGCTTGGTGGTTGAACCGGTTGAATCAATCGATTCAAGAACCGGAAGTTAGATAGGTGTTTTAATTGGTCTAAATTTAAAAAAACAAATTGCAGTGAATCCTGATCGTCAGATCATATTAATCTCATTGAGCTCACACAATCTATAGGCAGGCCCAAATGAGCCAAGTTGATTGCCATTGAAATTCCTCTCTTTGGCTAGGTAGAGAAACTTGACATTTGGACATTCGCATGAACGGCCAAAAGTAGGCAAAAGTTAAGAGTAAATCGCAAATAATCCAAAATTGATTTGTATATATGTTCTATTTAATAGTAGGGGGAAATAATACCTTAAGGACAGTGATCGTTATTACGCATTAAAGCATAAAAGATCTATAACTACTGCTCTATTTTCATCAACAATCTATTTTCCACAATATTAAGTGGCTAAGATTAAGAATCATGTGGTTGAGCTTACCCCACTTGCCAATTTTCAATACAAAGGAGAAATATCTATCCCTCTAGGTGCAGTTATTTCGCAAAAAATGAATAATTCGAAATATATTTTTCTAAAATTGATCACTTATATTGCTTACAAAAATAAATAAACGAAAAGTATTTTGATCGTTTACGAAATTTAAATGTAAATTGTTGTCGACAATGAAAACATCTGTCATTGACTAATTATTTCAAGTATACAAGCGATTCATTTTCAGTGAAACAAACAGAGCCTAAATTTCATTCTGTTTTTGGAGGTAGTGTTTCTGCCCGGATTGTTTTCTAATTTCTTGCTTGAATATGGTAAGAAGCCTGTTTGTAATTGAATGGGAGGTTCAAGCTATGGTCTTTATGCTTTCTTGACTTGTTTCATATGAAGCTTTTAGCATCAGTTTATGCTGGAAAATTATTGGTTCGGATAAATGGAGGTTGATTCACAATCCACTACCCTGTGAAGTGGGCTGACCAGTTGTTTTGGTCCTAATTCCATTTTACAATTTGTTCATGGCTTGGGAAAGAGTGACGAAAGTAAATGTGGAAGCCGAAAGAACGCCCTGCATAAGTCAAATTAGTGCATAAATTTGATGGAGTTATTCTTTAGGAAAACCATTACATCTTTGATTGTGCCTCATAGTAAATTAATACAAGCACGAAGCTAAAGTATGCGTTAACCTTGCTAAAATTTGTGTTTAGAAAATCAAGGATGACTAAGCAATTCTTCAAAAAAGAAATGAAAATCCGACCCAACTCTAGCCGAACTTCTTTTTTTATTCAAATTTATGCTGGTCGAGTCACTAAAGAAACACAAATGCTTCATGTCCAGATCCAATCGAATTTCAATGGAGACTCTTGCTGAACCAATAATCTCCATAACCTCTGTGGGCTTGCATGATTTGCCACGTGTAGAACTTGAACAGATTCTTACATCTTGACCACTTCAACTCATTTCCTTTTTAGATGTTTTCGACTGGCCCAACACCAATCTTCACGACATGACTAAAAACAAGTTTTATTATCGTAAAATTTAGCTTCTTGAATGCCTAGTGACCCCCTCTTCGATCTACGTAATTCTAGGTTGAGCTCTCTCCTTTTGCATAGTTCTAGGCTGAGCTCTTTAAGAGGCAACTATACTATCATTGTTTGAATAAAGTTAACGCTTAGTTAAAGTATACATGCATAATTTAGATGAATGACTGAATGAAAAACATGTGTAAAATGGGGTACCATCATTAGGCATCACCTATACCATGTTCATCTTAGGTCAAACTCGCTTGCTCAAGCTCTAATTAATTGAACCAAAACAATGTCAAAGGGGACACACACAATTTATATGGTAATTAAAATGGAAATTGATACAAATAACCCCTAAATTTAGCCAATATGCAGTGTCATCCTTAAAATTTTAATTCATTCAATATGATAAATAGTGCAATCATCAAAACTTGTGAATAGTGGTGAAGGACTTATTTGACTTCAATGGAAAATTGAAGAACTAGATTGACCAAATTGAAAGGTTGGGGACCATTTTGAACAATTAGGAATAGTCTATGGACCACATTGAATTAATTAAAATTTCAATGATGACATTGCATATGTGGGCCAAAGTATAGGGACTATTAGTGTTATTTTCCTTAATTAAACACCGAGTGATAAAAATGGGTACCAACACAATCATAGGTTGTAATACTATGTAATATCATGTATGGATTGGGATTAAGTTAAATATTGAAATCCTTCTTGAATTCGTTTTTTATAATACAATAGCCGCAGTTGTCTTCTTTTTTCAGCAAATAAAGATTATATTCATAATTAAAAAAAAGTACATTGTACACTCAAGAGGTGCCTGCTGGGGTGGGTGCGCACTCAAAAACTTAAGCCAAACATGTAAAACTTAGTTTACTTTTCGCATATTCTAGCATATGCCCTCATGCGTAGGGTGGATAAGGCGTGAAAATATATATCAATGGGACAAATAGAGACCTGGAAGGACTTGAAGTTAGGATCTCCCTCACAATACCAACTATTCTAAATATTTAAATTGTTAGACAAAAACGTGCTTTAATATTTATAAATTTTAACACTGAACTGAACAAGCATTAGAAAAAGCAGTAGAAAAGCAAAGAGTGGAATACGCACTCAAAAGAACCGCACATAAACTCAAGTGAAAGGTTATCAAAGTGGCTCTTTCGTGGGCGACACTAAAGGATGTTGCCACGGAGGGCCTTGATGAAGGCAATCATTCGTACTAGGTCGATGCCGGATGAAAGTGTAGCAAATCGCGATTGAGATTCGTGGAAGGAGGGATAAACAACAAGAAAGACATGGAACATCATCAACTAAGATCTCAAAAGTCCCCATCATACTATAATCAAGCGACGGCTAAATCACTAGCACTTAAAAGTTGATCATTTCATCCTGTTGGCCAAATTAATTATCACCACCTTTATCGTCCTCCATAAATAAGCCAATTAGTTCTACAACATTCTCCAAGCCCAGATAATTCTCTAAATGCTAAACCATGTCTAAGCTCTTCCTTTCTACGCTTGTGATGCTATCATGTTTCATCCAAATTCACGCGGTGGAGTACACTGTGACGAACAATGCCAGCAACACTCTTTGCGGCATCTATTTCACTAATGAGAACGGGATCCCATACAGCCATCAGATAATGACCAAATCAACCAATTTCATTTGGAGGACCTTCCAATAGTACGATCCTGTGGACCGAAAGGACATTGCCAAAGTGAGCTTGTTCATTGACAACATGGACGACGTGTCGTGAATGAGCAACAATAAGATCCACGTGAGTGCCACGTACCTTGGGGCTTATCAGGGACATGAAGAGGGAGTTCACGGGGATCCCGTACCATGAGATGACGCACATGTGGCAGTGGGACAGGGCTGGGCAGGCCCCAGACAAGCTCATTGAGGGAATTGCAGATTTCATGAGGCTCCGGTCTAGTTACATGCCGGGCCACTAGGTGCAGCCGGGCGATTAGTGGGACTAGGGTCACGACGTCACGGCATGCTTTCTTGACCATTGCAATGGCCCTAGAAATGGGTCCGTGGCTAAGCTGAACAAGAAGATGAAGACGGGTTATAGTGACGACTACTTTGTCGATCTGCTTGGCAAGACCGTTGACCAGCTGTGGAGTCAATGCAAGGCTAAATACACTACCTGACTTGAGTCCATACTTGGTCGATAGTTGTATATGCTTAATTAAAAGCATGGTTAACAATGGCAATATTAAATAAAACATATATGCAAATCAACTTTGCATTATTTGCGATATCCTCTAATTTGCTTCTACTTCTGATCGTTCGTGCAAATGTACAAAGGATAAGTTTCTCTTCCTGGCCAAAGATAGAAATTTCGACGGCATTCAACCCGATTCATGTGGGCTTGCTTGTAGATTGTGTGGACTCCATCTAAGATTCATATGATATTGTCAGATTTTGGTGGAATCACTGTCAACTGTTATAAAAGCTTAAGCTGTTTATTTTATTATTTTAACATTCCCCCTCATGCTTAGTTTGGTTTTTTTGCCTAGTACTAAGAGAGGACATATTTAACCAAGGAGGTAAATGAGGTCTGGAAAGATTTAAACTCATGACCCCCATGCTTTGATACCATGTGAGATTTTGGTTGGACCGCTGTCAATTATTATAAAAGCTTAAGCTATTACATGAAGGCGCGGTTTAGTATTTAATTATTTAAATAGATATGATGATCAATATTAATTGTAGTGTTCTTAGACCAATGAAAAAACCTATCTAACTTCCGATTCTTGAATCAATTGATTCAACCGGTTCAACCACCAGGTTGATGATTTGCACTATTTGGAACGAATCATCTAATATATGTATACTATTTTTTAAGGGAGAGACTCCTCTTTTCGTCTCTCAACCTAAATTAACTAAAAATTAAAGTATAAAAATAACTTGAATTAATTTAAATGAATCCATGGGCTTTTGTCATCATTTAGCAGTTAAAAGTGAAAATTACCGTTAACCACCGCTACAACCAAACATAAATTTGCCAGCTCTTTTTTTCACGTAATTTGGGACATTTTTTAATGATGGTAAGAATGTTAAATCATTTCATTAAAATGCTTCTGGAAGTGATGTACGGGGAATTTCCCTTTATATAGGCCTTTCAAGCGGATGGATCGGATCAGGTTAAAAATGGTCCAACACCAATTGACCCCGTTTAACTTGTTTTGGTCTATTTGTGTGCAATACAAAAGGAAAATGACACAAATGGTCATGAACTAATTTTTAATTTGTTCAATGTAATCTTTGAATTTTAGCCCAATGTCCAATGTCATCAATAAACTTTTAATTTGTTCAATGTCGTCCCTAAACTTTTGGTATACGTTCAATTTATTCCCTAGACTATATAAAAATGTTCAATGTTGCGCATGAAAATTTGGGGACCACATTGAACATTTAGGAACAGTTTAAGAACCATATTGAACTAATTAAAATTCCAAAAATGACATTATATTGGGAAAAAAAATTTACGGACTATTAGTGTCATTTTTCCTAATTAAAACAGTTTGATAAAAATGGGTGCCAACACAATCATAGGGTGTACTACTGTATAATATCATGTATGGATTTTGGTCAAAACTTTTGGGCTTAAGTTAAATATTGAAATACTTCTTGAATTCGCTTTTTATAATACAATAGCGGCACTTGTCTTCTTTTTCAGCAAATAAAGATTATTTCGTACTCAAAAAAGTACATTGGACACTTAAGATGTGCCGGCTGGGGTGGATGCGGACTCCAAAACAAAAGCCAAACGTGTAAAATTTATTTTACTTTTCAAATATTATAACACATCCCCTCACACGTAGGGTGGATTAGGCATGAAAATATATATTAAGAGAGACAAATAGAGACTTGGAAGTACTTGAAGTCAGGATCTCCCTCACAATGCCATTTGTTGTAAATGTTTAAATTGTTAAACGAAGAGGTGCTTTAATATCAAAGCAGTACAAAAGCTGTGAGCGGAATCCGCACTCAAAAGAACCACACACAAACTCAAGTGAAGGGTTGTCAAACTGGCTCTTACGAGGGCGACACTAAAGGATGTTGCCACGGAGGGCCTTGACGACGGCAATTATTCGAGCTAGGTTGATGCCGGACGAAAGTGTAGCAAATCACGATGGAGATTCGTGGAAGGAGGGATACACAACAAGAAAGACAAGGAACATCATCAACTAAGACCTCAATGAGAAATATACATTAAAAAGGAACATTATGAACTTAAATCTTAATGAGACAATAATAAATTTGAATATAAGAAAATTTGTTAAAAGTGTAATCTCGGTGTAAGTTCGGTTCTTCATCGTTCTATGCCAGCAAGAAGAACACGACTCCGGCAAGTTGTGTGGAGGGCTTCGTCGACTAACAAAAGTAGTTTACACATGGGGGAATCATGGGAACGCCGTTTCCAATGATTTAAGTAAGGAAACTGCTTTGAACATGGAAAGACATATAACCCGATCTTTACATCAGGAACTATCTTCACAGCTGCATACTTTTCGTTCTCAATCTCCTTCAAAAAAAATCATGTAGCTTTGGAAGTGAATTTGTCTTAATTGAATCTCCTAAAAAGAGACCTCCAAACACAAGATCTTCCCGAATAGTATTCTCGCTTGCATAAATTTCTCGACCTTGAGTATTGCATTAATATTTTTATCATGAGGTAAGTCACGAGACTCAAAAGACTCGAACTCACAAAGAGAAATTTTGCTCAAAAGAATTTTCTTTAGTTGATTGATCATGATTAATTTCACAACCAAGCAACAAAGAGATTTCAAATTTTGATTTTTCAATTTCGTCAAAATTCAAACTTGTCAAAGATCGGTTGAGCCAGTTTGATACCCTTAACTTAATAGGTATTTGAAATCTTTCGTAAATAACTTTAGAACTACCATCACTAAAATAAATTTTAAAAATTGTCCAAAAAGTCCTAAATATTTTGCAATTTTGTCGCTTTAGTCGTAAAGTTATCAATTTTGTCAATTTAGTCCTAAAAATTTTCATATATTATCAATTGAGTCCATTCAGCCAATTTAGGCCAGAAATCGTTAATGTAGATATCAACCGTGTCACATAGGATGGCCGGCACTGATATTGATAGTTTTTAATAATATTTATTTCAATTTATTTTTATTTTTTCCTTCTTTTCCCCTTTTCGCTTCTTTTTTTTCTTTTTCTTTTTATTTTTCCCATTTTCCCTCTGCCAGCCACCACCAGGCCTCGTTGATGATCGACGGAGGTCACTTGCCTCAAGTGAGGGCGACCCTCGTAAAGGGCTGGCAAGGGTAGCCCTTACCTGAGGTCGAGTCGGTCATTGACGAGGCTCGGTGGTGGCCGACTAAGGAAAAAAAGGAGAAAAAAAAAAGAAGAGAAAAGGAATGAAAGAAAAGTAAAAAACAAAAAAAAAATTAAAAAAATTAAAAAATTGAAAATATGATTAAAAATTATCCACGTTAGTGCCAGCGGTGCCACGTAGGACGGCCAACGTCCACATTAGCGAATTCTAACCAAAATTGATTGAATAGACTCAATTTGCCAATTGAGTAAAAGATTTATGACTCATTTGACAAAATTAAATAGTTTTGGATTGAATTAGCAAAAGTGCAATAGATTTACAATTTTTTGGATAATTTTCCAAAAAGAAATTTCATGTCGACTTGGACGCAAATCAAAAGTGAGTTTCAAAAACTTAACTAGAGAACTGAGAACAAGATTTACAAAATGACCATTTCAAATGAAGATTTTACACACCTTATCAGTAATTCTAGTAAAAGTATGAAAAACACTAGTTCTTTTCCATTCATTCTCATCAACGCGCAAAGAAGTCAAGTAATCATTAAAAATTGACATTCAAATTGACTTATCAATTATAATAAATATTAGCACAAAAATCAATGGAAATATAACAAATATTAGCCCGCTATTTCAAATGATGCTCTTCTTTTCCCTTTTTCTTTTAAAGCCCTAAATTACCCGGCTAGATTTAGCGCCCTAACTTGATCGACGATCAACCAAATCTCTTTAAAAAAGGTGATCTTGAACTGCAATTGACTTGGGAATTTTCGCTCTCATACCAAACTAATGCACAACGGAAGGAGTGGCATAACACGATTGAGAATCGTAGAAAGGAGGGATAAACAGATGATAAGGAAAGGAAGGAAATCAGATAAAAGGCAGAGGAAAGTGGAAGAAACATAAAAAACTTGACAATAACTTAATAATCTCAATTCTTAATCCAAAGCTAGCTAATGAAGCGCATTAAGACCAATATGTATAGCGTACTCAGTAAACCTAATTTCCTAATTGGACGAACAATAACAAAGAAACATTATCAACTAAACTCTTAGCGCGATAATAATAAATCTAAAGATAAGAAAATCAATTAGAAGTATAATTTTGATGTGATTCTGGTTCTTCATCATACGAGGGCTGGCAACCAAACTCGTGCAACGTATGTGGGATGATGTGATGGTAGTAACTAAAAAGAGCATGCTTAAGTGAGTGGAAATGTAGATGCATATGGAACAACCCACGTCTTCACCACCTGTGGTCCTGGTAATTGTGGTAGGATTGGGACAGCATCGGAGCTGGAAACATGCACCGGTGGATCGGGTTTTCCACCATGGTTAGTGCGGGCAATACTGTGGCAAAGGCCTCCGAATGCTGGTCCGGGTCGACTTCCAGTGATTGGAGTTTGAGGTCGTGTGCAAATGAGGCTCGGAGCAGCGGAAGAATTTTTACAACGATGTGAGTGGTGAATGGTCAAAGGCCCATGAGGAGGATCTCCATTGGGTCAACCGAACTGGAGAGATGGCATACTCTCCCAGGGCCCATGATATAAGGGCTCAATACGCGCATCCAGAAAGGGAAAAATATCCAAAGATGGAGCCAATTAAGGCTGCATATTTGGTAGCAATTTTGATTCATGGTTATCCCAGGAGGTGACGAGTACAGATAGGGCCGAGAAACCAGGCTGATTCAATACGGGAACAGGCCCGAAAGGTTCGGTTCCCGGTTCAATGCCGGTTCATATAGGGATCCAAAAACTAAGAACCGGCTTTGAAAGGTTCGGTTCCTGATTCTAGGCCCAGATTCAGTCGGTAAGGCTGGTTAAACGGGAACCAAACGGAGTTGAACCGGTTCACTCACAAGTCTCTCCTCAACTCAAACAAGGTTTGGTGGTCAAAAGGAGAAAGTTGATATCCCCACTTTTCCTTAGCAGGATTTGCGGGTTTCACGTACATGAACAGCTCTCAGGCTCTCAGCTCCGTAAGTTCTGACTCTGCGACTTCTCTGTCGGCAAATAGAAACCCTGCAACGATGGTTCTGTGGGTACTCAATCTTGGAGCTCTCTGCATCTTGTTTTGTTTTGCTCTAATGCAAGACAAGTGAGAGTCTTTGGAGCCAAACTCGAGTTTCACGGGAGCCCATTATTATTTCTTGGATTTAAGCGTCTCGGCTCATCTTCATCCCTGCTCTATTCGTTTTGTCGGAGACGGTAACTTGAGCTCCGTTGGTTGTCTGCTCTGCTTTTCTGCTAGGATGCTTTGCTCTGGCTCTGTAGAAAAATGGGTCCTCTGGCCTGATGGTTCTCTTCAACTAGGAAGGCTTCTGACGAAGATGGGTTCATGTGAAAAAATGGAGACTTTCAAACTTTCTTGGCTGCACATGGTGTGACAGCCCGTAAACCTATATACGAGTTTCTTTGTTGTTCTTTTGTCCTTCCCTGAGAGTTATAATAAAATGAAACGAGGGAAAAAAAAAAGTAGATGGCCGGTTCAGTTGCAAGCCGGTTCCAGGCTCTCGGTTTCAAAAGCTGGAAATCAATCCTAACATGGTAGATTTCAATTTTCAAGTCTCGAACCTACGCACACTAGAACCAATGACCTATAATGATGAAGGCAGTGATTCAGAAGAATTCGGTTGCGAAAGGAGGGTTCAATTAGGATTTTTTTGCGAAGGAATTACAAAACAGGCATGGGCAATTCTAGAAAAATGTTAACCTTATATAAAGTGATGAAAAATAAAGAGCGGCCCAAAATCCACCCCTAAAATGGTCCATCCACCCCTGAAAAATTTGGAGGATGGAATTATCCAGATCATGGATCGCCACCTTCTCCATCTCTCATCAGCTCCTTGCATCTCTCTCCTTTTCTCCCCTCTCTCTTTGCCGCTCCTATGCACCTCTACCTTCACCCGCCAAACCTTGCCCTTCGAGCTCAAGGCATGCACTGCTCGAGTTGAGGTCATTCAACCGCAATCCTTTTGGCTATTTACCGGGCGTTCCAAGGTCCAAGAGAATGTAATGCACATGGAGGTGCTTTGTGAGTGGGCATTCTCCAATTGCGACTCTTTTGGTGACCTCCATGCTGAGAGTTTAATTTTGGTTGTTAGAATAGCAATTGTACATTATTTATATGGATGTATCATTCTTGGTCTTAGAATTGATCTGGTAATCAGTTCCAAAGCCATGAAGAATGACATCGTTTCCTAAAAAAGAAAGGGGAAAATTTTTTGAATGACGGAGGAGGTGGGGGCAACAAGGTGAAGAATGACATCGTTTCCTAAAAAAGAAAGGGGAAAATTTTTTGAATGACGGAGGAGGTGGGGGCAACAAGGCCGGGGAGGTGATCATAGGGTTGGAAGTTTGGCCGTTGAAGCGAGGACTGAAAGGCGTGGGGTCGGCTATGGCGGAGAGGGTAGCAGCAACGACGAGTGATGCAGGACATCGGTGGAGGTGGAGGGTGGTCTGGCCGCTGTGAATCGGTGCAGGACGGATCTAGTGTTGTGCATCGCTAGGAAGTACACGGAGTGCAAGACCGAGAATGTTGTCCGCCTTTCACCAACTGCTTCATGCACCATTTTTGCTCTCTCTCCGCTTGAGTAACAATCCCCGAAAAAAACACCCATTTTCGCGTCCATATTTTTCTCGTTCTCCTCTCTTCGTCGGTTTTCATTATATTTTATCAATCTACTTCCTCCATCAATGTCACCGGCAATTTTAGTGTGGGGCTCAACATTGGCTCACGGATATAGTCTTGTTGATCACGTACTTTAAAACAAGGAAAGGGTCCCTTCATGGCCATTAGAAGAAGGAAATAAAGTGTGAGATTTTGTGGAAACACTGACAAGTGTTCAAAAAGTTTTAACTATTAAATGAAGGTGTTATTTAGTATTTAAATATTCTAACACTCTCCTCGCACATAGGCGAAACTTTTGCGTTAGCTTAAGTCATGGAAATATGTGATTAAGGAGGAAGATAATGGCTTTAAAAAGATTTAAATTGAGGACTCCTACTGATCAGATCCAAGATAAGAATAATGCGGAAGAGAAATTGTGGAACTTCTATGTATTGGATGCATATTGAAGAAGAGTACATGAGCCTATTTATAGGCTTTATTATATGACAATATAAGATAATATATTATTTAAGATATGCACAATTAAAGGAAAATATATATGCAATTTTGAGAGATATAGAGAATCAACAGAAATATGTCCTAATCATCTCTAACATAGAAAAATATCCTAATTATCTATAACATAAATAACAAAATTGCCAACAGAACGACCAATTCGAATAAAAAAATATATCTTAGAAATCCAATTGCTCAAAGAAAAAATAATTCGGATACCTGATTAAAAATTTCGGAATAATTCAAAGACCTCCAATGCTTTTATCCCTAAAGAAAGAGCGAGCTTCTAAGAAGACTTTCCCATTGTCCGCAAGCTTTGGCATCGTGCTAAAATCGTCTTCTGAGGTTTGTTTCTTGCTGTTGTTTTACGCATGAAGTGCTGAGACAAACGCAGGCTTGTCGTGGTATTTTGATGCCAAGTCCTATCATCCAAATTTTCCTCTTTGCTTTAATTTATTATCATACTTTCCTTTTTTGTCTTAGGAAAAAATCACCAAAAATTCCTATTTATATTCACTGTGATACATTTACTTCAAACTTTTTTTTTGTAAAACCAAAAATCAAAAACTATGTCAATTGTAATACATTTACACTTCATTACTATTCCATCCAAAGTTATCGTTAAAAAGCTGGCATGGATCCAACGTGGCACTTAGGAAAGAATAACTCCGATGTGGCACCACTCGAGTGCCACACTGGAAAAAGAAACAAATAACAAAATTACACCATTCATTGTTTTTTGGCGAGGAAGAATCACAAAGTGTTGTTCATCGTCTTCAAGAGCTTGGCCAAACTCCCCTAATGCTCTTGCTTTGCTGCCCACTGCTATATGGACGTCCCGTGGCGCTTGTTGATGTTTGGTCGACCACCTGCAGGCTTCGAAGATCAAGGCCAAACCCTCAAGCCAAGCTTTGAGCTCAGGCAGCCATGGTGGCCACGGGCTTAGAAGCTCAACGTTCAAAATGCTTCAAAGCTTGGCCTTGGCGGCTTGTGACCACCTGCAAGCTTCGAAGCTCGAGGTCAAACCCTCAAGCTAAGCTTCAAGCTAGAGTGGTCATGGCGGCCACGAATTTCGAAACTTGGCCATGGCAGTTTGCGACCACACACGAGCTTCAAAGGTCGAGGCCAGACAAGGTTGCTCCCACACGAAGCTTGGCCATGGCGGCTTGCCGCTAATCTAGTGTTCTTGAACTTCCCACTAATCAATACGCCCAACCTGGTCTAGGTTTATCCTTATCCTGCAAATTATTATAGTGTCCTCTCATATGTGATTCCAAATTCATCGACGTGTCTAAGTAATAAGATTTAAAGTAATGCTAACAAGGCAGCCGATTTTGGACAAGAAAGCAATGTTCTTCCTTGCTAGAGAAGATGATGAACAGTACTGTTTTTTTTTTCTTTTTTAGTTTTTTTTTCCAATGTGGTGCTCTTGTCATGCTGCATTAGAGCCACTTGTCCCTAAAATTGCCACGTCAGATCCACGTCAGCTTTTTAACGATTATTTTGGACGAAATTGTAATAGAGGGTAAATATGTCGTGATGAATATAATTTAGGGTTTTGTTATTTTTTTCCCTTCTTTAATGAAAATCCCTTTTTTCGTTTTTATAGTTAAGTAGATAAAATGAAATTAATTACTATGTATCTATGGATACATAAGAAACTCCGTTTACAAAAAAAAACCAATAAATGAAGCAAGTGACCAAAAATAGGGCATATCCTAGAAGAAGATATTTTTAGTTAAATAATATCCAAACACAGCGGGTTATACATCCAAGTTATCCATGTAGAGTAAGGTGACGCGGTCAATGACAGAAAATATTTTCTGCGCAAAACGAAGCTCCATTTGTTTCATGGACAATCACCAATTTGGAATACTTTTCTATTTCGATAACTAATAGAATTTAAGAAAACGAGTCCAGATGTATCTTATGAGTCAACAAAATTCTATGTGAAAATATTTTGTTGATTGCTCATTTTTTCTAACATAAAAACGACAGAAATTGTGAAAATATTTTCAGCTTGCTGGTTTTACATGAATTATGAATACTACTAATTCAATGCATGTGTCAGTGTCCAATATATTATAAATGATTAAAGGAAGGGAAAATTGTTTAAAAAGTCCTATACCTAATATATGGTGATCAATTAAATCTTAAAATTTTTAATTGTGTGAGTTTAGTCCTAAACTTTTTGAGGATTTGCCAATTTAGTCCTAAACATTTTAACAAATTGCGTGATCGACGTTGACGGGGCTACCAACCATGCACTGGTCAAGGGCCAGTGACCTTTTCCGGCCACTAGGCAAGGGTGGGCAACCCCCGCCGACCCTAGGGTGAGGGCGTCACGGCCCTCTCTAGACCTAGGGAGGCAAGGGCGTTGCGATCCTCGCCCACCCTCAATGTGGCCAGTGAGGATTCGCAACGCCTTTATCGGGTCAAGATCCAACCAAAGTTTTTCCCTCGAATCAGACCCCTCTTCAACCCATAGCAAGCTTTAGTATGCATCACACTTTTAGTTACAATTATAGTCCATATCATAAACAAAAAAAAGCCTTGAATGTAGGACTGGAAAAGGCCGGCCCAACGGTAATGTTTAATCTAATCGAAATAGCCAGGAAGAAGGAGAATAAGGTGCCAAGACCTAAGCAACAAACCCTGCATTAGTCAATCTTACATTTCACTAATCTAAGACGAGACTAAATAATACTAAATGTTTGAATAGTTTTTATCTTTTCAATGAGGCCAGCCATTTATGTCATTGTCTGAAAAGTGAAATCGAATCGTTTAGATGAGGAGAGATTAGAAAACATCTTACTAGCTTGTCTAGTATTGGTTGAGCTAATCTGCTCTCTAAAGACCCCATCAAATCAAATCGTATGTTGACCATTTCAGCGGCCGACCAAATTAATCATCATCACCTTTGTCGTTCTCTACAAAGAGCCCATTTAGCTCAACAACATTCTCCATGCCCAAAACAAGTACTGGGTGTCCATGCTCTTCCAATCGCCTTCCATGCAATACCATGCGGTGGAGTACTCGGTAACGAACAATGCCGGTGACACTCCCGGCGGCGTGCGTTTCACTGAGGAGATCGGGATCCCACACAGCCAGCAAACGCTGACCATGTTGACCGATTTCATATGGAAGACCTTCCAACAGAACAATCCAGCAAATCGAAAGGACATTGCATGAGTGAGCTTGTTCATTGACAACATGGACGGGGTGGCATACACGAGCAACGACGAGATCCACATGAGCACCATGTACCTTGAGGGCTTATCAGGGGACGCGACCGGGGAGTTCATGGGGGTCCTGTACCCCGAGATGATGCACGTGTGGCAGTGGAATGAGGCTAAGCAAGGCCCAGGCTGGCTCATCGAGGGGATTGCGGATTTTGTGAGGCTCCAATCAGGGTACGTGCCAGGCGATTGGGTGCAGCCAGGCCAGGGCGATAGGTGGGACCAGGGTTACGACGTCATGGCACGGTTTCTTGACTATTGCCTCGTTTCTTGACTATTGCAATGACCTCAGAAATGGGTTCGTGGCTGAGCTGAACAAGAAGATGAGGACTGGTTATAGTGATTGCTGCTTTGTCGACCTTCTGGGCAATGCCGTTGACCAGCTGTGGAGCCAATACAAGGCTACATATGCTAGCTGACTTGAGTCCATACTTGGTCGATATACGTATCTGATCTATAGAAAGCATAGTTGAGCGAAAAGGATATGTCAGTGGTAGTAGCAGACAAAGATGATGCAATAATGTTATTGGTAGTTTTCCTAAGTTCTTGCATTTGTTTCACCCATAAAGTGCGTAAGACAAACGCTAGTTCTTGCATTTGTTTTACCCATAAAGTGCGTAAGACAAACGCTAGCTTGTCGTGGTATTTTGAGGCCAAGTCCTGTCATCCAATTTTTCTTCTTTGCTATAATTTATTATCATATTTTCTTTTTCTTTGTTTGATTAAAATCCATTTTTTCGTTTTTTATTAAGAAATTACTTATCATATATACTGTAAAACATGAGAAATTTTCAGCCTACAAAGACCGAAAATAAGGCAAGTGAGAGCGGGACTTGGCTCTTGTAAGCAATTGGAAGCATGCCTTAGAAGAATAGATTTTCAATTAGACAATATTCAAAGTACAGCTTGTTATAGGTCCAGATCATGCATGTAAAGTACGGTGATGTGGTCATTGACAGAAATAAACCGAGCTCCATCTGTTTCATGAAAAATCATCAAACTAAAAAAGAGTTTTTTTTCTAATTTTTGTAAGTTACATCTTTCAAGAAAATGAGTCGATGGAAAATGTCTTATTAATTAAAAAAATTCAATGTCTAAACATTTTTATGAATATATTGGAAATATTTTGTGATTACTCATTTTCCTACTAGACACAAATGATTAAACTAGGAAAATAATTTAAACAATTTTTCACGAAATAATTGGAGCAAGTTTGGAGTTTCTCCCTCAGATTGAGCTCCTCATTTGGCTTTGTTATAGTGGTTCAAAGACCAATTCCAAATTCTATCACTAAGACTCCATTTGTTTCGTAGAGAATATGACATTTTTTGAAAAATGTTTTTCGGGAAGTCATTTTCTAGGAAAATAATAATGTTTTTCAATATTTGACTGAGACTTGAAAATGAACTAGACCCAGGTCCAAGCACACCCGGTCCCTTGCGCACGGACTTGGGTCCGTTGAGGTCAGCCCCGAAACCTTGGCACCCATGCTCGAGCCCATCAAGGCCAAGCCCTAGTCCCCAGCACCCGAGTCTCAGCCCGGCATCGATGGACCAAGGCACAAGCATAGGGATCCCGGGCACGGGAATCCTGGGCCCGGCCTTGATGGATCTAGGCTCAAAAATCAGGGACTTGGGCATGTGCACTAGGATTCGAAGCCCGAGTACGGTGGGTAGGGTCTCAAGCATAGAGTAGATGGACCTAGGTCGAGGCTGGGGCCCGAGCGTCGGGGCCCCGATCCCACTGCCAAGTTTCTAGGAACGAGCGTTGGGATTCCTATGCCCAAACATTGAGATTTTGTTCAAAGTGCTGATACCTAGTCATATTTTGGAAAATGAATTCCGATTTTTTAACGAGGAAATCATTGTACTAAATGTAAGTTTTGGTAGGAAAACATTTTCCGTTGGCTCATTTCCTAAGCAATCCAAACTCGGGAAATGAGGAAAATGTTTTTCGCAAAGGCTTTGATATTTCGCGAAAAATGAATAATTTGAATAATATTTTTCTCAAAATAATCACTTTTATCATAAAAAAGAATTAACCAATGAAAACGGTTTCTATTATTCACAATTATTTATATCTAAACATTTTTTTATAATAAAGATATAGTTTATTTATTTATTTTTCAAGCGATATAAACGATCATTTTTACAAAATTATTTTTTAAATTATTTATATTTTGTGAAACTTACGTGGTCTAATCCAGACAACCCCACAATTTTCCACAATAAATTATGGTCGGCGAAAGCACAGCTCCAAATTCAAAGTCAACGAAGACTTGTGCCATTTGTGCACATGCATAGCTTTGGTTGTCTTCTGCTTTCCTCCTGCACTCTCTTTTTCCAGCTTTGACCTATTCCCTCAAGACAAACCGATACGTACAGGATTCATTTGATCCAGTCATCGATCAGACCTCTAGAAACTAATGGGCTCATACCATTCAACAGAAACGAACGTGTCGAATATATCAACCAACCACAGAGCGACGCTAGATGACAACTTTACATTCAAACTGAAATTTGGTCTTCGCACGGCACATTATGTGAAATCCATGCCTCAATTAGAGACGAAAAAACGTGAAACCGAAAGAAATTTCGTGGAGGTCAAAGGATATTGCGTAGTCATTCTTCTTTCAGACTCAATTAGAAGAAAAATTCACATGGATCCACCTCGTGACGAATCAGGTGGACCAAAGCCATTGATCCCCACGTGAGTTCCATGTACATATCTCGAAATCCAACAATTGACGACTATACCCATTTTAAGAAATTCGGGTTTTCAATGAGAACCATCTTATTTTTAACTAATCAAGAGACAGAGACAAAATAATACCGTGTGAATACTTCGTCTTTTTAATGAGACCCAACAGATATCTCACTCATTGAAAAGTGAGGTCATATCATTAGATTAAAAGAAATTACGAAATATCTTGTTATTGGCTAGTCTATTGTTGGTCAGGTAATCTGGTCAAAACAAGTCTTCGTCAAACTATAGTAAAGTGATGACTAATCCACTATCACGAAATTATAGGTTTGAACGTTTCAACGGGCCGGCCAAATTAATTCTCATCAACTTTATCGTCCTCTATAAATAGCCCAATTTGTTCAACACCATTCTCCAAGCACAGATAATTCTCCAAATCCTAAACCATGTCTATGCTCTTCCTTGCTACGCTCCTGATCCTATCATGTTCCACACAATCCCACGCGGTGGAGTACACCGTGACAAACAATGCTGGCAACACTCCCGGCGGCATCCGTTTCACTAATGAGATCGGGATCCAATTCAGCCAGCAGACAATGACCGAATCAACCGATTTCATATGGAGGACATTCCAACAGAACGATCCCGCAGACCGAAAGGACGTTGCCAAAGTGAGTTTGTTCATCGACAACATGGACAGCGTGGCGTACACAAGCAACAACGAGATCCACGTGAGTGCAACATACCTCGGGGGCTTCTCCGGCGACGTGAAGGGAGAGTTCGCAGGGGTTCTGTACCATGAGATGACGCACGTGTGGCAGTGGAACGGGCTGGCCAGGCCCCAGGAGGGCTCATCGAGGGGATCGCAGATTTCGTGAGGCTCCGGTCGGGTTACGTGCCGGGCCACTGGGTGAAGCCGGGCCAGGGCGATAAATGGGACCAGGGTTACGACGTCACGGCACGCTTTCTTGACTACTGCAATGGCCTCAAAAATGGGTTCGTGGCTGAGCTGAACAAGAAGATGAGGACTGGTTATAGTGACAACTACTTTGTCGACCTGCTAGGCAAGACCGTCAACCAGCTGTGGAGTGAATACAAGGCTAAATACGCTACCTAGCTTGAGTCCATGCCTGGTCGATAGATGCATGTGTTTAATAAAACGCATGGTTAACAATGGCATTATTAAATAAAACATAAACAAATCAACTTTGGATTATCTGCAATTTACTCTAATTTGTGTCTACTTCTATTCGTTCGTGCAAATGTCCGAACAACAAGTTTCTCTACCTAGCCCGATGGCATTCCACCTGGTTCATTTGGGCCTGCCTGTTGATTGTATGGGCTCCACCTGAGTTTCATATGATCCGATTATCAGTATTCATTGCGGTGTTTTCAAATCTCGACCAATCAAAAAACTTATTGAACTTCTAGTTCATGAATCAATTGATTCAACCAATTCAACCACCAGGTTGATGATTTGCACAATTTGCAATCGAATCATCTCATATATCTATATTATTTTTTAAGGGAGAGACTACTCTTTTGGTCTCTCAACCTAAATTACCTAAAAATCAAATTATAATGATACCTTGAATAAATTCAAATGAATCTATGGGCTTTCGTCATCATTTAACCCGATTGAGTAAGAATTTACATATTATTCCAAAGTCAATCATGCTTCATTAGCAATGTCGTAATTTACTACTAGAACCATTCACAAAGCAACTTGAGAAAACTAGAACTTCCAAAAGGTGAATTCCCAAATTTGACTGTCATCTGACAGTCGATTTCAGAATGTTCACATCAACAAAACATGATTCATAGGCCTTCTGTGCGCAACCCTGAGCAAGAACACAGAAAGACAAAGCGGTCGGGATGGGAGACCGCAGGGACTCTGATAACTTTATTTTATATAGAGTTTATTTATTATTTTAGACTTAATATTTGCTTAGTTCTAATTGAATTTGATGTCTACTTTATTTATTTTAATTAATTTTTGTAGGTAATTGAAGTTAAAGGGAGCTTAGGGAATAATTCTGTAATTTGCCGGCTTTCCACGCGCAAAAGGATCCGAAACAATCCAATTGTTCCTAAACTACGTAGAAGCTTCCCAAATTGGAGATCAAAGCCATGCAAATCTGAAATCAAGAAGAATCAAGCATATTTTGAGAAGAAAATCAAAGTCTAAGCTAAAAAAGGAATTTTATTTTTTGGAAGAGTCCTAATTTGGAAGAACCTTTAATTGCAATCCTATTGTGATTAAGGTTTCTTGGAAAGCAAGAGGAGGTCTATATAAAAAAGACATTAAAAATCAAAACTTGATTATTCTTGATGAATCTGTTCTAGTTCTTCATCATGTTTAATTTAGTTATTGTTTTTAGTTTATTGTTCATTATGTTCTAGACTACTTGTTATTAGATCTACGATGTAGCTTAACTATAATTGATTAATTTTCAAGACTTGTTTATCCAATTCTAGATCTCATATGTGTGAGTTATATATCATGTTCTTAATGCTTTTAAGTGATTGATCATCACTTGAATGATTTTTGTTGCATGCTGAAACCGAAAGGAGATTTTATGTGAGTGCTTTATGGTATATAGCCATGAATTTAACTTAGATAGAGATATACTAGGTTGTTTGTGTGGTTTCGGTAGTAAGTAAATCCAGGGTGGTTTATTGAATCCGGGAACATTCATAGATTTTAATGCACTTAGGTTTACTTAAATTCACATGGACCAAGTGTGAGTTGCTAAATCTAAGTAGGGTTGTTATACCGGACCAAGGATAGTAATTTAAATTAGGAAATTCTACCATCACACTATAATTTCAATTTGATTGCAGGATGAGCTTGGTTAATTAATCTTGATTGGTTAAGTGAAATCGAATGCTCTAACGTTTTTAATTCTTGATCGAAGTCTTTTGCTCCCTGCTTCTTTATGTTTAAAATTTCTAGGTTTAGTTTGTGAATTTCTATTTTCGATTTTGGTTTGCTGCTTTGGTTAATTTAGCTTTCGAAAATTTCAATCTTAATAGGTTAATTTAGTTTTTTTTTAGAATTTCAATTGCTTTATTAAATCTTTAATTGGTTAGATAAAGTTGAGAATTGTTCACCTTTAATAAGTAATTTGATTAATTTGTCTGCAATCTTTGTGGGAACGATACTTTAATTCATCATTGTATTACCTGTTCGACACGTACACTTGCGTTGCTAATTTAGGGAACAGACTTGAAGAGTGTTTACGCAATTTCTGTGCTGATAGCAGGGACAGATGATCTTTACCATCTTTCTGTTCTCTGCATTCTGCAGCTGCTTACGACAATGGGCATTCATTAGCTTGATTTGAGAAGGTACTGACCTACTTCCTTTCAAGCTGTCGAAATTTCGTATCTGAAGCAGCCAACCTATGGCCCTTTGCTTTTCCTCAGTAAAATAGGAACCGACCTTTTCAATTTCATGCGCAACAACTATTCAGGGTGCGACGACTTTCTTACTGGGATTACAGGTGAGCTCATGAGCTTGGAGCAAGCTTAATTCCTGAATTTTAAGCTGAGTCTAAATAGTAATGTCATGCTGAAGCTCATAATGGCCTTTATTCTTGATCACGGTGTTTTGGACTGCTTTCCTTCTCTTTTCCGTCAATTGATTTGGCCCCAAGTTCATCCATTTACCTTAGAGGTGCTTTGATGACATTGTAGGGAAGAATTGTTGCTTCAATAACTCGCGTGTGGATTTGTATCTCCAAACTGAACCTCATCCGTCCTCCTTGAAGAATCTGAAGCATTATTTTCGGAGTAGGTTTCTTACACTATTGATCTTTTATGGAGCCGTTCCAGTTCTTCGTGTTTCGATAGGTTTCCCATGAGTGCAACTCTGGAATCTGTCGATGGATAGTTGATATATCATTTGTGTCACGTTCAATGACTAAAATACAATAGATCTTGTGTCTTGTTCAAGTTTGTTGACACCTATTTTTTAAATTGCCCAATTAAATTAACACAAAATTTAGGGGTTAATGTCTTTAATTTCTAAAACAAAAAAATATTTTTTTATTAAATTGCATTGCATATAGAAATTAGACACATTTGCATTATTAGAATGTATTTTTCTTTTCTTTTCTTAAAAAAAAAAAACGGAGCAGAACCGGGCCGGGTCGACGCGGCCCACTTGTCCTTCCCCTAGGCCCAGCCCCCTCCTTTTCTTCCCTTTTTTATTTTTCCTGCTGGGTCCAGCCCAGCCCTTTCTTCTTCTTCCTTCTTTCCCCAGCCTAGCCTCCCTCTCTCCTCCTTTCCTCTCTTCTTCACGTTGGACGCAGGACAGCCGGCGAGGAAGCCGCTCCACCATGCGAAAATCAGCCCCGAAAGTCAAGGGGACAAGCAGAGGCTAGCGGAGCAGAGATTGAGTGGTGCAGAGCAGGCGAAGCAGGTAGCTTGCTGCCATAAAAGCCGAGGAAGAACAGGTGAGAGAGGGGGTTCGGTGAGGAACATTGAGCAGGGAGGCTTTTCCGGCGACCGTCGTGCTCGTACCGCGGCCATAAAGAGAGAGGAAAGGGAGAAGAGGAACAAAAGGAAAAAAACGGGGGGTGGGGGGGGGGGGAGTTCGGCGAAACAGAGCAGCCAGGGGCAGAGAGATGAGCCGAGAGAGCGTGAGAGAGATGAGCCGAGAGAGAGCGTGAAAGATTTTTTCCGGCGGCCGCCGCGCTCTTGCTGCGGCCGACAACTCACGTTCGTCACCCCTCCCCCGTCCCCAAGGCTCGCGCCAGCCAAGTGTTTGTCAATATGCCTGAGTGAGTTCAATTTTTATTCTCTTCGTTTTGGCCGGCGATGGAGGCTGGTCAGGCCGAGCTCGTGCCTACGGCCTGGGTGGACCGAGGCGCGCGTGCGGCCAGGCTGAGATGGGCACCGCCGCCCGTCTCGGTTGTCTCTGTCGCGGCCGAGACGGTGCAGGGGCCGGCATTCGGCCCAGACGTGGGAGTCGCGAGCAGGTGAAGCGTCGGGCCCGGCGTTGGGATGAACCGAGCCGGCGGCGACACGGGCGGAGGAGAGGCGCCGGGTTCGGACCACGGCGGGAAGCGGAGGCGTCGCAGCATTGGGGGCGACGGCGGATGGCCGCGGCAGGTACGACTCAGGCGAAGGAGCGGCCGCGGAGCAGGCGGGCGCGAGTCGGGTCTGTGGCTGGGGAAATCCGGGTGGGAACCGGGTTGGGCCAGGAACCCTACCCGGTTTCCTATGAAAAAAAAAGGAAACCGGGCCGGGCTGGGCTGGATTAGAAAAATAGGATTTTGGCCGGGCTTAGTTCATTTTTTTTTTGGGTTTGGGACATTTTTTTAGTAATCTACACCGGGCCCGCGAATCAGGCCCGATCTGGCTATGGGTCGACGAATTCGGGTCGGATGTGGAGATCCGACCCGGATCAGTTTATAATATATTATAATATAATATAATAATATTATTTAATCTTTAAAAATATTTAAAAAAAATTCGTTTTTTTTTTTAAATTTCTTTTTAAATCAGGAAATAGTTTAGAAATTAGTGTTTTTGAATAATTTTCTAAATTATGTGAATTATTTGATTAATGAACATGTTTAAATCGGATTATAGGGCTATACATTAGGATTTTGTGTGCTATTTTTATCACCGTTACATTATTATTATGCACGTTCTGAAACTACAAATTTAGCCAAAACTTGAACACAAACTTCAATAAATCCACATCAAGAATGCTGAACGGTTCTTAATTCAATGATCCACGATACCTAGTCAGAGGAAAATAGGTCACAAAGTCAACACCACCATAGTAGTTCCAAAGTTCAGCTTCTGTGGACAGCGTAGGCTTTCTAATTCATATCTCTGCTATGTTTCAACTATAAAATGAAATATACGCATGTGAGTTCACTAAAGGAGCACCCCCACAAGTCCTCTGAAGCGAAAACTAATATATAAATGAAATCGACAAATTTTTAGAGAGAAGTTCAATGCCAAAAGCAAAACAAAGGAAAAGAAAGACATGTAGAACTACTAAAATCACAATTGCAGGGTATTTATTCTCTTCCAAAGGAAACTTGTAATTGTAAGTAAATTCTTCATCGGCGATTATATGCCGCTTTGCATATATAAAAATCCTCTTATCGCCATCTACTCAAATGATTTTGGTGTTGCAATTAGGTTGGTCTTCGAACTCATAATCATCATCCATGCATATAATGCTAAATTACACAAATAAATGGAGCTACCTCACAAGAATGATTTATGAATTTGGCAATCCCGTGACACTTTGTAGCATCAATTTGCAAAATTTCAATGAAACAGCATTAAGCTACCTCCTTCCACAGAGAAGGGAACACATTGTAGATTATAATATGGCAATTTCAGCTCTGGAAGAAGTCATCCATCAAGCCAACACATTGAGAGAAAGATGGAGAAACATAAATAGCCTAGATCTAAAATATACCTGACCTATATTATGAACCACATAATCCCCAAAAAAAAAAAAAAAGAACCCGTTGCACGAGCATTAGATGGGCTCAAAGGGAATCACAAACTACACAAACGCACGACTGATGGAGAACGACTCAAACATCAAGTGTCGACTAAAATGGAGAGACGATTTCGGTCGATTTGATGGAGAACGACTTGAACGGCTCGTCCTCCTCTTACTCCACCAAGTCATCGTCGTCTAGGTCCTCCGACGAAGCTGCTCGCAGAAATCTCTAGTTCTTCTCAGGCGTCAGATGGCTATCGTCGAGTGTTGGATGGCTGTCATCGCGAGTCGTCGAGCGTCGTCAAGCGTCGAACGAACGATGACGGGAAAATTTTCGAAGTCTCAAGGACTATGGTGTTCCAATTTTTGGAGGGGCGAGCAAATTAGGTCACTATCGAGCTTTTCATCGTTCTATTTTGGGGCAATTTTGCCCAGAAACAAAAAAAAAATGTCGATTTTAGTTCGGCAGCCACATCAATGCCAGTCCAGCCATGTAGGATGATCGGCGCTGACTGGGTATCCATGTAAGCATTTACCGAGATAAATTGGTCGGATAGATTCAATTGACATAAAGTAAAAATGTTTAGAATTCAATTGGCAAAGTTAAAAGATTTATGACTGAATTGGCAAAAGTACAATAGATTTAGGATTTTTTGGATAATTTTCCCCATGGCAGCTTGCCACTATTCTAGTGTTATTGAACTCCCCACTAATCATTACACCCAACCTAGCCTTGGGTTTATCCTTATCCTTCGTAATATTATAGTGTTCCCAGATGTGAATCCAAATTCATTGACGTGCACCTAAGTAATTAGATTTGAAGTATTGCAAGTAAGTCAGGTGTTACCATTCTTGAAGCTTTGTTTTTTGGATAAGAAAGTACTGTTCTTCCTTGTCGGAAAAGACGATGAACGGTGAGATTTTTTTTCTTTTTCCAATGTGGTGCTTACGGGACACCACATCAAGGCCATTTGTCTCTAAAAGTGTCACATCATATCCACATCAGCCTTTTAATTGTGACATTAGACGGACCGTCATGAAAGATAAATATGCCATATTTTGGAGTTTTGCGTGTCCCAAAAAGAAGTTTTGAGTAAACATATCACATTAGGCATTGTTTAGGGTTTTTGGGAGTTTTTTCCCTTTTTTCTTTAGCGAAAAAATCTTTTTTTTATTTTTTATTGTTAAGAAGATAAAATGAAATTAATTATATATATGTGGATACATGAGAAATTCGGTCGACAAAAAAGCGAAAAATAAGACAAGTGAGAGCATATCCTAGAAGAAGATATTTTAATTATGCATGTAGAGTAAAGCGACGCGGTCATTTATAGAAATAGATAAAAATAGACGAAGCTCCATTTCTTTCATGGACAATCACAATTTGGAAAGTACTTTTCTATTTCGATAACTAATAGCATTTAAGAAAAAGGGTCCAAATATCTTATTAGTCAACAAAATTCTATGTAAAAACATTTTTATTGATATATTGAAAATATTTTGTGATTGCTCATTTTACTAATATATAAATGATAGAAACTGTGAAAATATTTTCAGATTGTTGATCTTAGATGAATTATGAATACTAAATCAATGCATGTGTCCGTATCCCATATATTATAAATGATTAAAGGGAAAGTATTACATAAAATCATAAACCTATTGTATGGCGGTCAATTCAATTCAAAAATTTTTGAATTGTTCCAATTTAGTCCTAAACCTTACGATAATTTGCCAATTTAATCATAAACCTTTTAATTATATCAATTTAGTCCTAAACATTTTAAGAATTTGCCAATTTAGTCCCAAAACTTTTAACAAATTGCCAATCCTTCTTATTAATTTTGACCGAAAATCGTTGACGTGGTGGTCCAATCAACACCGCCATCCTACGTGGCATGGCCGTACCAACATGAACAATCTTTAAATTTTTTATAAACTTTTCCAAATTTTTTAATTGATATTTTAATGATTTTTATTTTTTTTCATTTTTCTTTCTTTTTTTCTTCCCATGGTTGGCGAGGCTGCCAGCCACGGGCCAAGGGCTAGTGACCTCCGCCAGCCACTAGGTAAGGGCCAACAACCCCCGCCGGTCCCAAGGCGAGAACCGAAGCCCTCACTGGCCGCGGGTGAGGGTCATGGCCCTCGCCGAATCTAGCGAAGGCTTGCAATGCCCTCGCCAGCCAACAGTGAAGGCTCAGGAGCCCGTTGCCTACCGTCGTAGTGACCGGCAAGGACTCGCGACACCCTTGCTAGGTTGAGATCCTACCAAAGTTTTTCCCCTGAATCACATTCCTCTTCAATCCTTAGTGAGCTTTAGCATGCATCGCACTTTTAGTTGCAATTATAGTCCATATCATAAACAAAGAAAAGCTTGAATGTAGGACTGGAAAAGGCCGGCCAAACGGTGATGTTTAACGTAACCGAAATAGCCAGGAAGAAGAAATGTGCCAAGACCTAAGCAACAAATCCTGCATTAATCAATCTTTCTTTTCACTAATAATACTAAATGTTTGAATACTTTTATCTTTTTAATGAGGCCGGACATATGTGTCATTGACTGAAAAGTGAAATCGAATCATTAGATTAAAAGGGTTTAGAAAACATCTTCTTATTAGCTAGTCTAGCGGTGGGGGAGCTAATCTTATCTCAAAAGACCCCATCAAATCAAATCATGTGATGACCATTTCAGCGGCCGACCCAATTAATTATCATCACCTTTGTCGTCCGCTACAAATAGCCCAATTAGTTTAACAACATTCTCCTTGCCCAAAACAGCAAGTACTGGGTGTCTATGCTCTTCATATCTGTCTTCCATGCAATCCCCTGCGGTGGAGTACTCGGTAACGAACAATGCCGGCAACACTTCCGGCAGCATGCATTTCACTGACGAGAACGGGATCTCGCACAGCTAGCAAATGCTAACCATGTCGACCAATTTCATATGGAAGACCTTCCAACAGAACGATCCCGCGGATCGAAAGGACGTTGCTCGAGTGAGCTTGTTCATCGACAATATGGAGGGCGTGGCATACACAAGCAACGACGAGATCCACGCGAGCGCCACGTACCTCAGGGGCTTATTAGGGGATGTGAAGGGGGAGTTCACAGGGGTCCTGTACCATGAGATGACGCACATGTGGCAGTCGAACGGAGCCGGGCAAGGCCCGGGCTGGCTCATCGAGGGGATTGCGGATTTTGTGAGGCTTCGATCAAGGTGTAGTCGGGCCAGGGCGATAGGTGGGACCAAGGTTACGACATCACGGCGCGGTTTCTTAACTATTGCAATGACCTCAGAAATGGGTTCGTGGCTGAGCTGAACAAGAAGATGAGGACTGGTTATAGTGCTAACTACTTTGTCGACCTTCTGGGCAATACGGTTGACCAGCTGTGGAGCCAATACAAGGCGACCTATGCTAGCTGACTTGAGTCCATATTTGGTCGATATATGTATCTGATCTATAGAAAGCATAGTTGAGCGAAAAGAATATGTCAGTGGTAGTAGCAGACAAAGATGATGCAATAATGTTATTGGTAGTTTTCCTAATAAGATCTTGCATTTGTTTTACCCATAAAGTGCTAAGTAAGACAAACGCTGGCTTGTCGTGGTATTTTGAAGCCAAGTCCTATCATCCGATTTTTCTTCTTTGCTATAATTTATTATCATATTTTCTTTTTCTTTGTTTGATTAAAATCACTTTCTTCGTTTTTTATTAAGAAGATAGTGTTAAATTACTTATCATATATACTGTAAAACATGAGAAATTTTCAGCCTACAAAGACCGAAAATAAGGCAAGTAAGAGCGGGACTTGGCTCTTGCAAGTAATTGGAAGCATGCCTTAGAAGAAGAGATTTTCAATTAGACAATATCCAAAGTACAACTTGTTATACGTCCAGATCATGCATGTAAAGTACGGTGATGCGGTCATTGACAGAAATAAACCGAGATGCATCTGTTTCATGAAAATCATCAATCTGAAAAAGAGTTTTTTTCTAATTTTTGTAAGTTATATCGTTCAAGAAAATGAGTAGATGGAAAATTTCTTATTAATAAACAAAATTCAATGTCTAAACAATTTTACAAATATATTGGAATTATTTTGTGATTGCTCATTTTCCTACTATATACAAATGATTAAAAATAGGAAAATAATTTAAACAACTTTTCACGAAATAAATAGAGCAAGTTCAGAGTTTCTCCTTCAGATTAAGCTCCTCATTTGGCTTTGTTATAGTGGTTGAAAGACCAATTCCAAATTCTCATTTGGTTTTGTTATAGTGGTTGAAAGACCAATTCCAAATTCTATCACTAAGACTCCGCTTGTTTCGCAAAATACATGACATTTTTTAAAAAATGTTCTTCAGAAAGTCATTTTCTAGGAAAATAATAATATTTTTCGATATTTGACTAAGACTTGAAAATTAACTGTACCTAAGTCCAAGCACACCTAGTCCCTTGCGCACGGACTTGGGTCAATCAAGGTCATCCTCGAGACCTTGGCATCCATGCTCGAGACCATCAAGGCCAGGCCCTAGTCCCTGGCGCGCGGGCCCTAGCCCAGCATTGATGGACCAAGGAGCAAGAATAGGGATCCCAGGCACAAGAATCTTGGGCACGGCCTCAATGGATCCAGGCTCGAAAATCGGGGACTTGAGCATATGTGCTGGGGTCCGGAGCCCGAGTGCGATGGCTAGGCTCTCAAGCGTGGCGTAGATGGACCTAGGCCGGGGCTAGGGCCCTAGCATCGAGGACCCGACCCCACTACCAAGGTTTTGGGAACAAGCGTCGAGATTTTGGTCCAAGCGCCGATACCTAGTCATATTTTGGAAAATGAATTCCAATTTTTTAAAGAGAAAATCATTTTACTAAATGTAAGTTTTGGTAAAAGAAAACATTTTTCATTTACTCATTTCCTATGCAATCCAAATGCAGGAAATGAGGAAAATGTTTTTCGCGAAGGCTCCGATATTTGCAAAAAATGAATAATTAGAATAACATTTTTCTCAAAATGATTGTTTGTGCCGTTAGAAAAAATTAACTGATGAAAACGGTTTTTATTATCGATAATTGCTTATATCTAAATATTTTTGTGGATAATGAAGATATATTTCGTTTATTTATTTTTAAGTAATATAAACTATCATTTTCACAGAATTATTTTTCAAATTATTTATTTTGCACTAAACTTACATAATCTAACCCAGACAACCCCACAATTTTTCACAATAAATTATGGTCGGCGAAAGGACAGCTCCAAATTCATAATTTATGAAAGTCTGGGTTAGATTATGCAAATTCGGCGAAAGGACAGCTCCAAATTCGGCGAAAGGAGCTGTCCTTTCGCCGACCATAGTTTATGCAAAATCTGGGTTAGATTATGTAAGTTGACTTTGAAAGGACAGCCACAATTTTTCCACATGCATAGCTTTGGTTGTCCACTGCTTTCCTCTTGCGCTCTCTTTTCTATGGGTGAGCAAGGTCCGATTTGGGCCAGTCCAACACTTACCTTTGGGACCAATCTGTATAGTGTTAGTCTCTAATTTTTGAAATCAAGGACCGACTCTATTGAACTTGGGACCGAGAACTGGACCAACCCTATGGGTCCGGTCTAATTCTAGGTTCAAGTCAAAACCAATCGAATTTTTTTATTCCTTAAAAAGACAAACAGTACACTTTGAAAATACATATCCATTGACAATGCAAGATTGAATAACCAAACTATGGACCCCGGTACAAATCAAATAAAAATCTAAGATAGGGCAACAACAAAAATCTCCACTTAATAGTATACGAACGCATGAAATAAAATTAAAAAATAAAATGGTAAAAATACATAACATACTATGAATTATACAATTTCATTTTTTGTTCATTCTCAAAAGATTGCTTCAATTTCTAAATACCTGAAAACAAAACAAACAACTTTATATCTTGTTCATTCATGAGATTCGCCGTTTGTGAAGTGCCAAGGAGAGCCAAGTGAGGCAACTTGCATTTGCCGTTCATGAGGTGCCAAGGCAGGCCAAGAGAGGCAAGCTAGTTCATGAGGCAAGCGAAGAGAGGCACATCTAGCATGCAGCACAAAGAAGCAAGGGAAAAAGAGAGGTGACGCTCAATAGTTAGTAGGGTTTCTATTCAATGCTAGAAAAAGAGAAGGGAGAGCCTTAGATTCTTAGGAAAACAAATAAATATATTTTTATATACATAGGGTTGGTCCGGGTTAGACCAACCCTAAACTTCCAGGACCGAGAACCAACCCACACAGTGCAAGGTCCAGATGTCTTAGGACCAAGGACCAACCCAATCCTCTTGAGAACCAGACCAGCACTGGCCGGGTTGGGCCGGTCCAAGGTCGGTCCAGGTTCAACCCTGGATCATTGCTCACCCCTACTCCCTGCTTTGACCTATTCCCTCGAGACATACCGATACGTACAGGATAAGGTGAGAAGCACCTTCATTTGATCCAGTCATTGATCATGTAGAAACATAAAGAACTCTAAAATTTTTCTGTAATTTCTGTATTTCAACTTACGTTCACAAGGCTATAAGTACATATATATACAAAGAAAAGAATCAACTCTAATTGACCTACAAAACAGGGGAGATACATAGAAATAGGAAATATACATAAAAAGAGAATAAAACAATATGAAGTTTCCTATTTTGATTCTAGAAGACAGCTCATGCTAACACTCCCCCTCAATCGGGTGAGAAGATGTCTTTGATACCCAGCTTGACAAGTGAGCTGTGAAAAGCTCGATTCGACAATGCCTTCGTAAGAACATCCGCCAACTGATCTTCAGATCTAACGAATGGAAACTTTATCACCTTAGCATCCAAGTTCTGTTTGTCGAAATGCCTATCCACCTCAACATGCTTAGTACGGTCATGTTGAACTGGATTGTGAGAAATTTCAATCGCAGCTTTATTATCACAAAATAGTCTCATCTCATATTCAAATGGGAAACCAAGTTCTGTCATCAACATTTTTAGCCATAATAACTCGCATAGACCTTTAGCTACCCCTCGGAATTCTGCTTCAGCACTTGACAATGCTACAACCTTCTACTTCTTGCTCCTCCATGTTACTAAGTTTTCTCCCACAAACGTGAAATAGCCTGACGTAGACCTCCTATCAGAGATACTACCTGCCCAATCTGCATCCATAAATCCTTCTACCTCAAGGTGACCGTTTTTGGCAAAGAACAACCCTTTTTCTGGAGCTGACTTCAAGTAGCGCAGAATCCGAAACACAGCATTCATATGTTCTTCACTCGGAGCATGCATAAATTGGCTCACAACCCTTGCAGCATATGCAATATCAGGACAAGTGTGTGACAAATAAATTAGTCTCCCCACTAACCTTTGGTATCTATCCTTATTGGCAGGCACTTGATCAGGAAACTTTCCAAGTTTGTGATTTTGAACTATAGGAGTGTTGGCAGGCTTACATTCCAACATTCCAACCTCAGCTAATAAATCTAATACCTATTTTCGCTGAGACAAGAAAATACCTTCCTTCAACCTGGCTACTTCAATTCCCAAAAAATATTTCAGGCCTCCCAAATTTTTCATCTCAAACTCATTGGCTAACTGCCCTTGAAGGTCTGCAATTTCTTCAAGATCATCCCCTGTTATGAACATATCATTGACGTATATAATCAATGCTATCACTTTGACTTGTCTACGCTTTAAGAATAACGTATGATCAGAATTACTTTGAGTATATCCATACCTCTTCATCGCTAAGCTAAACGGACCAAACCACGCATGAGGTAATTGTTTTAACCCATATAATGATCGCTGAAGTTTGCACACCAAATTTGATTGATCAGCACACGCATGCCCAGGTGGGACTTTCATGTAGATTTCTTTCTCTAGATCTCCGTGAAGAAACGCGTTCTTCACATCAAATTGGTGCAAAGGCCAATTCAGGTTCGCAGCAAGTGACATCAAAACTTGTACGGTATTTAGCTTCACAACTGGAGAGAATGTTGCTTGGTAGTCCACACCATAGGTCTGGGTATATCTCTTTGCTACCAGTCATGCCTTGTACCTCTCAACTAACCCATCTGCATTGTATTTGACAGTGAAGACCCACTTGCACTCCATTGCCTTCTTCCTTTTCGGCAACTCTACCAATCTCCAGGTTTTATTTTTCTGCGAGACTTCCATCTCCTCTTTCATTGCTTGAGCCCACTTGGGATCCCTCAAGGCTTCTTGTACTCCACTAGGAACTTGAATTGCAGAGACATTGGCCACAAATGCCTTCAAGTGTTCCGACAATCTCCTTGTGGAAACATAATTGGTAATTGGGTACTTTGACCTTCGTTCCTCCATATCTGGTGAGTACCTATTAGGAGCCTTGCCTCGATTGTGTCTGTCGGTCAATTTATAACCAACAACCTTATCAATATCATCAAGAGAATTGTGTGTGATAGGAGAGCTTACCTCAGAAGTATCCTCTGGAGAATGGTCGGGTACTAAAGAGGGGATATGTTGAGGAAGAGAGGACTGCTCTTGAGGTTGTTCTTGTGCCTCTTGTAACAAAATAGTCTGGTGGTCATCTTCATTAAGAAGTTGCTGCCGTGAGTTAGATGCATCGCCAACCCCTGCCATCAAGTCACCTTCCCACCAATTTACCCTTTCACCAGGGATCTCCCCTTGAAAGGTGCAATTGGTGGCAGAAAAGAAGAGTTCAGATTCAACAAATGTAACGTCCATGGTCACATGAGTTTTCTTTGTGTCCGGATTGTAGCAGCGATATCCCTTCTGGTGGGTTCCACAGCCAAGAAAAACACACTTAACAGCACATGGGTCGAGCTTTGTTCGCTGATTTTTATGCAGATGGACGTAGGCCACACTCCCAAACACCTTGGGAGGTAAAGTCAAGACCGAAAGAAGTGAGACATGCGTCGAAAGTGCCTGAAGCGGGGTCTGGAATGCCAATACGCGGGAGGGCATACGATTCATTAGATGCACGGCAGTAACTATAGCCGCATCCCAAAACCGATTCAGATGAAGTTGCCAATCAGTGCAGGATCCATGGAATTGATAAGCCAGCCCTTCACAGTTGAATTGTCAGTCTTCCACTTTCGGAAGCCAGGATCATTTGGAGAGGGTTGGGGAAGAACCCCAGTAATATATCCCAACTTGTCTTTGCCAGAGATGTACATCTCGACAACTTGGGACCAAAGACCATAGTTGCTTCCATCTAACTTGACAGCAATCAAGGGAGACAGAGTCTCAACATGAGATTGTGGAACATGTTGGGATAGGACCTGGGTCAAACGCTCAATAAAAGCATCAGTATTCGAAGCTCCTTCTTGTGCTACCAATGGAAGAACATTGCCAGTCGGGTTTGCGTCTGCCATAGGGTGATGCAGCACGGTTGCGGTGATCTTGAAGAAATCTGGTTGGAGCAGCGACGAAGGTCACGGCAATGGAGTCTGATTGATTGGATTGAGTCAGAGTCCCTTGATCGGTGGCTCTAATACCAGGCTATAGAAGCATAAAGAATTCTAAAATTTTTCTATAATTTATGTATTTCAGCTTACGTTTACAAGGCTATAAGTACATATATATATATATATATATATATATATATATACAAAGAAAAGAATCAACCCTAATTGACCTACAAAACAGGGGAGATACATAGAAATACGAAATATACATAGAAAGAGAATAAAACAATAAGAAGTTTCCTATTTTGGTTCTAGAAAACAGCTCACGCTAACAGATCAGACCTCTAGAAACTAATGGGCTTGTACAATTCAATAGAAACGAACATGTCGAATATATCAACCAACCACAGAGCGACGCTAGATGACAACTTTACACTCAAACTTAAATTTGGGCTTCGCACGGCACATTAGGTGAAATTCATGCCTACATTAGAGACGAAAAAAGGCGAAACCCGAAAGAAATTTCATGGAGGTTGAAGGATATTGCGTAGTCATTCTTCTTTCAGGCTCAATTAGGAGAAAAATTCGCATGAATCCACTTCGTGACGAACTGGGTCGAGCATAATCATTAATCCACACATGGGTTTCATGTACATATCTCGAAATCTAACAATTGACGACTCTACTCATTTTATAAAACTCAGATTCTCGGGTCGAGAACCATCTTATTTTTCACTAATCAAGAGACAAAGACAAAATAATACCATGTGAATACTTCGTCTTTTTAATGAGACCCAACATATATCTCACACATTGAAAAGTAAGGTCATGTCATTAGATTAAAAGAAATCACGATATATCTTGTTATTGGCTAGTTTAGTGTCGGTCGAGTTAGTCTGGTCTCAAAAGTCTGCGTCAAACTATAGTAAAGCGACGACTAATCCACTATCACGAAATTATAGGTTTTATCGTTTCAACGGGCCAACCAAATTAATTATCATCACCTTTATCATCCTCTATAAATAACCCAATTTGTTCAACACCATTCTCCAAGCACAGATAATTCTCCAAATCCTAAACCATGTCTATGCTCTTCCTTGCTACGCTCCTGATCCTATCATGTTCCACGCAATCCCACGCGGTGGAGTACACCGTGACAAACAATGCCGGCAACACTCCCGGCGGCATCCGTTTCACTAACGAGATCGGGATCCAGTACAGCCAGTGGACGATGACCAAATCAACCGATTTCATATGGAGGACATTCCAATAGAACGATCCGCAGATCAAAAGGACGTTGCCAAAGTGAGCTTGTTCATCGACAACATGGACGGCGTGGCGTACACGAGCAACAACGAGATCCACGTGAGCGCAACGTACCTCGGGGGCTTCTCCGGCAACGTGAAGGGAGTTCACAGGGGTCCTGTACCACGAGATGATACACGTGTGGCAGTGGAATGGGGCTGGCCAGGCCCCGGGCGGCCTCATCAAGGGGATCGCAGATTTTGTGAGGCTCCGGTCGGGTTACGTGCCGGGCCACTAGGTGCAGCCAGGCCAGGGCGATAAATGGGACCAGGGTTACGACGTCACGGCACGCTTTCTTGACTATTGCAGTGGCCTCAAAAATGGGTTCGTGGCTGAGCTGAACAAGAAGATGAGGACTGGTTATAGTGACAACTACTTTGTCGACCTGCTAGGCAAGACCGTCGACCAGCCGTGGAGTGAATACAAGGCTAAATACGCTACCTAGCTTGAGTCCATGCCTAGTCGATAGATGCATGTGTTTAATAAAACGCATGGTTAACAATGGCATTGTTAAATAAAACATAAACAAATCAACTTTGGATTATCTGCAATTTACTCTAATTTGTGTCTACTTCTATTCGTTCGTGCAAATGTCCGAACGACAAGTTTCTCTACCTGGCCCGATGGCATTCCACCTAGTTCATTTGGACCTGCCCATAGATTGTATGGGCTCCACCTGAGTTTCATATGATCCGATTATCAGTATTCATTGCGGTGTTTTTAAATCTCGACCAGTCAAAAAACCTATTGAACTTCTGGTTCATGAATCAATTGATTCAACCAATTCAACCACCAGGTTGATGATTCGCACAATTTGCAACCGAATCATCTCATATAGCTATACTATTCTTTAAGGAAGAGACTACTCTTTTGGTCTCTCAACCTAAATTACCTAAAAATCAAATTATAATGATAACATGAATAAATTCAAATGAATCCATAGGCTTTCGTCATCATTAGCCCGATCGAGTAAGAATTTACATATTATTCCAAAGTCAATCACGCTTCATTAGCAATGTCGTAATTTACTACTAGAACCATTCACAAAGCAACTTGAGAAAACCAGAACTTCCAAAAGGAGAATTCCCAAATTTGACAGTCATCTCACAGTCGATTTCATAATGTTCACATCAACAAAACATGATTCGTAGGCCTTCCATGCGCAACCCTGAGCGTGAACACGGGAAGACAAAGGGGCTGGGAAGAGAGACCGCAGGGACTCGGAGAGTGTTACAGATGATCTTTAACATCTTTCTGTTCTCTGCATTCCGCAGCTGCTTAGGACAATGGGCGTTCATCAGCTTGATCTGAGAAGGTACTGACCTACTTCTTTTCTAGCGGTCGAAATTTCGTATTTGAAGCAGCTGACCTATGGCCCTTTGCCTTTCCTCAGTAAATTAGGAACCGACCTTTTCGATTTCATGCACAACAACTATTTAGAGTGCGACAACTTTCTTACTGGGATTTCAGGTGAGCTCATGAGCTTGGAGCAAGCTTAATTCCTGAATTTTTAGCTGAGCAATGTTACAGGTCTAAATAGTAATGTCAAGCTGATGCTCATAATTGCCATAATTCTTGCTCAGTGTTTTGGACTGCTTTCCTTCTCTTTTCCATCAATTGCTGTGGCCCTAAGTTCAACCATTTGCCTTGGAGGTGCTTTGATTACATTGCAGGGAAGAATTGTTGCTTCAATAACTCGCGCGTGGATTTTTATCTCCAACGTGAACCTTATCTGTCCTCCTTGGAGAGTCTGCAGCATTATTTTTGAAGTAGGTTTCTTACACTGTTGATCTGTTATGGAGCCACTCCAGTTCTTCATGTCATGTTCAATGACTATAATACAATGGATCTTGGATCTTGTAAGGGTTCTAAAGTTGCCTTTCCATTAGCTAATGGAAAAATCTAATTGTTCATTTAGTATGCCACAAACTGCATCGAAATGTTCTTTAACCAAAAAAAAAAAAAAACTACATCGAAATGTTTATCGTTTGCAAGGTCAATAGCTACGTATGTTTTTGAAGCGCTTTCGAATGTATACCCGCCTATCTACTAAGTTCAGATGATTTTCCTCATGTGCTCTCCGCTGTTGACAGATATCCGCAAGGGAACGTTCTCCATGTACAACTACGGGACATCGAAAAAACAAAGGAAACATATGGCCAGTCGAAGGCCCCGATATACAACATGACCAACATGCCCAAGACACTGCCGCTATGGATCGGTCACGTGGGCAGCGACACGTTAGCGGACTTGGCCGATGCGCAGTGCTCCGTCAACGAAATGCGGTCTAGGCCGCAGATGCTTTACCTCGAGAACTATGCTCACATAGACTTCCTTCTCAGTCTGATTGCCAAGAAAGATGTTTATGACCCTATGATGGGCTTCTTCAGGTCTCTCGGCAAGCAGTCTTCCAGTTCTTGAAGTGATTAGTTTGGATAAGATGAGAGAATTAAGTTCTGGTTCACATAAATAATACGCATCTACATGTAATGTTGTATATTGTCTGTTATGTATGTTACGACATCGTTTACTCTCCCTTCCGTAGAAGTAATATGTTGAAAATATGTCTCAAATTTGAGTCCACGAACAAAACCCGATATGAGATTAATTATTTGTGGAGGTCTCAATATTCCAAAGTTTGGATTTCCTATTTGCATGCAGTATATGGCAATTTCGTTTCCTAGTTGCAGGCGATTTTATTTCCAATTTGGAATCCAAACGATGTTGGACTTTGATTATGAAGGAAAGCAAATCGAAGACTTGTGTCAGAGAAAGGAAATAAAATCCTACTTGAAGTCTGCCAAAGAAAGACAAAATAGGAAAGTCCAAACTTGGACTTGTTGACTAAATTTTGTGGAATATCTCTTCCACGTTGAAGTCGGCCACTTTAATTTTTCTTTGGGCTATAAAAGGGCTGTTCTTTTGCCGCAAGATTGGCACGCACTAGTTGATGAATACGTGAAGTTATTCTTGAAGCGCCGTTGGTGTGCGAGTGCTTGGCGGTGGGCAATCTTCGTGATTTTGTTTGTGAAATTACAGCAACAGCTCAAGTGTTCGTAGCGATTAAATCTTGTGTTAAGATTTGTGTACAATTCTTTTGCGAGATTGAGAGATTATTTCGTGAGGAATTGTAGGGCTAAACACTGTGTGAGTTATTGGGTGTAATTGGGGCTTGAAAAATATTGAGAGTGTTTGAGTGATTCGAGTGTGGTTGTAATCTCCATTGTATCGCTTGATCTATAGTGGAATTCCGTGCTGCTCTCCCCGTGGACGTAGGTCACTACGACCGAACCACGTAAATCTGGTGTCTGATTTATTTTCTTATTCTGTCAATTTTATTGTTCGATCGCTTGGCTTCCGCAATATAATATTCCAAGGAAATTAAGCTGTATGCAATTAGGGCACAAATGGTAACCATTTTGCTCCAAAAATCAAATTCTTGCAAGAAATTAATTTCTGAAATTCTTGCCAGAAATTGATTTCTGGAGGAGATATATGTTTGGTAAAACATGACTAATTCTACTCCAAAAATTGATTTTTGAAAGATAAATCTGTTTGATAAAACATAAGAAAATTTCTGCTTCTGGATGAGAAATATATTTGATAACGGTGTGTCAATTATATTTCCGCAACAAAGATAGTCCAAACTCAATTGTAAAATATTATTTATCTTAACCTACAATGCATAATATTCGAGGCAAAATCTAGTATATTTTTTTAAATCCTCAAATAGAAAGAACAGAAATCCCAAAATAACATGTCATTACAAGAAAACTTGGTACCAAATGCTCAATTACACATAATACGAATCCTACAATACAACATTACATTACATAAGGCAAAAGAAGCAAATAATCCTCGAATAATAATAATGGAAGTATAATACAATAGTGGAAAACGGTCAGATTTCGGGAAAATAGGAAATTTGTTGAATTTTTATTAAAAAAATTCAAAAAATTTAAAAAAATTAAAAATTAAAAGTTTTCAAAACTTCATAGAATAACTTAGAATACATGCGGCCACCCACTTTGAGTAAAATTTAAATTTTTTTAGGTGCCCAAAAAAATAAAAAAATCAAAAATTTCAAATTTTTACAAAATGGCTTAGAATACTTGTAACCACCCACTTTGAGTGAAATTTGATTTTTTTTAGGTGCCCAAAAAAATCAAAAAATTAAAAACTTCAAAATTTCACAAAATGGCTTAGAATACTGTGGTTACCCACTTTGAGTGAAATTTAATTTTTTTTGGAGGTGTCCAAAAATTTAAATTTTTACTTAAAGTAGGTGGCCATGGGTATTTTGAGTCATTCTGTGAAGTTTTAAAATTTTATATTTTTTGTAGGCACCTCCAAAAATTTAAATCTCACTTAGGTTCCGTTTGTTTGGCGGAAAATATTCTCCTTTTGAAAAATATTTTCTCGAAAGTCATTTTCTTGAAATATATTTTCTCGGAACACTTTTCTGGTGTTCGGCTAAAATCTGAAAAAGTTTCAAAAAATATTTTCTAGTGTTCGGCTAAAATCTGAAAAAGTTTCGAAAAATATTTTCTGGTGTTTGACGACCGCCGATCCGACGATGTCCGACAACTGGTGGCAACGACCAGTGACGGTGATCAGCAACCGGCGGCGTCAGGCGGCGACAAGCGGCGATCGGCTGTGACTGACGGCCGGCGACAGTGATTGGCAATCGACGGCGGTGACCGGCGGCGGGCAACCGGCGATGGGCAGCGTCCGGCGACCGGTGGCAGCAACCGATGATCGGCGACCCGCGGCCGCGTGACCGGCGGCCGCTACTGGTGGTGGCAGCCAACGGTGGTGATCGGTGGCCAGCGACTAACGGGGGTGACCGGCGATCAACTTCCTCTCCCTCGGAAAATATTTTCCCTCCCATTGGCAATTTTTCCTTCACATTGAGGGAAAATGATTTCCTTTTTGTGAAAAGAGGAAATCACTTTCCTCAAAATAATGAAGGATTTGGGGGTGAGGAAGGAAAATATTTTCCCACGGAAAAAAATTTCCACCCCCGAACACTAAAAAACGCGAAAAATATTTTTCGAAAAAATATTTTTTCGGAAATGAACACAACCTTAAAGTGGATGGCTACATGTATTCTAAGACATTCTATGAAATTTTGAAATTATTTTATTTTTTGATTTTTTTGGGCACCTAAAAAAATTTAAGTTTTACTCAAAGTTGGTGGCCACAGGTATTCTAAGTCAAAAATACGCGTCAATTCTATTTCCACAACAAAAATAGTTCGAGCTCAATTGCAAAATATTATTTATCTTAACCTACAATGCATGATATTCGAGGCAAAATCTAGTACATTTTTTTAAATCCTCAAATAGAAAGAACAGATATTCCAAAATAATATGTCATTACAAGAAGACCTGGTACCAAATTCTCAATTACACATAACACGAATCGTACAATACAACATTACATTACAAAAGGCAAAAAAAGTAATCCTTGAATAATAATAATGAAAGTACAATACATTAGTGGAAAACCGAATTTCATGGAATTTCCGGCATATGATTATCCCTAGCCATTTTATTGGCAATACGTTTCCTAATAATGTTCATCTCGGTTCCCCCTTCAGTCGTCACTACATCGTCTATACCCTGTTCAGTAGGTTCAGTCACATAATCCGGATCTCCATATATGGACAAATGCTTATCCATCCTATCTTGCTCAATGATGTAGTTATGGATCGCACAACATGCAATTTCAATCTATGTTTGTTTTTCAAATTTAAATGGAGGCATCCGTCTCAAAACAAAAAAACGATTCTTCAAAGCCGCAAAAGATCTCTCAATGATATTCCTTAATGAAGAATGCCTGTGGTTGAACAATTCCTTTGATGTTGTTGGTCCCCCACTTCGTTGAAATTCTGGTATATGATACCGTTCGCCTTTAAATGGTGTTAAAAATCTTGGACTTGAAGCATAACCAAAATCAATGGCAAAGTATTTACCTACAACAAAGTATTCATGGATTGATCATGAAATGCAATCTTAGCAAAATCATAAACACAAATACTAGTTATATATCAAAGTAGCGCCTACGAGTGATTGAGGAAACTGTAGGTGAGGCGTGTCAAGTGCGGCCAACAACATCCGACAATCGTTGACTGATCCTTCCTAACCAGCATACACAAAAGTAAATCGCATATCAAAGGAACACACACATAGCACGTTTTGAGTGGTTGTGCCTTTTTTACCTCTAAATCGCTGCTGCATATGTTCAAGTACAGTAGCATGAATATGGGTGTCATCAATAGTGCCTATGCACCCCTATCATTTAATTAAATACATACATTAGACAAAATTGTGAGCAAAACTAACCAAATGGTGCAAGGAAATGTATGAAAAACTTACCTTGAAGTAACGATTAAACTTTGGCTCAATCTGAATTTCTTCTAGGACAACATCAAACGAAGGAAGCACGATAATCTCCTTTGTCAATTCTAAAACAGCTTTCAACACCGCACCAAAGTACTTGCTGACAGTCTCTTTTGAACATTGGAATCTTTCACATAAAGCTCTATTGGAGTTCTTGTGACAAATCATTAATAAAAACATGGCAACCTGTTCATCTACCCTAACATATTGACTATTTGCCAACCAACCTCTTGACTTGAGCAAACCACAAAAGTTAAGAAAAACATGTCTCTCCATTCTAAATGCTTCGTATACTCTATCCGAATGTCCATGAAGAAGCTCGCTAACCCATTAGGGTCCTGTCAATACGCTATCCCTAATACGTTATGTCCTTTGCATGGACCTATGCAACCAAGCAGTAGACAACCATACCAACAATATATTCGATTTATTCTCATCAAAGTCTTGTTCACCTTATAGAATTGTTTCACTTGATGCTATTTGATCATTAGACCAGCTACTTTGACCCCCTTCCATATTACCTAGGCTGTCATGTGAAAGAAGAAGACAAACTCAACATGTCAGTTGGGAAGCCAATACATTTGAACTGATATATTAGGAATTTAATACCACTCAACAAATAATTATAGAATTCAATTACATCAAAGCAAAGTCTCAACATCATCACAAATGCATAGGAATAAAGACAAGTCAATGTCTGAAATACATAAGTAAAAAGATGAAATGAACTTAAACATAAAACGGCATACTATAGCCCAACAACTACTCAAGAGCCCAACTACTCATCCATAGCCTCAATAAAGGCAACTCTCATTTCGGGAAGACATGTCAGGAAGCCCTCTCTTCAAGAGGCATTAATGACAGCACGATTCATAGCTTTGATGTAAAGAATATTGTCCAAGTCATGCATGGCATTTAAGACAGCACCCACGGCTGCTATAGAGTAAGGGTCCACAGGTGTGGAGGACTGTGAGGTGACGGAGGCACTTGATGTATGAACTGCCTTAGCTTTGATCATCTCTTAAATGGCTTTGCAAGTCGCGTCAAATGAATGTAAACTGCTCTCTCTCCTCCTCTTGGCATTTGGAGTCTTATCCAACCTGTGGCTTTTTGGAGGTGGGCTTGTCGGCACGTTAAGTTGTTCCACATCAACTTGGGTTTCAAAAAAATATTCTGGTTCACTTAGGTCGACATGAACATCATTGTCACCACCACCACCACTGTCACCTGTACCCTCCCACGGCGCTACGCCTTGCACACTTCCTATTGTAAACTCCCCAGTGGCGTATGTATCCCCAAACACAACACAAAGCTATAAATATAAAGGAAATCCATCCTTCCTGAACTTGGCCCATTTAGTATTAGCTTGGGCCATTTTCAAAATAATGTCAAGCAATACTCAATATTTTATAAATATGAAATTCGAGGTTACAACAATAAGAGGACCTAAGTAAATAACATCACCTTGATGTAATTTGCCCAAACAGTTTCATCATCCTTGACAACCCTCTTGCCGTCATCATCCCATTCAAATCCCGTTGTTGAAAGCGGCTTCTTGAAATTATCATATTGTCTCTCCAGTTTTTGTGCCTTGTTCTTGAACTGTGGTAGACTAAAGTAAAGTCCTGTTTGTTTATTAAATTCTCCCTCAATGTTAATCTACCCTACTCTGTTATAGGTACATGATGTGCGATTTCCCTTGTTTACCTCATCTACCATCAGACTTACAAACAATTCGGTCAACGGCTTAGTCCACTTTGCCATGTGCGTGTATTTGGAGGATTCCATTTATGTAAAATCGATGAAATTTCAGGGGCAAATGCTGGTAATGGCGATTCAACAAACAAAAAAGAATTAATTAAAGGAGCACATCTACAAAAGAGAACATAAATTGTAATTGAGCAAAGAATTTCACACCATAACGTAGCCTTATTAGAGCACCCTAAATTAGTATATTCAAAGATTAAGTTGAACTCCACCGTCAGCCACTCCTGACCATCACCAGACTACCACCAATCAGCCATCACAGAGAAACCGGTGTCATTCATCAAGTATCCATCGCACACGAACACAGTTTTACAGATGATGAAAATGGAGTCATAACATCGAAAAGACGAGGATAATCACCAGCGACCAGTATATACATTACCAACATTACCACCTCTCGAACATTTCTCGCCGACAACTGCCGTTAATAGCTATGGGAACGTAGCATATAGAATAGAGAAACACAAACAAAAACATTCATATTCAGATTTGATCTCGGTAACAATGGAATATGGAGAAAATCGAACTCAAAAATCAACAAAGGTTTTAATCATACGAGACATACCAATACACACTCAAAACGGACCAAAATCAAGGACAAATCTATACGAAGTTGGCTTGGGCATTCTGTCAACAGGTGATGAGTAATTTAATTTAGTGGTTATACATGAGTTTATAGCAGCAACTCATTTCAATCCATCACAAAAAATGCCAACAGGAACTTGAATCGTCAACTCAGCCTCAACCGTATTAGATTTTAGACCAACACTACAAAAGAGAACATAAACACCCTTTTGAAACCGAAACCCCGCGGCTAATTTCAACCTCAACCTCAATCCGCAGCATGCTAATCAAGTTCTCGCCAAACCGTTCCGTGGCCTCTCGGTCCCTCGATTCCGACTCGATCAAGCGAGATTTGCGCGGACCACTTGCCCTAAACGGGTGGCCGCGTCATGCACTGCGAATTGCACCGAAGGAAAAAGCTAATGAGAGGAGGTGAAACAGTAGGAGGAATCAAAGACTTACTACACATGAAAAAACGGAAGAGGCGGAGATATAGGGAGACCAAATTGATCGCCGCCGCGTGCGGTGGCGGTTCCGATGCAGTTGCGAGGAGGGAAGGACGCGGCGGTGGTTCCGGTGCAGTTGCGAGGAGGGAAGGATGCGGCGGTGGTTTTGGTGTAGTCACGAGAAGGACACAGCAGCGGTTCCAGTGCAGTTGCGAGGAGGGAAGGAGGGCACAAAATTGAGAAGAGTCCAACGAAACTGAAGAGAGTCAAATGAGAAAGAAGGAAATTTTGAATAATAATTTCTAGAAGAGAGAAGCTACCTTTTGTAGCTTCTTTTTTTTTCATGAAAAACTTATTTTAGAATCAAGAATGCATTTTAGAGCTAAAAAAAGAAAACTTTTTTACCAAACGCATTTTTATTTCAAAATACAAAAATTGTTCCAGAATGCATTTCGAAAATTTTTTAACAAACGCCATTCTATTCCGGAATGCATTCTAAAACAGAAATTCTATTCCAAAATGAATTTTATGCGTGCCCTTAGTCTCCCATTGACTATACTGATGTGGTCAAACTTTTCTTTGAATTTGGCGTTTTATTTTCTTGTTGTTACCCCTTTTTTCTAGATTATTATTAAATAACAGAGCAAATCAAAGAATAGTGTAAACTTTCAACTTCAAAGTTTCACCATCAGGTTCCAAAAAAAAAAAAAGCCCATATACTAAGAAAATCATAATAGTGCACTATTAAAAAGGGGGAGGGGACAATGATAATTCAAAAGTAGATCAAATATCTGAAACTTTAATCATAATTCCTTCAATTAAATGTCTACCACTTTTCAAATTTATATTTAAATATTTATCATCTTGTTTCATAAGTTATCCTCTTTACCTTACCAAAGTTTAAATTTATTCCTAAATAAACTAACTACAAACTTTTTTTAGCATGTTTATTTTTTCCAATTATAATTTTCAGACAAAAAATGTACTCGTTTGCATAGTTCGTTCTGACCCTGCATTTACTTTGGAAAGTTTTCTTCGCATTAACTAATGGAACTCCCATATCCATCGGTGAAACATATAGTTCTGTTATATGTCATTACAAAATAGAAGACATAAAAGCACGAATTATCCAATTATTAATCAATAAAAGTTAGGTAGATTTCAAATGACTAAAATTTCTTACAGATTTGTTCAAACTGATAAATGTACTATTCTCGCTTCCTGTGGCCGAAATCTTAAATTTTTTTTTGGTCAAAAATCTTAAATTGATAAGTGAAAGAGTAAGGTATAAATATAAGCTTGTTTGGGAAAATTATCCAAAATGTCCTAAATCTATTGCACAACGACCAATTCAATCCTAAATATTTCAATTGTACCAAGTTATTTCTAAACTTGTTGACAATTTACTAATTTAATTATAAACCTTTTAACGAATTGCAATATAGTCATTTCGGCCAATTTTGACTGAAAATCGCTGATTTGACAGTCCAGTCAGCGTTGGGCATTTTAGGTGGCACACAATGCCAACATGGACGATTTTTGTAAATTTTTGTAAATTTTTTTATTTTTTTGATTTTTGTTCTTTTTTTCCTTTTCTTTTCTTTTTCCTCCCTCTACTTTCATTTTTCCCCTTTCTTTTTACATATGACCAACGGGAGCCAGGAATCCTCGAACCTTGCTAGCCTCTATGTGAGGGCCACGAATCCCTCGCTAGCTGCAGGCGAGGATCGCGAACATTGTTGGATTTGCGCAAAGGCATCGCGACCCTCACTAGCCACTCGTGGCCCTTGCCTTCCCTCACAGTGGCCGACGAGGGTCGCGACACCCTCGCATTGCTAGATCTGGCAAGGGGGCTGCAAACTCTTACTCAAATCCTCATGGCCATAGTGAGGGTGTCGTAGCCTTCGCCCAAAGGGAGGGCTCAACCAGTGGCAAAAATAAATTAAAAAGAAAGAAGGAAAATTAAAAGAATATAAAAATAATCAATAAAACATTCAAAAAAATTAAAAAATTATTCACGTCAGCGCCGACCAAGCCATGTAGAACGTCGGCATTGACTAGGCTACCATGTTAGCTATTTCCGCTTAAAATTAGTCAAAAGAACTACATTGGCAAATCATTAAAATATTTAGGACTAAATTGACATATGATCGAAATGTTTAGAACTAAATTGGCAAATTGTCAAAATGTTAGGATTAAATTGGTATAATTCTTAGGTTTAGGACTGTATTGACGAATTATCAAAATGTTTAGGACTAAATTGGCATAATTGAAAGGTTTATGATTGAATTGACCATTGCACACTAGATTTAGAATTTTTTGGATAATTTTCTTATTAAAACCCTCTTACACAAGTGATATGTGATACTCTAACGCAATAATGTAAGATGTACAGTTCTCGTTTAAACTTGGGGAAAATTCATGCTATAGCCGACACCCATGCATCGGATCCAATCATAGTCATTGATACTGGGGAACCCACTGATAGTGCCCACATACATCAATATTTATATTGGTCAAGTCTAGGTTTTTTTTTTAAAAAAGAAATATTCCATTCATCAAAATAATATTTGAGAGGTACGTAGAAGGCATACAAACCTAGCAAATTCTAAACAATTGCGGAATAAAGCAAATACTAGAACCCATATAATAGAGTATAAAGCACAGTCTGTAGATAAAAGCACACTCTCATCCCTCAAGAACAAATCTGCTACCGTAAACGTCTTACGGCCGATCACCAGATTCATTAACGAGCACACATTGAAATCCTCCACTCCATTAGCAACGGCTTGTAGTGCACATTTAGGTTCAACATCTTTATGACCATCGTCGTCCACAAATACCGACATTAATATGTTGAAAGAACACAGATCAAATACTTGTAAGGAACTCTCAAATCCAAACTTAAATCTAAATCAGGAGAGAAGAGCAGTCTTATCTTAGAGAGGTTGTGGAGCCATGTCACGGAGATCTTCCTTGAAAGCTATAGACTAGACGAATGGCCAAATTAGACCCCATGTTCACCCAAGATCTGTTGTAGAAATTTATTCACACACAATATTCCAAAACAGAAGCGGGAGAGAAAAGAAAAGACAATCGAAGCAAATAAAAAGAAAATCAAGGGCGAAGTAGGCTCTCAGCTTCAGAAGTTGAAGCTAAGAGCCTACAGGAGAGTTTCGAAATATGGAAGAGTTTTTGAGAGATGAAGGGGTTTGCCTTTTGGACACGATCAAGTCTAGTTGAACAAGGTTCATGTAAGGGGATATTCTTTGGTGCTCACATGAATTTTGTTTGGTGTAGTGTGTGGTGTCTACACTTTTATAGAACCAAAGCATCCATTAACTAAAACAATTTCGTGTTTGGACCGTTCGCTAGGCCTTTCGAACATGCATTTTGTCCCGACTCGCGAAATCGATTGGGTACTCCGCAATCACATCCGGTTGAAGATTTACTTACTTAACATGAGCTTTCTCTTACAAAAGGAAAAGGCAATAAATAAATAAAATAACTGGCCTTGCAACCATTAAGAAAAACAAATAAATGAATTGTTTTGGTCAGAAAATAAATAAATGAATTAATAAATACATAAATAAATAAAGAAGAAGGAATGAACGAAAAATTAAAAAAAGAAATAAAAGAATAGAAACTGGTGATTAGCCTCATGGACATCTACTGGTGGATTAGGTGCACGAACTGCTTTCTAGGAACGGTTAGATATGTCGAGGCAAGCAGCGACCGACCGGTGGATAGGCACGTGGGTCCCCCCTTGTACTTGGACCACTGACACGTGGAATTCCTGCCCACGGGAAGTTATCCTCTTCTTTTAATGAACCTTAGATTTCGAATTTAATGACATCAAGGGAATAATGCGGAAAAAGGACATTAGGGCAGATAACACGTCACTTGACATCCATCGATTTGTTACCGAATTGCTCATGACATCTATGTGAGTCCCGGTGGACATGCGATGCGTGCTAACGTGTGCAGATCGCGTGATTCGAGAGGTCGTGAATCGTTATAGGCACGATAAGATTCGGATCGAGTGAATTATGTGCGCGTAAGATCTGTCATGTTGATGATCTATCGATTTCAAAATCTCTTTAACTTTAACTTTAACTTTATGTGATGGATCCCATATATAGACACATATCCAAATCAATTCTTTTCGTACTCCCTCTCTCTTACTTCTCTCTCTTCTCGACGAAATACTCAATCTATTCGAACCTATTAAATAAAAAATTATACGGAATGTCCCGGATATAATTTAGGCACAAGGTAGAAAACGATCAGTGGAGATCATACGCTCTCGAGCATAAGATGAGCATGGATCTTAGCATGCTTTCTTAGCACACGGTCACGTCGGTCCAAGCTTTACCTAAGGTTTGTCCTTATTTAAGAAAGCAATTAAAAATTAAATGCCGGCGTGTGGCACGTTTAATCATCTATAGTCGGACAAAAAATGCTGCAAGAGATACGCTTAATACTCTGCGAGGAAACCAACAGAAGCACAGGATCCAGTGACGGACCCTCAGTTCATATATTATATTTATATAGCTTAACAAAAACCAATTTATAAAAAAGTGAAAATTTAAATTAAAAGTTGCAAAGCACAAACCCCATCTTGGTCAAACCCAAATTATTCTCACGCCATAGCCAATTCATTAGGTTACACCTTACCATCTACACTCCAAAACGAGGACACACCTGAATTTCTCACCTCCTCCTCACGACACCATCACCTTCACCTCCCCGTTGACCTTCAGCTCCCGCAGCTCCGCCGCCCCGTTGGCCGCTGCCTTGGGAGCCAAGTCCACCCCTCCGATGGCCATCGGCTTGTCGCTTGCGGCCAGCACCTCCAGGCTCCTCCTCTTCACCTCGTCGACGAAGGCCTGGATGTTGCGGTCCGAGGACCCGCCCTCCGCCACAGCTGCCTCTGCCGCCGCGCTCCACTTCATCGCGTTCCGCTTCATCTCCTCGGCCTTGGGCCCCGAGGTCGCCTCGAGGAGGCACTGCTCGACCACGTCCCTGGTGATCAGCTTGTTCTCCGCCTCACCCCGGCACATCCTCACCCCGACCTTGAACACGTCGACGAGGTACTTGGCGTCCGTGACCTGGTCGCCCCACTGCGGGAATGCCACCACGGGCATGCCGGAGGTTAAAGCCTCAATGGATGAGTTCCAGCCGCAGTGCGTCACGAAGCAAGCCACCGAGGGGTGAGCCAAGACTTTCTCTTGTGGGCTCCACTGCACCACCATGCCCTTATCACCGGCCTTCTCCAAGAACCCTTCAGGCAACGTGAGCAGCTCATAGCCAGAGTCCTTGTGTGGAGGTTTCATGACCCACAAGAAGTTGACACCGGAGTTCAACAGCCCATAGGCAATCTCATCCCACTGGTCTTGCTTCAAGTACACGACGCTGCCGAACGACACGTAAACGACAGAGGAAGCAGGCTTTGAGTCGAGCCAGCCGAGGCAGTCGTCGGCCTTCATGAAATCGCCCTTGACAGTGGCGTTTGGGGCCTTAGGGTTCTTGAAGAGCGGCCCGACCGTCTTGATGGGGCAGATCTTGGACATGTACTCGATGATCTCATGTTCGAGCTCCTGGAAAGTGTCCATCAGGATGCAGAATGGCTTGTCCAAGTTCTTGTACTGCCCCATGATCGCCCTCCGGAGGAAAGGGTACGGGGTCGTCGGGTACAAGAAGCTCGGCACCTCGTCGTGCTTCAGGAGCGGGATGCTTGGGAGTTGCACATCGATCTCCATCGCTGTCTCGGACGGGAACGGGACCAGGCCGTGGTAGTAGTGGTAGTACGCGGTGAAGCATGCGCAGGACTGGACCCAGAGCATCGCCGAGGGGAGGCCGAGGCTGTCGGCGACATCAGACACCCAGGGGATGAAGGGGTTGTTGATGAGGCATGACACTGGGCGGCCCTGTTCGCCGTTGCGCCGGATCATCTCCGGGATGAGGACCTTCCCGACCTTCTCGAGCTGGGGGAGGTACTGGTCGAGGTCCTGGCGCCGCGGCTCGTCCTCGTCCCACCCGTCCTCGAAGAACTCGAACCGGATGAAGCCATCCCCGACCGGGGACAGCTCCTCACCGATGTTGCTCGCCTTGCGCATTGCCTTCCCAATGCTCTCCGGGGTCGTGAAGGTGACGAGCAGGCCCTTGGAGGCGAGGCGCTTGCCGAGCCTCAGGAGCGGGTTGACGTGGCCCTGGCCGGGGAACGAGACCAGGAGGACGTGGACGAGCACCTCCGACCCCATATCGTTGTCGCCAAGCTCGAGACGAGTGTCTTGGCGAGAGAGAGAGAGAGAGAGGGCAAGAGAGGGAGAGAGGGAGGGAGAGAGAGTTTGAAGTTGATGGTGATGAGAGAGTGTTAGAGGAGTAGATGAAATATATAGCAGTAGATGAGAGGGGAGAGCTTATGGTGTTGGACATATCGGTCGTTCTCCTTTGAGGGTTGATGCTGGTGGGGGACCGTTTGGTGGAGTAAGTGCGCAGGTTCGATGCTTATCGGGTTGTGTTTGATCTGCGCGAGTGGATGCATGCTGTCGTGAGGCTTTTTTCGAGGGTTTGGTCGAGGAAAGGCCAAGTCGAGTCGAGCAGCTGCGTGTTTGACTGACCGTCTTAGATTTTTTAAATGTGGCCAGGGAGAACGATAGCCGCAAAGAAGTGCATGGCGCTGTCGTTTGGTTGATGGCGTCATGCGTGACAATTAACAAGTTGTGTGTGGTCACTTGCGTTTCGCAAATAATCACCTAAATGTGAAAGATATTGTCTTGATTTAGAATCTTTATTTTTGTATAAGTATGATCCGTCATTTTTGCGTGTATTTTCCTTTCAATCGGGTCAATTGAGTTTTATGCACGTCTAATCAAAATTTCGATGCGTTCAGTTCTGCTTTTCCAAAGAACTTTTGGCCTGTAAAGGCCCTTGAGCCAAAGATAGCATTTTCAAAGTCCAATTACGCAAAGCGACTCTTGCGTAATACGGTTCACCTTTCCAAATTCTGGTCAACTCGAGCCCAGAGTCGATTTGAGGTTTCACCATACGGGTCGACAGCATGTATTAATCAGATGGCCGGTATTAAAACACTCGCATCAAACGGCTGATATGAGGTGGCAAAGTTGTCCGTGCACAAAAGAAACATATTACTATGAGTGCCTTTGACAATTATTCTATTCTCGGAATCTGATTCGGCTTAGAAATGGTTCTTTTTTATTTCATGCTCGGGAATAATTTCTAAGCATTTAAAAGCGTTTGGTAACTGTCGAAAATTTCTATTATTGGAGTAGAAAATAAAACAGAAATGCATTTGGTAACTGCACAAAATTTCTTTTTATTAATAATAATTTGATTTTTTTAATATTTCTTTCTTTTCTTTTTTTCTTTTTTTCTTCCCCTTCCCATTCCTAGGCCATGGCTCGATCACTGACGCTGGCCACAAGCCAAGAAAAAGAAGAAGAAGAAGAAAACCAAGAAGAAGAAAAAAAATTTTCTTTTCCATTTTTTATTCTTATTCCTAGAATTAAAAATCAACTTTTTTTTGCTTCTTGATTCTATTCCAAAACTGATTCTAGGAATAAATTTTTGCAAATTTGTATCCGGGAATAAAAAATTTATCAAATGGATTTTTATTCCAAAACTGATTTTAAAGACAAAAGAATAGAATCAGTCACTATTTGGCAGATCGCCAAACACTGCGTAAACGACCTTGGGATTTTTCCTCTTCCACGAAGAAAGCAGAAAACCAAGGCGGTGACAATTTGCATGCATATTTCATTTTTATTAGCTGCATGCATTCCTTCTATTAGATAAATTATCTAATAATTTACATAGCATCTCATATAATTCCATGAATCATGCAAGATTATCTCGTCGAATCATATACCTAGCCCCTCTATAGCCAAGACTCATTTAGTAGCCAAGCCTATATATTTCCGTATGTCTCTTGAACACGCTAATAGAGGGACTATTATACAAAGCTTTCGCGATCAATCGACGTATAAAATTGACAAATATTTCCAAAAAACCCAATCTAGACAATGTCGCTTTCAATTGGTTTCGTTTCGTCTTTCGGTGCAGTCTACCCAAAAGGTTACTCTGTCCTTCCAATCTTTTTCAACCATGTTATCGTCTTTTTTGTAAAATGGTTAATTTCGAGATTTCACGACTGTTATCACAAAGAAGATATCTTTCTCCTTTCAAAATCAAGTGTACGATGGATCCTAAGTTCCTAACTTTCAAGGGAATGCTAGAGATGCTATTTGATGTTCCATTCTCTATGCTCTACATGCAATTTAAAGCTAACACGTAACCATGAAGGGATTTTAGACCCGCTTTTTCTATTTTATCCTTCTTCAGTTCTGAGTGAGTTTTGACCTTATCGAACCCCCAACGAGTGACGACGATTCCTTCCACCTAGAGGTGTCAAAATGGGTCATAAACCCAAATATGACCCATTTAAAAATAAATGGGTCATATATGGGTCACTTTAATTTTAAAGAGTCAAACTTAAATAGGTTTTAAGTTTTAAAGCTTAAAGATAAATGGGTCTAAATGGGTTGAGTTTGAAACCCAAATCCAACCCACCTACTAGACCCATCCACACACTCTCTCCCTTTTTACAAAAATATTTTAAAAAAATCGAAATTTAACTATTTTTATTTTTTCTCTTTTTCTTTTATTTTTTATTTTTTGTTTTCTCTTCTTTCTTTTTCTTTTTTTTTTATTCCGGCCGGTGGTTGGCCACGGTGACCGACCACCGGGGCGGAATGACCTCGCCGGATCTGGCGAGGTGGAGCCTCGGGAGAGGTCGAGCTCGCCGGCCTCGGGAGAGGTCGAGCTCGCCACTTCGGACGATCATGCACGACCATCGTCGAGCGAGCGAGCGAGGGCTCGCCGGCCTCGGGCGAGGTCGAGCTCGCCACTCCAGACAATCATGCACGACCATCGTCGAGCGAGCGAGCGAGACCCATCGTTGCAATTCAAGATGCAAACCGAAACAGCATAGAGAGCATGGGGCTTACCTCGAGCAGCAGAGGAGGATTTTGCGGTCGCGTTTACCTCGACCTCCAGTTTACCTCGAGCGTATAGCGTTTTTTTGTATTTTTTTATATTAGACTTTCTCTTTGATCGGGCAGTGGGAAAGTGAGATTCTTTTCCTCTTCATCCTTTTGACTGGTGAGGAAAATTGGAATTGCACTTGGGCCTCATGTTTCGAACCTTTTGCTTGGATGGCAATAGAAAGTGTAAACTACCGTGCGCATGACTCGTGGAGCTCGAGCTTGCGACCTCGGGCGAGCTCGACCTCTCCCGAGGCCGGCGAGCTCGAGCTTCGTCAGCCTCGGGCGAGGCTCCACCTCGCCAGATCCGGCAAGGTCGTTCTGCCCCGGTGGCCGGTTGATGACTCGCTGGCCACGACGATCGGCCAAAAATAAAGGAAAAAGAATAAAACAAAATAAAATAATAATTAAAAATTCGATTTTAAAAATAAAAAAATATTAATTTTTTTATTTTCTTGGATAATGACTTTATGGAAAATATTTTCTAGAAATGTCACATTTTTCGTAAAACAAACAGAACCTCAATTTAAAAAAAAATATAAAATTTTTCACTAACTTTGTATTGCATAAAATGTTTTAACAGCATAATTTTAAAAAAAAATCATAAGAAATAAGTATTCCTATATTATATTAAATATAAAAGTGTTTTAGCAATATGGGTCGGGTCGGGTATGGGTTGGGTATGGGTCGGGTCGGGTATGGGTCGAGATATTTACACTATGAATAAATGGGTCATAAACGGGTTAATGGGTCAATTTGGGTCGGACCATTTATGACCTGACCCAAACCCGACCCAACCCACCCGTTTAACGGGTCTACTTCCACCGCACAGCCTGAAACAACAGCCTCTGCGCCACCGCCATTGACGAGTGATCCCCCCGCCACCGCCGGCCACGGTGTTGCCACTTCTGCTAGTACCAACACCCCCCGCTAATGCTACTAGTGAAGACTAATCAATTTATGAAGGCTCGATCTTAAAAATGCTTTAATAATGTGAGTGTATTACGTAATTTTGAAAATATATATAGCTGCGTCAAACTCAATTAGGCTCGCAAGCCTCTTTAGCAGAATTTCAAGCTTGAGCTTGAGCTTGAGCTTGACTCGAGAAGATTCTGGAGAAGCTCTAGCTAGAGTGTGAGTCAACAAGCCAATCTCGAGTAATCATCAATTGAGCCCGAGCTACTCATGAGTAGCTTGACGCATCTTCATCTCTACCCACGAGTGACACCATTGCACTAATCGTAACACCTTAATGCTTCGTATCTCCAGTGTTAGATACATATAGATTATCTATGATATTCTGGATATTTATAAATGTACATGATGCAATTACATTAGAGGATTTCTATCCTTCATAATACATTATACAACTTTTAAAAGAATAATTTCTACCTTTTATCTTTTTACAAGAATTAAAAAGAACTATTCCTGCATCTATATGGTGACTTTTAATTTAATGGTTTCATTGAAATTTTATACCCAAAGCATGAGCGTAGAGATTCAGCTACCTATATATCTGTAAAAAAAAAAAACTTATAAATCGTATGAACCGCTTAAGTCTAGGTCTTTGGCTTCTACAATCGACTGCGATCCATAAAGTCTTGCACATCGTTGGTAGAATTTAGAAAGGCGATCGCCAGTTCATGAACTGATAATCTCTCGACGCCCCAATTAACTATACGTGAATGGTTTTCTCTATGGTTTATTGTAGATATAATCTACAAATTATTTGCATGTATACCACCCGCCTGAATAGCGCTGCTGGAGCACGACTCTTCCTCTCGCAAAAGGTTGAGTGTTCGAATCCCGGGCGCCGCAGGGTGACTTAACCGGTGGCACATGTATGGTGGCTAGCACGTGTCGCCCCCATGGTTTACTCCCCGGCTATCGGCCGTGCGGGGGTTTCCTGAATTATCAAAAAAAAATTTTATTTGCATGTACGGTTCTTTTCCGAACTTGGATTTTCCAAATGAACAAGACAAAATGCAATTTTCTTTGAAAGAACGATAGGCTCCAAAACCAAAAGAAGAAGAAAAGAAGCTCCGATTGCTCCATCATCTATACTTCCGGCCCAGACATCGAAAAGCTCGGACAGACAGATGTGTGCACAAGAGTCGCTAGCCGTTTGGTGGGTCTTGGCATATTATTTAAGAGGAAAAATACAAAATTTTTAAAGTGTGGAATATTCCATCCTTATATGGCCCAGGAAAGCGAAAAGGCAGTATAGGATCCCGTGCACGGCAAAACCCATCTTTCTGTCAAACTCTCTTAATTTATTTTTATTTTAATTGTTCTGGTTAAATTTTCCTATCAATCAATGCCATCAATGACCGGACGAATTTTCTTAAATGCTTTGGCATTACTGTTTTTATAGGGTAAAATAAGTCTTCTAAAGTTACGGTATTGCTGCGAAAAGGGACCGGTACGGTTATCATAATATTCATAAATATAACGTTCACTTGAATATCATGACTTTTCGATAATTCATTCGAGTGCCGAAACATCTGACATAATGGCAAATTTTATATCACTTATGGTGAACGCTTTTTTTAAAAGTTAGAGGACTTGAGCAATCAATTGAAAAATTATAGCGCAAAAACTTTTTTTTGTTCAAATTAATGGCTTTCGAGTGATCAATTAAAAAATTATGAAGCTAAAGCAAGCACTGCGAAAAAGTTGTGATATCTATAGTATCCTTTCCCATGATATTGAATTTGGAAAGTATGTTTTCTTTCATTTTCATGTTTGGTGTATTAAATCACAATGCTATTACGTAACGAGTCAAAATTGTCGTCCATCATTTTCATCAACGAATCTCTAGAACAAGATCGCAATAAATTCTGTCTAAAAGTTAATCCGAGATTTGCTATCGAGAAATCATATTTCCAAGAGACATATCAATAACAAAGGCCATCAAAGGCAAACAAACAGTGTCACTCATATTTTAATGGTCCGCATCTAACAAAGTTGGTACATTAGATTCTGGAGGTGGAAAAGATTATGCAGAGCTAGAAGGCATAATCCCTTCCTCGGCACCAGCTAATTTTCCAATGATATGACCAAACACGACATTCCTGCTGCGCAGTCAACAGCAGCTTTTAAGGTTTGACTCGCCTCTGCGTGCGATGGATTGCGAAATGGGGAACCATCTTTCAACGAACTAATTTTCCGCTGGTGGATGTTTTGGTCGGGAACTTCTGTTCGACATCAGTTTGTGCTTCTTTCTCATGCGGCCCGTTGCCTTCTTGGGTTGTGGCGGTCCTCCTCTAGTTTAGACGTTCAGATTTTGCATTCTAAGTTTAGTTGTGTTTTAAGGAATTGAGACATTAGTAGGTATATAAGAAACCCTAATTGAATCACCTATGAATAGAATTTGATCCTAACTTAATATCCTCACCATTTATGAACAATTACGCATACCCGGCGGCATCTCTCTCTCTCTCTCCACCACCCCACATCCCGCCTCCGACGAATTCAATAACTATTAGCTACCATCAACAAGAACACCATAGCTGCGAGAGAGAGAGAGAGAGAGACAGATTGACTATGATGCAGCATTGCAGCTACACTTCATGTTCCACTAAGGAATTGATTGAACTCTGAGTAAAGATCCAAATTAGCAAAAGAAATTTTAGACACCTCATTTTATTATCTAGAGTTTGACTAAAATCAACCAAAAATATTACACCATTAAAAAGCTTGATCAAAGGACAAACTTGGGTCATCCTCACCAAAGAGTTTCTAACAATACCCAATTTGTTCCGATCGGACCGGCGGATTTTAAGATATCACATTTTAATTTCACATGAAATAATTATAAAAAAATTATGAAAATGTTTGTCCATAACTGGTGTATGAATTCACAATCCTAGTATGCGACGGATGGCCCATTTTCTTAGTCATAGCAAATTATTTTTTAGGACAGATATCCTTGGGAGAGAGAGAGAGAGACCCATGAATCACCTGGCATCAATCAAACATTTGTATATCCAGCACTTTCAATAGGGTTTGGAATCTCCACTCCAGCCGATTTTCCCATGATTTGACCCCCACGATATATTCGTACTTGTCGGTCAACGGCTTTGAGGTTCGACTTTACAATCAATGGAAGCCACGCAAATCCTCAGGAAAGACTAGCAGCTGTAATCGACATACATGGTCATGCTATGATCAATCTCAAAAGCCAGTTCTAACTAGATTTTATGATGAACTAATTATCAAAACGGAAGAGGAGGCATCAGTCCTTCAACGGGAAATGTCGGTTTTTTCATCCATCCGCGAGTCCTTCGATGGAAACGTCTAGTGCTTCCTCTGACCTTGCTCGTCGATTCTCCTGCTCAGTAGCAGTTGCGGTTGTACATGTTATTGCCGTCAGTTGCGCAGTACGGCTTGAAAGTATCAAATCTTCTTTAGACCAATATTACACGCTAAAGTACCCTTTGGTTGGCAAACATTTGAGTCTCTAGAAAGCACTTCCCCATAAAGTTATTTTTCAAGAGAGGAGTTGAATCTTGTATGTGTTTAATTGGAATTTTCAAATGACTTCGGAACCATTTTTCAATATCTCGAGATCCAAAGGAATGACGCCGGTATATGGGTACTGGGACTTGGGCTCCCAAGCCATTTTTCAATGGGTGCGACCCTCACAATGCTTAGTCCAATCCCTGTCTGGCCTAGCTTCCTAGTGAGATTCTTGTCTAGATACATATTCATATGGACCAGGTCCATGACGACTATTAGTAATGTGGGTCCTAAACCTATTATAATTTTGTCAATTTAGTGCTAAGTTTTTCAATTTTTCCAATTGAGTCAATCCGATTAGTTTTGGTTTGAAATTACTAAGTGGATATCAATCGTCCTACATGGTATGGCAGATAATGGCATAGACAACTTTTAATAATAATTTTTTTTATTTTTAATATATTTTTTTCTTTTTTCCTTTTATTCTCTTTTCCCTCTTTATTCTTTTTTTTTTACTATAGCTAGCATAGGTTGTTGGGCCCTATCGCTGGCCTAACCCAGAGTTGGGTGAAGGTAAGCTCTCGCCCAACCTTACCAAGATTTGGGTGAGGCTACCCTCACTAGCTACGGGCAAAGGCGGTCTCACAGATGGCCATGATGTAATATGTGGGGCATAGACCTTGCAAGCCTCCAAATTTCCTCATGCAAATGAGTCCTCATCACACAGCCCATGTGCAAAAGCTTATTTTGTGTATGGATAAGTATACTAGAAGTCCTAAAACTTATCACGAAAGTATAATCGAGTTTTAAAATTTTCAAAAAATGCAACTAAGTGAAATCAACTTCTTCTAGTAACTCCGTCCAACTTGACAAATGGAAATTCTAACAAGTTTTGGCACTTGATTGCATTAACTTGATGAGTTTTAAGACTCGATTCAATTTTTTGAAAATTTTAGGACTCAATTATACTTTTGTAACGTGTTTTATGACTCAATTGCACTTATTGAAAGTTTCCAAACTCAATTGTACTTTTACGATAAGTTTTAGGACTCGATTACACTTTTTCAAAGTTTTATGATTCAATTGTACTTTTGTGATAAGTTTTGAAAGTTCTAATGCACTTATCCCTTTGTTAATCATCAACTACATACATTTTTTTTTGATAATCAAGGTGTCCGCGCGGCCGGCGAGCTTGCGCTCAAACCAGCGGTGAAGCCCGACTAGTCCTCGAGAGGGCTAGCGCAGCATCCCACCGCCACAGCCCTCCACTTAAATCACCGGCACCTACGAGTTTTAAACCCAAGACCTCTCGTGAAAGGAACTGAACACAAACCATCGCGGCCACCGATGGGTGGATATCAACTACATACATTTTTTTTTTTTGGTAAATCAACTACATACATTTGTTTGACCAAAAAACAAAAATTGCATATAATTGGTTTATTAACATTTAATTATTAAAAAAGGAATAAGTGCACTAGAAGTTCTAAAACTTGTCATGAGAGTATAATTGAGTTCTAAAACTTTTTAAAAGTGCAATTAAGTCTTAAAATTTATTGAAAAAAAAAGCAATTGAGTACTAGAACTTACAGAAAGTGTAATTAAGTCCTAAAACTTGCCAAACTAGCCCAATCAAGTTCTTCCATTGATTGTATATTTTGAAAGCTTTTGGACTTGATTTCACTTTCGTTACAAATTTTAAGACTGGATTGAACTTTTTAAAAATTTTAGAACTCAATTACACTTTCATAATTAGTTTAAAAACTTCCAGTGCACTTACTCATTAAAAATATATATTTATATGAAAAGTTGATGCCCATTAAAAGGAAAATCGATATTGTTTGATCACAACTTTTTACTGATTTCGAATTTCTGCAAAACATAAAAACTTCTTGAGAGCGCAATCAAGATCACATATAACAAAACTTTTCCAATGCGACAACATCCGGCTGATGTCTCCTCTCTTTAGATATCACTTATTCCAGTGCATTCATATTTAAACAAATCAATTTCTTTCTACGCATACACATCACAAATGGCCTATTGCGAAAACAATCGATCAAAAAAGAAAATAAATCCTACATCGCATTTACGTGATTTGGTGAGTGAGACCTACTTCATAGGAAGAGCAACACATGATTGCATCATGGACTAAGCGATACAATGGAAATTAGAATTATACCCCAATACGAAAAAGGAAAGTCGGTGTTCTTCTTTCCAAGATCAAACGTCCACCAAATTTAAGTTAAGAAGCTTTCAAACTTACTCAACTCAGCAACCAAATTCCATACGGGACTCTCCTAGTTGACTCCACATTTGGGTATCCCAAAAAATACGAGTCGGACTTCACAAATACTTTTGGATCCGATTTGTTCACGGACTCAAAGCCGAAACCTATTTCAACACTCTCCAATTAATTATAGCCTGGGCTGTCGCTCAAATCGCATGTAATAAGCCATTTTCCAACCAATTTCTGGTAAGATCATTCCTAACCAATTCTACAACATAATTCGCTGTCCTTTGATTACCATCTCCAAATCAATCTGTCACGTTGTGATATTCTCTTGGGTGAAGCGCCTCCCCATAAGCATACAAAGTCCATGTGCACACAAGCACGTGCTCATCACTTTCCGCCATTGCCCACGGTGGTTTTTACAAACTTTCCGCTTGTGTATACGAAAAAACGTGCTCATCACAATCTCTTCCAAAACGAAACTAGCGTTAGACCTGCCCCGTGTGATACTCTCTTGGGTAAAGGTTTCGCCATTAGCATACAAACATCATGTGTACACAAGCACGTGCTCATCACTTTGCGCCACTGCCTACGGTGGTTTTTTACCAGCATTCCGCTTATATACACAAACACATGCGCTCATCACAATGTCTAACCTCCAAAAGAAATTAGTGCCAGTTACCCATCAAATCTTCTTCCATATTCTCCTTTAGAACCCCCTCTCTCTCTCTCTCTCTCTCTCTCTCTCTCTCTCTCTCTCTCTCTCTCTCTCTCTCTCTCTCCTTTTTCCACTTGTACGTGTGTGCGTTGGCAGGCGGGTACGCAGCGGTTGTTGTTCATGGCTCAGGCAGCGGAGAAGCAAGAAGAGAACCATGTCACGCAGCGGTTGTTGTTCATGGCTCAGGCAGCGGAGAAGCAAGAAGAGAACCATGTCCTTTTGGTGGCCTCCTCCGCTCAAGGCAATGTCAACCCAATGGTAAGGCTTGGCAAGCGTCTCGCTGCCAAAGGCATCCATGTCGCCCTTGCCACCACCGAGGTCACCTACTACCGCATTCTTAAGTCCTCTGGTGCCAGTGCCACTAACCTTGTCCCCGGCATCAAGCTCCTGTGCTACTCTGATGGCCTGAGCCTCGACTACGACCGGGTGACTAACCTCAACGTCTAAATGGACAGCCTAGGTAAACATGGGCCTAGCAATTTGTCAACTCTAATCAAAGAACATTACACGAGTCCAAAGAAGCTCTTATGCCTAATCACGAATCCTGTTAAATATGTCTTGAATTTTATGTACTCGGTCCGGTTCATGACCCGACCCGACATATTTTTTGTGCGACCCGAAAGTGGAAAGAAAATTGAGATTTGGTTCGTGACGCGAAGGGTTGGGCCGATAGGCCCTATTTGTACTGCGGCTAGGTTTTCTCATTGTAGAACAGAGAGAATTTTGTTTCAGAGAGTTTTCGTGAGCCGTGAGGTTTTGTCGTTGTTTCGACTTCTGAAATTTGTACTCTCTTTTGATTATAGTGGAACTTTGTCTTGCCTCGCCCGTGGACGTAGATCACTTCGTGATCGAACCACGTAAATTTCTGGTGTTCTGTCTTTTCGTTTTTCGCATCTGTTTCCAACAAATCCTTTTGTGCCATGGGTGTCCGATGTAGCCACCGAGTACGACATCCCTTGTGCTATGTCGTGGATTCAACCGTGCGCGTTGTACGCAATATACTATCGCTTCTTCAATAAGCTCAGCGCCTTCCCAACCCTGACGGACCCTGATATTGTTGTGGAACTACCGGGTTTACCTTCCATGGAGATGGATGACTTGCCATCCTTTGTGCTTCCCAACAAACCATTCGGCAGCTTCTCGAAGTTATTATCTCAACTATTCCAAGGCATGGAGAAATTCAAGTGGGTTTTAGGAAATTCTTTCTATGAGCTTGAGAAACACGCAATAGACTCCACGTGCTTTTTTTTTTTCAATAAGGGCGATTGGTCCACTAGTCCCTCCAACGTTGCTAGGCCAAGATCAAAAGCTTGACGATTCAAGTGTGGGTATGTGGAAATCAGATGAGACTTGCATGGAATGGTTGAACGAACAACCTCCTTGCTCAGTTATCTATTTATCCATTGGAAGCATCGTCGTGTTACCGGCTAAGCAAATGGAAACCATAGCCACAGCTTTAAAGAATGCCAAGCGCCCGTTTCTTTGGGTGGTGAAGCCAACTGAGTTCCCAAAGTCCGATGGCGTGGGGCAACTTCCATTAGGCTTTCTCGAAGAAACAAAAGACCAAGGTCAAGTCGTGGGTCGGTCTCCTCAAACTAAGGTTTTGTCGCACCCGGCTATCGCATGTTTCATCACTCACTGTGGATGGAATTCTCTGCTTGAGACTATATGTGCGGGCATCCCTCTCATAGCTTACCCACAGTGGACAGACCAGCCGGCCAACGCAAAGCTTATTGCCGATGTCTTTAAGATTGGCGTGAGGATCAAGAAGGAGGTTGATGGAAACATAAGCAGTGAAGTGATTGAGAAATGCATTGAAGATGTCATGATTGGACCAATGGCTGAGCAATTGAGAAACAACGCGATGGCACTAAAGGCCAAGGCTCGGCAGGCGGTGGCAGCAGGTGGATCATCCGATGAGAATATGCAGCTCTTCATGGAGGAAATTTTCGGCTATTCTTGCCAGAAAGATGATTCAACAAACGTGGGAAATTTGAGCCATGAAGGACAAGATAAGGTTACTGATGGTGGTGTGTAGAGAAACGTATTTGGGTTGGCTGATAGGTGATTCATAGGTTGGTTGCTAAACTTCGAAGCATTTAGTTGTCAAGTTTTCTCTGTTTTTTTTTATCAGTTTCTCTGCTTCATCCGGCTTCTTATTGCGGAAATTTATCGGCAGTGATTTACGTTACCATTTTCTTCAGTGTGTTTTGCGCACATCGATGATGTATCTGAACCGACAGAAGACGGGAACAAATTGAAGAAGTTGACATGAAATTGAAGATCTTTTCAGTTCTTGTCAACTAATCGCTTGATATGTCGATCGTCATTTGTGGTTCCAGTATAAGTTGACTGGAAATACCGCCATGAACAGGGGCGAGTATGGTTCCAAGGTAGAACCTAGTATCAGAGAATTCGATCGGTGGAAACCTGTCTGATTCCAGATTCTAAGGTATGCGGGTAGGTTCTAGGTTCAAAATACTTGGGAACATGTTTCAACTGATAGGTTCCACCTAGAATCTGAAACTTGGAACAAGTTTTTGTATTTTCTTGGTCTGTCTTCGCGCAATCTTGCAGTATTTCATAGTATCCGATGATAAGTGTACAATCTAGAACCACCAATCTGAGTTTCCATTTTATGACTTAGACTTTTATTTTATTAATGTTTCATATGATTCGTGTGTCTAAATATAAGTTGTGGCCAGTAAATTATAACAGCAAATGGTGATCATAAAAAATGATGATTCACTATAATCGTTCAATTAATAATATAGGTGGCACCTGAGTAAGTCTTGGAATCGACCCTGGAACGTATGACAATATGATTCTAGAATTGTAGAGTAGATTCTAGGTTCCAAAAAATAGAGAACCTGTTCCAACGGGAAGGTTCTAGGTTCTAGATTCTAGGTGGAACCTGTAAAAAACCTAAAACTGCTCACCCCTAGGCTTGGAGGTCTATGAATATGAACATCAATACGAAGCAGTATCTTTTATTTCAAAAGTGGGCACCGTCTTGTAGAAACCTTCATAATAGAATTCTCAACTCAGATATTTCTTAGTTTCCTTTGAGTGGTCGCTCATTTTACGTTATACTCTAGTGGCTGATATTCACTTATGAATTCTCTTCTTTTGTCAAATCTCTTCTCTACCAAATGGTGATAGCAAGCACTAAACCCTACTTCTCCCTGTTGCAACCTTCCCAAAAGTGAATCACTAAAAAAAACTAATGGATTACTAAGCATAGTGTTTAGCACAAACTCTTTTGAGCCCTACCAATCGCAACTTGGTACTCAATATGATAAATAATTAATCTTACCTTTGAAGTCGCCACTAATGAATTACAGGTCAATTAGACACCTAAGTAAAATGTGGAAATGCAGTTTACTTCTACGAACCAAAGATTCAATGGATTTGGGATCTTGATTATGCTAGATTAATGTAACGTCGTTACAGTACCTTTTTTCATTATTTCGAAAATGTTTTGCATGCAATCTTTATCAATTTTTTTTATCATATACCATTAACATGTGAAGGATGATCATGTGGGTATGCAACTAGGAAAATAACACCCAAAATTGAAGCAATAAATAAGATTGCAGAAAATTTAAGGAACTTGGATGCACTAAGCCAAAGCAAAGCATATCACTATCCATTACCACGAGATTTCTGCAAACTATTACTCAGAGAAATATGCAGATAGAATGCATGAATCTTGTGCATGATTGTGCATGAAATAATAACTAACTAATATGCAATATGTATGAAACTCTCTAATTCATATTTTTGTTCTTTTCTTTGAAAGAAAAATGACCCTAAAGTCTATAAATTAAATGAGCATGCACTTTCTATTCTATATGCAAGATGAGATGATTTAATGTATCAATCTTAAGTTAACTAACTATGAACTAATGCTATGATGCAAACCATAGGAAGTGCTATTTTTTTATGAAAATGATAAATTTAAATGCTAGGACTCGAATGACCTAGCTATGTGACTAACTATTTCATGATGCAATGCTAACTCCTATATTTTCTATATGAGCTATATAATGCGGCTAACCTAAATGCAAAAGGTTAATAGCTAAGACTATTCATGGGATATGATTATTGTAAGTGACGCATATTATATGATACGAAACTAAATGACCCTAAGTCTACACGTGATCTATATGAAACCTAAATATCATTTTATTTTTACTTTTTTAAAACAATGTATTATCCTATATCTATATGCGTTTTACAAATAACATGTTCTAAACCTATATGCATTACGAGACTAATCATGCGTGACCCTAAATATGAGAACCCTAAAGTGTAAATTATGAATGCACTCTAAATTCTAAATATGCATGATAAGTGATGTTCAATGGCGATTGATAATGTTATGATGCAATGAAACACACGTTATTTAAAATCGATCATTTCATTAATAACGTATTATTCTGAAGCAATCAAATTTCAATTTAATCACATCAATCATAACAAGCCATGCAAAGTGATATTAAGGTCTAACCTCAATGCCTAAAGGTTAGGAGGCCTAGTACGCCTTGTAGCAAAACAGGAGAACCTGTACAAAACCCTGATGTTGGCTGTTTAGGACCAAATCTCCGGTGGCCGGGCCCGAATCCATTAAGGCCAAGCCCAAACCCCCAATGCCTACACCGGGGTCCATCGAGGCCGGGGTCGAACCCCTGGTGCCCGTGCCTAAATCTCCGACACCCGAGTCCAGGCCCATAAAGGCCATGCTCGGGTCCCCAATGCTTGAGCTTTGGTCCACAAAGGCTATGCGCGGGTTCTCGGTGCTCGGGTCCGTGATTAATGAAATGTTCATTCTTATAAAAATAATTAAAAATAAATTTGTATTTTTTTAATTTGATTTTTGAATTATTTTTCATTTTTTTCCTTTCCTTTTTTCTCTTTTCTTTTTTTTTCTTTCCTTTTTTTCCTTTCTTTTTCCTTCTCCCTCGGCCAATGGCTGTCCACGACGATAGCTGATGATCGGCCACAGGCAAGGCGCGAGCCTTGCATATCAGTGAGCTTTGGCAATTAAAAATTAAAAAAGAAAAAGCGGAAAAGAAAGAAAAATAAAAAAGAATAATAATAAAAAAATTTGAATTATTGGCAATTTAAATATTTTTCCTACCAAATAGTGAAAAATATTTTCTATTTCTTTTCAGGCTTCAGCCAAACACTAGAAGATATTGTCATTTTTCTAGAAAATGAACTTCTGAAAAACATTTTCCAGAAACATCACATTTTCTGCGAAATAAATAGAGCCTAAAATATTATTTATCACCCACCACCAAGAAAGACCAAGGATTTCAAAAGGGCTCGACAAGGAAGGGACACGCTCGAGCTAATATAGCTCAAGAACAACGCTGAAGCGATGGGTGGCCTGTCAGCGAGCGATAATAACTGATTATGAACGATGGACTGAACGGCGCCGATGGAGCGTTGCTGGTTTGCTCTGGAAAACTGCCGGGACAACGGAGGAACACTAGAACTGCAGGTGCTCGCTGGTTGTGATGGTGATGGACAGATTGGCTTGCGAGGCGTCGGACAGAAGTGTGGCAAAAGCTCCGTCGGTGTGCTGGAAGTTGTCGGACAACCCGCAGAAAAGAGATTGCAGCATGGCAGCACAAGCTGGATGGCGGGCAAGGGGCTGATTTAGGTCATACAACTTGCATCTTAGAGGCGTCGGACGGAAGCATGGCAAAAGCTTCGCCGGTGTGCTGGAAGTCGTCGGACAACCCGCAGAAAAGAGATTGCAGCACGGCAGCACAAGCTGGAAGGCGGGCAAGGGGCTGATTTAGGTCATACAATTTGCATCTTATTTGATTTCCATATAGATAGAAGTCTGTCGCATTTTCGTATATTAGATTTGTTATCGTATTTCATGTCATGTTAGCATGCAATTCCATTTACGAATTTACATATCATATCTGAATAATAAACGCGCTTGGCTTGAATGCGTGGTTGACATGCTAGAATTACATTTTAAATACATAATTAGGGCATGGTTAACAAATCACATGTTTAGATTAATTAGTGATTCACAGGCCCAAAAAAAAAGATTAATTAGTGATTCTGCATGTAGGAAATTGCGTCTTGAGTTTTTGCATATTTAGAAGAAATTCATATTTGCATGTCTGATTGTGCTTCTGCTTGCATCTTTTAAGCATGTTGATAATTTTGCATATTAAGATAGGATTTCATATCTTATTTGCATCACGATAATTGCCATCTTATAGGAATACTAGGATTCTCTTCAATGAATATATTTCTGTAACACATCAAATTAGCTGCATTGCATAAATAGTGAATTTACATATATGCGTATTTCTTACCATTATTGTATATTTACTTGGTTTTTTTATGCTCTAAGTAGATAACAATAAAAGAGACTATATCTTACATGTTAGTAATTATATATGTGTTTAGGATAAAATTACATATATCCATATTTAAGAGTAGATTAATTTCCTTATATACACAATTTGAGAGTCACAAAAATACAGAGTTACCACTTTTGCATTATAGACTTAGGATTTTATTCCATGGAAGGTATTAGATAGATTTTCAATTGCATGTTTAGAAGCTCGTTTTGGGAAAGTAATTTATATAGAGTGGGTTTTTGCATAGGATGTTACATCGTATTTTCTTTGACACATTGGTCTATTTAGAAAACTTGCATGAACTTTTAATTTACTTTTGCATTTTTTTGCTAGTTATTTATTACGTTTTTTTGTATTCAGTAAGTTTTTAAATGTTCGATTTATTACCGTAAATGCATGGACATTTAGATGCATGTCAAAAACAAAACTCGACCAAGATTGTCTGAAAAATTTTCCTTAAGTATCAAGCTATGGACGTTAGTCTAATATAACAGAACCAAATCTGACAACCCAATTCTCTGCTAAGAAAAGGTTAAGCAGTCCGCGCCTTATTGAGCTCCTAACCAGCCTAGTAAATAGGTTAGTGGCAACTCTAAAATAATCATGTATGAATTAGAGAAACCAAATTGCGATTGGTAGGCCTTGTGACAGTCCGTGCGAAGCGCAGGCGCTACCTCATGAGAGGATTAATCTGTGCTGGCCCGACAATCCGTCAACTCCCTCGTGGTTCACTTTAAGAGGGTCATGACACATTTAATAAAAGGAAAATCGAATTGTTTAATCACAACTTTTTACTAATTTGAAATTCCTGCAAAACATAAAACCATCCTGAAAGTGCAGTCAAGATCACATGTAACAAAGAGTGTCAAATTGAGAACTCGTTTCTTTAGATATCACTTATCCTAATGTTTTTATACTTAAACAAATTAATTTTCATTCTGTTCTTCCTACTTAGGACTCTTGTCCACACATACATGTCATAATATCTCCAACAAGTTAAAGCATGGAATGTCACATTACATGTAACGAGCTATTTTTACAACCAGTTTGTTGCAAAACTCCCAATCAATTCTATAACGCAATTCGCTGTCCTTTGTTTCTCGCCATATGTGCCATCTCTTTATCGATCTGTCACGGGTGATGTTCTCTTGGGTAAAGGTTTCGGCATAAGCAAACAAGCTCCATGTGTATACAGATACATGTGCACATCACTTTGCGTCATTGCTGATGATGGTTTTTACGAACATTCCGCTTATATATACACAGAAACGCGTGAGCTCATCACATTCTCTCACCACCAAAAAGAAATTAGTGGTAGACCGCAGTTACCTGTCAAATTTTCCTCCACGCCCTCCTTCCTCTAGCACCATCTCTCTCTCTCTCTCTCTCTCTCTCTCTCTCTCTCTCTCTCATCACGTGCGTGCGGTGGTGGGCGGGTGCGTGCAGCGGCAGGAGGGTGCGAGGCGGCTGTCTGTGGCTGCTGTCCATGGCTCAGGTAGAGGAGAAGAGAGAAGAGAACCATGTCCTTTTGGTTGCCTTCTCCTCTCAAGGCCATATCAACCCGATGTTAAGGCTTGCCAAGCGTCTCGCTGCCAAAGGCGTCCATGTCACCCTTGCCACCACCGAGATCGTCCGCCACCGCATTCTTAAGTCTGGTGCCGGTGCCACCAACCTTGTCACCGGTATCGAGCTCCTGTTCTTCTCCGACGGCCTAAGCCTTGACTACGACCGGAAGACCAACCTCGACGTCTACATGGACAGCCTAGGTAAACATGGGCCTGGCAATCTGTCGACTCTAATCAAAGAACGCTACACGAGTCCAAAGAAGCTCTTATGCCTAGTCACGAACCCTTTCGTGCCATGGGTCTCCGATGTAGCTGCCGAGTACGATATCCCTTGTGCCATGCTGTGGATTCAACCGTGCGCGTTGTACGCGATATACTATCGCTTCTTCAATAAGCTCAGCGCCTTCCCGACTCTGACAGATCCTAATATAGTTGTGGAACTACCGGGTTTACCTTCAATGGAGACGGAGGATTTGCCGTCCTTCGTGCTTCCCAACAACCCATTTGGTAGCTTCCCCAAATTATTCTCTGAACTATTCCAAGGCATGGAGAAATTTAAATGGGTTTTAGGGAATTCTTTCTATGAGCTTGAGAAACATGTCGTAGACTCCATGTGCGAGCTTTATCCAATACGACCGATCGGTCCACTAGCCCCTCCAACGTTGCTAGGCCAAGATCAAGAACTTGAGGATGCAAATGTAGATATGTGGAAATCAGATGAGACTTGCATTGAATGGTTGACCCAGCAACCTCCTTGCTCAGTCATCTATGTGTCCTTTGGGAGCATCGTTGTGTTACCAGCCAAGCAAATGGAAGCGATGGCCATTGCTCTAAAGAACGCTAAGCGCCCATTTCTTTGGGTGGTGAAGCCGCCTGAGTTCCCGACGCCCGATGGTGCGGGGCAACTTCCGTTAGGGTTTGTTGAAGAAACAAAAGACCAAGGTCAAGTCGTGCGTTGGTCTCCTCAAACTAGGGTTTTGTCGCACCCGGCTGTGGCATGTTTCATCACCCACTGTGGATGGAACTCCATGCTCGAGACTATTTGCTCCGGCATCCCTCTCATAGCCTACCCACAGTGGTCTGACCAGCCGACCAACGCAAAGCTCATAGTCGATGTCTTTAAGATTGGCGTGAGGATCAAAAAAGGAGTTGATGGAAACATAAGCAGTGAAGTGATTGAGAAATGCATTGAAGAGGTCATGGTTGGGCCAATGGCTGAGCAATTGAGAAAAAATGCAACGGCACTAAAGGTCGAGGCTCAGAAGGCGGTGGCAGCAGGTGGATCATCCGATGAGAATATCCGGCTCTTCGTGGAGGAAATTACTAGCGATTCTCGCAAGAAAGATGATTCACCAAACGTGGTAAATTTGAGCCAGGAAGGTCATGGTAAGGTTAGTGATAAAGGTGTGTAGGTAGAAACGTGTTTGAGTTGGCTGGCAAGAGATTCATGGGTTGTCTTGTTCACATAAAAGAGATAATATTATTGTCCTCGAAGACAAGTATGATATGAAAGTTGTGGTGTTCCTGCGGTTGGAGAAATAAAGAGGACAATTCCAATAACTTCGTCTTCTCGGCATGATGTCCGTTGATTTTCTTGCTCGACGATTGTGAAATACCTTGTCCTCATTCGGAGGTTTGAAAGAAATGCAGTACACAGAACAGAATTGTTCTGTCAAGAGGTAACTGAAGTCACTTAATTTCCTGCGGCGATAATGCCCTTGAGATACAATTTAGTCTATCACAAAGTCTCTCGACATAAACACAGGGAAACTAAAATAGCTTTTTTTTTTTTTTTGGTAAGGTAAGTAATTAAAATAGCTTTTTGAACGAAAGAATATATCTAAATAAGAACAGCGAATCAATGTGTCTAGTGAACAGACACAATAATCGAATTGGACAGACCAGTCAACTTCCAACATATATGTTTGTCTAAAAAGCTAAAATTAATAAATGAGAAATTTTAAAATTGTTTAATCATAACGTTTCCTAAATTCTGAGTTTATGCAAGACAAATCAAGCCCAAGACCAAATATAATCAAGTTATTCAAAATGTAGTGTCCACTCGACAGCCCATGCCTTTAAAGGGAAAATTGTCCAAAATAGATACTAGGAATATGTAAAATAAGAAAGCACAGAAGTGAAGCACAAAACGTAATCTTGAACAAACTTAAAAATCTGCAAATTGACACCGATTTCAATCTTAATCGCGTCAAAGAGAAACTTAAATATACATTCATACAAAACGTTAAATTGTAAACCAAATTTAATTGATTAAAAGCGCCATACAACTTGAGTATGATCATGATGAAAACCATGACCAGTTCAAACTTTGCACCTCGACAAATTATAGCTCTAGTAAAACATGCAAATCATGATGCACTTGAACGTATGCGTGTACGAATGTTCTAATTGCACTCTTGCTCAGCTTCCACCAGCAAAGGTTGATCGCTCCACCTTTATTTTGTTAAGAAATATTCCGAAAACATTGGAAAAATCCCCCAAAAAGATCGGTTAAATCATGAATTGATAAGATCATATCATTAAGTGGCTCGATTATTATGGAATAACAAATGCATTAATGTCAAAATTGATAACAAAAATTAACTGATAAACAACCTCAAGTGTTGATATTAAAATTATGGTTATTTGATGACTGATTAACATTAAATTCCACTCTTTCTCACCTTCCACGAGCAAAGGTTGATCTCTCTCTCTCCCCCCCCCCCCCCCTCTCTCTCTTCTCTCTCCATCTTCTTCTCCAACCTTCAACCGTGGGGAAGGGTCCCTCCCCTCATTTTGTTGATTTTGTTTAAGTTTTCCTGATCTTTTCTTCTTTTTTCTCTCTCGATCTAGATTTAGGAGCTCTCTTCTCCCAATTTGGTTTTATATCCGAGGGTTTGGACTCTCCTTATTTAGTTATAGATCTAGCAACTATCATCTCCCAATTTAGATATGGAAGTTTAATAATATTTTTTGGATTCAATGCTCCTGTGCTCTGTCCGTGTACAAGTCATATGCCTCCAGTTTTAATGGTAATTGTATGAGCTCTAACGTCTCACTAACCTATGAGGATTTACTCTTACAAATGCTGAATCTGTGTTTGCTCAACCTATTTTGGATGTCTTCGTAGGGTGATGGTATAAAGGAAGACGAACCTAGCATGCACTGCCAACTGACAATGCCATAGTTAATAAAAAAGGAATTTCCGGCGTATGCTCATCACTGACAAAAATACAATATCCAATAATCAGCCGTTAATTATTTTGCTTGACAGATCTGTTCTTATGGAGCAAGTGTGTTTTTAACCACGCTGGTGCTTTGTTGATCTTCCTTATTTTTGTTAGAGTGTAGTTAATACACCATCGATTTGAAGTCATGAGGGTTCCACTCTAGTTTAAAGGTGAACCGAGATAAACCTTGCAGCTCAATTTCTTTTTCTTGCTTTTACTCTCTATTTGGTTGTGTTTGTACACTTAATCCTAACAGTTTTTTGGATTTGGCTTTGTTTTGTAGTATTATGAGCTTTGCTCTATTTTGATTTGCTTTGCTATGGAAGTCTATGTACTTCTCATTTATCATTTGGAGTAATGAATACAATTATTTTCAACAAAATAAAAAGAAATATAAAAAATCGGTTTTCTTCCAAATTCAACATTCGCATCATCGGCTATGCATTCAGGTACTTTTTTTTTCTATGATGCTCAATTTCATAAAAATGTCCAGTTTTCAAAAGTTGAATTATGTTTAATGATGATATGTTAATGACATAATTCCAATAGATCTCTCTCTTCCATTACCAAAGGATAATCTCTCTCTAGAATTGCTCTCTTGCTTACCTTCCACCGGCAAAGTTGATCTTGATGGGAAAAATTCCGAATATATTGGGAATTTTCCCGACAGATTGGCTAAATCATAAATTGACATAAGCATATAATTAAGTATCCAATTATTATGAAAATAACAAAAAAAATGTGCAAATGAAAGAAAAATTTACGGACTACTAATTTCGAGACTTGATTTAAGTCGTGAGATTAACAAAAGGGATTAGAGGGAGATATCGATTTTCTTCGAGATCTTTTTTTTTCGTCTGTCTTGGAGATTCAATAGCGTCATCTTCCACGCATTCGGGTGCTTTTAATTTTTTTGATACTTTCACAAAAATGTTCAGTTTAAAAAATCTGAAATTTTTTGTTTAAAGATGATATATTAATGACATAATTCTAACAGATGTCTCTCTCACCAGCAAAGGCTGATCTCTCTCTCTCTCTCTCTCTCTCTCTCTCTCACACACTCACTCACTCACTCACTCAATGACCCTTTATTACGGTTTTGCCTTTCATTAAAAAATGGGTCTAAGGCGAGCTGCCTTAATATGTTTGGTCACAAGGAGTCACTCGGGACCAAATATCAATATAGTTAATCTCTAAAAATATTTTCTTGCAAACAAACATATTGATTGCCTAAAATTACACTCGGTCACTATAATCAACCTCTCTAGCGACCAAATTCGAAAAGATAATGACACAAACAATCCTTAAATTTTGGCCCGATATGCAATGTGATCCTTAAGCTTTTAATTTGTTCAATATGGTTCCTCAACTTTAACCCAATACGCAATGTGGTCCATGAACATTAGGCTAACTAAAGTTAGAGAACTACATTGAACAAATTAAAAATTCAGATACCACATTATACAGTGGGCCAAAGTTTAGGGATTGTTTGGGTTATTATCCCAATTCGAAAGGCTGATTGCTAGAAATCATAAAGACATTGCTTTCGAGTCATGTATGGTGACCGAATTTTCTATGTTTAGTCACTAGAAATCAATTTTTAGCAATTAAGTTTGGTTTTGGGCTATATTTTCCTTCACCCTTAGTTAAAGAAAATTACCAAGGGTGATTCTCGCAAGAAAGACGATTCACCAAACGAGGGAAATTTGAGGCAAGAAGGTCAAGAAGATAAGGTTATGATAAAGGTATGTCGGGAGAAACGTGTTTGGGTTGGCTGATAAGAGATTCATGGGTTGTCTTGTCCACATAAAAGAGATAACATTATTGTCCTAGAAGACAAGTATGATATGAAAGTTGTGGTGTTCCTGCGGTTGGAGAAATAAAGAGGACAATTCCAATAACTTCGTCTTCTCGAAATGATGTCTTTGATTCTCTTGCTCGACGATTGAGAAATACCTTGTCCTCATTCGGAGGTTTGAAAGAAATGTAGTACACAGAACAGAATTGTTCTGTCAAGAGGTGTCTGAAGTCACTTTCCTGTGGCGATAATGCCCTTGAGATACAATTTAGTCTCTCGAACTTCCAACATAAACACACTGGAAACTAAAATAGCTTTTGAATGAAAGAATATATTTATATAAGAACAGCAAATCAATGTGTGTCTCGTGAACAGGCACAATCATCAAATTAGACAAAGCAGTTAACTTCCAACATAAATGTTTGTCTAAAATATGTTTATCTAAATAAGCTAACATTAAGAAATAAGAAACTTCGAAATTGTTTAATCATAATTTTTCATGAATTCTGAGTTTATGCAAGACAAATTAAGCCCAAGACCAAATATAATCAAGTTAGAGAAAAGAAATTAGAGAGAGGGATCGGTTTTCTTCCAAATTCAACAATGGCATCATCTGCTATGCACTCAGGTAAATATGTTCAGTTTTCAAGGGTTGAAATTTTATGTTTAAGGATACTTTACCAAAAAAAAAATTATGTTTAAGGATGATATGTTAATGACATGATTCCAATAGATCTCTCTCTTCCAACACCAAAGGATGATCTCCGTCTCTAGAATTGCTCTCTTGCTCACCTTCCACCAACAAAGTTGATCTTGTTGGGAAAAGTTCTGACTACATTGGGAATTTGCCCGAAAGATCGACTAAATCATAGATTGATATGATCATAACATTGAGTTTCCTAATTATTATGGATATAACAAAAAAAAAATTGCAACAAGAAAAATTCATGGATTAACAATTTCAAGCATTCATTTTAACGTTCCGGTTATTTGATGAAGATATATATATATATATATATATATATATATATATATATATAACCGGTTTTTTCTCTTTCTGACAACACATGAAATTTCAAGCTAAGTCGTGAGATTAAGAAAAGGGATTAGAGGGAGATATCGATTTTCTTCGAGGCTCAATAGTGTCATCCTCAAGTACTTATAATTTTTTTTGATACTTTCATGAAAATGTTCATTTGAAGATCTGAAAATTTATGTTTGAAGATGATATGTTAATGATATAATTCTAAAAGTTCTCTCTCTCTCATTCGACAACTCTTTATTACGGTTGTTGTGGGGAGTTTTCCGCGATGGACATAAGCCTGACGGAGCAATGCCGTCTAGAGGTAGAAGGCCCATGGGTTGTAAACTTCTTTTCCCGGGGACTAAACAGGAACAAGAGGGATTCACCGAAGAAGATCCTTCTCCCTCCCTTTTTTCGGAAGAAAAGGAGGATCCGGACAAAATGGATGAAAGGGAAGACATCCGGAAGTTGAATCCATTAAAAAAAAGTGGGTCTAAGGCGAATAGTCCTAATGTGTTTGGTCGCAAGGAGTCACTTAAGACCGTATATCAGTATAGTTGACCTCTACAAATATTTTCTTGCGAACAAACATAGTGATTGTCTAAAATTGCACTCGGTCACCATAATCGACCTCTCTAGCGACCGAATCCAAAAAGCTGGTCGCTAGAAACCACAAAGAGATTGCTCGAGATTCACTTACGTTGACCAAATTTCCTATATTTTAGTCACTAGAAATCAATTTTTAGTGATTAAATTTGGTTCTGGGCTATATTTTCCTCTACCCTTGGTTCAAGAAAATTTCTTCCAACCAAGTCTTTGATTTGTGAATAAAAAATTATGGACATTACTCGCATACAAAACTGATGTCTATATTTCCAACCCACTAATCAAAACCTCTTTATATTCAAGAAAATTTCGTAACACATTAGCGATCCCTACATTGTCCATCCAGATACATGAACTGGGACCCTTCTATGTATGTTCTCCATTGCAAGCCATGAAATAAAGGAAAACCTCTCTATATTTCACATGCGTGAACTGAGATGTAGGAATTGTCTTTATAAAATTGTGTTAAAGATACTTCAAATTACTGTCTATCAAAATGGTCATGTAGATGTCAATCGTCCATTTGTACCGCTTTGCAATGTTTGGAATGATCTCCTCTTGCATCTTGTAGCGTGGCTTGGCAATATGATTGATTGCACTCAGACCAACACGGCATTCACTATGTCAAAAGTAATAATCACTACGATACGACGTGAACTTAGCATTATGTGGAATAATCACTACGGCACGAGGTCAACTTAGCATTATGTGGGCCCATCACCAATGAGTGGAGCCTTATGCAATGTAACCATGAATTGAGTGGATCGCACAATAGGCGGCTCCCACTTTAGAACTAAAAATAGCCCACTAAGAACAGGTTCCGAAAAATTAGAACCGAGAATTGTCCGTTGATTCTATAGATTCACGGATCCATAGAACCGGTCCCCAATCCCTATAAATTTGTATTTATTAATTAATATCATGATCCACACATGGATTGCCAGATAAAGTCCTACAAAAAATGGGTGAACTGGGAGATTCCCGCAAAAAATGGGCGAAAAGACGAACAATGAATCCTAGTGAAACCAAGTTGTCAGACTTGCAAACCGCCAACCAAAATCAATCCCCTTAGCCTCCAAGTTTCGCTTGTTTTCAACCTAGCCGCTTCCAATCGGACTCTCTTCTCTTTCGGAAGAGCTTTCCTCTACCCAATGGGGTAGTTTAGCTTTTGAAAACCCTAAATCCGTTCAATCCCCTTTCCCGTTCAGGCTCAGTCACCAGTGTCCACCCGATCCCTCTACGAATCCTCGCTGTTCTTGCCGATTCAATCGTGGCCTCCTTGAACCACCATCAGCTCATCCCACAACTACTGCTGGGTTCTCGAATCAACCACCCATAACCTTTTTCCCCACTGAAGTCCTCTACCCTCGAATACCTTTGATTAACCTCATCTTGTTCTCTGGAGGCGGAACTCTCCTCGCAGAAAAGGTCTACGGGCAACACGGGGAGGAATACTACAGAAGTACCGGTGCCTAACCACCTCCATGGAGTCGGAAGAAGATGCGGACCAGAGGTTAGCAATGCTCTGCAAAAGATTAGGAAGATTGTGGTCAGATAAAGTCACCAAGAACGTCCAGAGTACCTTAGCAACAACGAAAGGTAAGGAAGGAAATCTAACCTTGATAGGGCAGCTCCTCAAGAACCCTAAAATTAACTTTCCAGCTCTCCAAAACACCTTGAGGAGAGCATGGAGAGTGGAAAATGTAGAATTTACTCCGCTAGAACAGGGCATTTTCGCTATCACATTTGAATCTCTAGCAATGAAGAAACGAGTCATGGAGCAAGGTCCATGGTCTTTCATGAATCACTTGCTGATCTTGCAACAATGGATGCCTAATACCACAGCTCTTTGTTATAACTTTGACTCATGCGACTTCTGGGTGCATATTCTGGGACTCCCGTTTGAGTGGCTTTCGGTGGAAGTAGTCCGAGAAGTAGCTGGTACCATAGGAAAAGTGCAAGAAGTGAAATTAGAGACGAGAGGAATGGTGTCCTATGGAAGGGCGCGGGTGAGTTTGGACCTCAAATTACCCCTGCAGTCAGGTATGCTGGCTGATAACGAGGGCAAGAAAATCTGGCTGGACTTTAAATATGAGAGACTCCCATACTTCTGCTTCTCTTGCGGGAAAATAGGGCATAACGCTGCTTACTGCGAGGAGGTGCCTTTTAGTGAAGAGGATGTGAACATAGAAGAGGACAGACTATTTGGCTCATGGCTTAAGGCTGAGGTTACTACCAGCAGCCCTTTCCGGAAGCTATTCCATGGAAAAAACACACCAGAGAGTATGGAAGAGGAAAGCAGCCCGGAGATACCAACCCACCCTGGACAATTAGTTATTTATGAGGAGAGTAACTCCGGGCACATCCAGCAAACTCGGATGAATAAGGAGGACAGCACAAACAACAACCTGGCAGGCAAGAGTCCTTCAACAAGTCAGAGCAAGCAACTAGGAAACTGTCCTGGTAATTTGGCTGAAGAACAGGCACTACCTACGGGACCGGCTTTGACAATGGTACCTTTTAGTGCCAGCAAAAAGAAACAAAGCGGACAAAAAACTCCAGTGCGTAAGAAGAACAGAAGGTTTAGCCCATATGATACGCAAGGAGACAAATTGCTGCTAATAGACGAAGATCAATTGCTGGAAACGCCAATCAGAGAAGTCGAAGGCACAGGAAAATGGGCTGTGGTGGCTAGCCCTAATAAGCCACCGGGGTTCAAATGAAGATTATAAGTTGGAACTGTCAGGGGTTGGGCACACCCTTGACAGTCCAAGCTTTGGGAGCCTTAGTGGCTCAAGAAAGGCCCGATGTACTATTTCTAATGGAAACTAAGAACCGAGAGGATAAGCTCAACCAGGTGAGGAGGAAACTGAAGTTTGATGAGTGTAGAGTGGTCAACCCGACTGGACTAAGGGGTGGCTTAGCAATTTTTTGGAATGCCCCAGCTGTGTTATCAATTTTACATGCTTCCGATGCTGTAATAGATACTGAATGCGAAGAGGAGAACTGTAAAACAAGAATGAGAGTCACATTTGTCCATGTTCCAGCTATCCAACAGGAGAAAATCAAGGTGTGGGATGAAATATATAGCATCAGCACGAGCAACAGGCAGCCTTGGGTGTGCTTGGGGGACTTCAATGACATTATGTATCATTGGGAAAAGGTAGGAAAAAGAATGGCAGAACACTATAGACTACATGCTTTTAGAGAGCTCTTGAACAGTTGCGAGCTAATGGACATTGAAAGTAAGGGCTGTGCATTCACGTGGTCCAACAATCGCGAAGGAGACGAGCTAGTGAAAGAAAGACTGGATAGAGCAGTAAGTAACCTACAATGGAGATTGCGATTCCCTGAGGCGGAAGCATACGCTCTACCGGCAATTGGGTCTGACCATAGTCCGATCCTACTGACAATGACTCAAGCGCCAAAGAGGAGGAAACAGAGCTTCACTTTCGAAGCATTTTGGCTTGAAGATGAGGAAAGTAGGGAAGTTATCCACGAGGCATGGAATTCAACGATGTCAGCTACTGAGGGCCTCTCGAGCAGGATGACCAATACTGCCGCTGCCCTACAACGCTGGAGTAAACAGAAGTTCTCTAATGGGAAGTCAAGAATCAAGAGTTTAATGGAACAAATCCAGATCATAACAAATAGGCAAACTGGTGAGGAGGATAAAGGACATCTGCAACAGCTGAGGACTGAGGTTCAACGCTTATGGAGTCAGGAGGAAATGTACTGGGCAATGCGTTCGAGGATCAATTGGCTCAAGTGGGGGGACCAAAATACAAAATTCTTTCACGCTTCAACTATTCAACGGAGACAACGTAACAAAATTTCTATGTTGAAAGACGCTGCAGGGAATTGGACTCGAGACCAAGAACAATTAAAAAGGATGACTGAGCATTTCTTTAGAGATCTTTATACCTCAGTCGGACAACGACAATTTGACCCAATCCTTCAGCAGTACTCTTGCCGTGTGAAGGACGAAGCGAACATCAGGTTGCTTGAAGAGGTAACGATGGAAGAGGTTAAGCAAGCAACTTTCCAACTTGGAACCTCTAAAGCCCCGGGTCCGGATGGATTGAATGGCCAATTTTTTCAGCACTACTGGGAAGAGATTAAACAGGAAGTATTCTCAGAGGTCAGAAACTTTTTCCAATCAGGAATTTTGAACCCCCAGTTAAATAGAACTCTTATATCCTTGGTGCCGAAAGTTAAACATCCAGAGAAGCTGGAAGAATTCAGGCCTATAAGCCTTTGCAATTTCGCGTATAAGATCATATCAAAAGTGCTAGCGAACAGGTTGAAACCATGGCTCCCGGAGTTAATTGAAGTTGAACAGAGTGCATTTGTAGGAGGAAGGCAAATCCAAGACAATATCCTGGTAGTCCAAGAGGTGCTACACCAGCTAAGAGTCCGAAAGAGAAAGAAAAAAGTTCAGGCGATCTTAAAGCTAGACATGCAAAAGGCATATGACCGGATCGAATGGGACTTCCTGAAGGCCTGTATGCTAAAAATGGGGTTTAAAGAAAGGTGGGTAAACCTGATAATGCAATGTGTTACGACAACCTCTCTGAGTATCAAGCTGAATGGGGAACGATTGAATTACTTCCAGCCTACTAGAGGTATTAGACAGGGGGACCCTTTATCCCCATACCTATTCATATTGGTTGCTAACTTCTTATCAATGTTGATGAAAAAGGCTGTCCAAGATGGCACTTTAAAGGGGATCAAATTAAACAGAAACTGTCCTGTACTATCTCATTTGCTATTTGCAGATGATTCAATCTTCTTTCTAGATGGGACGGTACGAGAATGCCAAAACCTTGCTGGCATAATTCACCAGTATTGCTATGCTTCAGGACAAGACGTAAATCTGAACAAGTCAGGTCTATTCTTCAGCAAAGACAGCCCTAGTGAGTTAAGAAGGAACATGGCAAGAGAATTAAGAGTCCCGGAGATTGATAAGACAGGGAAGTACCTAGGTATCCCCTCTGATTGGGGCACAACCAAAAAGCAAATGTTTGCTTGGATTCTAGCGAGGGTCAATATGAAGCTGGAAGGGTGGAAAGAGAACACGATGTCCAAAGCAGGGAAAGAAATACTGATCAAGACTGTTGTCCAAGCATTACCTCAATATGCTATGTCAATCTTTAAGATCCCACTTTCAGTTTGTCGGGCTATTGAACGAAAAATAACAGCTTTCTGGTGGAAGAACCAAGCAGCAACAAGAGGCGTACACTGGAGGAGGGCAGAAGTGCTAAAACAGAGAAAAGACATGGGAGGATTAGGATTTAGAGACTTAATAGCTTTTAACAAAGCCATGCTCGGAAAACAGGCTTGGTTATTAGCTACAAACCACACATCCTTGTCAAGTCAGGTCCTTAAAGGCCTATATTACCCAACTAAGGGTTTCTGGAAGGCAGAAAAGGGGTCCAGACCATCTTGGGGATGGCAGAGCATTCTCATGGGGAGAACGGCAATTGAAGACTCGGTCAGATGGTCAGTTGGAAACGGGCAACAAATTAACATCAGGGAAGATAAGTGGCTCAAAAGGGGAACCATAGGGGGACCGGCAAGTGAAGGGGACCCAACAATGGTTCATGAACTTCTTAACCAAGAGACAAGCACTTGGAAGGAACCGGTATTACAAAGACTTTTTGACGAACAGGTGGTGCGCGAGATTCTAACAATATATCCCAGAACACAGGTATGCCAAGACAAACTGATATGGGAAGGCACGCGGGAGGGAGAGTATACGGTCAAAAGCGGATATAACACTATCCGAAGAAGCGAATCAACAGAAACTCAAACAGCATCTTCATCTCATCAACCCCCAACCCAGCTATGGAACAAAATATGGAAGATGAAAACTCCCCATAAGATCAGACATTTCATCTGGTCAGCTTGTCAAAACGCACTCCCGACAATGGAAAATCTGTACAAAAGGAAAATGGTACCTGACCCGCTATGCCCAATATGCCGAGCCCAGGTGGAGACCCCAGAACACCTTCTTCTTCTTTGTAAATGGACGAGAGCAGTCTGGGAGGCTCCTGTCCTGAACATCTAGACCTCTAAATTCCATATTTCTAGCATTGATAAATGGCTGATGCAATTCATTCACAGAAGGGAAAACTTACCTGGAGTAGAGATGGTCTCGGTCGTCCTCTGGGAAGTCTGGAAAGCAAGGAACAGTCTCGTATTTAGAAGACAAGCCCCGGAGCCACAGTCGCTGGTTGAACGAGGACATCAACTGCTCAGAAACTTCTGCAGATGGAACAACCCAGAGAACGTAAGCGCACCCCAGAACAGAGAAGAAGAAGACGCCTGGACTCCTCCACAAAGGGGCGAAACCAAAATAAACATAGACGCAGCCCACCAACCTGGATCTCTCCAAGGATCAATCGCTTGTGTGTGCCGGAACTCAGCTGGTTCTTTGATCGATGGATTTGCAAAAACCGTCCCAGCCTCCTCAGCCGAGCAAGCCGAATGCCTAGCTCTAGTAGAAACCCTCCAATTTCTCTCCCCCCGTGTGAACGAAAGAATGATCCTACAGTCTGATTGCCTGAACTTGGTCAACACCTGCAAGTCTTCTCATACTCTGCCGTGGGAACAGAGGGCACTAATTGCTCAAGCACGTGAGCTCTTGTCTTTATTTCCAAACTTAGAGCTGCAGTACTGTAATAGGAGCTCTAATTCTGTTGCGGACTGGGTTGCGAAGACCCACAGGAAAAAAGCACTCACCGATTTCTGGTTGATCTGTCCTCCGCAGGCTCTTAGAGACCTTCTTTGTTTTGAGACTCCGAAAAGGGGTTATGGTGTTTCTTATTATCAATGAAAGTATTTGGTTCTGATCAAAAAAAAAAAATCAATCCCATAATAATAATAATAATAATAATAATGTTAAAAATATGCCAACTAAAACCCAAGCCCTTTCACCTCTCTCTCTCTCACTTCTTTACAGAGTTACCATCTTCATATAACAGTTGCGCCACCTCTCTCTCTCTCACTTCTTTACAGAGTTACCATCTTCATATAACAGTTGCGCACACTCAGAAAATATCATCCCCAATTGCAAAATTTTATATATATACCCGGTCTGATCCGGCTAGGTAGGTGGATAGGTGGTTCCACATCTAGAACCGGAAACCGGACCGGTACTCACCAGTTTAGTAAATTGGAATGAGGAATCGAACCGATTTCCACAGGAACCACCGGTTCTAGGCCAATCCAGTCCGGTTCCGAACTGTCCAAGTGGTTCTCGATTCTTTTACACAGCCCTAATTTGTACACATCATTGTAAGTTAAATCGAAAGGTTTGAATATCCTGTGTTAAAAACAAAAAAAAAAAAAAAACTTAGCTAACATACATAGGATGAAACATTCTTCAAGACTACAATGACATTTTTTTTTTATTCATGTTGAGTATGTCTTGAATTCTGTTTCGGATATTCAACCCAAATTGAGTTTTGATACTCCTAATGAAAATTGTGGCAACTTGAGAAAAACAAATGGAAATTTAATGATGGTAGCATAAGGCTACAGCCCAAGCCCATAACTCTCAAGTTATTAGGTTTAAGAAATAGAGAAACAAAAAGTCTTGAGGATTTTTTAGTCATATTTTGTTATTATAAAACGTTTTGAGGTTTTTTGAGTCACATTTTGTAATTATTGAATTTCTACTAGGGGTATGCAAAATGGACTACCAAAACCGGAAACTATGCAAACCGGACCAAACTAGCTAGTTGGGTTCAATTTTCAAGAGTGTTGGTTCGGTTCCCAGTTCTTAAAAGTAGAACCGGTGTCTAGGCGGTCTAATTCTCGGTTCCAATGAGAGAATCGAATTGACTACATAATTTTTTTTATTTCTTCAAAAAAATTAGAAAAATGTAAACTAAACCTAGGTATAACTCTTTCCCCTTATCGGTGCACCACAATGACTTTTTACTCATTGTCGCTTCTATCAATATCTTGACATTTATCTCTCTCTCTCTCTCTCTCTCTCTCTCTCTCTCTCTCTCTCTCTCTCTCTCTCTCTCTCTCTCTCTCGTTGTGGTGGGAAAAAAACAAAAAAGTTACCGATTCCATTAGACAGGACCAGATCGGGAAACGATCACTCCTAATTTCTACAGTGAATTTTGCTTCTCCTCTCCTTGTGGGTTTTCCACGCAAATCTGTGTGTTGTTTTATTCTTCTTAGTTTTAATTTCGTTAGCCTATTTTTAGCGAGAAGTCCATGTTAGATTTGTAACTATTGAATTTTTACGGTGGATTTTGCTACTCCACTTCCAGTGGGTTTTCCATGTAAATCCGTGTGTTCTTTTATTCTTCTCGGTTTAAATTTCATCGACCTATTTTTAGCGAGAAGCCCATGTTAGATTTGTAACCGCAGCCCAAGTCCGCTACCTGAGTCCCTCTGCCCTTATGAAGCCCATCAAACCCAGGCCCTCTCGATCTTTTCTCTCCTACTCGCGTCTGGCATTGAAGACGGACGTTAAGTTGTTCCTGCGGTCGATTTCATCATTAATCGCAGCTTCGTTGCTTCTCGGTAATTGGGTAACCCCGATTCCTCTGTGTCCTTTACTTTGATCTGAACCTGAACTCCGTGAATCTTTTGTGAAAGAAACCATTGGAATCCGGATCAATTGCTGATGATGCGGAATGTCATAGCTGATGCATGAAATTCTGGATAGGAAGAACGTCTCAACTACATGTCCACGCTTTGTTCTTGTAATGCACGTAACTTGTTCGACAAAAGGGTCTCCACGACCATTTTCTGTGAAATAACTCCTGCGTTCGCATGATTTGAACAGGTTTTGATCACTTTTAAATCATTAGAGATCGAGCTGTCAGTCATTACTTGAGATAACTCCTTGTTACCGAAATCTGAATCTGGGTTCATTTGTTTTGCTTCTTGATTTTGCGCTGCTGTTCGTATATTTCGGCGATGTTCGGATAGCTGTTGGGGAGGACATGGTATGTAGTAGGAGTCACTGACTCAAGTTCTTGTTCCTGCTGATGTTCACGGCCTGCGTATTCACCGTATTGGTTCGAGTGCTTGTTCATGATTTTTCTGATTTCTATGGAGTTTGGAGATGATCACCGGCGTGTGAAGTTCAAGGGGTTGTTAATGGCTGACGATGGCGGCGGTGATCTGGCGATAGAGGTGGTTGATGGTGGAGCATAGATTGGTTTATGACTTCAAGCTTTTGATATATTGATTCATGACCGATATCTTTCAAGGTATAATCTGAATTGGGCTCAGTAAGTTTAGAATTAGAGAGGTGTTGCACATAAAAATCCAAATTGTGCTCATTAGCCCAGACTCGTGAGACCAGTGTGCAGCACATATGCGGTCGGACCATGCTCAACGGCCTGGCCCAAGTCCCTGTTTCCATAAAATAAATAAATAAAATAACAAAAAAAAGAAATTGGAAAAATAGTTATGAAAAATAGGCCTTGATTAGGTTGTTAGATTTCAGTATTAAGAAATAGTTGTGAAAAATTGCCAAATCTAGGCGAGGGCTGCAACCCTCATTAGCCAAAATTAAAGGAAAAAAAAAGAAAGAAAAAAAAATAATTTCTTTTTAAATTGTAAAAATTTTCGCATAGGATGGCTAGCCAGCATCCACGTCAGAGATTTCTGGCCAATTAGGACTCCATTGGAAAATTGTGAAAAGGTTTAAAACCCAATTGGTACAATTGAAATGTTGAAAACTGAATTGGTATAATTGCAATAAGTCTATAACTTTTTTGGTTCTTTTCCCAATTTTACTCATGTGAGGTTTTATTGTGTTTTTGTAGACCTGTAGTTCTCGTCACAAAGAAAGAAGAAATCCATAATACTTGACATGAAGTAATTATCGAGACAAGCATACTAGAAGTGACAAACGTTAAGTGCTAAAACTTCTTTTCGGACTTCTTAAAAAAAACGATCACTTAAGTGACAATTCCGATTTGCATCCCAAAAATCCGATAGTGGCCATATTTTATTAATTTCTTTGACTGAAGTGGTTCACTGGCATGCCTAGTCAGCATATGTACCCATAAACGATGTCGCCTACATGTTTTTCCCCAAATATAAACCCTAATTCGTTTTACCTAGACCTATCAAATGGGTGAGTCAGGTTGGGTTTGGGTCGGGTCAAAAATGATCCGACCCAAATGGATCCATTTAACCCATGCATTTTCATGCAATGTAAATCTAATAACTCATACCCGATCCAACTCATACTCAACCCATACTCGACTCAACACATATTATTAAAACATTTTCATATTTAACTAAATTTAGAAAAGCTTATATCTAAACTGAAGTAAGAGTAAGGAGTGAATGAGTGGGAAATTGAGTAAGGACGAAGGAGCTAAATTGAGTTTAAATAAATTATAAACCTATTTATAACCCATTACGATCCATTTATGACCTGTTAAACACTCATATTATGCTTACATCTATTTATGACCTATCTACTAAATATAACTAATCCATTTATGACTCATTTACCGATACATGAGTTAAAAAATGAGTTTATGATCTATTTTGATAGGCATAGGTCTGCCCGCAAAACTAAATGGGCAAGCCATCGTCGAGCCTCTTACACTCCCTTAGATTCATCTAGTGAATCGAAGACCAATCAACATGGCCATTGGCCATTCCCAAACTTGAAGACTTGCAAAAGTCTCCTAAACAGCATTTCCTTCAATACGATTCCCTATGCACAGCACTGCTGACTCAAACTCCGTTAGTCTTCTGAATCAGCTCGCCCTCCAAAGAAAGCCCCTTCTCCTTCTCGATCTTTTGCCGGAAATCCTCATCGAAGCTTTCGCTCAATCAATCGCAGCATTTACTTTGACCAATTTCACCTCCCCACTTTCTCACCACCTCTCCATCCATCAACACCCAATTTTATCGAGAAACAAGGCCTTCAACCTCTCTTCGAGCTCCCGTTTAGCGGAAGGCAGGGTGATCGACGATGCAATCTCCAGCAAGAACGGGTGTGCGCCGAAGATGCCGGACTCCCAGAGAGGCAGGGTTGCATCACGCGTGTCATTCCAGAAGGCAGGGTTGTCAAAGATGATCAATGATTAAGTCATGGCAAGGTTGAACACGGGACCGAATTGTTAGGATTCATTGCACAATCACAAAGAAAATGGAGAGTAAAAGCGAAAAAGAGAATTTGAGACACAAAGTTTTATTTTGATTCATCTTTAAACTAGAGCTACGTCTAACTGATAATTTCACAATAATTAGCACATCGCAACTCTCGATTAAATCTCTTAATTACAAAAGAAAGAGAATACATATAGGAAATAATTTGATTCAAAATAAGAAATCTCTTTCTAGGAACCTACGTCCAGTTGAGGATTCCCGTGATGCCCTATCGTCAAGGAGTGTGAACCACACCCCAACATGAATGATGCCTATTTTGTTCATATGCTCGTTCGACGTCTCTCTTAGGCAAGCCAACCACATCGTCGTATAGGATGTCCACATGGACTCATTTTTAATATAAAATTGCCAACTCATATTTGACTTTTTATTATAAAAGCCATGTAATATTTTTTACCAGAATTTCTCACTTGAGACACTTAAGTAATTGTTTTTATCCGATTTGGCACTTAAGTGAGCCAACGAAAACTTTTAAAACTAAAGTGAACGCCGTATAAAATTTTTGGCACTTCTAGTATCCTTATGCAAGTAATTATCTTATTGGATGAGAATATCATGTTCCAAAAGTATCAAGATATAGGTGACGAAAAGGGCAAGACGCACCACCCCATTGACCTATGCCCTACAATACGTTGTTGTCTCATTCATACGAGGTCATCTTTAAACCTTTAGAACTATCAAATCTTCCTTAGACTTCTGAGGTAGGAGAATCATCATGTAAATGGGTGTTTCTTTACCTAACTCTTTTATTTTTTTTGTCCAAAATTTGTTACCTAATTTGACTGTTTCATAAAACATTCAATGGGCAGACGTCCATTACTAGATTGAGTGGAGGCCATGCACATCTAGTACGGTTCAATGTTTCGTGGAAAATTGTACAACAATTCTGACCTAATGCAGTTTGCATCTATCGTTATGGACTTATCAGTTATCGCCAATGTCGGATTGCTCTTTTTAGGTAATCTTAGATGCTCACTCTTTGTTTTGGTGCATATGTGTGCTGACACGACCCCGAAACAACTTAATCTCGTAACTAAAGTGAAGGTAATCTCACATGCTTGATGGTTCTTAAGCTCTTAATTAGTCTTCATAAACACAGTGATTTACAAGGTCAGTCACATGAGCCGAGGCCTTAACTTTCTTTCTTTCTTTCTTTTTTGGGATAATTAGCCGGTACTAGTTTAGAAATTCGGCTACGTGAAGGATCCCGGAACACTATGCAAACCATGCCCTTGAACATTTTAAGTTCAAGCCTTTAGCATGCGCAAGTCCTTCTCATCTAGAATAATTTACACACAATTGATGAGATATGATCACGTGACCCTTAAACTTCTTATGTTAGAAATCCCTAATGTCTCAATCAATTTCGCCAACCTCCGGGTGGAGGCTTTTATCTTTCCACACATGGAACTTTCATATCTTGATGGATAGTGGACCACACCCCTCAGTTTAGGTTACATCACTTAGATCATGGGACTGCTGTGGATTAGTTGATTACGAATAATAATCACCGACAAATAGCTTTTTCAATAAATACTATCATGATAACACAGGTGCAATGGACTAGCAAAAGTCCACTCGAGCAATTCAGATTGGGCTTAGCAGTTAATAGAGACCAAAGTGATCAAGCCGTGTGGAGCTCCCCCTCCATCGTCTCATCGTATATTTGTGCTCGCTGTCATGAAAATGGACCATATTTTCCTCTGTTCAAGAACAAGGATACTTTCTCCGACCAGACTTTTGATCTGTGGATTACCACCATGAGCATCAATGATACGTTTTTTTAGTTAAAAATGAACTATAGTAAACTACATGAAGATGATCATAAGCTGATGAAATCATCGGCATTTCGTCTATTAGAATGCTCTTCTTTTTATTTTGTCGGACCATCTATTTGAATGTGTCAACTGTATGTAAAGAAGTTGAGACTCCAAGGCATTGGTTCCATGAATCTGGGATAGAACTGGACTGTACAGATGCAGCCAATCTCCCTGACATCTTTGACTTCTTTTCTCGAGTAAAAAGTAGGTCTTGAGAGCTCACTGGCGAAAGTAACACAAAAAGTAGATCGCCTTCGCCCAAGTAAAAGAGCATATTCTCAAATTAGGCACTCCGAACTTTTGGCATCGAGGATTTGACTTGTTAAATTTATGTCTCGAGTTTAAGCCTACGTAACAAATTCACTTTCCTATTTGGCTTATTTCAAATGAGAGGGGCTCACGGAGACGCGAATAGAGAAGGCCACTAAAAGACAAAATATGGGCGTTCTTTATTTTATTATATTTATTTCGGTGGGCCCAGGTCAATTTCTTGAATGTTTATCAGTAAAGGACTTTCCTTCTTGGACGTGAAAAAGAAACGTGTGGGGCCACGGAAGTCAGATAAAAGATGAAGCAGCTTTAGGGTTTTTTGCCACATATAAAAAGAAAAGAAATTGAGGGTTTCTTTCTTTTAGCGAAAACCAAAAGCCGCACAAAGCAAGACATACAGAGACGCTCGTATTCAAGCCGCACGAAGGGGGTAGAACGTACAGAGACGTTCTTGAGCATGCGTGTGTTTTTCTTTGGGCTTCAACGCGCGGTGATTTGTGCAGTGAGTTTATTTGTCCAATTAAATTGTTTATTGGTAAATACTTTGGATTTGGGCTTAAATTTAGGTGTGAAAAACACTCGAGCGTTTGAGCGATTTGTAACTCTGATTCTCCGATTATAGTGGATTATTTGTTGCTGGCTCTCCCCGTGGATGTAGGTACCGATATTCGGACCGAACCACGTAAATCTCTGGTGTCCTTTATCGTTCCTCGTTTATTTTTCTGGTATTTTCACATTGACTTAATTTGCAAGATCCTGTCGTTTCCGCGTTATATTTACAACAATTGGTATCAGAGCTCGAGGGTTGGATTTTCTAGATTGTGATTTGGGGCTTTTGCTTGTCTGATTATTATCTGGAAATTCTGCTATTGCAATTATGTCTGAAGCGAAAGTAGAGATTGAGAAGTTTAACGGGAGGAACAACTTTGGGTTATGGAGCGTCAAGATGCGTGCACTATTGACAACCCAAGGTTTGGCTAAAGCATTAGATGGGGAAAATGAGTTGCCCATTATAATGAAAGCGACTGATAAAGCAGACCTAATGGAGAGAGCAAAGAGTATAATCCTGCTGAATTTATCGAATGGAGTTTAATAGAGGTGGTTGAAGAGAAGGATGCCGCAGCATTGTGGGTAAAATTACAAGCACTCTATGTAACGAAGGGTTTGAACAATCGCTTGTACATGTTGAAGAGAATGTTTCAATTTCGATATACTGAAGGTACGTCGATTAGATCCCACCTAAATGAATTTAATAAACTCATGATGGATTTGAAGAATGTCGGTAAGATACTTGATGATGAGGAACAGGGCATGATGTTATTGGCTTCTTTACCAGAATCATGGGAGCACTTTACTGATTCACTACTCCAATGACGTACTACGATTACCTCGGAAGAGGTAAAGTCAGCATTGTTCTCTAAAGAGTGGCAGAGGAAGTTGCGAGATGACAGTCTAGCGCAGGATGTAGCGCGAGGACTAGTGATTCGAGGTAGAGAACAACATCGAGAGTCCAGTAGCAGCAAAGGTAAAAGCAGATCAAAGTCATGCAATAAAAAGTCTAAAGGACGCGTGAAGTGCTTTGAGTGTCACGAGGAGGGGCACATCAGGAGAGATTGTCCAAAGCGAAGAAATAAAGGTGACAAGCAGAATGCCACAAGCAGTGTGGCAAACGTTGCTGAGGAGAGCACTAGTGATGCAGAGGCCGTCTTGTGTGTGACTACTGGTTCGTTAGGAGACGAATGGGTGCTAGATTCGGGGTGTTCTTATCATATGATGCCTCATAGGAACTGGTTTACTACTTACCAGACTGCAGATGGTGGTAGAGTTCTGATAGGGAATAATGCAACCTGCAATGTTGTGGGGATAGGGATAGTTCGGATTCAGATGCACGATGGAGTGGTGCGTACACTAACAGACGTGAGGCATGTACCAGAGCTCAAGAAGAACCTTATTTCTTTGGGGACACTCGATGATATCGGGTGTAAGTACACAGCTGAAGGTGGAGTGCTGAAGATCTCTCGAGGTGCCATGACAGTGATGAAGGGGAAGAAAGTGAGTTCTCTCTATCATCTACTGGGAGAAACCGTGACCGAAGCTACTGCAGTTTCATCAGGTGAGTCTGATTCTGACTTGACTCAGTTATGGCATATGCGTTTGGGGCACATGAATGAGGCAGGTATGGCGATGCTGAGTGATAGGGGGTTGTTGAAGGGTCAAAAGACAGGGAAGTTGGACTTATGTGAGCACTGCATCTTTGGGAAGTAACGTCGAATTAAGTTTACAACAGCTGTTCATACGACCAAGCGACCGGTTGAGTACATTCATTCAGACGTCTGGGGCCCGTCTCTAGTTCCTTCAAATGGAGGTGCCCGATATATGTTGACATTTATCGACGACTACTCTAGAAAGGTATGGGTTTACTTTCTGAAGCACAAATATGATGTGTTTGATCGGTTCAAGAAATTTAAGGCATTGATTGAGAAGCAGTCAGATAAACAGATCAAGTGCCTGAGAACCGATAACGGCATGGAGTTCTGTGGTAAATATTTTACTGAGTTTTGCGAGAAAGAAGGGATTGTGAGACACCGCACAGTGCTCGGGACACCACAGCAGAATGGCGTTGCAGAACGGAAGAACAGAACTTTACTGGAGCGAGTTCGGAGCATGCTTTCGCATGCAAGTTTAAGCAAGGAATTTTGGGCCGAAGCAATAAATATGGCATGTTACCTAATAAATCGATCTCCATCATCTGCTATAGAGTGGAAGACTCCCGAGGAAGTATGGTCGGGAAAACATGTTGATTACTCCAGATTACGAGTATTCGGGTGTCCTGTGTATGCTCATGCAACTGATGGTAAGCTTGAGCCGAGGGCAAAGAAGTGCATATTTCTGGGTTATGCACATGGGGTGAAAGGCTATCGATTGTGGTGCACTGATCCCAGATCACCCGGTTTTCTAATCAGCAGAGACGTGATCTTCGATGAGACTGCAATGCTTCAAAGGATGGGTCTTGAGACACAACCAGCAAAGCAGATAGATCGTGGTGTCAGTAGTGAGGTGGAGATTCAGGTGGAGACTCCGGAGACCTCGAAGGTAGCAGAAGTTGAGATTGCAGATGAGGCCGCAGTTCCTAAAGTTGGTGATAATGAACAATCAGCAGAGCCGCAGCACACTATAGCCGCGGGTAGACAGAAAAGGCAAATTAAACCATCGGTACGTTATGGTTATACAGATATTGCTTATGCATTGACTGTAGGTAACGAGGTGGAGACAGATGAGCCTTCGTCTTACTCTGAAGCGATGGCTAGTTCTGAGTCGTCGCAGTGGCTAGGGGCTATGAGTGAAGAGATGGAATCACTTCATCGGAATCAGACATGGGAGTTGGTCAAAGTACCTAAGAGCCAGAAGATTGTCGGTAGCAAGTGGGTCTTTAAACGGAAGGAGGGCATTCCCGGTGTCGAGGCAGCGAGATATAAGGCGAGACTTGTGGCGAAGGGGTATACACAGCGAGAGGGCATTGACTACAACGAGGTGTTCTCTCCTGTGGTAAGACATACTTCTATTCGTGTTTTACTTGCCTTAGTTGCTGCACAGGACCTTGAGTTGGAGCAGCTAAATGTGAAAACAACGTTTCTTCACGGTGAGCTAGAGGAGCGGATTTACATGAGGCAGCCAGAGGGATTTGCTATTCCGGGTAAGGAAGATTATGTTTGTTTACTGAAGAAATCTCTATATGGGCTGAAACAGTCTCTTAGGCAGTGGTATAAGCGTTTCGATTCTTTTATGGCTAATCAGAACTATTCTAAAAGTCATATGGATAGCTGTGTTTACTATAGGAGATTGGAGGATGGGTCTTTGATATATCTATTACTATATGTTGATGATATGTTGATAGCAGCTAAGAACATGTCTGATATTGTTGTGCTGAAGAGGCAGTTGAGTGTTGAATTTGAGATGAAAGATTTAGGTGTTGCAAAGAAAATTTTGGGTATGGAGATTTTGCATAACAAAACTGCAGGAATTTTACGTCTTTCTCAGAAGAAATATATTGAGAAGATTGTTGCACGATTTAATATACAGTCAGCAAAATCTGTAAGTACACCTTTGGCGATGCACTTTAAACTTTCAGATAAGTTATCACCGCAGACTGAGGAGGAGAAGGAGCATATGTCCCGTGTTCCTTATGCTAGTGCAGTGGGTAGTATTATGTATGCTATGGTATGTACTAGGCCTGATATTTCACAAGTAGTGAGTGTAGTTAGCCGTTACATGAAGCAATCTGGTAAAGCTCATTGGGAAGCTGTAAAGTGGATCCTTAGATACTTAAAGGGGACAGCAGACGTTGGAATTGTGTATCGAAGGGACAATAATGGCAGTGAGACCACTGGTTATGTGGATTCGGATCACGCAGGTGACTTGGATGAACGCAGGTCTTTAGCAGGGTACGTATTTACGCTAGCAGGTGGTGCAGTTAGTTGGAAGGCATCCTTACAGGATCACGTTGCCTTGTCTTCGACTGAGGCAGAGTACATGGCACTGACCTTTATAGCGAAAGAGGCGATATGGCTAAAAGGTTTGCTCTCGGACTTTGGGTTAGATCAGAAAAGTGTTGATATACACTGTGATAACCAAGGTGCAATATATCTGGCATACAATCCGGTTTATCACGAGCGAACGAAACATATCGACATCAGGTACCACTTCATCCGAGATGTCTTAGCGAAGGGTATGATTGTTGTTAAAAAGATTGCGACATCAGAAAACCCAGCGGACATGATGACCAAGCCTGTTCCTTTGGCGAAGCTCAAGCTCTGCTTGAGCACAATTGGCGTCTGTGGAGAGTAAGCGCCCATCGGGGCGTTGGGAGAGCAGCATGGAAGATGAGCACTATAACTTGGCTACAAACATCGAGCCAAGGTGGAGAATTGTTAAATTTATGTCTCGAGTTTAAGCCTGCGTAACAAATTTACTTTCCTATTTGGCTGATTTCGGATGAGAGGGGCTCACGGAGACACGAATAGAGAAGGCCACTAAAAGACAAAACATGAGCACACTTTATTTTATTATATTTATTTCGGTGGGCCCAGGTCAATTTCTTGAATGTTTATCGGTAAAGGACTTTCCTTCTTGGACGTAAAAAAGAAACGTGTTGGGCCACGGAAGTCAGCTAAAAGATGAAGCAGCTTTAGGGTTTTTTGCCACATATAAAAAGAAAAGAAATTGAGGGTTTCTTTCTTTTAGTGAAAATCAAAAGCCGCACAAAGTAAGACATACAGAGACGCTCGTATTCAAGCCGCACGAAGGAGGTAGAACGTACAGAGACGTTCTTGAGCGTGCGTGTGTTTTGCTTTGGGCTTCAACGCGCGGTGATTTGTGCAGTGAGTTTATTTGTCCAATTAAATTGTTTATTGGTAAACACTTTGGGTTTGGGCTTAAATTTAGGTATGGGAAACACTCGAGCGTTTGAGCGATTTGTAACTCTGATTCTCCGATTATAGTGGATTATTTGTTGCTGGCTCTCCCCGTGGATGTAGGTATCGATATTCGGACCGAACCATGTAAATCTCTGGTGTCCTTTATCGTTCCTCGTTTATTTTTCTGGTATTTTCACATTGACTTAATTTGCAAGATCCTGTCATTTCCCCGTTATATTTACAACATGACTCCTGAAAGTGACAGCACAAAATGATGTAAAGCGTGCAAGCAACTGATATATATACTCAACTCATGATTAATGAACTTGAGGTTTTTTTTTTTTCCAAAAAAAGGTCAACCGGGTACGATGTAGCATTGGCTTCAAACTTGATGCATCCATGATGTAGTGGACCGCCAAGAGGTACTTTTGGGCTTTGATTATGATCTCCAAGAGGAAGTTGTTAAATTTGCATGTCATTCATTTGGAAACTCTTATTTTCTGGGTTTTTAGGGAACTGAAGATAGAACATGGTTTTCTAAAATTACAATGCACTGGATTCCAAAATGTTAATTCCTATTTGTTATAGATAGTTATCATATTTTATTTGAATCTTTGTATCTTACCGGATTATGCATATGTCTCCCTTTTGTTTTGTGCATATCATTAATTAATTATAATTAATATAGTTATCACATTACCTTAAATAGTCATCTAATAAAACTATAAGCATGCTCATGTACTCTTCATTTTGACATATAGAAATATGCATAATTTACACAATTCTTTCTTCAACATTATTCTTATCTTGTTCTTATCTCTATCAATGTTTTGAAGTCCGAGTTGAGAGAGTGTTTGTTAGGTGTTCGCCATGTGGCATTACGTGGCAAGATCCACAGTACAGTTTTGCGACATGACTCACATTTGCCCAATAAGTTGTGGCCTATATCTTTACTTCTTTCACTTGTCTTTTAGACGAAGTTCAACTTCTTCTAATGTATTTCATATAGAATAGAATAGTCCCCCAGATTGTCAAGACCTCTGCACTCGTGCATCTGGATTATGAAAAGAAAAGCATGGCGAGTATTGGCGTAAAGACAACTGTTCATTCAAACATCTTCTCTACTCAAGTTTTTACAATTGAAATTCAATACCAAAATTAATGTATGTGAAACGTGATGAGGTACATAATCAATAAAGATCAGACATAATATGCCGCACAAAAATGCAAATAAAAATTATAGGAACTTATTTAATAATGGTAGAGATATGAAGACTTACATACTAAATGGAACGCTAAATGATGTGATAAAGAGTAAGTGGTGATTTAAGTTAGTTGGCTCATTGAAGCACCCAATAAAGATCTAGCAATATCATTCGACAAACTCATTTAGCATCTAAATTTTTAATATCCCTAACTCCTCTTAACTCACGGAATCTTAGGTCTAGCGGAAATGGAGCAAATCCCTAATGGTGATCAGTCACATCATAGAAAGTTGATGTCGCCCGGACTAGAGAAGGCTAACGCACATATTCATGCACTCTTATACTTTCCTCCATATCCTCGAACTTTCAAATTTGTGATGATTTTGAGACAGGAAACAAAGAAAGAAAGAAAGTTGGGAATGATTCGGATACATTCGTTTAAAATGTACCAAATCTTCTCATCATAGCAACTTCATTGACCCCCCAAAAAGAAAAGGGAGCAACAACTTGGAATTGCACCACGTGGATGTCTAAGAACAAGCCTCCATTCCCCAAAATCATCAGCTACTTTCTAAAGCGACACCCGCTTTATGCGTTAGTATAAATAGGCATCAAAGAGATCAATCTCTCCATGCAATGTGCAGTGCATAATCGAGGAAAAAGAATGGCTAAGAATTCGCCCTCTCATGGTTTAGCAACTCTTCTTCTTCCTCTCCTATTGTTGAGCTCGGTGATCTTCAGGACAGAAGCCAGTAGGCCACTAGAGGGTGCGGAATTGCTCCGTGCCTTGGTGAGCACAGATCGTCTTTTCGAAAAGAAACCTTCCGTCAGAATGATGATCAGTGACGCGGGCCCAAGTCCTGAAGGTCCCGGGCACAAGTACAAGGCCCAAGGGCTTGCGGGTAAAAGCAACGAGAACCGTCCAAGCCCCGGGATGGAACGCAAATAGCTGCAACCCGCTATTTCCGAAAGTCATTGGAGGGTATATATGCAATCAGCCCATCTAAATCTTTGGAGTAGGTGGATCTTACGTCAGACTCACTTAATGAAACTCAGACATGCAGCGTTACGTAGATGGGAAATTAATCAGATCGTTATTAGTGTATCGTACATGTTTTATTTCAAAATGTTGGTTGCTTGACCAATTGAGAGCTGTGGAGCATTGGCAATCCCTTTCTAAGCTTTGTTCCTTGGAGGAGGGATTACACACACGAGCTACTCAAGTTGTCATAGTGTACTTTGGCTTTGTGGTTCTCCTTTTTCTTTTTTTCTTTTTGGTCTGTGTGGTTATCCTTGATTATGTTATAAGTACACATTTATTGCGTGATAACTCAGATTTAATCCTTCTTTATTACATTTTCATGTTTTTCTTTAATTTGCTTCTTTCTTGTTTTTCCAACTTTGGGAATTGCCTTTGTTGCCAATAATGAATCGATCGACTTCGAATCCTACAAGTTGAGCCACAGGCGAACAGAACACACCACGTCATCGGCCAACTTTAATTGTAGGGATCGCAATCCTTATCTTTCTTTCTATTTTTGTCAGAGTAATTTCACGCATTGCCTTCTTTAGAATACTAGTAATGACTTCATGTGTGTCGCAGGTGAATGCAAAGTGTACAACTGTTATTATAGACATAAGTCGACTACAATCGAAATTAATGTGCTCATGCGATATGTTTAATTGGAGGAAGAAGTGGGATTACAAATGGCGTAAAAACATTCATAACGAAGATCATTTACTTCAAAATGCGAAGGAATATGTATGTTCAAACTTAGTGTCTCAAAGAGAGTGCTTGTTCATGCAAAAAATGAGAGTAAATAATATTAACTATTAGACTCCATTTATTTCACATAAGATGAATGATTAAAAAAATATTTTCTTAAAAATAATCATTTGTATCACTTAAAAAATGAACAAACGAAAAATATTTTTATTGTTCATGAAAATATTTAAGCATGACTTGTTGTCAATGATGAAAATATTTTTTGTTGACTAATTATTTCAAATTATACAAGCGATCGTTTTTAAGAAAATATTTTTCGCGAAATAAACGGAGCAATAATATGCATTTATGACCAAGATCGAAGAAAGAAAAGGAAATACAAGTTTCCCAATAGATGTACGAAAAAAATGTGTTGTTTAAGTCAAAATCATATACTTCACAAGCACCTACTATTTATATGGCAGATATCTTGCAAGTGATAATCAATCATACAAGAAACATTTCGACATCCGCATTGTCCTTGACTAACACCTTTCAGGTCTCTAAACTCTCATTATACCTGATATGCGTGACAATTATGTGAACTTGATTTTGACTTTGTATTTTGACATTGTATTGCTCCGAAGAGAAACGTCTGTTCAAGCAAATACTAAAGATGTACTACTTTATTTATCGTGTTAAAAATTAAATGTTGTGTCTTGATTAGATGTGCCTTTCACACTAGTAAAGGGTAGTTCTGATTCGTGAGATACTTTTGTTTTTGATCGGAGGAAAAAGGGAATTTTGATTAGCACATGACAAGCAAACTGGTCCAAAAGTTAACGTGATCCGAACTTCCATCAACTCCAAGAGATATGTCTGTTTAAACGCACTATATTTCTCTAATTAATGTAAAAGGTAGTGTAGCCTAAATAATTAATGTTTGAAGAAGCATGAGGGAATAAAGTTGTAAGAACGCAGTTGAACAAAGAAGTGCCATTTACATTATTACTGTACCAAAAAAAAAAGAAGTGCCATTTTATCCCTTTTTTTTTATAAAAAATATTGCGTTTTACGCATTTGAACTTTTTTGAAGTTTGAGACTCTTGAAATTTTTATTTAAATATTGACGCGTAAATTTAAGTGTGAATTTGTCATAAGTTTTTAAATCTCGGTAATATTTTAAAGTTTGACGAGTTAAAAAAAAATTTCCTTTTAGTTTGCTTAGGTGTAAACAAACGGGCCTAATTGTTGAACATAGGTTTATTGATTATTAGATCAAATTACATAAACATAATAAGTTATGGGCCACGTTTTTTTCACTCCTTTTTTGCCTTAAACACTCTCTTTTTTTTTTTTTGTGTTTTGACCATGCTAAATCTTGTGCGGTCCACCACTTCTTTTACGACTCTACAAATGTGATCCTTTTTTTTTTATTATTTTGTCAACTCTTTTTATTATGTTTCTTCTTCTTCTTTTTTTCATGTGGATCCCATTTTCCTTCTTCTTCTTTCTTTCAACACCTTTGACGTGTGAATTATCCGCTTTTATAAATCATCTTTCTATTTTTTCTATTGCAAGCCAATCTCTTCTTTGTTCCTACTACTACTCCTCCTCCTCCTCCTCATCCTCCTTCTTCCACAAGCCTCATCGTCCTCTATTTTCTATTTTTGATGTCAACCCTGTCGTTCGACTCTACACATAACTACAGTCTAGGGTTAAAAGCAACAGCTGGAACACAAATGAAGGAACAAACGCAACATTGTAGCAGTGTATTTCAAGAAATTAATTTATGAAAACACAATTTTTATTTCAACACTCGAACATGGCATTGAAAACTACAATCAAATCAAACCACTAATTTGAATCCCGCTTCATATTATTTAAAAGAACACAACTGGCCTATTGCTCTAGACTTTTATGCCTACACATGGTGGAAACACATTTTCTTTCTCTACACTCTCACACGAGCAAGAAGAGGAGAGAGAAAATATAAAAAAGGGAAGAGAGAGAAGCGGTGCTTCTCAATAATACTATTCATGGTGCAAGAATAGTCTGTGTGTGTCAGAGTAAAAGGGATTGTTGGGGAGGCCATCGATGAGCCCAATGCCGATACCAACGAAAGTGTGGAGGATGATGGTTTTTGTGGAAGGAGGAGGAGTGGGAAGCGTAGAAAAAAAAAACATGGCTTGCAAGAGAGAAAAGAAAGAGACGATTCACAAAAACGGAGAAACGTCAAAGGCGGAGACAGAAAAAAGAACAGGGAAAGTCGGGTCCACAAGAAAAAAAAAGAAAAATAAAAATAAAAAGTTGACCAAATATTAAAAAAAAAAATTCACTTTTGAAGAGTTATATTAGAAGTGGTAGACTCACAATGGATAATAATATAGTCACAACACCATAAAAAAGAGTAATCTAAATCAAAGGAGGAGTGGAAAAAGCATGACCCTAAGTTATTTAAATAACCATTGATATACAATCTAGGAACTTAATATAGAATTAAGTGTGATAATTAAGTTTTATTTCATATTTTTGTCTAATTAATGTAAAGGGTAGCTTATCCTATTCGAAGAAGTACAAGGGAATGAAAATTGTGAAATTCTTTTTTGGAATAAGTGCATTGAAAGTCAAAAAGCTTGTCATGAATGTGTAATTAAATCCTAAAATTTTCAAAAATTATAATTAAATCCTAAAACTTATTATGAAACTACAATCGAGTCTTAAAACTTTTAAAAAGCGAAATTGAGTCCTAAAACTTGTAAAATTGGTCCGATCAAATCTTTTCGTTGATTGTACTTTTTGAAAATTTTAAAACTCGATTGTAATTTCATAATAAGTTTTAGGACTTGATTGTACTTTTTAAAAGTTTTATGACTCGATTGAACTTTCGTGACAAATTTTTTGACTTGATTACACTTTTTAAAAGTTTTAAGATTTCATTGCACTTTCGTGACAAGTTTTAAGATTTTCAGTGCACTTATCTCAAGAATTGTCCATGTTATCCATTCCCTTGTTACGTGCACGAGTTGATAGCTACTTGGCCTAATTTGGATCTCGATTAAGTGTCACCGATATATAGGGAATGGAGTGATCAGCACTATCGATCACTTTGAACATTACCAAAATGGCGTTCACCCCTTAATCAATTTTTACACTGAGTTATAACTATTTCGTACCATATGAAGATTCAGAGTCGACAATTCAATTACTACTAGAGGTGTCAGTACTGAACCAAAAAACCGAACTGAGATACGAATCGAACGAACTGAATCGAAAAATTGGGTTATTTCGGTTTCGATTTTGTTTCGGTTCGGATAATTAAAGCTAGCCATTCTTTTTTTTCAATTCGATTCATATCAGTTCGGTTCGATTTGGTTCGATTCGAATCGAATTGAAAAAATAACTTCGGTTTATACCTTAATACTCCGTTCGTTTGGTGGAAAATATTCTCCCGAAAAATATTTTCCTGGATTTCCGGTGTACGGGGGGCAAAAAACGTTTTCCATGGGAAAATATTTTCCTTCCCCCCTCACAAAATAGTCTAAGTCTATGGAAAATGACTTCCGCTTCTTCAAAAGCGGAAATCATTTTTCGGAGCTTCTTCTTCTTCTTCCCTAAGGTCGCCGCCCGCCGGCCACTGCCGCTGTTCGCTCGTCGCCAGCCGTCGCTACCGCCGCTGCCGACCACCCGCCGATGGTCGCCGGCCACCTTCCGCCGGTCGCCGGCCACCGGCGAAAAATATTTTTCCAAACTTTTTTATATTAATCGTTGAACACCGGAAAATTATGTTCCGGAAAAACATTTTCCAGGAAAATGCAAGGATTTGCCGCATTGCTCCTCTGCTTGCAGTCTTAGTTTGGAGTCGGGGTTTAGCCGTTGTACCTTCTGGGTATTGTGGATTAGCTTTTGTAATGCTTGGTTTGCAGGTTGATGGTGGCGCTTGTACCGTGGACTTGCTTTAAGCGTCCTCGGATAAATAGATTTGTTTCTAAGTTGGGTGATGCTTCTCTCTATTTAATTCCCATTAGAAACGGTTGCTTCACTGGGCATTTCTAATCCTTGATTCAGTTCATTTATTGAGCTTTCTTTCTTTTGTTTGCAGTGAGCTTTACAAGAACAACATTCGAGATTTGCAGGTCCTTTCCTGGCCCTTCTCAAACCATATCAGTTTGGTTTCGTCTGTCACGTTTGTTTGTGCTGAAAACAAAAAGAAAAGAAGAAAAAACTGACAATCAAGCTGTGAATAAAAAGCAAAAAGAAGAAGAAGAAGAAACGGAAAACCGAACCGAACCGAACCGAGCCGGTTTTTCGGTTCGGTTTGGTTCGGTTCATATTTTCTTTTTCCAAGGCAAAAATTCTTGAATTAATGGTTCATATGCCCTTCAAATCTCCCCACGAAATTGTCCGAACCCAAAGACCAAGAAATGACGGCGCAAACTGACGCCGTCTCCGGTCCTTAAACCCTCCCCTGTACCCTCGCCGACAAAGCTGAGCCTCCCCGTCTCCACCAATGGCGCATCGCCGCCTCGTCCGCCGCCTCCCCCTCCTGTCCCGAGCGCCCGGCGGGGCCGGCGCCGCCTGGCCCTCCGCCGCCCTCGTGGTTCCTCCGTCGCGGCCTCATTCCACCCGCGGCGCCTCGCCCGCCGAGGGGGAGCGCGGCGGCGCTGGCCGCGGCGGCGCTGGCCGCGGCGGAGACGGAGTCAGGGGCAATTGGCTCACCTTGCCCCCGTTTGATCGTGCCGTCGTCGACGGGGCTGCTCTGGGAAGAGAGCTCTCCCGCGGCGGAAGCGCGGAACCCGGCGAAGCGGCGGCGGCGGCGGCGATGACGGCGCTGAAATGGGTCCTTCGGTGCTGTCCGGAGTTGCCGCGGAGTCTTGTGCAGAAGCTGTTTCGCCTGAGACAGGTGATTTTGTTTGCTCGACGGCGCAATTGTAGATTTTTTAGGATTGCTGCAATGTTCATTTTCTTGAATGTCACAGTCAAAGAGTTGTTGGGGTCCATCGTGTTGTCTCGCTAAAGCCGCGATAAGTTCATATACCTTGTGATTGTTGATTTGGAGCGTCATTCAGGCGTGGTTCTTGATTTGGAGTGTTGCTTGATGAACGCTGTGCTTTAAGGTTACTGCTTTTGTGTCGTGACGGGGCTTTAAGTTTCAAATTTGGCATTGTTCTGGTGTTGTATAATTGCGAACAGCAGGTCATTTGCTGTGTTGTGGAACTGTTGTTGATTTGTGGTAGTAGAAGTATTGGAATTTGGTAGCTTGGTTGATGATTTGACTCGAATGTCGTGATAATGAGCCGGATGTTTCACTTGCTAGAAACTGAGGCTATAGTGAAAGAGGCTTGATCACTTCAGGGTTTGCTTACTGTAGGTCCGAAGAGAGTTCTCAGAGGGTAGTCTCTCTGACGTTAGGACTCAAACAGTGGATTGTCGTCTTAAAAGGGTAAGGTTTTTGCTTGATGCATCAACTAATTCTTTCTTTTTAGATACTGCACTTTTCCCTTTCACGACATGATAAAATGGATGATCAGTCTTTCTAATATTGGACGATAATGGAAGGTGGCAGCTAAAGACTCGATAAACTTTGGAGATCGAATCTATCTTCCAATCACTGTTAAAGAGTTTCCTTCAAAGAAGCGAGAGTGCCGTTGCAATTTAGAAGAAGTGAATTTTGTTCGTGGCCTTGTGTTGCATAAGGTTCGGATGCTTATTTCTTTCAGTTGGTTACTATATTGTGCCAATTCACTTTAGTCTTTTCACTTTCCAATTGTACTTTGAGCAGGACGACGCCATTATTGCTGTGAATAAACCCCCTGGAATGCCTGTTCAAGTGAGCTACTTTTCTTCATTTGTTTCTTTCCCTTGTCTTTGAAGAAATGTGGATTCAAGCACTGGCTACAATGATTTCTTTGGCAGGGTGGTGTAGGCATCAGTAGAAGCTTGGATGAGGTGGCCATCACTTGTTTGAAGTATGATCACCAGGAAAACCCTCGGCTGGTAAGTGCTCTGCGGAACTTTTACATCATCCCATTGCGTAATTACAAGTAGGGCACTTTTACAGGAAGGGATGCTTGTTCAATGACATTAATGGCTCATCAAACTCTTTTTGACATTTTTAAGGTGCACAGACTTGACAAAGATTGCAGTGGCATCTTGGTGATGGGCAGGACACAAACAAGTGCAACATTTTTGCACTCCCTATTCCATGAGAAAACTGTTGGAGCATTAAACAATGTCAGAAACATAGAATATCCTTTCTGCCTTTTCTTCCAGTTAGGCTCACATTAATTCATAGGCAACTGCTAGTAGCACTTAAAGAGTCACCTGATTCTCGAACCTTTTTTTAGGATTCTGATAGCAGAAAGAGATTATTGCAACGGAAGTATTGGGCACTTGTCATTGGATCACCTAGGCGATCAAAGGGAGTGATTTCTGCACCACTGGGAAAGGTTGGAATGTTCTTGTGCCTCTGTCTTTCATCATCAAAGATGCAACTGACTTCTTCTAGAATATGATGTAGTCAACCTGTTTTATGGCATGCTATCTTTCTGTTATTTAGCAGAAAGGATACTTCGTTTAGTTATTCAAACTTGTTTTGCTTGTTAATTAATGTTTCTTTTGAGCATTAAAAGAATTGGCACCCCTCGAGGACTAGTCCGGCATCACCGCTGGTTTGAGCCCTAGCTCGCCGGCCGCGCGGACACCTCGGTTATCAAAAAAAAGAATTGGCACCTAGCTGGCTGTGACAATGTTGCATGGCAAATGAGTCTTAACTTCCCTAGTTGATTGAGTCATGGACTCATGGCCATATTGGTCTTAATTTCAATATATTTTGTTCTATCAAGAGAAATTCCCGAATGATTGTGATACGAAAGGAATCGAGAAGTTTACTTCACTACTGTAGTTTCACTTCAATTTATAATTTATATTCAACATGGGACAAATATTACTAAAGGAGTTCAAAATAATCAGGGTAGACCTGGAAGTATTTGCTTGCTTCCTGAATACCATTTCGGTGCCAACTCTTTGCTATCTTCTAAACTTCCCACTGTCTCTGCTTTTTTTTGTGCATAGTTTTGTGTTTTACGTCCATATGCCTAGAAATGCAAATTTAGTAGGCTTTCTACTTTCTAAAGTTGCTTCAGCATTTTGCAGAAGACTGTTAAACGTTATCATTTGACAACCTGCTATCTGCATATTTCTGTGTAGTATTGATGGATTGCACTCTTATGCTTTGAAATGGTAGTTTGACTGTAAAATTTGATTTTCTATGCCTATTAGGACACTAGTCACACTACGTCTTCTGTTTGACATTGAAGGACTTCTATATATTACTTTACTTTCTTTTCAGGTGCTGATGGACAATGGAAAATCAGATCGTATTACCATTGTCAATAACAGTCAGACGATCCCATCTCACCATGCACTAACAGAGTATCAAGTAATTGAGTCTCGTCATGGTGAGTGATTGATTCTGACTGGTAGACATCTTATTAATTTGTAGAATTTTGTTGCAATGGGATTGACATGCTTCCCACAAAATTGTTTTGCCCTTCATAAAGGTTTTATCTCTAGTTGTGACCAGAGTATGTGCCCAGATCATCAACAGCCTATTGCAGTGTCTCTGATTGAGGAAAGCAATATTGGTCATTAAAGTTGTTAATATCATTAGCATCTGGTCTAATCTAACATGTTTCTTGAAGTTGAGTGCGTCATTACTTAACTGGGGCATCCTACTGCTGACCGATCTTGCCAACAGAGGAGATCCCTCTCAAACCACGTGTTTAGATGCTTGAGGTCTTAGGATGCATTCCTTTTTTTTCATTTTTTAGCCGCAAGAACATCGAATGCCCTGTATATACTAAATAATGCTTGGCATCACAAAATATAGAAGTGGGGAAAGCAAGTCAAGGGCTTTACTTGTGAACTTGCATGTTTTTCACGCTATTGTCTTCTAATGCAGGCTATACATGGCTAGAGCTGTCACCACTCACTGGAAGAAAGCATCAGGTATGTTATAACCAAGATGTTTACATTCCCCAAAAAGAACTTGAATCAAGATTTTATCTTATCAATTTATGTGCACATCTTTGACTTCCACTTTGGATGTATTCTTCCACCTCTGTCCTCAACAGCTTCGAGCCCATTGTGCTGAGGTACTGGGAACTCCAATAGTTGGGGACTACAAGTATGGCTGGCAAGCTCATAGAAACTTCAAAAATTGGCAAATATCAAATTCTGAAGAAAGTTTTGGCAGGAAACTTAAGGGGAGGGCTCTTCCCTTTGGCCTTGATCTGGATAATGGAAGCATTTCTGATGAGCGACCTCGCCTGCATCTACACAGTAACCAAGTTCTATTGCCTAATATTGCTCTGGCTTTGCAAAACACGCAGCTATCTTCAGGATATGATTTGTCAGACCTGGAAACTCTTGAATTGGTTGCTCCGCTGCCTCCATACATGCAAAAAAGCTTAGATTTTTTGAAATGACAATCTCATTGGAAATAGTTGAACATTCCAATCGATCAAGCTTGTTAATGATGATACCATATTCTGCATCGGATTGGTTAAACATAAATATCGGACCATTGGCATTCTCTGGGGTCTAGAAAGAGGACACTAAAGAACCATGTGAAGAGGATGTGTGTTTTTCCTCAGTTAAAATGATGGTTTGAGCATGGAAGAGCTCAAAGCAGTCAACTGAGTTTTGTTAAGAGGCAGATTGTTGACAATGTTGTCTGTCTCTAGGATAAATGAAGGTCACCTCGGCAGATGGAGTTTGTCAAATAGGATGGTACTCCTTAAACAAATGAAGCAGTTGGACAACTAATCTTTGGCTGCATATTAGCACTGGGAGAAAGCAATTCGGTGAGTCATTGAATTGTGAAAGGGTAGTGGGCAAGAGTTTGATTATGGGCAGTTTTGGATCTTATCGAATCTGATTTATTTGCTATGGCGGTGGACACGGCCGTTTTAGTTTTTTGATTGATTCAGCATCAGGATACAATACCGTAGGCGCCCTGATTTGGAGGTGTTTAGAGTCTTTCCATTCTTTGAACATTCTATACGCAGGAGGTAGTATGCAATTTCGAGATATGCTCATTTGGAGGATCAAGAACTCAACTTTTGGTATGAACTCTTTTTATGACACTGTATAGCTAGTGCCACCGATAGATTTCTCTGGAGGCAGTTCTGGAAGAGAAAAGCTAGTCACAGGTCGGCCAGATTCTAACTTAGAGGAATCTTAGATTGATACTTGTGTACGCACGAAATAACCTTTCGACCATGTTCATATTTACTGTAAGTTTAGCTAGTGCAATTTGATATGCTTTCTTGGAATCTGTCTGAGTCATGCTACATGATGTGAAATCTGCTAAACTGCATCATACCTTCGAAGAACAAGTGTATCTCTATCATGCATTAACTGCAGATCCATCTGGCCTGGTGGAGCATCATCTTCCCCCTTGACTTATGAGAGATCTTGAGACAAGAACCATCCATGCTAGTAGCAAAATCTAATCAATTTGCATGCCGCATGTTTCGGAGGACCGGCGCAATACCAGCAAAGCAAAGTACGACCCGAAACTGCCGACACTGGGTCAATCCTTCTAGTACTGTACAATAACTTCACTGTGTCTCTGTGTTGTTTCTTGGAAACTTTTGGCATGCATATGGAACATGAGGGCAAAGCAATGATTAAGGAAGTTAATCGAAAGTATTAGCGAAATGGTGAAATGAACTTTATATTCAAGTGTAGATCAACACAAAACCCTAGTTATTATTCGCATCTGAACTGTTTGAGGGGAGTGGGGAATACGGTACTTGTGATCCTGAATAGGAGGGGCATTTCAATCGATTGAATGGAATGGAATGATCGGATTAGACTGCACCGCGAGCTGGTGGACCAGTGAGTGCTGTTCCACGATTTCGATGCATTTGATGGCCGACACCCTTTTTTGGATCCGAGCCCACATCAATCATAGCCGTTAATTATGTGAGAGTCCATATGGCCGATGGTTGAGATGGATCTTATCCTATGGACTTGGTCTCGGTTAAAAAAAAACCTCTGGATTTGAGCTCCTATATCGAATGGTTAATCATGGAGACCTCTCTTATGCTTGGGTTGCGTCTCGAGTGTTAAACCCTCTTATGATATGATAAACTTGTTCATGTAAATGAACTTTAGATGTCATATTAAAAGCAAGGCACTCGGATTTTGCCATAGTTACATTAACTTTCATATACTCACGAGCTTGAGGGACATAAAAATCTAGATGCATGGTCTCGTAATCCACGAAATCATACTTATATACGACATAAATTGCGTTTTTGTAATTTGTATTTTGTTGTCTGCTATGTTTTGGCCTCCAATATTTTATACATGTCCACGATCAAGACCTGTTATGAGCATATATAATACATAAAACTGAAAAAAAAATAAGACTAATAAATATTATATTGTCAGCGGCTAGAGTACAAAGCTTAAATTAAATAAGGTTGGTCCACGGCTGGACTAAAATAAATAATAATTGGAAAAAATAAAAGGTGTGATTTGCTCTTTCGAATCTAAGATCTCAAATACTATACGCGTGGCAATTCATGAGATTTATCATGAAAAATAATATAGTCCACAAAAAATTGGAAAAAAAAATGCTAATGTTGAATTTAATTTGTTTAATGTGTATTGTTTGTTATGCAAAATGGAGATACATTCGATCTACTGAGATGATCCAACCCGCGAGCCTACTATTAATTTTAGAAAAATCACGTTGATGTGTGATATTTCTTTAATTTCTAAGCTAAAATTTTTTATGGGTGCCTATTATTGAGATCTGTTTTAAGATATAAATAGCTAAAAAAGGAAACAACCAAAAAAGATTAATCAAATAAAATTTGTTTTCGGGAAGTTTTTTTTTTGGGTCGAATTTTCGGTAAGTTGAAAAGGAGTAATAATAGAGCAATTGTCATGCAAGGTGCGAATACATTAAATCTCTAAACTAACGTAGGGAAAATTGTCCAAAAAGTAAAAAACATATTGTACAGTGGTCGATTCAGTTATATATTTTTCAATTGTGCCAATTAATCTTAAAAATTTTAATTGTGCTAATTTAATCCTAAACTCTTGGGCGTGGTCGAGCCTTGCCAGCCTCTGGAGAGGGTCGATCCTTGCCGAGCTGGCAAGGTTTAGAACTAAATTAGCTTAATTAAAATGTTTATAACTAAATTGGCAAATCATCAAAAGATTTATTGCACAGCTGAAAAATTTAGGACTGAATTGGCTGCTATACAATAGTTTTAGGACTTTATGGACAATTTTCCCAGCTAATGTATATAATACATTGACCCACTATTAATCTAAACAAATCACATTGCGTGCGATGTGTGGACAAAATGAAAGAAAAAGTTTAAATTGAATGCAATTTATTAACGAGTTGAAAATGAGTAATAATATATCTATTGTCATGCGAGATGAATATTGTAGATCCGTGTATAAGCACGGATAACTTGGCTCCAATTATTTCGTGGGAAATGAATAATTTGAAAAATATTTTTCTAAAAAATGATTACTTATATTATTTATAAAAATGAATAATTAAAAAATATTCTCGTCATTTATAAAAATGTTTAGCCATAAATTGTTGTTACTAATGAAAAAATTTTCATTGACTAATGATATCAATTGATGTAAATAATCATTTTTAAAAATATATTATTAAAATTATTTATTTTTTACAAAATAAATGCAGCTTTATTAAAAGAAAGGTATCATACCATGTTCCGAATCTTTGGACAGTTGGCATGTTTTCATAGAGAAGCAACTAGAAAATCTTGTCCCTCCTACAGCAGTTTCACCTACCCCTACCTTTCTCCCTAGGCATTTTGGCTGAGATGTCAACCTTATGCCTCCCAACCTTTCACTTACTCTCCTCCTTCGTCCTCGTCTCTCTCCTACATAAAAACTGCTGATCAATCTACTTCTCCTCAATCAGCGCTCAGACTAGGCAAATGGGCGGTATCGATGTGGAGAGGAAGACCACTGGCTGGGCTGCCAGAGACCCTTCCGGGGCTCTCGCACCTTACACTTATGATCTCAGGCAGGGTTTTGAAAGTTTTCGTCCGGCCTTTCTTTGTTCTTTCGGCACTTGGAAGTGAGAGCTGTGAGCTGAGACGCTAATGGATCAGATTTGCTGACGTTTGCCTGTGTTTAATTGCAGGAGCACAGGTCCTGACGATGCTTACATCAAGGTGCTCTGCTGTGGGATTTGCCACAGTGACCTTCACCAGATGAAGAATGACCTTGGCATGTCTCACTACCCCATGGTCCCTGGGTACATACGTCACATCTCTCTCTCTCTCTCTCTCTCTCTCTCTCTCTCTCTCTCTCTCACTGATTAAACTACAGTGTACACATGTTCTCCATCAATATTTGGTTCACCTGTTTGTAGCCATGAGGTTGTAGGGGAGGTGCTGGAGGTGGGATCGGAGGTGACCGGCCTGAGAGCCGGGGACCGGGTCGGGGTCGGGGTGCTTGTGGGGTGTTGCCGGAACTGCACGCCGTGCAAATCCGACATCGAGCAATACTGCAGCAAGAAGATCTGGTCTTACAATGACGTTTATACTGATGGGAAGCCAACCCAAGGTGGCTTCGCCGGTGAGATGGTCGTTCATCAGAAGTAAGTGCGTCTGCTTCCCTAGAAAAAGGAGGAAACTGTTGCCTTGTCTTCCACTAGCAAAAAGTTGCCCAAATGTGCCTGGAAAAAAGGGAAAGAATTAATAAACGAAGTGAAAATCCAATTTGGCTTATTGGATGTCCGCCATTATTTTTCATAAACAAAAAGGTACAATTTAACTTCTGGAATATTACACAAAGAATATTCAAGTTCACATATGAACGATTTTATGTTACGAAAATATAGTTGTTTTTCCAAATTAAGGAAAGTTAAAATGTCTGAGCTGCAAGATCTTATAAAGTTAAAAAAATTAAAAGAGAGTTTATCTCGGATACAATTAATTATCTTATCCGATGATGTTTAGCAATCGAAAGGACAGGTAGGATGCTCGTTTTTAGAATTATATGGTTATTGCTCGACACATACTAGCCAGGGACATGAGGCTGAAATTGACCTTTGATTTGTTTTATTGTATAGAGATGTTCTTAATTTCTCCCTACATACGATAGAGTCCGTAACGGGAAAGCATCAAGACTGAATTTACAAGTTATGTGGTGGACAGAATCAATGACTATCCAAGAACTCATACTCTAAGGGCGATAGATACCGCATATTCCTGATATTCGATAATTTTTGAAGCAGTTACGAACTTCTGGTCTGCGGACGATCACAATGGAGAAAACTATGAATCCTTGAATATGTTCTGTACCTTGCAAAGAAAGATCTAGCTGGAGCTGCTTCTTTTGTGCCCTTCGGCTTTTTGCTTGAATGACTAATGACTATGTATGGAATAGCCATTGGACCAATATGACTTTGAAGAACCAAATTTGGAACACACTGCAGGAACAATTCAGCCTCAACCTTTTGTATGTTGCATCGGTATATTAGTGGAGAGTCAATGTGATCGACGTTTGGGTTCTTAATTCAGGTTCCTAGTGAAAATACCTGACGGGATGACCTCGGAGCAGGCGGCACCGCTGCTCTGCGCGGGGGTCACGGTGTACAGTCCACTGAACCACTTCGGGCTGAAGCAGAGCGGCTTGAGAGGAGGAATACTGGGGCTGGGTGGGGTCGGGCACATGGGGGTGAAGATTGCCAAGGCCATGGGACACCACGTGACTGTGATAAGCTCGTCCGACCGGAAGAGAGAGGAGGCGTTGGACCATCTTGGCGCCGACGAGTACTTGGTGAGCTCGGATGAGACCGGGATGAAGGAGGCTGGTGATTCACTGGACTACATCATTGACACGGTGCCTGTGTTTCACCCTCTTGAGCCTTACCTCTCTCTGTTGAAGCTTGATGGCAAGCTGATCTTGCTCGGTGTGATCAACACTCCTCTCCAGTTTCTCACCCCTGTGGTCATGATTGGTATAATAAAACTATACTCTCTCTCTCTCTCTCTCTCACCCACCAAGTCGATGAAGCCTCAAATAAATTGAATCTTATGCAATTTTTTTAAGTAATTTAACAATGTCCCTAACACACAAGGGTTTCGGTTTTCTGGTCATAGGGAGGAAGGTGATCACGGGGAGTTTCATAGGGAGCATGAAGGAGACCAAGGAGATGCTTGACTTCTGCGAGGAAAAGGGCATAACCTCCCAAATCGAAGTGATCAAGATGGATTACATCAACACCGCGTTCGAGAGGCTTGAGAAGAACGACGTGAGGTATAGGTTCGTCGTGGATGTCGCCGGAAGCAAGCTCGATTGAGCATGATGAAAGCGAAGTTAGAACTTGATGATGCTGGTGAATGTGGATCATCACAAGACCCACAAGCCACCAAACAAAAGCTGAAACATCCGGAAAAGACAACCACTTAGGTTAGCTGTCTTCCGATAAAAGGATAGAGGGAGAAGCTACTACTTGAATGGAGGGGGACTTATCTTTCATATGATTTGAAGTGTTGGGGCAAGTCTTGCAAATGTGGCAGATATCGGGGATTTCAAGGACCTATACAAGACCTTGAAAACGATGAATACCTAACATATGGTGTGTAAAAGTCAACTCTTTCATTACTTTTCTTCGGATTTCATGTGTTGGACTTTGGAGTGTCGACTGGGGTTACTTATCAAAATATACTACGCAGTTATACTAATTCAGTCTTAAATTTTTTTTTTACTAATTGATGCCTAAATCTTTTACATTTATATCAATTTAGTCCATCCGGCTAATTTTAGCCGAAAAATATTAAATTGGACATCGGTCATGTTACGTGACAAAATCGGAGCTAACGTGAATAATTTTTAATAATATATTTTTTGAAATTTTTATTTTTATTTTTTCCTTTTCTTTCTTTTTGTTTTTTTTTTCTTACCTTTTTCCTCTAGCCAATCGTCGACAACCAGCCAGAGGCGACCTCGCCGGCTTCTAGCAAAGCTTGCCCACACCGGCCACTAGCGAGGACGAGCTTCACCTACATGATCCCCTCATTCGTCTCCCTCTCCTCCCATCTCCTCCTACTCATCACTACCAAGTGTTCTTTGTTTGCGTTTGTCGCAACCACTGAGGTTGCGTAAGAACTTATCAACCTTAGACTTAGGTTGCTGCCTTGTCTACCACCTTGATTTGAGGTCACGAACCTTGAATTTTAGGTCTCGAAAGCCTTGGATGACCTTGACCTGAGCTTGTCAGCCACCATTACAGCAACCTCGACCTAGGCTCATGGATAGCCTCTGGTGAGGCTCACCAGGGGCGGGCGAGGCTCGCCCTCACTAATGGCTGGCAGGGGCAAGCTTTACTAGAGGTTGGCGAGGTCCTCGTAGGCCCTCACCTCTAGCCGGTCACCAAGGTCTAGCAACTGGCCAGAGGAAGAAGGGATGAAAAAAATAAGAAAGAGAAAGAAAAGAAAAAAGAAAAAAATAAATATATTTTTGAAAAAAATATCATTAAAAATTGTACATGTCAGTGCCAACTATTCCACACAGGACGGCCAGTCTCCGTGTCAATAGTTTCGCACCAAAATTGGGCGGATGGATTGAATTGGCATAAATACAAAAAATTTAGAACTCAATTGGTAAAACAATAATTTATAACTGAATTGGCACAATTATAATATATTGAGGGCATTTTTGGTAATTTCCCCTGTGGACTATGATGATCTATTCTCTTTGTGGGAGTGGAAGACTATGACATTACTTTGCCGCGTTGTGTGAATTGCCATCATGTAAACCATGAATTATTCATTTTTTCAAGAATTGATGATGATGAAACAAATGGGCAAAGTACCCAATTAATCTTAAATCTATTGCATGAATACTAATCCAATCATAAACTTTGCAGTTTTATCAATTTAATTCTAAACTTTTATGCGATATTCCAGTGCAATCTTTCTGATCAATTTTCGCTGGAAATTGCTGACGCAGCAGTCTAGTACTTAATAAGTCACGGGCCGAGATTTGATCATAACTCATCGAAATTATTTTCACAAAGTAAAGGATGAAAAAATAGATAAATCAAAAAAAGATAAAATTCATTTTCGGAGTTCTAATTATCTCCATTTCAAGTTTGCCATATACCAATCTTTTGATTTATATAATATGCCCCTTTTCTTTCCCCACCATTCTCTTTTCCCCAAAGTCAGACATTTGGATGTGTTTTCTACTGGCAAACCCAGGAGAATCTCGTCTTGCTCCAATGTGAATTTCTTACGACGCCCTTTGTCACTATTTATTTGAACATTTATTTTGTCAAAGGAAAAAACATCTTTGACATTCGATAGAGATTACTACTTTTTGAGCGTATATCACGCCTTTGTTCACTTTGATTACTTTTTGTTCCAAGCTTTATTGACATGACGACATTCCAGGTCTCATATCAATGTTAAGTGATTCATAAGTTCACATACATACTCAAATAGTCACTACCTTGTATGGTTAATTTAAATACTCTCTTTTTGTGGGTTTGGCCAAGTGGAATGTACCGGGTTATTTCAAATGGTTCGGAGCGGGGCCCTCTCCAGTACTCCATGTACAGACTAGGCCATACCCGATCTAACGAGAGTAGCGAGTAATCTCTGGGGAGACAGTGTTTGTACATGGTATTGCTCTTGAGGGGGACATTGGCTCATTAAGTGGCGGAGTAATACGGGCCAACTCTAACGAGATCGTCAATTCTTTAACTAATGGCGTGTGAAAATTAATCTCTGTACGATATATTATTAGGCTTTAATTTGTTGGACATGGGGGCGTGCATAATGATATTATGTTTTCTTTGTGGGAGTGGGAGATCATCACCTTACTTGGCCGTTGTGTTGCGCAAACAAGCAATCAAACACAATAGTAAACGGAACAAGAAAATAAAACCGAAAATCAAATTTAAGTAATACCCAGATTCTCTTTGCCTTGATTATAGTGATGCAAATTTCTGACACGCTAGGTTGAACCACGTAAATCCTCTCTATCAAGTTTATAATACCCAGATTTCTCTTTGTCTTGATTGCAGTGATACAAATTTCTGATACGCTAGGCTGAACCACGTAAATCCTCTCTGTCAAGTTTATTTTTGCATTTATTACTCGATTTGCTGTTTGAATTTGTCCGCGCTTCCACCATCGCATAACAAATGATATGCATCATTGCTGACATGCACGTTCGGATCCAAACGGCATTCATCGTGGAGGTTTTTCTGAGGGTGTTAAATTGTTTTTTTTTATCCCAATCTTAATCATTTTGCAATACTAAACACTTTTGATTAACTATCGAAACGAAAATGCAAGATTCATTAGAATCATTTTAACCAAACCCAAGCGCTAGCGCACGATATAAACTCGACTTTTGGACATTTAACAAAGTTTTATTAATATTAGGAAATGTGTAAAGGCGCAATGTATATTGGATAAAATAGCACATCATATTGTGCAAGAAAAAGGGTTTAATTCAATAGGCCTAGAACGAAATGGATTTATGCCGGTTCGGCCCAACAAGATAAAAAATGTCCAATTGTATCTTATCTTGTATCTCTATACAAAATAGGGTTTTTGAGAGCTGACGACTCGAAATAAATTTTGCTTTAATATTTGTTTTTCATTTTTATAGAAGAGTGAAGATATATAACTCCCATAAATAATTAATATTTTCATTTTTTAAGCTAAACCTCTCATTTTACAATAATCTCCCCCACACATTTCAAAAAAAAAAAAACTGCACGTGCATGTGGAGCTTATGCACGTGCCTTTTGTTTGAAGTGGTTTGGGCCTAAAGGCCCATTTAATTCCTCGAACCTTGGACCGGCCCAACAACTTGTTCGGCTGTGTAACGTCCGCTGCTCTCGACGTTCCATCATTTTCTCTTCCGTTCTTTTTTCCTGGGAAAAATTTTTCTCGAGAAAATCACTGTCAATCTGCGAGGGGGCGCGAGACCCTGAAAATTGCCATGGGAGACTCTCATCAACCTCGCCGTCTTTCTGTCCATCAAGCCCTAGGCGGTGGCTGCGGTACCCTCCCTCCCTCCCTCTCTCTCCCTCTCTCTCTCTCTCTCTCTCTCTCTCTCTCTCTCTCTCTCTCTCTTCCCTTAGTGCACGAAGGCAAATGTGTTCTTCTTTCATGGGATCCCGCATGTCAGTCTGACTCTTCAACGTGAGTCTCGTTGCAACGAGAATCGAAGTGGGTTCCTCTCTGATTGTTGTTCCATAGATTATCACGACTTCGTTACATTCGTGGGCTATGTTCTGTTGGCTCTGGCTCTGGCTCTGGCTCTGGCTCTGTGTCTTCCTTTTTCCTCACTGCGCGGAACGCCACTCGTGCATAGCACATTTCGGGTCTAGTTCTGAAGTGGGTCTGGATTTCAGGGGAATCGACAGTGATTATTCAGTTCCTTCACCTATTGCCGTGGATTGCATTTTGGGTTCTTATAATTTGTTCCATTCGAATTGGGTCAGTTGCTGATTTGCTTCTGTGGTGTGATGTGACGATTTATGTGCATTTTGGGTGCTTATAATTTGTTCCATTCGAATTGGGTCAGTTGCTGATTTGCTCCTGTGGAAGAAATGGACCGGAGGGGCTACGTTGCTGGTCGGCGCCACCGCGCTCTGGTTTGTCTTTGAGAGAGCCGGTTACAATGTCCTATCGTTTGTGGCCAATGTGCTGTTGCTTCTTGTTGCAATCCTCTTCTTTTGGGCTAAATCTGCATCTCTTCTTAACCGGTACTCCTTAGTCCTTTCTCTAATTGGGCGTCTTTTCTTTAAAATCTAATGTGAGTGATTTTGGAAAATGTAAGCAGTTTTGGTTGATCCTAAGGTAATCTTGTTTTCTTGCAATTTTTTTTGTCACCTTTAATTTACTTGTCCAAGCAGCAATTAAAAAAAAATACTGTTTAGGTATGCAGCTAATTATTTCACTTATTAAGAGTTTGTTTGAGAGGCATCTACCATGATTTTGGGCTGCCTCTCATGTCTTTGGAGAGGAGTAGCAGAAAATGTTGGAAGAATGAATGAACCTTTTTAAAAATTGAAGATAGAAGCTTATTGAGGTGTGCTTTTGGCTGGTAGAGATTCAAATATGTACTAAACAACTTCTTAGAGGACAAAAATACAGACTTAGATGTGGCTCAGCTATTTTACATATTTCTAAATTCTAATGGTAAAAAAGATAAAGAAACAATTTCGTGTTCATGAAGCACAAATTGATTTTGGCTTAATTAGTTGGCACTGGGGTGAGAGCAACAAAAGAAAATAGGCGAGGTTGGATAGTTTTTCAAGCTTAATGAGGGTGGGGAACACACGTGGGACTTGATTTTGCAGACGCTTGTATAAAAAATAAGTATAACAAACTTATTGTCCTGTAAAAATCATCCGGAGTTGGTGAAGTTTCATTTGCAATTCATCTTATTTCTTATTAGTTAAAACGAGCACAACAGACTTCGATCATAAATTGCTTTCTTTCCTGACCTTGCATTTGTGGAAGACTTCACAATAAGAAGTTATATTTCTCCTTTTCTAATTGAGTTAAATTGTTCAGACCATTGCCTCCCCTTCCTGACTTGGAGATTTCTGAACAATCTATTGTTAAAATTGCCGTTGTGATGCAAGAGTGGGTGAACTACACCTTGTCTATTGCACGTGACATAACAGTCGGTCGAAACTGGAAACTCTTCCTTCAGGTTAGGTGTATTACTTCACAAGTATCTACATGCCATATATTTAAAAGTCATTGTGCTGATTTAGTTTTTCCCTTTTGGATAGGTAGCACTTGGCTTGTGGTTTATCTCTTACGTTGGCAGTCTCTTCAACTTCGTTACTTTGGTTTATATTGGTAAGTTACCATGCTTCCCTGTGATTCTTTGTCGTTGCAATTATTCAGTTATATATGAGGCATCCGGGTCTTTCTTTGCAGGGGTCATTCTTTCTCTGACAGTTCCCTTTTTGTATGACAAATACCACGAGATTATTGATGAAAAATTGTGTAGAGCTCACAAAGCTATTCAAGCACTGTTACTGCGAATAGATAGCAATGTCTTGAAGATGATTCCCTTGACTTCAAACAAGGAAAAGAAGATTCAATAGGCAAGTGTCCTCTGTCTCTCATTAACTGCTTGAGATTTAGAGTGGCGCTTTTGAGGATGCATTATGTGTTAATTTTCAGTTTTTTCTTTAGCAGAGAATTTTTCCAAATCCAGTCAGAAATATTGGTTGTTTCTTAATCAACATTGATCTCTTTCACCACTTAATAATTCTGTGAGAGAATGGAATTGTAGTGGAATTGTCACTTATCTTCCTTTTTGAAGTGTTTAGGAAAGAAAGGATGATTGAAGTAGTATAATCCCCCTAACAATCCATGAGAGACTTCTATAATAATTTGTTGCATTGTCAAGAGCATCATGATGTCTGTGAGTATTAGAGAAAACATGGGGTGTTACGTTTTTTCAGATCTCCATCACCTATATCCTTATTTTTGGCTTGCAATTCCTTTTTGGAGGTTTTTCATTCAGAATAGTTTTTGGCTATACTTTCTTGGAGCTGCTTCGATTGTGTTCTGAACATCTTCCAACCTTTTGAGCAGCAATTTATCTGTTCAACGCTAATAATTGAAGTTTTCCCATTTGCTCCATACCTCATGCATCCATGGACTTTGTGAATTATACTTAGTGCATTTGCTCCTAAAGTTCCTCTCACACATTCTAGAAGGCTGAGTGGGGAGATTTTGACGTAATTACCATTATACTTTGGGATGGAAAGGAAGAGTCAGATACACTTCTTATTTCTCAGTTGTATGATCATGGTTTCTTTGATTTGCAAAGTTGGAGGTCAATCAAATCGTCATGTTTTTTCTAGTAGTTGATATACGGAAAGTTTATGATTCTGTCACTGTTTTTTCCTGTTCAGAATTTGCTGTCATCGCTGGCTCATATTTCTTACTCGACTTTGAAATATGTGTGAAGATCTATTTCTGCTGCAGGTCGACCGATTTACAAATGGGATTGGAGGATTGTAAAGGGCTTGTTGACATAGGAAGATTTGGCTTTTTGTTGATATATGATGAAGCTGGCACGTGGAGCAATGGGTAAATATTCTGACCGGAACTTTGTAGCATGTTATGCCAGAGCTAGAATGACATCATTAGGTTTTATAGATCTTTTAATTCTAGGTTTTTCAACCTGCATTGTTTCACTTCCTCATTGTGAAAAGCATGGTCTAGCTTCCTGCTTTGCTGATTTTCGCTTGCCTCAGTAGTTATTTTACACCTTTCTCTTCTGGGGTAGGAAAAGTCATAGGAAACAACTTTGCCTTTTCTTATTTTAATTCGAAATTGGGAATGGAGCTTCTTCTGGCGATATTCACTCTGTTTGTGGGTGGTCTTTCTGATATTGCTGTTGCTATAGTGCTAGGCCTTTTCTGAGATTTATAGAAGTCTATGGTTCCTACATACGAAATTTTTGGACAAGTTTTTAGCTCTCTCTCTCTCCCTCTCTCTCTCTTTAAGCACGCACTGCGCCTGTATGGGACTGCAAGATCAATTTAGTACCAAATTGGTGAACATTTGTATGGGTCAGATTTGAATTTTGTGAAATCGGAGACAGGAAATTCACTCTCAATTTCTACATTGTGAGATACTTCTGGGACTTTTCGATGCAGTTGACTTCACCTTGATGCATCGAGTGAGCTCTTTTAGCGAACTTAAGTACAGTGGCTCATATCTGTATGCTTACAATTTAATTTGCTTCAGTAGTCTGTATGCTTGAAAGAGTGCATCGGAAGTCGTTGGTGGATGATTTTATGATGGCTCTCCTGGTTCCGCTGAATTGTAGTTGCAATGACTTGTTGACAACGAGAAATTCTGCTAATGATGGATACAAACATGTAGTTGCAATGACTTGTTGATTGTCACTAGCAAATTCATGGTTACGACAATTTAAGGAAGCTTAATGTGATGCATGTGGAGATTGACTGCAGTCGTTCTGAATAGTTACTGCAAGCCATGATCAAACTTATAGGGAAACTTATTCGTGATGGCAGATGAATCGACAGTTAGTGATGATTTAGGAGAGCTTGATGATGATGCATGTGGAGATTGACTGCTGTTAATTGCTTGTTCTAGAACTTGTGTGACATGTACACTGGCCCTCAATGGAACTTAGTAGCAAGATATCACAACTACCATTAATCAATGTTGGGTGGTTCTCGTGTGCATAACATAATTATCGGTGATATCAGTAATTAAAAGATTGGTTGGAGGAGGGTATGTCTGCTAAGTTCAGTAAATCGGTATCAGAAATTCGGATATCTGATCATTTTGCTGAAAATGAAAATAAACGTTGTTTGATTATAGTTCCATATTGATTACGGAATTAATTACAGTATCTTCAACATGCTTGCCAGAATAATCACGGTTGTAGCTTTCACTGTTGGAAACAATTTGATAGTACTCTAATATAGGGTCGAACTATCTTCACAAGATACGAGAACTTAAAAAAACTCCATTGATAGAAATCCGAACTCGACATTAAGGCTGCGAATAATAACCATTCTGTTTCTTTATTACTATTCCAGAAATAGGTTTGGAATAAAAATTCGTTTGGTAAAGCAATTTCATTTTCTATTTTTTGAAAACATAAATCAGAAGTTAAAATATTTTACTTTTCTATTTCTGGAACAGAAATAAGAAATTAAAATTCTTCACATCGCTCGTCTTCGCTACTAGCTGGTTGCCCACTTGCCACCCATCGCAGCTTACTTGCCTGCCGCGGCCACTCATGGCCACCACTCACCTCTAGCTGTCGCCTGCCTCCCATCGCCAGCCGCCATCCATTAGCCATTGTCTCTCGTCGCCGCCCGCCTCCTACCACCGTCTCTAGCCGCCAGCCTCCCTCCTCCCGCAGCCACCTACCTTCGGTCGCCGTCCACCTCTCATTGCTGGCTACCGTAGGCCGCAGCCTGCCGTCCACTAGCCACCGCTCCCACCTCCCGCCGCTCTTCTTTCGCTGTCGTCCACTTCCCGCTGCCGGCCATCGTATCCCATCGCCGGTTGCACTCCTCTCGCCTTCCATCGTCGGCCACCGTCTCCCGCTATTGGCCTCTCTCCTCTCATCATCGCCCACCTTCGATCGTCGCCCACCTCCCACCGCCAGCCGCCGTGGGTAGCCATCCGCAGTCCATTGGCCACTGCTCGCACCTCCAATCACCCTCCTCCTGCTGCCGCTCGCCTCTTGTCGCAGTGGGCCACCATTCGCCGTCCATCGGCCACTGTCTCCAACCACCAGTCGCCCTCTTCCCGCCGCTGCCCTCCTCCCATCGCTGGCTGCCTCTAGCTGCCATCCTTCGCATTGGCTGCATCGCTTTCCGCCGCCGCCTCCCTCCGCCATTCGCCGCACACCATTCGTTGCCATCGTTTGCCGCTTGCGGTTCGGTACCATAGTCTGTTGCTTGCCACCCACTCTCCGGCCATCCAGGAGGGAGAAATTTTGTGCCATTATCAAATAAATTTCTATTTCTTGAATATAAATTTTGTGTTATTATTAAACGTATTTTTTTGCTCAGAAACTTCTCGAGGAACAGAAATAGAAAAATTAATTTTTAGCTAGAAATTGATTTCTGAAACAGAATGGTTGTCATTCGCAGTCTAAGTGACTTGAATGATAGCACTACACGAGAGTACAAATCGAATTTGTTGAGAGAAACTCGAACTAGATGCGACATTATACAATTTGCCATTCTATTGAGACATCGTTGTAATGACCCGATTCACCGACATGATCATTATGACACAACATCAACGTACACCTCGTCTCACCTGTATAAGAGCAAACCCATCAGCGAATTCGTAAGTCTCATACCTAGGTCGAGCGCTGAGGCTAAACGGGTAATACCTCCTTACTGCATCCTCAGCAACATGTAAGCAAAGAATTGCCATCTGGATGACCAAGTATACCATTGCATGCTCCGTGGCCGTACAAAAGTACCGATGATGGGCTGTTTGTTGACATTGTAATAACTGTATACTAGAGAGGTTGATGTACTGGTCTACTATATCTTGGAGAAGTGCATCTAAACTTAAAAAGGGAATTGACCAGTGGCATCAAAATGGTCTCCATTGTAGTTTTCATAGACTGTCGATGTATCTAGACTTGCCATTACGGTCGTGAACATGTAAACGATAGTCATTAAAGTCGCGGTTCTTCTGAAAATATGTCTGCTCATCTCCACGTTCATCTGCTAATTATGTCTGTTCGCTTGTTTTGCATCTGATGCAGGAGCAGTGCTTATAAACAAGATTGTCCTATGGGTTTTTACAATCCATTACCCGTAATTTCTCCAGGGTTTCCGGGTCGTTTCTTATGGGTTTCTCCGCTCCTTCACCCCTCATTTTCTTCACCCGGTCTGTCATTTTGAAAAATATCTCGCTATTCTTTATTTCAGTTGACATCGTCCAATCGATCTTAAATTTATCTTATGAATGCCGATTTAGTCCTAAACTTTTCAACTTTGTCAATTTAGCACTAAACATTTATGTGAAAGTTCAATATGATCCTTTCGATCAATCTTTGCCAAAGATTGCTAACATGGTGATGTGCCACATAGGATGGCTGGCAATGAATGGACCGTCATGTTAGTAATTTCCGGCAAAAATTGTCTGAGAGGACTATATTGAAATTTCATGTAAAGGTTTAGGACTAAATTGATAAAGTTGAAAAGTTTATGACTGAATTAATATGCATAAAGTAGGTTTATGACTAATTAGGTAATTTTCGCCTTTTATTTCACATACATAGATTGATAAATTCTTCACCAAATAGCTTTTTCTTTCTTGGCCATGCATGTAAAGGATGAACCAGTAACACTGCATAGAAAAAGAAACCAGCATTTTGGTTGTTCTGTGAAACCGTTGCATGATCAAATGAGCTCTATCAAGTAACCTGTCATTTTGACCAAAAAAAAAACAAAAGTAATTGGAAAAAGTATCAGAAAAGTCCTAAACCTTTAGCATTAATGCCAATTTAGTCCTAAACCTTTTTTTGATGTCAATTTAGTCCGAAACCTTTTGCATTGGTGTCAATTCAGTCCTAAACTTTTTATCTTTGTTCCAATTATTCCTTTTGGCCAATTTTGGCCGGATTTTGCTAATATGGACGTAGGCAGCTAGTCACCGACATTGACGTGGATAACTTTTAATAATATTTTAATATTTTTATTTATTTTTTTTCTTTTCTTTTTTTTTTTGCCCTCCCCTGCCTCCTTCCTCCAGTCGATCACCGGATTGGTAACTAACTAGAGGCCAGAGGCCAACAAGGATCGCCTTCGCTAGTGACGGCGAAGGCGAGCCTCGCCATGGCAGGGCAAGGCTGGACCTCGCTAGATCTAGCGAGGTCGTGCCTCTCCTAGTTGCCGGCAAGGCTCGCTCACTAGAGGCCTTTGACCTCGCGGCCTCCGGCGAGGGCTTGACCCTCGCCTGTGGCTAGGAGAGGCTCGAGCCCTTGCAAGAGGCCACCAGGTCGAAGGCCTATGGCGAGGGCTCAAGCCTCGCTAGCAGCTAGGCGAGGTCTAACCTCGCTAGATCCAGCAAGGTCAGGCCTCACCCAGCCATGGCAAGGCTCGCTCTCGCTGGATTTGGCAAGGTCCAACCTCGTTAGTGGCTGGCAAGGTCGACCTCACCGGCATCTGGCCGGTCATCGGTCTGGTGACTGGCTGGAGGAAGGAGGGAGGGAAGGAGAAAATAAAAAAAGAATAAAATAATTCAAAAAAATATTAAAATATTATTAAAGTTGTTCATGTCAATTCCGGTGACCAGCTGCCGACTGGCTGACATTCACGTCAACAACATTTGGCCAAAATTGGCCGAAAAAACTAAATTGGCACAAAGACAAAATGTTTAAGACTGAATTGGCATCAATGCAAAAGGTTTAGGAATGAATTGACATCCAAAAAAGATTTAATATTAAATTGACATCAATACAAAAGGTTTAAGATTTTTTTGACAGTTTCCCAAAGTAACTTGTCATAAGTTTCTGCCAAGTGCGTGACACGGCATACGAAAATGCTCAATGTGGATGGCAGGTATTATCTGCGCCTGGTTCATGTGAGCCTTCAAAAAAAAATATTAGAACCCTCGTTCCATTACATTCTACTACATCAAATTCGACGTTAACTTCTTCAAGTGCATTTGGGAGCGTGAAAAGGTCACATATATGTTATAGTCGTTCGAAGGGTAAGTCGAGAAACCCGAGCTCACCATGTTACGATCAAGAATCAAGTCAATGACAGATCCCAGTTAAGAAGCATGTTGCTATTCACCTTCCATAGAGACAAAAGATCGGATTGAAGCTTTGACTTCAAGAGCACATTGCCATCTGGTAGAAGAGAACAACTGTTTGACCTTATTCTCTTTTGCCGGTGGAAGATTGGGAATGAGGAGTTGAGCTAACTAAGTACCGATAAACACCTCATCAGCTATTTCTTTCCTACCTGCACCAGAAAGACTAGTCACCAACTCATCATCACAACCCCAGTTTCTGCACATCTCTTGCTATATAAACTCCAATCATTCTCCTCACACTGGCATCACAAGTAGCCTATCTTTCTCCTCTTGAGCCCATACACAACATAGAACTCATTCTCCATTCACCGATATGGCTTCTTCCTCAAAGAGCTTCGTTCTCTTCATCGCCCTAATTTTCTCGACCATTCATATGAGCTTCGGAGCTCGTCATTTGTTGCAAACAACTGTACCATCAATACCATCGCTTCCCACCATACCTACTTTGCCAACTTCGCTGCCGCCGCTGCCGGCCATGCCGACACTGCCGAAGGTCGCCATGCCGCCTATGCCCGCCATCCCAACGACCCTACCTCAGCCCACACTGCCGACGCTGCCCACCACCCAGCCAACACTACCGAGCTTGCCGACCACTCTACCGCCGCTTCCAAGCTTGCCAACCATGCCGACCACCTTGCCACCGATGCCGAGCATCCCTACTTCTCTCCCTAAAATCCCTTCTATTCCTTTCCTCACTCCTCCTCCAGCCACCAGCCCTTGAAGATTTAGTATCCATACGAGGTCACCTGAGAGTATTTTCAATTTGTTGGAGTGCGTCCTTTTGTTTGTAGAATTGTTCCAATACAAGTCTTGTGTTATGATGTCTTTGGGATTCCATGTATCATTCATATTGTTTTCTAGTGAGCTCTTTTGGTGTGATTAGAAGTCTTTTCCAGTGTGGTATGCCTATCTACTGTGATATATATGTATTGATCGGTGACTTGGCTCACATTTGAATAATATCTTTGCCATCAGTTCCATGCTCACATTTAGATGCAGTTCCACCCCCAATCTCTATCTTCCACGTTCCAATAAAATGGCGTATTGCTCGCACGTGTTTGTGCCATAAAACTTGATTCAACGGTTCACGTGAACTGGGCTTGCACGATTCAGGTGCCCGGCAAGATTTTTAGTGACATGGACTTTGTATGGATTAAAATAACACAAGTGGACAACTCATTTTAGACACATTTTGATATTCCCTTAATAAATTTATTGTCATCCATTTGATTTTGAATACTATTGTCAGTAATTTAACTAGAGTTAAGGTTTCGTTCATTTCACGAAAAATGTGACATTTCTAGATAATATTTTTCATGAAGTCATTTTCCTAAAAAAATGACAATATATTTCGGTCTTTGGCTCTGAAAAAGACCCGGAAAATATTTTCACCACCTGGGATGCACTGCTTTACCGTGCCATAAATCCGTCAAATGTGCACTTGCCTTTATGGCCAATGACAAGGCAAAACTTGCTTGGCACAACGCACTGCAACAACACGTCCCGGTACAGGAGTCTGGCCTCTTTGGAGCACCCATTTTTGGAGTACCCAACAGCCATTGCCACTTTGGACCCAAAAAAAAAATAATAAAACAGCCATTGCCAGCCAAATGGATTCAGACAAAGTCCATTTTCAAGGCCATCTTGGGTCGTTTTGCTATCAAGCCAGAGCAGTGAAGAAAATGAGAGTAAAAGCAACAACAAAGATAAAAATGAGAGGAAAAGCAACAACAATGACCATCTTGGGTCGTTTTCTCTGTTTTCAATCAAAGTTGCTCTGTTTTCATCGCTTTCAGGTTCAATAAAAAAAAATACCCATTTCCTGAAAAGCAATGCGACACATAGAATTAAATCAATAATATCCATACTATAAAAAAATTCTCAAAGTACTAATAATAACAATATAAAAAGAAAGAACACATATGATTGTTTTAGCAACAAAGCTCAATAAAATGTCTCATTGATTATGTTCTCTTCTGCATAGAAATTTATCAATCCACACTTTTTGAAGATTCGCACTCATGAATGATTTTTCAATTTTTTTATTTTCAACAAGATAGTCAAAAACCGATCCAAGGCTAATTTCATCATAACAATCCACTTTAGAGTTAGAGTAATCGACATTGCTTAAACCCAATGACTTAATCGCCCATGCCATCTCTCCAAGTTGTGTTGAAAGAGATATGATTTCTCTAGTGATTGGAAGCTGCCGAGCAAAGAGAATCGGTCTCTCTAGAAAGAGAGATTCTACAAAAACTCGGTCCTGAGAGAAGGATCGAAGGAAGCTTCCCTTTGGTTTTTGTGGGGGGGGGAGGCGAAGGAGGAGGAGGAGGAGGAGGAGCAACAGCAGCAGCAGCGTTGGAGGAGGAGGAGTTCTAGCGGCTAAGAGAGATGAGAAAAAGGCAAAGAGGAGGCAGCAACGAGAGAATAAGCGACAAGGGCTTTGCGTGAATGGAGCCTAAGGCTCCGTTTGTTTTGCGGAAAATATTTTTTAGAAAAATATTTTCTTTATTTTTTTTGTTTGGATTACTTAGGAAAACAAGTCAACGGAAAATTTATGCTTATATTCAGAAAAATGATTTCATTTTTAGAAAACTAGAAATCATTTATTAAAATATGACTAGATATTGACACTTGAATTAGAAACTCTACGTCCGGACTCAACAACCCCAATGCTCGTTCCCGAGCTCTAGACAGCTGACACAGGTCTAGAGGTCGAATCCGGGTCATAGAGGTGGTTCCCGGGTTTGCAAATGTTGGGCTTGGGACATCAAAGCTCATGATAGGGACCGCAGTGTCTAGACTTGGGTCTATAGAGGTCAAGCCCAAGAATCTGGTGCTTGTGCCTAGATCCCTAGTATCCAGGCTCGAGTCCATTGGGACCGGGATCAGGTCCACAGAGTTTGGGCCCGAGACTTCAATGCATGTGCCTTACGTACATCGAGGTTGAGCCTGGGTCCCCAGTGCTTGAGCCTCGGTCCATGGAAGCCGCACTCAAGTCCACAGAGGCCGGCCCCAAGACCTCTGGGACCAAAATCCCGGGCCTAGGATCGGGTCCTCAACATCCACGCCAGGTCCATTGAGGTCGAGCGTAGGATCATGACTGCTCATGCACAAGTCACTAAGCTCAAATATTACATGTCTATTTAGAAAAATCAAATGAAATTTTCCTTACCGAATGACAAAAAATATTTTTCGGTTCATTTTCAAGTTTCAGCCAAACATCCAAAAAATATAGTCTTTTTTTTACAAAAATGACTTTTTGGAAAATATTTTCTAAAAATACCACATTTTCCGTGAAATAGATGAAGTCATATGAGAACGTTTCTCAACTCTTGAAATAGTTACTTTATTTATATCTATGTACCATCTTAAATTTTGCAAACATAAGATCAACAATCTAGTATCTTGGGTTCCTAGAATTCCCTATTCTCGCTTCAAGAAATCTATGTGTAATGTGTCCGTTCCAATGACAAGCCAACCTATTGTGTGACGTGCCAAATCATATGACACCACAATTTTTTTTTTATCTATTCTATCTTTAATTCTCCTCTCACTCTCTGATTTTTGTTCTATATCTTGCAGAGTATAGAAGTCGAATCCCGCACTTGTGATACTAACGTCCTTACCTCCTTAATTTTTTTACCAGCAGGGCTGCGTACTTATCGGCACATAACAAAATCATTGTTACTGCATCATCAATGATTTTGACAATGACATCAACATAACAAAATCACTGATGATGCAGTAGTATGCGAAAAATGATGCGGCAAAATAGCACAAAAAGCATGCATGATGACATGGCAACATTGACGATATATCAGTACAGTTTTTAGAATCTCGTGAAATGGAGATGGTAAATAGTTACAAAAATATAGTCAATATGTACAACCTGCTAAAATAATTATATTAACTCAAGAAAATTATCTAAAAATTTCTGAATCTATTGCACATTTATCAATTTAGTCCTAAGCTTTTAAATTGTGTCAATTGAGTTTTAAAACTTTTCACGTTTTGCCAATTTTGGTCAGAAAACGCTAATATGAACATCGGCGGTCATACGCGGCATCGCCGATGCTAACGTAGATAATATTTAATAATATTTTATATTTTTTTCTTTTTTGTTTTTGTCTTTTCTTTCTCTTTCTTTTTTTTCTTCCCTTCTTCCTCTAGCCAGACCTCTCCAGGCCTCGCCTCTGGGCGATTGGCTAGAGGAAAAAGGGAAGAAAAAAAAAAGAGAAAGAAAAGAAAAAAAGGAAAAAGAGAAAAAGAAAAAATAGAAAAAATATTAAAATATCATTAAAAATTATCTATATCAGCGCTGATGGTTGGCATCCATGTTAGTGATTTTCGGTTAAAATTGGCAAAACGTAAAAATATTTAGAACTTAATTGGCACAATTAAAAAATTTATTATTGAATTAGCAAAAGTACAGTAGATTTATGACTTTTTGGATAATTTTCTCATATCAACTCATTAAATTAGTGCTGTATAGATATACTTAGTTTCCTCGAGTCTTTCTACACAAAATACCAAGCCATCCATAAATGACCAAATGATGTCCAGTGCACCAGTTAATTGATGCGCAAATAGAAGGATACATAAATAGGTAGTTTGGTGAGTAGTATCTCCAATGTTAATCACTTAACTGTGCATTGCACGAGAATAAGCACTAGTTGCACGTCTACTTAAAAGTATTGCATTAGAAGTATTTATTACTTGTGGCAAAAAAAAAAAATCAAAGATTAAGCTTCTTTATTGTCTAGACTATTTGTTTAGTTTGATTTATAAAATAAAAAATAATCCCACCATAGTTATATATATGTAATGAGATTAGAAAAATAAACTCCCATGATTAGAAAATTGATGGTGCTCTCCCTAGCTATAATGAGATTGGAATGCGGTCAACCCATCAAATTTTATGTCCTTAAATATTTCAATAATGGTCAAACCCAAGTCAAAATTTGAAAAGAAACATTGAAGAAATGATCAAATGTCATGATTTCAAAAGTGTAAACTAAACCGAGCATTTGAAAATCGCTCTTTTCCAAGCACCTATGACAATCGCTGAAGACAAAAGCATACTTACAAAGATTCTCCTCCGCAAAACACGAAATCATCATATAAAAACGGAGGATCGAACAAAAAGAGAGACATTTCGCACCTGACACTTGACCCCCATTAGCAAGGGATGAAGAAGGCACATATAAAGATATTTTATAATTGTCATTATTTTAATAAGTGCATGGTGGTACCATCCAGTCCGAAGTGAACTGTACTTTCCGGTTATCAAAGTTGCCTTTTAGGTATAAACCACAAAATTTCCCCTTGTTTTACAGAATTCAAACTTTTTTTATCTTATGTTTCAAACACATTGTTTTTCTAAAGGGTTAGGGTACTAGAGAACAGTGAGAAGTATATCTTATAGGGTTAATACAGTGAAAATCCTAAATTGATACATATGTGCCAAATTTACTCTAAATTAATTATTTAGAGTAAAAGCTTGCAAGATGATGGAAGCCTCATGTAGAAACACAATTTATATGGATAAATATATGCAAAGATGGATCTGAGACTTCCTTCTAATGGGGGCAGAATTGACAATTATAAGTTCACAAACCTTATTGATTTAACTATAATTAACATAGAGTTGTTTTACTTTGAAAATTACATTGGTAAATAACATATTTCTCTAAGTAATTTTTTTAATTTGCGGTAGCAAAAATGGAGAAACACGAAATATATAGTTTTGTTTGTTACCAAGATGTTAGCCCCTACATTACATAATGTAGGTTAGTCCCTAAATCAAGAAATTGATGAATAATTGGTTTGAGGAATCTAAATTCGAGATGGGATGACTTTCGAGGCTCTAATATTATCTTTGGAAATTCAACTCTAAAAATTTTGAGCTGTCGAGATCGACATCGACATATTTTATAATATTTTAACATATGATATATACGAATAATAAAAGTTGTCCACGCCAAAAAAAAATTGATAATTTGTCTCTGTTGTCTTCCTTCAACAATTTTATGAAATGTCAATCAATCGTTGCCTCGTACAATGTGGAGTTCTTTTTGCGGCATGGCATGCGGAGACAAGAATAATGATGTCGTCTTTTTGAAAGATTGAAGCTTTCCATGCAGAAAAAAGCAATAAAAGACGCCCGACTCCTGCTGTATGCATGATTACAATCATCTTATAGTTCCCAACGTAATTTGTGCATTCGATTCGGGAATCCTTTTCCACTAAAGGACAACTGCACTCGATTTTTTATAGGAATTGTAAACCCCACTTTCAATTCCTGTGAAAGTTCTAAATTCTTAATCTTGAATGTTGTGACATTCTCCTTCACATGTTTATTTAGAGTTTGGTATGTTCAATTTAATTTGTGATAACTGGCTTGGTGATTAACATTACTAATTTTCATGTCAATAAGAGACAGATTGATTACGGGCACATGCATATATTGTCACTAAAACAATAGTTGTAGAGGAAAAACTACGTAAATCTGCAACTCTTCCTAGAGCTTACGCAATTGATTAGGACGTTAAAGGGTTTTCGGTTCACAAATTAGAGGTGTGTTGTTCAAACCAATGTTTTTGAACTGGATTGGTCAAGGAACCCGCTTGACGTCCAGTTTTTGGGTCAATCGGTTCAATCATTTGGTCAATAATTTCAACTTTTCACAAACAGTATATATATATATATATATATATATATATATATATATATATGCGCGCGCCTATTTTCTAGAAATGATCTATGATAAAGTGGTTAAGAAATTTGGATAAGAGGCATATGGTTGTTGGCCCCTTACTCTTTCTTTTCCTTTATTCACGCTAATTTTAATTTCTAAAATTTCCTTTTGTATTTGAATTTGGAAATTTAAGTTAATTCAGAAGAAAATAAAGAAATTAGACAATAGTTCTTTAATAAATTTTCCAATCAAGCCAAATGTATGAAAATGAAATCTAAATATTTTTCTTTGATTGGTTTGAAGAACAATTTCTTGAAATGAAGGAGATTTTAAAGTCGATGCCTTCATCAAGGATCCGGTCAAATCGGTGACCGATCCATCAGGATGACCAATTGAACTAGGTTGGCATCAGGATTGAATGATTCTTGACTAGTCCGAGCTATTAACAAAAATCAGACAGACCATGGTCTGGTTCGCGGTCAAACCGGTTGGTCTAGTCTAGGTTTGAAAACACTGGTTCAAACCTCTCTAGACAAGACCCACCCCCATGACTTATTAACTGATTTGTGAGACTTGCATGGTGTACTGTGATGCTTCAGGTAGTCAAGCATCAGCGCTCGTGTCTCTAGCTCATAAAAGAGATTAGAAGTGCCACCATAATTCGTTACTATTTACAGCTATTTTCAAAATTGACGTGAATATAGCGAAATGATGACATCATATGAATTCTAATTGTGCAATCTTTTGTCTCCAAACATCACCTGTAGAGGCAAATTAGCATATGCTTTCGCATACTGTATAATTCCTCACCATCATATGTGTTGAGTAGGTTTTTTTTCTAACATTCTTGAGCTTTGACAAAGGTTTAGTGTCACCTAGTAATAACCTAAAATAGGGGATGAAGTACAGAGGGCATGAGAAGAGGAAAAGGCAATTCTAGTGAACCATAATGCCTGGTGGCAGGTGAGGAATGGCAAATCCCTTGTTGAAGATTTTTCTCAGTGGTTAGCCACTGAGGTCGGTAGGGGTGCTAAATTATATATGTTCAGAAGTCAAAAAGTCCCCTTCAACGAGTAAATTGATAGGTTATTTATACTGAGAGGATCAAAAGGGTTGGTTGAAAGGTTCCTCGTTTCCGACATTGAACCGATTTTGATAATGAGGTTTTAAGGCAAAAATTGCTGAATAACTGACAAATTGAGAATGATGATTTGGTGTATACTTTCTGTGGGTCAAACGGAGCTTGAAAGATCTGCTCAAAGACAAGTGCAGGTTTTTGTCCAGGAGATGGAGAACTGATAATGTCCGTCCGTGTTTGTACTTTCATGTTTTTGGTCTGTCTGTGTCTGCCTTTCATCATATGAGCTTCATACTTAATTTTCGCAGTTGAAATTCTTTATCTTTTTATCAATGAATTCATTGTCATCAAGACATGAAACATATGGGCACTCTCGAGAATTTAAACAATTTTTTTTGCTTTGTTTCGTTGCATATAATGGGTGGACACAGAGGATAGCAAAATGAAACAGAAAAAAGGGCGGCTGGTTTCAGGGTTTGACCAGTTATATTCCCGATTCAAAATTGAGAATTGGCTCTGACTTGGCCACGGCCACTCACGTTGGAATCAATCACCCCTACATGACATAGAGAGACACGTGACGCCCACCCTCCTAGGTTCAAGCTATCATCGCGGGGAGAGTTCAAGCTATCATCGTTGGTCTTCTCCTTATTAGCATTGAAATCGGCCATAGCCACGGATCTAAGAATGCAACCTCACATCCGAGGTCCCCAGCCTCAGGCTACCCCGAATATAGGGTCACCTGAGGTTAGGAAATCCTTTTGTGCGGTGGTTGGACCATCGCTTCCGGGGGGGTGGGTTTCCATCAATCGGCGTAATGGCTATGGGCTACGATTGGTGAGTGTGAGGTGACCGGGGTGGGGGGGGGGGGGGCGGGGACCCATCGATCGGCGTAATGGCTGTGGGCTACGATTGGTGAGTGTGAGGTGACGGCATGGCCTCGGAGCAAGGGTTGGGCTATCGGCTTCGTGGGACAGGAAGGGAGCAACGGAGGGAGAGGGAGATGTGTTTGGATTTTGGGATATATTTCTTTGAGATAGAAGAATATTTTGATCCTGCATGATAACTTACTAAATGAACCTACCTGCTAACCATTCCATGTCGAAATCGTTGGACTAATAACAACTTCGTCCATTTAAGAACTAAACCGATGTTCGGTGGTGGGATTTAGAACATTGTATTAATTGTGATATGCATAACATGGTAGAGAAGAAAGATCACATCATGTCATATTCACTTTTGGGTGTGGGACTGTGGATACATATGGGCACAACTTACGAACGGATCAATAGCAGATCCACAAGAGCTATGATGATGGCAGGGATCATAATGCAAAGTGAACCCAAATTTGGCAAAGATAATGGGAGAATGCGTTATTGTTTGGGGGACCATAGGCTATAAAGTACAAGGGGCCTCACTGCAAGGAAGGTCCATGTCATTGCTCGTGATCGCTGTCCACATCTTTTTGAATCCTAGCAGCGTCCACCCTCTTCCATTTTTTCTGTCTTTTTCCTTCCAAGAGATGTTTGATAGAAGAGGACAAACTCAAATCATTCATTGACTTGTTAGTAAAAAGACTCGAAACTAATCTTCCTTATCACGCGGGAGTCTACTTTAAGTAGACAAAATTACGTCTTAATGAAGTTATTGGAAGCTTCGTTTCGACCGTGAGAAACAAAATCACGTACACATCAAAAGTCTCACACTTAACCGGCTTGTAAAGCTTGTAAAGCGTTGTTTCATAATCCTTCAAATAATTAGGCTTTTGCACACATGTTCAGGGAAAATTGTCCAAAAATTCTTAAATCTATTGTCCAAAGGCCAACTTAATCCTAAATCTTTCAATTATGCCAATTTAATGCTAAATCCTTTTTTTTACAGAAGTCTTAAATCTTTTGATGATTTGTCAATGTAGTCTTTCCGACCAAATATCTAAAGTATAGGTTTATGACTAAATAGGCAAATCTTTGAAAAGTTTAGGACAAAATTAACACAAAAAAAGTTTATGACTAAATTGGCTATTCTTCAAACGGTTTATTACTAAATTGGCACAATTGAAATGTTTAGGACTAAATTGGTTGCCATACTAGAGATTTATGACTCTTTGGACAATTACTTTCAAATGTTCCTATATCATAGAAAAACAAAAAAGGAACAACGACATTGCATGTTTTGTTTAATATTAGCATCCACCGGCCATTCATTAGCGTCCCCTTTGTTGGTACCTGGTATGAAATGTTGACCATTCTTCAAATCGGAGATGTTCGTACTAATTTTGCATACCCATCACAGGGAATATAAGAAATGGTGCAAAGGTTTGAAAAATGAAATATTCGAAGCTTATTATATAGTGTTTATAATTGTCTAAAGTATGCTTTTGTTGAAGAATTCGAGTCCACATGTCAAAGAACAGCATGGCCCACCCGGTCAAGCATTCGCACGACTTTAATCGTAAACAAATGCTGCATGCAAATTAAGCTACTCCTTAATACTGATTAAGTGCTTTTAATTTGTTCGATTAGATATGAAGGGCTGGTACTTAAATGTGGGATTAGGTTAAGAATGTGACCAAGTGAATTAGCTTGGCGGGAACATATTCACAGCTTGGTTCACATTTGGAGCAGTTCTCAATGGCACACCTAACCCTTGACCCACGGAACCACATTGCTCTAGGCTCCAATGTCCTTTTAAGTAATTAAAATGTGGCAAAAGTGGAAATTAATGTGCTAATTATTTCGTGTGATTAAGTGCAACTAATTCCATATCCGGACTATTCCAATCTTGATTCGTGTCTTGCCTAATCCATTGAAGTTAATGGGGGTATCTTAACATGGTTAGAAATTATCTATCCAACATGGATCTCCTCGTTATAGAAAGAGTAAATACTAGATTTTTAATGTAAAAAGTCACCTACTCAATTAGATAGAGCCATGAATTTTTCGGGTCACATAGTTGAAAGCACAAAGTTAACTACATTTGAATTTTGAGCTAGCCTGTTATGAATCAAGTCGAGTTCAAGCATTTGGCTTTTATTAGTTGTGTTCAAGCTACACGACTCAATTATATTCTCTAGTACTCGAAATTGTAACCATCTCTATTGCAACTCAATTTTTTTGTTCTATGACTAGAAAATCCATGTCGATTAAGCCAAGAGTCTAATACCTCCCTAACCTTTTTTTATTATGTGAAGCGTGAGTCAAAACTCAGGTGGATGACTTAAACATGAAGTTGTTTGCACTTAGTTATATGAGGGATTAAATATGTGTGTGCACCTAATCCAAATTTTAAAGTCCATTCACTAATTGCTTAGCTGATTTTATGATAAAACTCAAGCAATTTGATGCAGAGTTATAATGGATCGGTTTATGATATTGATAAAGAGCTTAAATATACAATGGATTGTATATCGAATATTCATTAAGTCCTGTTTTTTTTATGGTAAGGAAGGTAGGAAGTTTCTTTTTGAATACCTTGGCAGATTTGCATCAAGTTCCTAAACAGATAAAAACAGGGCAAATGCAAATTCATTTGCTAACAAATCAATTCCCATAAGCGGCCGTTTCTATGTCCCGCGGCTCTATACATGGCAATTTTGCCGTATCTCTTATCAATTGTTGGACTCAAGTGTTTTGATGTCAATCATCTTGTCGGTGGCCATCCAAAGGAGGAGCACGGCGAAATTACCATGCGGAAGGCCGCTAGATCGTGGCAAAGGCACCTACAAGCACCTTCAATCACATTGCAAAACTGCTACACTAACACACAGCTCCAACAACCTAAGCAAGCAGTTAAAGGGCTTTATCTTGGTTCTTATTTGGACCTTAGGATCACCGAAATTGAAAACTTTCGGAAGTTATTTTCTCTCTCTAGGGAATACAAAGATACAAGAGGAATTAGGGGTACAAAGCGTGTGGATATCGGCATGTTAAAATAAAAAAACGCATCCGTGGAGCCCGCCCAGCAGGATTAGCATCGGCCACGGAGGCCCTTGTAGAAGTTTCGGATCCCTTTCTTTAGTCAAGCTACCTATTAATCAAACGCCAAGGTTCAATCACATTGCAAAACTGCTACACCGACACACAGCTCCAAAATGGAGTTCTCTATGTTTTCTTGGCCCGGCGGTGGCCAAGCGGCCCTCCTCAATATCCATTTTCCAAATGGAAACCTTCTAGTGTTGCCACTCTTCGTTTAACCCACGGCAAACGTTAGGGAAATCAGTGGGAAACGAGGGGCCCCAGAAAGTCAATCGATGTTCAAAAGGAGGGTGGACTTATGAGCTCCTCCTCTGCAATCTGACGGGCTCCAACTCACTCGGCTGTCCTGTAGTAGCAGATATTAGATTCCTCCCTCTTGCTTTTTTCTCCTGCTTACCCTGTGTCAATCAAATACTTCAAGCTCACAAAAAGTTAAAAGGATAGTTGGCAGAGGCAGTGCAAAGCCAAGGGTCCTCATTTTTCATTTGTTTATCTCCACAGTGGTTTCACTTTTTAAAGTGCTTGGCCTCATCGTCTCCAACTGCACAAAAGAGAAGGCAGTACCCCTTCTCAGCTGAACTCTCTGTCTCTGCAATAATAACTGTAGCTACCTCCATTCTCTACGAACTTTCCCCACTTAGTAGTTCCTTCCCTGGTGAGCTCACGTCATTTCTTGGGTCACTTTCATTGTTTGGAGTAAGCTTTAGCTTTTGGGGGTCTGTTCCTGGAACCCATCACCGGGTTCTCCCACTCTTTCTTTTTCACCTGTTACATGCTCTTCCTAATCCTGATCTATTTGGTAACCAGAAGGACAGGAGCTGGAGTTGGTCACCCTCTCTCCACTCTCTTATCTTCTCACTCCACTACGTCTCTGCTTTTTTTCTTCACTATGAATTTGTAGCCAACATGTGCGGCTGTGACCAGCTCCAGAAACCATGACTCCAAGCTCCAAAAATCTGCATCCCAGTTTGAGGGCTTTGGTTTTCAGCCTCCTTCTGCTTAGTTCATCCGCTCTAAACTCAGATGGTATCCTCTTGCTCTCCTTCAAGTACTCCATTTTGAGTGACCCATTGTCTGTCCTGGAGAGCTGGAACTATAGCCACGTTACCCCATGCGCCTGGAGTGGAGTCACTTGCACACAGATTGGGGATCCCGGAACACCAGCCATGTTCAGAGTCACCAGCTTAGTCCTCCCCAATAGCAAGCTTCTGGGCTCAATCCCCAAGGAGCTCGGCATGATTGAGCATCTCACACATCTTGATTTATCTAGTAATTACTTCAATGGATCCTTGCCTTCGACTATCATCAATTCCTCCACACTTCGAGTGCTCTCTCTATCCAACAATGTGATCTCAGGTGAGCTGCCTGAGTTTATCGGAGACTCCAAAAGCCTCACGTTCTTGAATCTCTCTGATAATGCACTGGGTGGAAGTATTCCTGAGAGCCTAACGTCCCTCAAGAACTTGTCTGTTGTTTCTTTAAGGAGTAATTACTTCGCAGGTGGCGTTCCTAGTGGGTTTGATTCGGTTGTTGTCCTAGACTTGTCCTCAAATTTGCTGAATGGATCACTGCCATCAGATTTCGGAGGTAACGGTCTGCGTTACTTGAATCTCTCCTACAACAAGCTTTCAGGCTCAATACCGCCAGGTTTCGCCTCGAAAATCCCAAGAAATACCACTATCGATCTCTCATTCAACAACCTGAGTGGCGCAATCCCGGAGTCACTGGCTTGGGCAGATCAGAAAACAGAGTTCTTAGCGGGCAACGTGGATCTCTGTGGCAAGCCGCTGAAGATCCTGTGCTCCATCCCTTCAACACTCTCCACGCCACCCAACGCCACAACAACCACGTCACCGGCGGCCATCGCAGTCATCCCGAAGACAGTCGACACCGATCCATCGGCGAACTCAACCGGAACATCTGTTGCGACAAAAGACCAAACGCCCGGCGGGCTAAAACCAGGGACCATAGCAGGAATCGCCGTCGGCGATCTAGCCGGAATAGGAGTCCTCGCATTGATCATCCTCTACGTCTACCAAGTCAGGAAGCAGAAAAACGACAACAAAGTCACCACGACCAACGAGCCCAAATCACACAAGAAACCAGAGCCAGCAGCGGAACAAGACCCAGAGCCGGAATCAAGAAAACCCGCGAGCTGCTACTGCCTCACGATCAAAGGCCAAGAAGCATCGACCTCCGAATCATGCTCCAGCGAGGACGACGAAGGCAAGGACTTGCCCGCGGCGGCGGCGACAAACAGCGACCACCCTCAAACCGGGACGGGCGCGAGCCAGAAAACAGGGACCCTCGTGACGGTCGACGGGGAGACGCGGCTGGAGCTGGACACGCTGCTGCGGTCGTCGGCGTACATACTGGGGGCGAGCGGCTGGGGGACCATCGTGTACAAGGCGGTGCTGCAGGACGGGACGGCTTACGCGGTGAGGCGGATCGGGGAGAGCGGGGTGGAGAGGATGAAGGAGTTCGAGCACCACGCGAGGGCGATCGCGAGGGTGAAGCACCCGAACCTGGTGCGGCTGCGAGGGTTCTACTGGGGGGACGACGAGAAGCTCGTCATCTACGACTACGTCTCCAATGGCAGCCTCGCCGGCGCATGCTCTGGTTACAGTAAGCTTTCTTTGTTCATCCTCTGCCCCCATGTTTCTTCTTTCCTCCTGCTTTGATGTTCTTGCTTTTTTCCTTTTTTTTGGGGGGGTCTAATTCTTCTCAAATAATTGAAATTCCATACCCATTTGCATTTTGATCGAAGGAAAATTGAAATCCACACTAAACTACAAAAAAAAATCATATCGCACAATTTCAAATTACGAAAAAGGAATTTGTGTTCTTGATTTTAGAATCTATGAAATTACTTTATTATTAAGGTATTGTGCTGTCATGTGATGTTGTGAGAATCACTTACAAGTTATAAAACAAATATGATTGGTTTTTTATTTCATTTTCGTGAATGATGTGACGTCTTTTCCATACGACTTTGAGTCTTGGAATTTCCATATTATTAAATTTGCATGTTAAAAAAGTGAACAGCCAATTTGGGGTTTTCGAACACAAAAGGAGTTCACATGCAAAGACAAAGTCATGTTCCTTAACTTATGTGTTCTTGCGGGACCAAAAACGCCTTTGATTGCTCGGGGTTCCATCCATCCCCGCCCCTAATGAATGGACTACGAAGGGGTCGGTGGGTCAAGTCGATCGGGTTCTCAGATCTCGAAACATGCTCAAGCTTCTTTTTGGTGGTAAAGTGATAGATATAATTTGGTCTAAAGATTGATTCATCCAATATATGTAAAAAAGGACATTTTTAGGATCAAGTTTGTTTCCTCGTAACTTTAGGACATGCAATTCCAAGATGCCAAGTGGCGGCGGTCCATTGGACGAGCTAGTACAACTTGGACCTAAATCTTTGGTGTTTTGGAATCGAAATAATTATGTTTTTCAGTATGGCAATGATTTTTCTCGACATGTGTAGTAATTTTCCTTTTGATAAATTTTTCTAAGACTTGTACCATTTTTCTTATTTCTTTATGTTGGATTAATACAATTTTCAAATCCGATACCCTTCAGGGGGTATCAAGATTTGAGATCAGCTCTGCACTCTGGGAAAGTAGGAATGTCTCCTTTAATATTCTTTCAGGTGAGATTTATAAAATTCCCAGCTTGTTCTTCTCGTGATTAAAATTGAATAAATTTATAAGTATGAAAAAATTAGGCGCAAAACATAAAATACTGAAAAATGCAGCTCCCTAAGCTTGATGAACACTGTATTTTATTATTTGTCGGGTACGAAAGATTTGGCATATTGTGTGTGCCCACCATGTGCAGTGTCGGTCTGTCCTCTGTTGAATTTGAATGTTGTTTTTAGCTGTCCAGTTTAATTAATGTTGTTTTCAATTTGCTGGCCCGAACTACCAAGTAATTTGATGTTAGCAATGACTAATCGTTCATATAATAACTTCAGAGAAAGAAAAAACTGAAATTTTGATTAAACGTAGATGTTGTTATGCTGATCAGATTGCTATGTGATGTGGTACTTCTTTGAGCTTATAAAATGAGTATATTCGACTTTTATTTTTAGGAAAATGAATCTTAATTTCATGAATTAAAAGATATAATCTCTAGACAAGATGCATTGGGTGTATGAAAATTGTCTCGTATGGTCGTGTTCATTAGATTTTACATCGGCATTGAACTTAATGAAATTTAGTATATATTTTTAGATACTCACGAATCGATGGTAACAATTTTCTTCTAATCCTAGGGAAAGCAGGGTCGTCCCCATTTCACCTCTCTCTCGAACACCGGCTCAAGATCGCGAGAGGAGTTGCTCGAGGGCTCGCTCACATCCACGACAAGAAGCTTGTCCATGGCAATGTCAAGCCCACCAAGATCCTCCTCAACTCCGACATGGAACCTCTAATCTCCGACCTCGGCCTCGAGAAGCTTGTCGTCGGCGGTGCCAGCCACCACATGACAGTGACAAGTTCAGGCTCATCGACCCGGTTTGGAAGTCAGAGATTTGCACCCCATCAAGATCTTTCGATCACTAACGTTAATCATAGTAACAACAGTAGCCCGTTTGTAGTGCCCACGAGCTCGAATCTCGGAGCTCCCTCTCCTTATCAAGCGCCCGAGTCACTGAAGAGCTTCAAGCCGAGCTCGAAATGGGACGTGTACTCGTTCGGCATCGTCTTGCTCGAGCTGCTCACAGGGAGAGTGTTCCTAGACCGGGACCTAGCCCAGTGGAACGCCGGTTCGGTCGGCAACGAGGACCGGGGGTGGGTGCTGAGGATGGCTGACATGGCGATCAGGGCCGACGTGGCGAGCAGGGAGGAGGTGGTGCTGGGTTGCTTCAAGTTGGCATTTGGCTGTGCCTCGATTGCCCCACAGAAGAGGCCCTCCATGAAGGAAGCACTCCAAGTTCTTGAAAAGATGATGGCACTGTGATTTGATGCTGTTTTTCTGATGTGATGCTGAATTTGCTAAATTAGCGGGATTTGGGTCCCTTTGAAAAAGCTTGGCCACTAAAAATCAAAGTGTTGTCTTTCTTTTCAGCCTTTTTGACTTGGATGTAGTAAGGAAGGAGAGGGAAGTAATCGATGAACAGATGGGTTTGGTTTTGCTAGGCGAAAAGTAAAGTGGGATTGGTCGGTTCTGCCTTTTTAGAATCCCAAACTTGTCCTATAATTGGTGAATATAGTGATGTCCGAATAACCTAAGATTCACGGGCTATGTACATTGTTCATCCTTTTTCAACATGAATGAGACACGCCCTCTTTAGCAAAAGGTAGATGGACAAAGGACCCACCAATGTCGTGAGATTTCGTTAAGGAATTGGGCTAGTGGGATCAACATTTCATTTTAACTGGATTCTTGAAACGAATAAGTGATAGTAGTTTGATATTGCTGTACAGTTAGAATGTTGAATTTTATGAGACTGCATGTGAGATGGAGAGAGAGATAAGTATTAAATTAGTCCTAAAACCAATTTTGCTAATGTAGTCTTAATCTACTGCGAAATTCCAAGGGAAAATTCTAATAAAGGTCATAAACTTTTTGCAACTGTGCTAATTTAGTTCTAAGCTTTTTTTTTATTAATTGAGTCTTATACTTTTTGCATTTATGTCAATTCAGTTTATTAGGCCAATTTTGGCTAAACTATACTAACATGGACGCCAACCATCTTAAGTAACATGGTTGGCACTGACATAGACAATTTTAATATTTTTTTCAAATTTTTTTGTTATTTTTTTCCTTTTCTTTCTCTTTCTTTTTTTTTCTTCCCTTCTTCATCTAAGTCCGGCAAGGTCCCTCACCATGGTTGGGCGAGGCTTGCCCCTGCCTTGCCTCTAGCGATTGCCTAGGTCTGGCCAACCAAAGGAAGAAGGAAAAAAAAAAGAAAGAGAAAGAAAAGTAAAAAAAGGAAATAAAAAAAATTCCAAAATATATTAGAATGTAATTAAAAAATTTCTGCATTAGTGCCGGTCGCGTCACATAAGACGGCTAGTCCATGTCAGCGATTTTAGGCCAAAATCAAAAGGTTTAGATTCAATTGCAAAAAAAAAAAGATTTAAGACTGAATTGACACAATTACAATAGGTTTATAATTTTTTGATAAATTTTTCAAATTTCAATATAGCTATTCTAGTCAATTACCATCGGAAACTGCTAATATGGCATCTAGTTATCGTCAGCCGTCCTAAGTCATAGCTGACATGAAAATATGGATCGCCACGTCAGCGATTTCTGGTGACGAATGGCCAAAAGGATTATATTAAAATTTCGCGCAAAATTTTATAATTACATTAGCAAAATTAAAAAGTTTAGGATCAAATTGACATTTATATAAAAGGTTTAGGACTGAATTGGTTATTTTGTCGATAGAGAGATATAAATGTTACTCATAGCACGTATGTAAGCGCCTAAGGCAATATTTCTCATTTGTTGATTTATTTTAGAACTAATCTTCATTAATTCTCAAGAGAAATATCATCTATAGTACCATTAAAGCTATAACCAAATTTAAGTCAAACCGATCCATTTTATTTTTTGAGTTCATTGTTGTTTGGAAATCCAAGGGTGACGGCTATTCAATGCTCACTTGATGATATCAATTTTTGAAGCTTGAAATCAACTCGGTACAATGTAATTCGTATAATCTATTATGTGCAAAATAAAAGTAACAACTTGCCTAGGAACTATACTAAAGACAACATAAGTTTTCTTAAAAATTCTATATCGATAAGTTCAAATCTCATGTAGGCTGCCATATTAGCATTTGAGAACTCCTACAGATGCGCATCTGCCCACATTTCCTCTCATTATGTCTTCATGTTTGGGGAGGAACCTCATTAGCCCCCCGAATTAGGGCCGTTTGCAGAAAGTACCCTCTGAACTACTTGAGTTTGCCTCAAATTACCCCCGTATTTGATAAGTTATATCAATGAGCCGCCTATGGTAATCTCTGGCGAGAAGAACGGCCGGCTATCGGGCATGTGCATCTCGAGTGCACGTTTTGCCCCAATTGGACGGGCACTTTTTTTCCGACAACAAAGAAAATACACAAAATTAAAATTGCCAAACCCTAGGAGAGAGAGAGAGAGAGAGAGAGAGAGAGAGAGAGAGAGAGAGAGAGAGAGAGAGAGAGAGAGAGGAAAGGGGGCCATTGATGCACATCATAAAAAGGCAAGGGATCATTTGAGACAAACTTAAGTTCATAGAATACTTTACGGGAACGGCCCCAATTCTAGAGGCTAACTTGAATTTTACTTCCTGTTGGCCATTTATTTTCAAATCTACTAACATCAAGCACATTTGATGTCATTTCATGAACCAAATATACATCAAGCCGCTAATCGTGGAATTGGAAAGTCTATTTATTTCTATCTGGACATTGAAACTTTCAATTTGCGGACCAATATATGGTTCCAAGAGATTATAGTCCACACATATTAAGATCTCTCTCCGTCTCTCTTTCTCCGTCCCTTCCTCACTCCCTTGGAGGATACCTAGATTATTGACCTATTTGAAGCAAAATCGATCGAGGGTGCCATTCAACATTTTGTATAAAATCAATGTACTATCTCCAACTTACCAATATGTGGCATTCCAATGTAAAAGTAATTTAGGATTTGTGATAATGTCTTTAATCATCCCTTTTCGACTAGAATGTTTTATAAAGTTTTAACTTGATGAGTTTAGAACACGCCCATCACAAGTATTTTGGCCTACTCCCTCACTAATTTTACAGGTACCGCCCGAAAAGAGGTAACTCCTCATTGATGTAGTTTGTTTCCCCATGTCACGTGGCAACTCCTCATTGGCCTATGTCCTCATGACATGTGGCAAGCCATCATTAGACGACATCACCATGCCACACGGATACCTATCAATGGTTGATTTCTCACTATCTAGATAGCCATATGGTAAAATCCTATTCATTACCCAAAAGCACTCTCACTATAAGTGGTTATGTAATTTGGCAGACTTCTTTAAATTTGACTACTAATACCTCTTAACAATTACTGGTAGTTTTTTTATGTCTCCTAGATCTCAACTACTTCATTCAACTCACCACCTAGCATTTGAGTTCACGTGTCTCCTAATATCTTTGCACAACATGCTAGTCTCGATGTCTTTTTCTTTGTTTTTGCACGATGCTAACCCGAGGAAAGTAACAAAATTAAACTCGGATAACACCATTAATCCAAACTAATATATACAAAATATATAAAAGGTATAAAGGGGGAAAAAAAAGCTTCATTGGAACCGGGGATAACAACAAACAGTTCGTGGCATCACTGTTAAACTCGTTTTTTACCTCCAACTCACTCCTCACACCTCTTCACCGCCACTACTACTCCTCTTCTTCTTCGCATGCACTTCACGGCAACGTAAATGTAGTCCACATAGCAAACTATTCTACATACAGTAGGCGGCCGTCGATTGATATCATGGAGCATAAGAAGCTGTCAAATTGTCCCAGCCATCTCCAGCGGCTTCTCTGTTATAGGAGTTTCCAAGTCATGACGAGTGCATTTTATTCATGAAAATGTTGATAAATATGACTAATGCATGATCTAAGCTATAGGGATTTACTAAGATACAATGTCAATTGATTCTTTTTGGATTTTCTTATTTGTGAAATGAACTCCCTAAACGCAACATGGACATGACTCAATTAATGCTATAATTATATGCACTAATCTAACATGCATTGATGAACTAACACACAGTCTTAAATATCATGCATGCTATGCTATAATGAATTAACTATATTCAATGCTATGAAATTAATTCCTAAAGCTAACGATATGACATGAATGCTATGATAAGAGAATTAGCATTAGATTAACCCTATGATACAAACTATATGAAATGCTAGTTTGGTATTTTTATTTTTTATGAATGTGACCTAATGAACTTTTCATCAAATTATTATATGATTAATAGTTTAATGTTGCAATCCTAATTCATATTTTTTTTGTATTTTCTTTCAGGATGAAGTATATGCAATATGAATAATGCATGAGATGCACTAATTGATGCTATCTACATGGGATATCATCTACGTGTAATATGACATGCGTTGAATTTTACATATGCAAGCACATATCCTAAATTACTACATGATTATTATAATCTAAAGCTCTATGTTATGCAATGCATGAATAATGTAATTGAGGGTCCAACCTTTAGGTTCAAAGGTACGATGCCCCAGTTAAAATGTAATAGATGAGACATTATAGAGGATCCAACCTTTAGGCTGAAAGGTCCGACGCCCCAATATGTCTGGGTAATGTGAGGTAATAATAAAAAGCCCAATGAAATAACCTAAGGTTTAATTATACCATAACAAGAACTTAAAACCGCATACTAAAATTACGCTGTGACCTTAAACAAACCTTGACCTACCTAGATACCAGCGTTTTAGCGCAATGCAAGGAGCAATTGAGATTGGTGGGTGCCGGCAAGAGTGGTTGAGGCCATGGCCGAGGTGGCTGGATGTTGTGGTGGGAGCTCGCTGAGGGTTTCAAAGACTGCGGTGAGGGTGCCTGGATACGGAACTGCGGTGGCGGAGCACCGGAGGAGATCACGGACGAAAGAACATGAACGCTGGGACCTTGAGTCAATAGAGGAGAGACCACCAAATTCTTCATACGTGATTCCACTCTCCACCTTCAGCTCCTTTCTCAGTGCCAATAGAGGAAAAAACTTACCGCTCGACAATGGGTATTGTTAACCAATTTTTGTTGCTTCGGCAGTAGATCTTTAATGGCCAAATCTATCGAACGCTGGCAGTGGTGGCAGCAATGGAGAGTGATTGCCGGGCGCCCGAGGAAGGAGAGAACGGAGAGAACGTCTCTTCGTAATTCACTTTGTACGCCCTCTTTTTGTGTACACGGTGCAGTGCGTTTTTCGCCATGACGTCAGTGGATTGGGTCGCAGTTGGAGATACCAAGGGTGACGATAACGGTGGACAGAGAGATCGTGAGTTCATGAACAGTGGAGACCGCTTGTGTACATTGATGAGCGGAGTTGTAAAATGAGCCTTCGGGGCAAGAAGATTTCACCGAGAGAGAACCAGCGAGAGAGCTGAAATGGGATAACATTTCGAGAGTGATAAGGGAGTGTGTTTGTGAGATAAGTGTAAAAGAAGATCGACTCCTGTTCTTGATATCACCAAGAATATTGTCATCTCTATCTTTAAAATCCAGTAGTCAATTCTTTTAAATTCCATCCCGTTGACCAACTTCCTCTTTATCTCCATCGACTTTGACCAAGTCTTCTACTTTTCTCTTGAAGATCACGTTCTTCAGCTCCCAATCTGACCTCTTTTACTTGAAATATGGCTGAATATCATTATCCCTTTGAGTCCAAGCTCTCGGTTCCTTATCTCTCCTGCGGAAATATCGTTCAAGAGACGGCCTCCCTCCTTGTAGATCAAATGTGGATTTGAAACGACTCAAAGTCGGATTGGGATAGAATTATGGATGACCGCTACACCAAATAACCGCCGGAGATCAAATCTCATCAATTAAGGAATTGAGTGTGGAACGAGAACTCCTCTCTGTAAATAGCGGACATAGCTCCCCATTGTGCGCGCGATAGTCAATCACTACAAAAAAACTGGATTTTTGCTACGAAAATTTGCGACGAAAATTTTTTCGTCGCAAATTTGCGATAAATTTTCCAATGAAAAGTAAAATTCGTTGGAAATTTCCGATGAAAATTTTTCGTAGGAAAATTCATTGGAAATTTCCAATGAAAAAATTTTCGTCGCAAAATTCGTTGGAAATTTCATTGGAAATTTTCGACGAATTTTCCCACGAAAAATTTTCGTCAGAAATTTCCAACGAATTTTTTTTCGTTGGAAATTTCCAACGAATTTTCCAACGAATTTCAATTTTCCGGACAATTATTTTAGTATGTACAATTTTGTTGGAAAATTCGTTGGAAATTTCCAACGAAATTTTTTTCGCTAGAAATTTCCAACGAACTTTTCAACAAATTTCAATTTTCCGGGCAATTATTTTAGTGTGTACAATTTTTGTTGGAAAATTCGTTGAAAATTTCCAACGAATTTCAATTTTCCGAGCAATTATTTTAGTGCGTATAATTTTCGTTGGAAATTTCCAACGAAAAAAGATTCATTGGAAATTTCCAATGAATTTTGTGACGAATTTCAATTTTCCGGGCAATTATTTTAGTGTATACAATTTTCGTTGGAAAATTCGTTGGAAATTTTCAACGAATTTTCCAACGAATTTAAATTTCCCGGTCAATTATTTTAGTGTATACAATTTTCGTTGGAAAACTCGTTGGAAATTTCCAACGAATTTTCCAACGAATTTCAATTTTTCAGGAAATTATTTTAGTGTGTACAATTTTCGTTATAAAATTCGTGGGAAATTAAACCGTACTTCTTCCTTATTCAACATTTTCGCGCCCATTCTCTCAATTTCGACATTCTCTCTCACACACTCTCTCTCTCTCTCTCTCTCTCTATCTCCTTTGCAATCCCCGACCTTCACCTTCTCCCTCCGCCTCCCCCTCCGCCTCCTCCCCCACCGCCCCCCCTCCTCCTCCGGCTCCGGCTCCGGCGTCATGGACACCAAGATCGATCATCCAGGGTCATCCGCGGCGGTCGGCGCCCTCGACGCCACCATGGGCCGCCCCCGACGCCACCAAGCCTCGTCACCGGCGAGGGCCGAGCTCGCCCAGATCTGGGCGAGCTCGAGCTTGTCGCTGGCGAGGCCGCCACCCATCCCGCCTCACTGCCACCGTCCAACCGACCTGATCTCTCTCTTCCTTTCACGGCCACGTGGGCTGCTTGGAACCGCCGCTCGCCGGTCCGTGGGCCTCGCCGGCCATGGCAAGGGCCGAGCTCGCCATGGCCGGCGAGCTCGAGCTCACCCAGATTTGGGCGAGCTCGGCCCTCGCCGGCCATGGCGAGGGCCAAGCTCGCCATGGCTAGCAAGCTCTAGCTCGCCCAGATCTGGGCAAGCTAGGCCCTCGCCGGCGGCAAGGGCGATTTTTCGACCAAAAAAATAAAATTTTTTGATGGAAAAGAAATTTCCACGATTTTTCAACCAAAAAAAAATTTCGATGGAAAAAAATTTTCACGATTTTTCGATCAAAAAAAAATTTGTAGTTTCCAACGAAAAAAAATTTCGTCGAAAAAAAATTTCGTTTCCAACGAATTTAGCCACAAGTTTTCCAACGAAAAAAAATTTCGTCGAAAAAAAATTTCGTTTCCAACGAATTTAGCCACAAGTTTTCCAACGAAAAAAAATTCGTCGCAAATTTCCAACGAAAATTGAAATTTTTCGTTGAAAAAATTTGCGACGACTTATTACCAACGAATTTTTTTTCGTTGGAAAATTCGTTAAAAATTCGTTTTTCAACGAATTTTTTCAAATTTTTCGTTGGAAATTTTGTCGGAAAAAACATGTTTTTTTGTAGTGAATGGTAATATCGTACATGGGTCATATGACTTGCATGTGATGCATAACTTAAATAAAATGCAAATATGAACTATGCTAATGGTATTTTTGTTTAGGGGTCGGGGCCGATCCCTAATTTTTTTATGTGATAAAAAATTAAATGCAGTAGCTAAAATTAGGTGTCAACATTGGGCATTTATTTCAAATCTATTTTCGTTAAGCACAATCATTGTCAATACACTGAATTTAGAGCACGGCTCATCATACGTATCTTGCCTACTCCATCACCAACTCTAATGGGCTTATGTTGTTCATTCCCCATGGCCCATGGCAACTAGCCGTGGGCCTATGTCCTCATGACATATATAAAATCATTAATAAATAACATTCCCATGACACATGACAACCTATTAACAATTGATTTCTCACTACCTAGATAACCACGTGATAAGTTCCTATTCATTAACCACGAACCCTCTCACTATAAATACCACCTATCATGTGGGAGGCTTCTTTAAATTTGACCATTGATAGCTCTTAATAACCTACTATTAGTCATTTGTCACCTGAATCTCAACTCCAATCAATTCAATGCTCACCACTCATTACCCAGGCATTTGAGTCACCTTTCTTTTTACACCTGTCTCAACATCCTAGTCTCGATGTCCCTTTTTTTTTCCTGCACAATGCTAATGCCTCTAAAAAAAATCAAAACCCAACATCATCCATTTAGATTAACATAAACAAATATATACATATATATGTTATAATAACAGATTGTGCTATATTAAGACTTAAACTTGGGCCTCAATGATGGGCTCTCCTCTTACGAGTTAACTTGATGTTCGATTATGGTAGTAGTTAGCTTAGCAGCTCATAAGCTCTCAATCAACGTGCTTACAGCTAAAGATCTTCGAAGCAATTGAAATGAAGGGGAAAAGAACTAAACTGGACCCATTGTCCATATAAATTCTGGCCCAAAACTGCAGGCTGTCTTTCACCCGTGGAAGCCGTAAAACCTTTCTTCCGTCCCTTGCTTCCGACGAGCCATAAACCTACAAAGATCTTCCTTTCTCCTCACTACCCAAGTTACATATGTTAGTGTTGTTTTTCACCTTTTCGTGATTGTCGCTCAATTGAAATTTTCATAGTCGTTGAGAGCCATTGGATTGCTGAAATTGAGTTTACACTACAAAAAAAACTGGGATTTTGCCACGAAAATTTGCGACGAAAAAGTTTTCGTCAGAAATTTGCGATGACTTTTGCAACGAAAACTAAAATCGTCGGAAATTTACGACGAAAAATTTTTCGTCGGAAATTTCCGACGAAATTAGCGACAAAAGACTTTTCGTCGCAAATGTCCAATGATTTTTGTGACAAAAGACTTTTCATTGCTAATTTCCAACGAATTTTGGCAACGAAAAATTTTTCGTCGCTAATTTCCAACGAATTTTGGCACAAAAATTTATTCGTGACAAAATTCGTTGGAAATTTCCAACGAATTTCGCCACAAATTTAAAGTTTCCGGGCAATTATTGCACTATGTACTATTTTCATGGCAAAATTCGTGAGAAATTTCCCACGAATTTTGCCACGAAATTCAAACACCCAGTATGATGGCTTTTTTTTTTAATTTCGTGGCAAAATTCGTGAAAAATTTCCCATGAATTTTGCCAAAAAATTCAAAACACCCGATATGTTGGCTGTTTTTTTTAATTCGTGGCAAAATTCGTCGGAAATTTCCAACGAATTTTGCCATGAATTTTAAATATGCGGTATGTTGGCGTCTTTTTTAAATTCGTGGCAAAATTCATTGGAAATTTCCGACGAATTTTGCCACAAATTTAAAGTTTCCGGGCAATTATTGCACTATGTACTATTTTCGTGGCAAAATTCGTGAAAAACTTCCCACGAATTTTGCCACAAAATTCAAACACCCAGTATGATGGCTTGTTTTTTTAATTTCGTGGGAAATTTCCCACGAATTTTGCCACGAAATTCAAAACACCCAGTATGTTGTCGGCTTTTTTTAAATTCGTAACAAAACTCATCGGAAATTTCCGACGAATTTTGCCACGAAATTTAAATATGCGGTATGTTGGCGTCTTTTTTAAATTCGTGACAAAATTCGATGAAAATTTTCGACGAATTTTACCACGAATTTAAAGTCTCCGAGCAATTATTACACCATGTACTATTTTCATGGCAAAATTCGTGGGAAATTTCCCACGAATTTTGCCACGAAATTCAAAACACCCGGTATGTTGGCGGCTTTTTTTTAAATTCGTGGAAAAATTCATCGAAAATTTCCGATGAATTTTGCCATGAAATTTAAATATGTGGTATGTTGGCGTCTTTCTTAAATTCGTGGCAAAATTCGTTGGAAATTTCCGACAAATTTTGCCACGAATTTAAAGTTTCTGGGCAATTATTACACTATATACTATTTTTGTGGCAAAATTTGTGGGAAATTTCCCACGAATTTTGCCACAAATTTAAAAAAAGGTGCCAACATACTGGGTATTTCATTTTTGTGGCAAAATTCGTGGGAAATTTCCCACGAATTTTGCCACGAAAATAGTATATAGTGCAACAATTAAAAAATTCGTTTTTCAATTTCATGGTAAAATTCGTGGGAAATTTCTCATGAATTTTTCCATGACTCTGTTTTCGTCGCAAATTACCAGCGAAAAATTAAAATTTTTGGTCGCAAAAAATTTCCGATGCCGAATTAGCGACGAATGTTTTTTTGTCACTAATTCGTCGGAAATTCGTTTTGCCACGAATTTTACCACAAATAATTACCGAAGAATTTTGCCACGATTTTTGCAACGAATAATTATCGACGAATTTTGCAACAAATTTAGTCACGAATTTAGCTACGAATTTTGCGACGAAATTTTTTTGTCGCAAATTACCAACGAAAATTGAAATTTTTTGTCTCAAAAATTTGCAACGACAAATTACCGACGAATTTTTGTTCGTCGCAAATTTTGTTGGAAATTCGTTTTGCCACGAATTTTGCTAAATTTCTCGTTGGAAATTTCGTGGCAAAAACGTTGCTTTTTTGTAGTGTTAGTTCTTTTAGAGAACTAATGATATATATTGCTTAATTTATGTTTCAAGTTTGAGCCGTTTTACAAGACCGCACAAAGAAAAAGGAGAAGATCTTGGCCACTTAAAAGACAAAAGAGAGGGGCAGACTATTGTATAATATTTTTTTTTTACTTGTGGGGGCAAAATGATCTTAGGCTCCGTTCGTTTGGAGAAAAATATTCTCCTTTTGGAAAATATTTTTTCGGAAGTCATTTTCCTGGAAAATGTTTTCCCGGAACATAATTTTCCGGTGTTCGGCGATCAATATGAAAAAGTTTCGGAAAATATATTTCGCCGGTGATCGGCGGCGGCGGCGGCGGCCGGCGACCGGCGGCGGCGGCGGCCGGCGACCGGCGGCGGCGGCGGCGGCCGGCGACCGGCGGCGGCGGCCGCGGCCGGCGACCGGCGGCTGTGGCGGTCGGCGACCGGCGGCGGCGGCCGGCGACCGGCGGCGGCGGCCGGCGACCGGCGACCGGCGGCGGCTGCGGCGGCCGGCGGCCGGCGGCCGGCGGCCGGCGGCGACGGAGGCGGCGGCGGCGGCGGCGGCGGCGGCCGGCGACCGGCGGCGGCGGCGGCGGCCGGCGACCGGCGGCGGCGGCGGAGGCGGCGGCCGGCGACCGGCGACCGGCGGCGGCCGGCGACCGGCGGCGGAGGTGGTGGCCGGCCACCTTAGTGAAGAAGAAGAAGAAGAAGTTCCGGAAAATGATTTCCACTTTTGAAGAAGTGGAAATCATTTTCCAGAAACTTAGGCTATTTTGTAAGGGGGAAGGAAAATATTTTCCTACGGAAAACATTTTCCGCCCCCGAACACCGGAAAACCCGGAAAATATTTTCCGGGAGAATATTTTTCCCCAAACGAACGGAGCCTTAGTGAAGAAAAAGAAACAAAAAGCTAGGTTTCTTTTGTTTTCTTTCTTCCCTTTCTTCCCTTGTCTACAGTAGCCGCACGGTAAAAGGAAAAAGGAGAATTCCTGGTTTTTAGCTCAGTTCTCTTTTCAGAGCCCTAGGTCGTTCTTTGTTCATTGAAGAGAAGCCGCCAGTGATGTTTCTTCGTGAGTGAAGGAGCCGCACGAAGAACAATGAGAAAAAGGAGCAGGGAGGCGTGTGTTCTCCTCAAGAAGTTCGAGTCGCGAGAGGAGAAATTCTTTGAAAAGTTTATGATCACACGGACCTGAATAAGGTGATTTTGTGCTGTTAATTTTTTATATCCAAATGAGTTATTTATTTGTAAATGTTTTGGGTTCAAAATTAATTTATGTGTAAAAAATATTTGAGCGTGTTAAGCGATTGTAACTCCGGATCTCCAATTATAGTGAATTTTTTATACTAGCTCTCTCATGGAAGTAGATACTGACGTTCAGATTGAATAACGTAAATCTTTAATGTCTTTTATTATTCCTTGTTTATTTCTTTGGTGATTTTTGCATTGACTTAACTGCCAGATCCCGATTATCTTCCGTGTTCGTTAATATTACAACATATATTATAAGATACAAGGGAAAAAAGAAGCAAAATGATTAAGGAACCGTGGATCCAATAAAAAAAAACTCTACTAAAGAACACCATCTCCATAAGTTCACGTGTACATTTGTAAAAGAGTTCACACGTTATTGTTTGTCCTTGTGCTCTTTCTTTGTTGATTTATCTTGTACAGTTTACTTAATTTCAATGCTTATGTTGAGTTGTTTGTATTTATGGTTATCCTTTGTTTTATGTTTTATGTTTTGAACTGCATAAGTTTGCTGCATTTCTATATTATTTTTGGAATAAAAGAAAAAACACAAGGTGTCTCCGAATAAGTTGGAAGTTTCATGTTCATCGGGTTCGGAACCCTAGCTGTGTATTCAAATAGAAACTAACAATTGTGGAATGTACTTCATAATGTTCCCATTGATGGAGGGGAGTTGTCTTTTTGTTCAAAATCCTAATAATGGGGAGAAGGCCACCAAAAGTGTTAAAAGTTATGTACGGCACTCACTTTAGCGCCAAAAGTTTTTTTTTATCACTTTAAATGCTAAATTTTTTGAAAACTAATCTTTTCAGTGTCAATTCCGATATGTTTGGCCGAAAATCTGACTTGGCCTTTTTTTTTATTAATTCCTTAAGCCGATGTGGCTCGCCAAAGGGTCCAGTCAGCATCTAAAGCCATAAACGACGTCATATAGTAGCTTTCACACAAATAAGAGCCCTAAATTGCCAAATTGAAAGAGAACCCCAATTTGAAACCCTAATTGGCCATTGAACTGAAATCACACCCTATTTCGATTTGCCCCCAAAATTAACAGCTCAATCTTGTAAATGGAGGGCAAGAGTTTCAGTAGCAACTAAAATTCATTTCAACGAAGCAAAGAAGAAGGTGAATCTTCTTGGACTCGAGGAGAAAAATTTTATGTGCAGACTTGATTCAATGATGAAAATAGTGCTTGACAAGCAACAAGGGTTTTGTAACGACGTGAATCCTGCCTAACCGCACTTTAGAACAAATGAAAATCAGCATTGTATGTACACAGGCTGACTTGGGCATATTATCAAACATGTGGTGAGCATATGGACCGAGGAGAAAGTATTGACTGTTTTAGAACTCAAACTCAAATCTAGACCCAAACAATCATCAGGAAACATCTGAAATCGACCACATCATCTCACTCAAATCTAGCACGCCTATGGTACTAACAATAGATTGCGGGAGCGATTTCATCACTTCGTAACTTCCGGCCATGAAGCAAAAGCAGAGTAAAATAGAGAGCACCTCGCACTCTTCCGGAATCAATTGTTGGTTGGGGTGAAGGAAGGTCAGATCGATAGGGAAGATTCTCAATGACGAAGAAGCCGAGAATCAGAGCCAGCAATGGTGTATCGAGCGGGATCCGAGTTCTTTGAGTACTCGAATTTACTCGAATCGCATAAAAAAGAGTAGAGTAGGACAGTTCATAGCAAATCGATAATATTCCGGCGATTGAGAGTGGATGACGATCCGGGAGCTAGATAACATCGAGAACATTTGCTTCCTTTTTTGCACGAAAAATGTGTATGTGGGGACTGTGCCCCCCACCATCCTTCTAAGTTCTCTGTGACGCTTGTGTATGTGCCCTGAAAAAATGATTCCTACTCCATCAAACCCCCAAAATCAATTCTGTTACACAACTTCTCTAGAATCTTCTCGAGACAACGTTGCTTCGGCCGATCACGTCAATAAGGTGTAGGACACATGTTTGAAGCTTCGGGAGCGGGTGAACAGAGATTCAAGACAGACAGGCGAGCTCTTCAAAAGCAAAAATTGAACCACACGAAAACAGGGTCTCACGGCCGAGCTTACCGGAGACAATACGGGTGGTTCAGAAGTGACGCCGACTCTTGTTCATGGTCTCTCGCCGTCGCCGTGGCCTCCGGCGAGGGCTCGAGCCTCGCCATGGTCGGGCAAGGCGCAACCTCGCCGGATCTGGCGAGGTCGAGCCTCACCCGACCAAGGCGAGGCTAGCTGTTGCCAATGGCCGCTAAGGTTGAGCTCGCCGGCAAGAGGAAGGAGGGGGGACAAAAAAAAAATGGAAAAAAAAGGAAAAAAAATAAAAATTCAATAAAATATTAAAATATTATTAAAGTTGTCTACGTCAGCGCCACGTCGGCGCCTGTGGCCGACCGACAGGCGCTCGTCGGCAAATTCCAATCAAAATTGACCGGAAGGACTAAATTGGCACAAAAACAAAAGGTTTAGGACTGAATTGGCACCAATTTAAAAAGTTTAGGACTTAATTGGCACAAAAAAGAAGTTTAGGACTAAATTAGCACCAATGCAAAAGGTTTAGAACTGAATTGTCACAAAAAAAAGGTTTAAGACTAAATTAACACTAATACAAAAGGTTTATGACTTTTTTGCCACTTTTCCCCAACGATGGAGGAGGGATAGAGGTCGAACTCGAAGAGAGGGGATGACCAAATAGGTTTTTCAAGCAAGAGCTACCGAAGGCGTGCAGGTGGGGGAGTAGGGCCGATGCCATTGTTGCAAAGAGTGAGCTTAGAGAAAGGGTAAAGGAGGAGAGAGATGAAGGAAAAAAAAAGGGTCAATATTTTCTCTTCTTCTTCGTTGGACAGCAGCCAAGGAAGTCCATGTGGACTGATTTTTTTTAAAAAAAAACCAAGTCATATTCAATTTTTAATTATAAAAGCCACGTATTTGGCACTAAAGTAAGTGTCATACATAACTTTTGACACTTTTAGTACTCTTTTCTCCCTAATAATGTGTAGTTCAACCGTTAATATTTGGATGTTAAAGAATATACTTCTTTCTACAGAACTCCTTGTCGACAGTGCTCATTTCATTCCTTTTATGTCCAGCAATTTCCATTACAAACATAGTTCCATTTGATAATTTAAAGCATTAACTTCACTTGCACATGCATTTTAGTATTTGCAGTAGTCTGTAATTAGGCATGATCTCCCAAGATCCCTTGCATGAATGCAGGATTCTAGATGAAGTAGATAAAAATAGAATCTTGAGGTGCCGACAACCGTCCTCATAAATGTTTCAATTTCTCCTTGTTTTTTTTTTAGAAGAATCTTATGATTGTTTAGTTTGCATGACCATATTAGTTAGGGGTGAGCAGTTCCAAGGTCAGTCCAGGTTCCATCTAGAACTCAGAACTTACTTGGAAGAGTCGGTTCTCAAATTTAGAATCTAGAATCTACTATCCATACCCTGAAACCTGAAAGCTATTAAGGTTGGTTCTAAGGTTTACCTAGGTTCCACCTATATTTTTCATTGAACAATTACTATGAATTATCATTTATAATGACCATCATTTGCTATTACAATCCACTAATCACAATTTATATTTAGACACATGAAAATTATAAAATATTAACAAAGTAAAAGTCTCAGCCAGGGATATCGTCAGAAATAGAAACTCATATTAGCGGTTTTAGATTATATACTTATCATCGAATGTCATGAAATACCGCAGGATTGTGCGAAGAAATAGAACAAGAAACATACAAAAACTTGTTGCAGGTTTCAAAGCCCATTGGAACCGGTTTCCTAATTTGTGACGCCACGAATGGCCCCCAAACACCGGCAAAGACCGAATCACAACAAAATAGTAAGGCGAACATCACATGGGAGCATAGATTCGTCCATAAACGAAGAACACGGAAATGAATCTAACTTAGACATTTTATCAAACACCTTGTATATATCAACTAGAAAGGGAAAACCAAGCCGATTAAAGCTCAAACCATACCAACGAAGAACATGGATGAGCGGGCAACTCACCACGGCAACTAGGGAAGGCTCTCCGACACTTGAAATCGAGCACGAGCCGGTGTCGGCGAGTCTTTGCCCTAGTCAGCCGAGACAGGGGAAAAACATGGCAAAATGGGCAAAATGGGGGGTCAATAATGAGGTCCCTACTTGGTTTGGCGATGGTGATTAGAGGGTGAGCTCAATGAATTGGATTACATCTGTTCGCCTCGCACACCTCCAAGCCGGGATCTTGGGAAAAAACAACCAAATCCAAGGGAAATCGAAACAAGGAAAACCGAGACTTACCATGCATTGGATATGGGGAAAGGGGACGCTGGCCGAGGATCATCAACCGAAAATCAGTCGCGGCCAAGCTACCAAAGAACACCTTGCTCTCAGCGTCACTGTCAACTCTGTCTCTCACCCTTGCTCTCTCGCCTCTCACCCTTTTAAGCCCTCTGGCGCGTATGGCCCCTACCACTGCCAGCTATCGTTGCCAGCCTTTCCCCGACCGCTAGCCTCAATCGACGCTCTACTCTCTGCCTCTGTCACGTACATCCCTCTTTCTTGCAGAGGGGGTGAAGAGCATGAGGGAGAAGGAGGAAGGAAGAGGCTCGACTAGGGGAAAAAGGAAAAGTGGATCAAGCCCAGGCTATAAGGAAAAGGAAAAGAAGGGGCCAAGTCGGCTTGGCTTGGCCCTGTTTCGCTTAAATTTTTTTGATTTTCTTCCTAATAAATTTTATTATTATTTGCTAGTCTATGATGCATCTAGGGAACCGGCAAACCCGTTATGTGATTAGACGAATCGACAGGTTCAAAGTCAACAATTTCGAATTAAGCTCAAATTTGATCGGCTAAAGCGAAATGACGTGCTAATCAATACTCACCGTCATTAGCCGTGACTAACGATGGATTTTCGCGATTTGAGGTCGTTTAGATGGGTTTTTCTATTATTTTAGTATTTTTTGTGGGTTAATTTAGTAAAGGGCAGTTTCGTAATTTTACGTTTTGATATTTATTAATCCTAGTATGGTTAGATTTGGAAATATATAAGCTTGTTTTAGGGTTTTGTTTGAGCATACTTTTGATAATTTGATTGTTAATCAATTGAGAGAATAATTTATTCCTCGTTATCATTTCGTTTCTTCTGTTTAGCCTAATTTCTTTCACGCTTCAGCATTAGTCTACCTAACTATGTATTTTTGCTAGTCCTATTTTTGTCAAGTTATCTGACCGACAAAATTAGGGGTCAATAAACACCAATATCATCTTATCCTAAATCCCTATGAAATAATATGATTTAGGTAGAGTTTACAAGATTAAGAATTAAGAAAACTTATATACTTGCAATAAGACAGACTGACATAGGAAGAAAATAGTAAAGTTACCTCAATTGGAGCACCCTCAACTCCGGTGCAAAAACTCATCATATTTGGTAATTTACGTAAATCCAAACGATGTACATTAGGCAATTCAGCTATGTCATCATCAGCAAATTCTATTTTTCCTACATCATATGTGATAATGGCGGGTATTGAGTCACATTCGCATGCTTGAATCTCTTCCAAATGTACAAGTCTTTGCATCGCTAATAGGAACCACAGATTTTTCAATCGGTGGCACTTTTTCATACGCACGGCTTTCAATTTTCTACAGCACTCTGGTGTGATAGGGCCATTGCATATCTTCTTCATATTAATAAGATTTCAAGGAACAAAGACTCTAAAATCGTAAAAGATGTGAGAGCAAGGCCGTTAAATGAATTGACAATGTACTTAATTGAGGGGCAATTGTGAATGTCGAGATGCTTCAGTTGTTGAAATCCTTGGCTGCACAACTTGGAAAAAATTACCAAAAAAGTTATAAACCTATTATAATTATGTCAATTCAGTCCTAAACCTTTTTTTTCAATTTAGTCCTAAACCTTTTGCAATTGTACCAATTCAATCCATTTGGCCACTTTTGGCCGGCCAGTCAGTTGATGTGGCATTATTTTAATTTTTTTTTCGAATTTTTCTATTACTTTTTTTTCCTTTCTCTTTTTTTTTCTTTCCTTCTTCCTCCTGGCCGGACCGGCCAGGGAGAGGCTCATCGGCCACTGGGGACTGGCAAGGGCGAGCCTCACCCAACTCTAGTGAGGGCAGAGCTCACCATGGCTAGGCGAACTCGTGTCCGCCTAGATCTGGCGAGGTCGAGCCTTGCCATGGCTATACGATGGCAAGGGTCTCCCTCGCCGACACTAGTGAGGGTCAACGAGGCTCGCCCTCGCCTGCACTGATAAGGGCCAGCGAGGGCAAAGCTCGTCATGGCTAGGCGAGGTCGAGCTCAGCCATCCATGGCGAGCTCTATCCTCGCCGCCACTGGGTGAGTGTCGCGACCTACCCCCACCAAAGATCAGGTTTAGGCCAAGAGGTATTTATCAATGAATGTGAACAACGATTGATTCATTTGAAAGACAAATCAAATGATTCATTAATCCAAAGACCGAGGCACTCCCAGGCTTCATATCTCGCACGACAAGAATTGTTTAATTTACACACTTGATTGGAGTCGCCACTAGCCATAATCAAGGTTAGCTAGAAAATCTAATCAAGACGCGGGAGTGTTGTCTCGATACATGCGAAAACCAGAGATTCCAAAATTCAGGGACTTAATTACACTAGCGATAAAACTAGTTTTCTTTCGGTATCTAAACTTGAATGGTCGCAAACTAACGTACCGGGCAACTTATCGAAGAAACTTAAGATCGTCCTAACCATGCTAAAAATGGAAAATAATTATCAATGTATTAAAAGTGCGCAACCAGATAATCATGAATAAAATAAACAACCAGTAACCTAGCATTATCTCTAAAAAGAAATTGCAATCAAAAGCCCTAAGGTGAAGCCCTAGTGACTTATCCGATTTTTGGGAATTTTTTTTTGGAGGGTTTTTCTCATTTTTTACAAGTTTTATACTAAGTCTATAATGAAATTAAACACTAATATCTAGTGAAATTAAGCCAAAAATTGATTTCTGGACATTTCCTGATTTTCTGAATTTTTTGAAATTTTACAAGTTTTTTCCGAATTTTTTGATGTTTTTGAATTTTCTGAATTTTTTAATGTTTTTTAGATTCTTTATATTTTTTGGTTTTTCAAACATTTTCAAATTTTTTTTTGAATTTTCAATATTTTTTATTATTTTAATATTTTTTGAATTTTTGAGTTTTTTTAATATTTTTTAATGTTTTAATATTTTTTAAAAAAAGGGTATAGTAGATGCTATCACACATACAATCATACTCAATTTGATGGAATTGTTTGATCTTAAAGGGGATCTTCTATAATTTCGCACGTGAGGTGTTATTTCTTGGTTTCATCCAGTCATTAATAACTTGATTATTTTTAGATAATAGTAGATAGAAATAACGCTTGTAACGAGTCCTATTGAAACCCAAAAGTATAGGCCTGCCTGCCATCCACACCAGAATAAATGGAGTTTTCCGAAAAAACCTGCTAGTGGAGGAAGACCTCCTAGGGATAAGAGACATAGGGCTAAAGAGAGAGCCAAAAAAGGATCTTTCGTGTATAATCCTGCATAATCTCGAATGTTATCAGTTCCTGTATGTAGACCAAATAATACAATGCAAGCAAAAGGGTATCCTGAGCAATTGCAATAATCGGGTTCATTGATATTCCTGGCAAGACATTCCGATGACCATTCCAACAACCTCAAAAACATACCCCTTCGCCGGCGACCAAAACTTACTTTCCGATTGTTCTACTTTCGGCCCTAGTCGCAAACGTTTAACCCAGACAAAACGAGCACAAACAAACAGAGTATGAGGATAAACGACTAACAATTGTGGCCTTGAACCGCTAGCTACTCTGGTTTAAGGAACGGCATCTCGACGACGGAAAACACATGCGGTCGACTTGGACATCCTTAACACATCGCCAAAATCACATGAAAGGCAACCAAAATCGGGGTCAGTAATGGCGTTAGTACAAACCACGCACACAACAAACTTTTAGAAATTGATTTCACAAGAACAGAATCGAAAGTTCATTCGGGCATTTCATTGAGCATGTGGGTGACTGAAAAAGAGATACAGATTCCGTTTTGACATGGTTTGGGGCACCAACTCAGCATATAACTTCTAAAAGAATGTCTTTGAGTGTCAAACGAATATTATCCTCCATGGACGGAGCCCGACAAGCACTGAATAGATTCGGTATGTCTGGTGTCCGAGAGGCAGGGGAGGAAGGGGGAAAACAGGGGAGGACGAGGATGAAAACCCACCTGGTTTGGGTCTGTCCAAGACGAAGCGCGGCGACTGGGTAGCTCGATGAAGGTTCGGGTGGCACTCCGGTGAGCGGGTAAGACTCGAGACTCTCCGATTTCGCTCTACTTTCTCACTCGGCCTCCTCTTTCTCCTCTCTAACTCCCTCTGTTCTTGACTCGCCAACACCAAACGCAGTGGCCGGGGCGATGGACGTCCGGTGACAGTGGCTAGCTCACTGGGAGGGGGAAGAGATTTGCCAGCGACCCTCCTAAGGAGGAACCGGAGCGCTCTCCTCTTAGACCCTTCCCTTTCTCTCTTCTCAAACTCTCTCCGATGATGCCTCTTCTTCCCTCTTTCAGACCCCCCCTCTCTTCTATTCTCCCTGTTCTTAACCCCTTCTGGACATGTGTTGATCGAGAGGCAGCAGAAGAGCTTTTTCCTATTTTGTCTCTTCTAGTCAGCTTTACCCTTTTTTTTCTTCATGAAAACGCGCCGAGCCCTTTCTTCTGTGTCCTTTCTTCCTTTTTGCTTCTTTGTGAAAGTGCGGGTAGAGTACCAGAGGGAGAGGGAAGAGATCACGTTTTTGTCTTTCTCTCTTTTCCTTTTTCCTTTTTTTTATAACTTTTATAATTTTTATAATGATGATTTCCTTTTGCATAAAACAAAAATAAAATAAAAAGAAAATATGTTTCACTAAATACTACTAATGTAAATGCGCCTAACATCTATATGCCATGTAATTTAATAAAGATATTTAAGTGCGGGCAGCCTATTGCTGCCAACATGTTGATGTGTAGGTCTCCTGTACCAATCTTTTGATTGAGACAACATAAGTATCTTTAAGTCGAGAAACCCATTCAGCATTAGTTCAGCAAGCTGCCAACATTAACTTGGCATATTGCCCAACATTTCTCAAGTTTTTCCTTTGGCCATGAGCCATAATTGTTGTTCATCATTATGGAATTCTTACCTCTAAATGGAGTTGAGACGATCGAGCTCGCTGTAAAGATCATATATGGTCAGATTGTCCTAGCTTGTCATTGCCACCATCCAACAACAAACCAATGGAACGGAGTTCATCGAGCGTAGTATTCAATCTATCCTTTGAATCTTATATCATCCTGCTAAATCCCTCAAACACGCCCAACCCCATGCTTAGTACCAACAATATTTCAACTCTAAATTCTATGGCCAATAAGATCACATAGCAAGAATAAGGACTTCGTGTCCTCACTCTTCAAATGGTCGTAACTCAACTTCACTAGGGTTTCTATATTTGACTAATCTATTTTGATCAATGCGTTTTTTCCATTCACACAAATTACTATTTTTTAAAGTGCTTGTGACCGAGGTAATCAAAAGAGCCAAACCTGCAAGCCTCTTGACCACTTGAGTTGCTATTGATTTCAATTCCTTGTCTTTGAGCCCGTCGCCTTGAGCCCATCGCCGACAGTCTTTTAACTAGCTAGAAAGCTTCGTCGTCCTTCAAACCTTCAAGACGAAATGTTCGTTCAGCAAGCATCTGGGTAATCTTTAAATCTCGATGCTAGTGGCTGTTGGCCATGAAAATGGCACGCCCAAGATCACCATAGTTAGAAATCGAAACACGATATGGGAGAAATTGTTGATTCGCGTACCTGGTTTGGAATCCATCGTACTTGACGCGGAATTTGCGACTGTTTCCGAACACGAACTCAAGATCTTCTCTCCTATACCCTTCGTTAGAACACTGGCCTAATGAGATTGCCACTCACGAGAAGAAAGTTCTCTCTTGATCCGTATGTGAGTCAAAATGTGCATCATCAGGTTAGAGGAGGGACTTGAGCGCTATTTATAGAGTCTTCGACCATGGGCCCTCTCATTACGGGCCGGGCCGTACTCGGCCCACACCAGCCAGCCCCAATATTAGACTTATTAAGAACCCATATATCTTACCTTTATTAGACCAAATTAATTAAGTTAATTTCAATTAATGAAGCCCACATTAGGAAATTCTTATATTCTCCCACTTGGGCGATATTAATTGAAACACAACTGTGTGCGTACCCTTATATTGGTCTAGAGATTATTCTTAATAATCAATCCGATCTCATAAAGTCTTGAACACCGAATCATGGCAGTAACTGCATGTACTCACGCAGAGCCTTCCATGGTCACGAATGCTTTCAACTTTACTGATATGGATTCAATATGGTAGTGTGTCAAATGGACAATACCTCATAATGAGTGATACTTCATGTGTTGTCCACTTTGTTAGTCCAAATTCTCTCTCCTTAAGTGTCACAAAACCTAGCGTGTCACCAGAGAATATCCTTCATGATTCCAACGAACCTGCATATGTCTTAGCTTGATAGTTAACAGTAGTTTATGTGTAACAAGACATATTGTTAAGGCTAATACCAAGAATGACCCATAGCCTGTACTCAAGGTTTACACAATGCCTCGAGATTTTCATATATGTACTCAACTTGATAAATTTACATTCACAAATACCTCATTGAATGCAAAAGAGTTGATACATATTCAAATGTTACAAAAATGTAACAAAATCATATACAAACTTCATAAGAGTAACATAAAACTAAACAGCTCCCACTAATTGACAGTATCCCATGATACTCCTAAGCCCATGTTAATGACATGTCGATCAAATACACAAGGGCGAAGGCCTTTAGTTAGTGGATTTGCAATCATATCATCTGTTGAAATGTGCTCTACTATAATGTCACAATCCTGAACCTTTTCTTTTATAGTCAAGTACTTGACCTCCATATGCCTAGACCCCTTGAGACCTCTGTTGTTGTTAACAAACAACACTGCAGAGTTGTTGTCACAATACAACTGCATGGGCCTATCCACAAAATCAAATACGGTCAACTCCTTAATGAGGTTTCGGAGCCAAATTGCCTGAGTAGCGGCCGAAAAGCATTCTACAAACTCCGCTTGCATGGTAGAGGATGTCATTGATTTCTGTTTCTCACTTTTCCATGATACTGCACCTCCTGCTAACTTAAAGATGCAACCTGTTGTCGACTTCTTTTCATCCTGACAGCTAGCAAAGTCTGAATCCGAATACCCAACTAGCTGTAGGTCCTGAACATGTTTGTAAATCAGCATATAGTCTTTTGTCCTCTTTAAGTACCTCAAAACCTTCTTAGCAGCAACCCAATGATCGTGTCCTGGATTTGACTGATATCTGCCTAGAAGTCCTGTTGCAAAAGCGATATCTGGCCTAGTACATACTTGAGCATACATAATACTCCCAAGTGCACTAGTATAAGGTACATTCTTCATTTGGGCTTTTTCAAAATCTGAATGAGGACATTGTGACAGACTCAACTTATCACCTTTACTGACAGGAGCAATTCCTGACTTACATTGCTGCATGTTGAATCTTTTTAAAATATGATCAACATATGCCCTCTAAGATAAACCCAATAGTCGGTGAGAACAATTTCTATGAATCTCAATGCCAAGGACAAAAGACGCCTCACCAAGGTCCTTCATATCAAAATTCTTTGACAACATCCGCTTTGTCTCATGCGGTAAACCAAGGTCACTGCTTGCAAGCAGGATATCATCCACATAGAGTATAAGGAAAATGAATTTCCTTCCACTGACCTTGTAGTATATACACTGATCTACTTTGTTCTCAACAAAACCAAATGAAGCGACAACACTATGAAACTTCAAGTACCATTGTCTAGAAGCTTGCTTGAGACCATAAATAGACTTTTTCAGTCTACATACAAGCGTACCTGAATCATCTGCCGCAAAGCCTTTGGGTTGCATCATATAGACTTCTTCATTAAGGTCTCCATTGAGAAAGGCAGTCTTAACATCCATCTGGTGTAACTCCATATCGAAATGAGCTACTAATGCCATGATCACTCTAAAAGAATCTTTAGAAGAGACCGGAGAAAAGGTTGCTTCATAGTCTACTCCTTCTCTCTGAGTGAAATCCTTAGCTACCAGTCTGGCTTTAAACTTCTCAATCTTTCCTTTGGAGTCCTTTTTAGTCTTATACACCCATTTGCAGCCAATGGGTCTATGACCTTCAGGTAATTCAACAAGTTCCCAAACTCCATTATGCTTCATAGACTGCATTTCATCTCTCATTGCATCCAACCACAGTTCTGACTGAGGACAAGAAACAGCTTTCGCATAAGTCACTGGATCAGTCACAGAATCGATATCGTAGTCTTGCTCTCCTATATAGACTAAATAGTCCGGTGGTATAGCTGATCGTCTCTCCCTAATGGATCTCTTTACTGGAACAACAACAGCCTCATCCTGGACCTGAAAGCCTTGAGGAACTTCATTAGAATCTATCTCGACAACAGGATCCCGAGCCTCAACAGGTTCAGTCTGTGGTGTGGGAGTTTCCACCATTATTTGTATGGGAGGGGATAAAGATACAACATTACCCACCATACTATTATCCTCAATAGTCTGTGAGCAGCTACTTCTTCGGCCACATCAAACTCAAGAAACTTGGCTGTCTGTGATTCCACAATTCTTGTGCCTCCATTAGGATTATAGAACCGATATCCCTTCGAATGATCCGGGTAAGATACAAAGTAACACCGAGTGGTTCTAGAGTCCAACTTACTTAACATTGGATTATACAACCTCACTTCTGCAGGACATCCCCAAACCTTAAGATGGTTTAAGCTAGGCTTACGTCCAGTCCATAACTCAAAAGGAGTCGATGGAACAGCTTTTGTAGGTACACGATTCAGAATGTACAAAGCTGTTTTCAAAGCTTCACCCCACATAAAACCAGGTAAATTTGTCCTACTAATCATACTCCTCACCATTTCCATAAGGGTGCGATTACGCCTTTCGGCCACACCATTTTGCTCAGGACTCCCAGGCATAGTAAACTGAGCCACTATCCCAGAATCCTCTAAGTATTTGGCAAATGGCCCCTTAAGCTGTCCGACATCGCCATGCTTGCCATAATCCTCTTCACCTCGGTTAGATCTAACAACCTTTATGACTTTTCCCAACTGTTTCTTGACTTCAGTCCGAAAAATCTTGAACTTGTCAAGAGACTCAGACTTTTCTTTAATCAAGTACAGATAACCATATCGAGAATAGTCATCAATAAATGTGATGAAATAAAAATTTCTACACAAAGTTGCCGTATAGGGTCCACTTATATCAGTGTGAATGACCTCCAACAGGTCAGAACTTCGGACTGCAGTTTTCTTCCTTATCTTGGTCATTTTACCTCTACAACAGTCTACGCATGTCTCTAAGTCATCTTTAAGAGCAGGCAGAATATTAGTCTTTACCAGCCTTTCTACTCTATCATTAGAGATATGGCCAAGCCGTTTATGCCACAATGCATAAGACTGTTCCTTAGGTAATGGTCTCTTAGAAACAACCTTTTCAGCCGTATAAGCGACGTATATGTCATTGGGAGATAAACACAATCTGTACAATCCGTTGGACATATAATAACACCCAACCTTATTTGAATTAAGAAACAAAGAAATAACATTGTTCTTGATTTCAAAAGAGTAGCCATACATGTCCAAACACGACACGGAAACTAAGTTCCGTCTAAATGAAGGTACATAGAAAGTGTCTTTCAACATTAATCTAAAACCAGAGTCTAGAATCAAGATTACATCTCCCACAAACACAACATCAGCTTTCTCGTTGTTTCTCACAGTGAGTCTTGATTCATCCTAATTTGGCTTCCTCCGGTTTATGAATCCATGTATGGTAAACGCAACATTATTAGTTGCACCGCTATCGAGCCACCAAGAACTGGATGGTGCCTCTGATAGGTTGGATTCACAAACAAGTGCCAAAGAATCATTACTTGTTGGCTCACGTTTGGACAACCAAGCTTTAAACTTTCCACAGTCATTTTTTGTGTGACCTTTCTTCTTACAAAAGAAGCAGTGGCCACCATCCCTTTTGAAGGATGTTTTCTTCGGACCCATATTGTCAGATTGACCGGTAGTGTCATGAGTACCTTTATGAGTACGATTTCTGAACTTTTTATCCTTCTTTTTGTGGGAACTAGAAATATATAAGGCTAGATGCCCTTTTTCCTTCGTAAGTTTCTCTTCCTCTGCCACCACCCTTACTATCAAGTCATTAACTGACCAAGTCTCATATTGGGAATTATAATTTGTCTTTATAATCCCAAAATCAGGTGGAAGGGTGTTTAGGGCTTGATGCACAATGCAAGCATCGGGAATGGAAACATTAAGAGCTTGAAGCTTTGTCTTTAGATCTACCATCCTAAGGACATAATCTCTAACCCCAGCAATACCATCATACTTCATATTGAAGAGCTTTTGAAGAAGTGTACCAACCTCAGCATTAGATGAAATGCGGTTTCTAGCCTCTAAGGCTGCCATCATTTCCTTAGCAGTACAGTCAGCTGGCAAGCCATTTTTCAAGTGTTCTTGAATAGATTTCTTCATTGTCAATAAGCAAATTCGATTGCTCTTTTCCCAGGCAGCATAGTCCGTTTTCTCAGCTTCAGTACTGGAGGCCGTGATATCTACCGGCTTATCTTTTGTAAGAGCAACGTGAACATCTACCAGCTCCATTCCAAATAGAAAATCCTCTTTCCATTTCTTAAAATTCAAACCAGTAATGACCTCAATTGAAATAGAATTGCCGTTTACATAAAAGGTGACTGCAAAATAAACAAACAATACAATCAGCATCATGTGAATACTTATATAGAGAATTACATGCATCATCACATAATCACCTTTGGGCAGAAAATATGACATGCAGTTGTACACTCTCCACATGACAGCGGCCATGAGAATATATTCTAATCTTTCACGAAATCACCACCTTTGGGTGTATGAACCACTAAGATTAGTCATTTCTCAAGCTCATGCTATACATGTACCCCTCCATGAACTAATACAAGATTACCTCCTTTGGGAGTATAATCACGTAATAGACCAGGAGACATCCCACCACAATATGAGACCGATATTTCTCAAACCCAGTCAAGTGTGCCACTTTGGCGGTCACAACCCAACTGAATCCTTGAAAATCTCTCACACAGGGATATAAACTTTATGTATCACATTTACTATATGCATGTAATGCTAGATGTAAAGACAGGGGCGTATGTCTCTAAAATTACATGCCATGCTAATTGTACTGTTTCATTCATTGATAGACAATGAATTACACTCTACATAGTCCTTATGTGGTGATATATATGTGAGCTACCTTATGTATTTCCGAAACCATAGAGAAATACAAGAAAATACGCAAAAATACCCTAAAAATACGCGTACATAGGGTTCTATACGTATTTTCACATCTGTATAAGCTTCAAACATGTAAAATAAATACACCACAATGTAGAGCATCTCGATACGAGCGCGTCGATACCAAGATCGTCTAAAACGGACATCGGACGCGCACGCACGCGCCGCCGGAAGGCTCGGCGCGTGCGCGTGTATTCAGCCGGTCAAACCGGTCTGAACAGCCGGTCCGACCGGTCCAACCGGTCAACGGTCAACGGACCGATCCGACCGGTTGACCGGTCGGGTCGGGTCAACATTCGGGTCGGGTACGGATCCGGGTCGGGTCAAGTACCGGGTCGGGTCGGGATCCGGGTGAACCGGATCCGCGCCTCGCTGACATTAGCATGACGTCAGCATGCGGTTATCGGCGGAGAGACGCGCCGGTTCGGCGCGGACACGCGTGGCCGGCACGGACGCGCGTGGCCTCACGCGCCGCCGCGCCTAGGGCGCGTGTAGGCGCGTGAAGGCGCGTCCGGCGTCCTCTGGTGACGTGCCGCCCACCATTTTTCTCGTCTCGACGAGTAGATTCCAAATGTGTAATAAAAACTAACTTTTATCCAACAAAAAATTTCGAAACTTGGCAAAAACCTCTCGGACAAAACGAAAAAACGGTTCTAATCCGCATGTTTCGGTTCTAATCTGTGGCAGGCTCTGATACCACATGTTGGCCATGAAAATGGCACGCCCAGGATCACCATAGTTAGAAATCGAAACACGATATGGGAGAAATTGTCGATTCGCGTACCTGGTTTGAAATCCATCGTACTTGACGCGGAATTTACGACGGTTTCCGAACACGAACTCAAGATCTTCTCCCCTATACCCTTCGTTAGAACACTGGCATAATGAGATTGCCACTCACAAGAAGAAAGTTCTCTCTTGATCCGTATGTGAGTCAAAATGTGCATCATCAGGTTAGAGGAGGGACTTAAGCGCTATTTATAGAGTCTTCGACCACGGGCCCTCTCATTACGGGCCGGGCCGTACTCGGCCCACACCAGCCAGCCCCATATTAGACTTATTAAGAACCTATATATTTTACCTTTATTAGATCAAATTAATTAAGTTAATTTCAATTAATGAAGCCCACATTAGGAAATTCTTACAGTGGCAACTTGAATCCTCTGCTCTCGTCATCTCCTGAAGGAATACCGACCTCCTTCAAATCAAGTTTATACCACAGATTGTCTAATATTATCAGAACCTTCTCACTCAGATCCCTCTGTAATCTCTCCAGCAGACGATTTCCTCAATAGCCCTCGCTTTGCACATCCTTCAAATCCAATTACAAGGCGTCAATGATCTCATTTTGGATATTCTTCAAGTCAAGAGCCTGCAACACTTTTGCTTGGACGATTATGTGGAACAATCTCTTCCGGTTCCTGTGTTTCTTTCTCGACTTCCTCTAACAGCGTAGTCTTTCCCACGCTGCTAGGCCCGTAGACCCCAATCACTTTGAGCTTCTCATCATCCAAAGCATCCATTATGTCCTCTAATATGAAAGCTCATGACTCCACGATCATGTCATTGGGAAAATTACCAAAAAAGTCCTTAACATATTGCAATTGTGTCAATTCAATCTCAGATCATTTAATTTGGCTAATTTAGTCATAAACTTTTGACAACTTATCAATTCAATTTATCTAGCCAATTTTTACCGTAAATTACTGACATAGATATTGGTTGTCCTACATGACACCGCCCGCACTGATATGTACAATTTTTTTTATGAATTTTTTATTATTCTCTTTTTTCCTTTTTATTTTTGTTTTCCTTTGTGGTTGGACGAGATCATTCCTCACCCATCCACTGGTGCCCAACCACTGGCAAGACTCGAGCCCTCGCCAAATCTGATGAGGGTTAGGTCCTTGCGGCCTTTGGCAAGGTTGGGCCTCGGTAGCCCAGCCCAGGCGAGGCCAACCTTGCCCAGCAACGGCAAGGTTGAGCCTCGCTTGGTCGGCAAGGGTCGTTAGCAACCTCGCGGGCCATAATGAAAAAACAAAATATAAAAAGGAAAAAGGAGAAAAATAATAAAAATTATCCATGGTGTTGCCACAGAAGACAGCCGGTGTCCATGTCAGTGATTTCTAATCAAAATTGACCAGATGGACTGAATTGGCAAATTATCAAAAGATTTAGGACTAAATTTCAAATTAAAATATTTATGACTGAATTGACATAATTACTAAAGATTCAGGACTTTCTTGGTAATTTCCCCTAGTGTCGCCCCAATCAATGGCCGAGGAATTCACATCGAGATCACTCTCGTAGTAGACCTTCTCAAATTGACTCTGCAGAATGAGTGCCTGGATGTCTTGGATTGTCCTCCTCGCCTCCCTAGCGAGATGATAACGCACCTTCGGGTTGGGAAGCCACCTGCAGCAGCAAGTTTTCTTGGCTCTTCCGTCATTTTCCAGGATGTTGCGTGCCTTGTTGGCGACAGTCTTTACGTCTTTCTCCCATCTCTTAACGTCTGCTTCGATCCGCTTCTTGTTGTTTCTGGCTTCATGGATGGAATCGTGCACTCTATCCCTGACGTCACGCAGCTTCTCTACTTTATCATGAAGTTGGCGAATGTAGCTCTCGTAGAATATCACATAGCCGCATCGGCGACCAACTGGATCCACTGGGTACTCCGCCACTTTGGAAGCTCCAGACTGGCCAATATCCGCCATTTCCCCCTCCTATTGGACTTCAATCTTTCTGATTTTCTTTCCTTCCTCTTTGTGGAGAAATGGAAGTTAAGAATTTATATATACTGAGGAAGGCTCAACTACTGGAACCCAGAAACGAAATGACTGAAGAGGAGGAAAGATTCAACATGATGAACACGTTAAGCAGCTGCAGGACACAACCAGCAGAGAGAGAGAGAGAGAGAGAGAGGACAGAGTGAATGCGAAATGGAAATGAGAGAGGTGTGTGAATGAGATGGGTTGATGGTCCGAAAATATCTACGAAGGTGCCAGCCAAAAAGAGTCCTTAAGACCATCCATTTTCCCTCGGCCAAGAAAAGAATAATTTGAAGAAGAATCCCCTATGCTGGAGGGAAAGAATCCTCTATCTTAGAAGACAAGTATATGAACTTAAAGATTAGAAAGAATCCTCATAATGAAGGTAAAAAAGATGAAAGAATTTTCATTCATCTCATCATTTCTTCGCTTTGGAAACTTTAAATAAAGCAAAAAAGAATCTTCGAAACAGGAAAAGAAAAATATGAAAGAATCATTTTCACTAGAGAAATCTCTTCCATCTGTCTTTTTCTCTCTCTTTCTATTGCTTTGTACTGATCTTTGTTCAAACTTTCACGGCGATTTCTGGGACTTCGACGTGCCAAACGGGCGAGTTCGGATTTGCGGTCAATATGAATCCAGGTCATAAATCAGGTCATTCGAAATGGTTGTATATTTGGTCAATACATACCTCATTATGTTCAACTGGATTGTCATACTATTTGGCCCATTTCTCCTATCCGTCAAGAAATAGCCACGTGCCTTTGGTAAGTAAAAATTTCATGCAACAAAACATACGGTGTCTTGTGCTTTGTTCGTGATGACATGATATTCTTATTCAGATATTAGGGTAAACATATTTGAAGCATCTACAAGAATTAACAGAAAACGCATGGTACGAGCGCAAGCAAGTGATGGTTCTCCGAGGACGGACCGATGGAAGCACCTTGCAAGATGCGAAAAAACCAAAGAGCTCGTTCCTGCTTTCACTTTTCTTCCTCGAGAACACGGGTACTTAGGCATAACCTGTCACACATCATAGTTCTAAGCTTTAGCGAAACCCTTGATTGTCTGATGCGCTTCGTTGCTTTCACCGAGACTCAACGGCCTCCGCACCTGCTGATCGCCTTTCAAGCATGCCACTGGAAAAAAGCTATTGACTTCAGAACATGGAAGCTTCTCCAAAAAACAGTAAGGAAACTAACGCCTAGACTAGCCTGCGAATAACCTATAGACAAATAAATATGCTGTATCGATTTGTCAAATATTCATTATGCTTGAGATCAGTTGTCTCTACTAGTGCACTAGGCCATGACATTGTGATGAGTTGATTGTGACTCGAAGTTAACCCCAATTGATTTGACTCGGGAAATGCAAAAAGGGAAATTAATGTTCCAGGAGTTATTTTCCTTATTGAAGATAAAATCGATTTCATCAAATAGGGCTCATAATTTTTTGCATATAAATATAATGTTGTTGAGTTTGATCTCCTGCGCATAGTGAGTATGGTTATCATGTATGAAAACCTGCAAGAGAATTAGAGAGCATTGAGAGTTTTCATCCAAGAGAGTTAAGAATTTGAGAAGACTCGTTGCTTGCGATTGATTCTTGTGATTCTCTAGGATTGGGAAACACTTAGCGCATCCACTCCACACAAGATCATTGAGGGATTGTAATCCCATTTTTGCTAATTATAGCGGAACCATCCCGTTGGTTCTCCATGGAGTAAGCATATAAATGAAAACGTAAATTCGCTGTGTTCAGGTTTTATTTCTATAATTTATTTTTTACTCAAATCGCTTTGTCAGAATAATCATTTGTACAGGCAAAAGGAAAAAAGGTGATTATCAGGATAATCAAAATCAAATCCAAGTCACCTTGGCGTTCGGAGCAACAACACAGAAATGCCCAATTTGATAATATGTAATTAAGATGAGATCCACGAAAGTCACACTCAATTTCGCTATTCTTCTCAATGTCTAAGTTACTTTTGCCGTGACCATTAACTAAAACTCCTTCCAAGCCCGTGCCCAGAACTTCTACTTTTAGATTTTAATTAATCATGCCTCATTATTTGAATATAGACTTTAATGAAACTAGTTTTTCAGTCCCGATATCTAAATTCTTCTTTCACATGAACAAACATATATTGTGTGAGATTAAGGTTGGAATTTTAAATGAATAATAATTTCTAGTGTAACGACCTGGATCCCACTCACAAGATATTATCATATTATCCGCTTTGGACATTAAGTTCTCACGGTTTTGTTCCTTCGAAGATAGCCCATACTACCCCGAGAAAATGCCTTTTGCAAGTTAAGATTTTTTAAGCCTTTATAAACAAGCCCAAGATATTATCCGCTTTGGACATTAAGTTCTCACGGTTTTGTTCCTTCGAAGATAGCCCATACTACCCCCAAAAAATGCCTTTTGCAAGTTAAGATTTTTTAAGCCTTTATAAACAAGCCCAAGGCTCCTTTCCTAGGCGATGTGGGACAGGAGACATGCCCCCCTTGCCATCCTAGAAGCCTGCCGAAAACCGCTTCTTGTCTAGGCCCTTTTGGGCCCGGTGACCCCTCGGTGACCACTCCCCGCCCTCTTCGGATCGGGTCGTTACATTCTCCTCTCTTTCGAGCATAGCATCATCCATGTGGCCCCACACGCGGTCGAGAATCGACTCTAATACCACCTGTAACTACGCGGGTCACTAAGTTCTCACAGTTTTGTTCCTCCGAGGGTAGCTCATACTACCCCCAAAAAATACCTCTTGTAAGTTAAAGTTTCCCAAACATTTATAAGCAGGCTCAAGGCTCCCTCCCTAGGCGATGTGGGACAAGAGACATGCTCCATTACCATCCTAAAAGCCTGCCGGAAGCCGCTCCTTATCCAAGCCCTTTTGACACCAGCGATCACTCCCCGCCCTCATTGGACCGGGTCGTTACATCTAGTGTAGAAGAAATATTCTCCAAACCTTCCCAGGAGTTAAAGAAAAACGAAGAAGGGCTCAGTTCACACGTTTAAAACATTAGCAACAAAATCAACTTCGAATAGAGATTGAGATAAGTGTGGCAAAATTAAGAGTTATCATTTAGGAAATGAAGAATTCTTTTATAAGGAAAAATTAAGAATTTTCATTTTATGTTAGGACAATTTTCTCTCTAGAAAACGAAGTGGCACCTATCTTATAACCCCAAGGGGTTGCGCGCTCAAAACCTGAATCGATTCACCACTCTTGCACATTCACTTAGGACCACTCCTAGGAGCACCGACTTGCATGTCTCTGGTTATTATCCGGCATATGTGGGATAGAGGAATTGCTGCACCTGACGAAGATCATCATGTGCCAAAGAATTCCAACCATTCCATCGACATCTAAGATACACCTATCTATTGATCTTGTGAATATGCATAGGTTTTGAGCTACATAAATAACTCCATTGAAAGAAACTGAAGGTTTATGGAAGATGCCATTTCATTTTTTCTTTATAAAGTTTACTAATCATAATCATTATTTGTTTCTCAGAACCTCACTTTAATAGTTCTATAAAAAATGACTAATTACACCTCATTAGTGTGACCAATGAGGTGTATATGTACGCTTATATTAGATTGTTTTTGCACCTTTTTTGCTTCTTTTCTGGAAATAGTGCCGCCTTTCTTTTACATGTCATTTTTCTCAATTGACGATTAGTCCTAATGGATGAAAATATTCAGCACCTACAACTCAAAGTCGACAACTTATATAGGTATAATCAATTGTACAGAAAATAGACAAAACTCAAAACTGGAAAAGAACAGAAAAGAATATCTTTTATTCAAGTACACGTGTGTATACACACACACATACACACAAACACAAATAGTAAATTTTCTATACAGCTCCCACCTGCACATAAATTAAAAAGGAATTGCTGAAAGACCGTGCAATATTTTAAGTCCATGGCAACCGGTTGCCGGTTGGGACTTGTGAAGGAGTTTAGATTATCGATTTTATAAGATACACATACCTTATGTACTTCAACAGTGGAAGCCAAAGTGAAAAAAAAAAAAGGATAATGGCACACTTAATCTCCGTGCTCAGGTAATTCCTATGATTTTTTTTTTCTATTTGTTCGATTTCGTTAATGGAACTTTGTTTTGCCAATGTAATCTTGAAATAAAAAGCGGTATTATATATCATTATTTCTAATAACATTAATCTATTTTTAATGATACCATTATCATAATTTTTGTTATTTTATTTTGAGTAGTTAATTTGTTCAAAGTAATTTTGTCTTCTTTTATTTGTTTTTCTTATATAAGGAACCCCGCATGCAAATCCCAACTGAGATTTTCTAATGCTGATTTTCCAAAGAAATTGAGTAAAAAGAGTTGGTGGTGGAGAAGGCACCGTTACACTTCAAGAGTAACGGTGCCGTTGGTTCATCGTTTCCCTCTTATAAATATACAAAAAGAAACTTGCATTGCATTTAGGGTTATATTGCATTCATCTAAGTTTACTAATTTAGAACTCCATATTTTAGGGATCATGTAGTAATTTAGGAAATTACCTAATTGAAATTAGGATTTAATATAAATTACTTTCTAGTTTAATTTAGGTCATTATAAAGATTTCATATAACTTCTTGTTTATTAGTCTGTAAAAAAATTCATAAAAAAAATCAGGTTGCATGTCGTACTAGATTAGCTCATGATTCTTTTGCTCGTCATTAGGATTACTCGTATTTAGATGGCATTTAAATAGTACATGTCACATGTCACTAGGTTAGTAATTCATGCTAGGTTATAAATTACTTACAGGTTCCACTTATAACCTGAAACATACCCTCGGATACAGGTTCCTCATTTTTTGCAATCTGGAACCTACATGTCGAAACTTGAAATCTGGAACCTACCCTGTTACAAATTCCAAGTAGGTTCCAGGCTCTAATAGGTTTTTTTTTTAATTTTATCTTTAGTTAAACAAAATGAAAATGAATGCAACATTACTTAACAAACTTGTCATTCATCAAAGAAAATCCAAAAGACTAGTTTTTCTAATATTACAGTTCAAATAAATACAATTAAAATGAAAAGTCATTGCATGAATCAATACTAGGAATGAGTTTTCCATGTTTCGTACATGTTCCACCTAGAACCTACCCATAAGAATAGGTTCCTCATTTTTTGGTATTTAGAACCTACTCTATCATAAGTTCCAGGTTGGTTTCAGGGTCTACTCAAGTTCCATCTGTATTATTAATTGAACAATTGCAATAAATCATCACATTTAATGATCACCACTTACTGCTATGATCCATTAATCATAATTTATATTTAAACCCACAAAAAATATAAAGCATTAATAAGTCGTAAAATGAAAACTCATACTAGTGGTTTCAGATTATATACTCATTATCTAATGCCATAAAACACTACAAGATCATGTAAAGACATAGATCAAGAAAAAACACAAAACACTTGTTTAGAGGTTTTAGGTTCTACCTACCAAGAACCTGAAATCTACCCATCAAAACAGTTTCCCCAATTTTTGAAATATGGAATCTACCATGTATACTTTGGAACCTGAAACCTATAGATTCTTATCGATCAGGTTCTCAGGTTTCGGAGTAAAATATAAAACCATGCTCACCCCTGAAGGACTCCTCATTGTGCGGCTACATTTTCAAGAGAAGAGGACTGCCTAGGGCTAGAGAAAAGAAAACCCACACGTTATCTTTGTTTTCTTTGCTCTGAACTTCCTGTTCCTGGACCACTTGTTTTCTCTTGTGCGGCTGCCTGAGGGAAGAACAAGAAAACCAAAAGAGAACCCCACATTTTACTTTTGTTCCACTACAAAAAAAACGCATTTTTGCAACGAAAATTTTCCAACGAAAAATTTTCGTCGCAAATTTGCGACAAATTTTCCAACGAAAAACCAACGAATTTTTTTTCGTCGCAAAATTCGTTGGAAATTTCCAACGAATTTTTTTTCGTTGGAAAATTAGTTGGAAATTTCCAACGATATACAATTCGTTGGAAATTTCCAACGAATTTTGCGACGAATTAAAAAAATCGGTATTGTTCGGCATTTTTAATATTCGTGGGAAAATTCGTTAGAAATTTCCAACGAATTTTTCAACGAATTTTAATTTTCCGGGCAATTCGTTGAGTGTGTACAATTTTCGTTGGTAAATTCGTTGGAAATTTCCAACGAAAAAAAATTCGTTGAAAATTTCCAACAAATTTTCCAACGAAAATTATATACACTAAAATAATTATCCGGAAAATTAAAATTCGTTGGAAAATTCGTTGGAAATTTCCAACGAAAAAAAATTCGTTGGAAATTTCCAACAAATTTTCCAACGAATTTTAATTTTCCGGATAATTATTTTAGTGTATATAATTTTCGTTGGAAAATTCGTTGGAAATTTCCAACGAATTTTGCAACGAAATTTAATTTTCCGGATAATTATTTTTGTGTACAATTTTCGTTGGAAAATTTGTTGGAAATTTCCAACGAAAAAAATTCGTTGGAAATTTCCAACGAATTTTCCAACGAATTCAAAAAAACCCGGTACTATTCGGTTTTTTTTATATTCGTGGGAAAATTCGTTGGAAATTTCCAACGAATTTTTTAAAGAATTTTAATTTTCCGAGTAATTATTACAATGTATACAATTTTCGTTGGAAAATTCGTTGGAAAGTTCCAACGAAAAAAAATTCGTTGGAAATTTGCAACGAATTTTCCAACGAATTTCAATTTTCTGGCCAATTATGTTAGTGTTTACAATTTTCATTGCAAAATTCGTGGGAAATTTCCCACGAATTTTGCAACGAAATCCCTAGTTCTTCTTTATTCAAATTTTTCGCGCTCGTTTTTCCCCTATTTCTCAATTTCCACTTTCACTCTCTCTCTCTCTCTCTCCTTCGCCTTCAGCTTCTCCCTCCCTCTTCCTCTCCGCCTCCCCCTCCGGCTCCTCCCCCGCTGCCCCCCCTTCTCCTCCGGCTCCGGTACGACGTCGGCTCCCTCCCCGCGGCGCCGCCGCGGCCATCCAGGGCCGCCCCCGACGCCGCCCCCGACGCCCCCCGACGCCCCAGAGGACACCATCGGCCGCCCCCGACGCCACCTGGGCCGCCCCCGACGCCCCCCCCCCGACGCCACCAAGCCTTGTCGCCGGCGAGGGGCGAGCTCGCCCAGATCTGGGCGAGCTCGCCTCTCGCCGACGCCCTCACCGGCCATGGCGAGGGCCGAGCTCGCCATGGCCGGCGAGCTCGCCCCTCGCCGGCGACGAGGCTGGCCCTCGCCGGCCATGGCCGGCGAGCTCGAGCTCGACCCTCGCCGGCGACGAGGGCGATTTTGCGAAAAAAAAAAATTTCGTCGGAAAAAAAATTTCCACGATTTTCAACCAAAAAAAATTGTAATTTTTCCAACGAAAAATTTTTCGTTGGAAAAAAAATTTCCACGATTTTTTGAACAAAAAAAAATTTGTAATTTTTCCAACGAAAAATTTTTCGTTGGAAAAAAAATTTCCATGAATTTTTGACCAAAAAAGTTTTTTGTAATTTTTCCAACGTATTTAGCCACGAGTTTTCCAACAAATTTTCCAACGAAATAAAATTCGTCGCAAATTTCCAACGAAAATTGAAATTTTTCGTTGGAAAAATTTCCAACAACCTATTACCAACGAATTTTTTTTCGTTGAAAAATTCGTTGGAAATTCCCTTTCCAACGAATTTTCCAGAATTTTCGTTGGAATTTTTCATTGGAAAAAGCGTGTTTTTTTGTAGTGTTCTCTTTTCTGTGGCCCCTACTCGTGGTCCCTTCCATGTAATAAAAGAGATAAGAATTCAACATTACAAAGACTAGTGTACCTCCTATTTTGTTCTCTCTCTCAAACGGCCACAGTTGAATTCAAAGTAAGCACATTGTATACAGTCACAAATTCAAAACATAATTAAACACTCATTTCCTAAAGGAAAGTTACCCCTAAGAATACATATGGCTTATGAATATGCATCAAAATATCCACCAAGGTTCCTGTTGATTTGGTTGGTAAACCTCAAGCCGGGTTTGCTTTAGATCAACTTTCTTTGCAAGTGCACTAGGCCATGATTATTTAAAAAAAAAAACCTCAGCACAAGTAAGAATAAAAAGAACCATTTACTAGTTTTAGTATGCATTTCATTTAATTATAATTTTAATATGTGTCATTACATTGTAGTTTGTGTATTTAAACTTCTCTTCTTTCATTCTATTAAGTGAATCTAATAAACAATTTTTAACTATTTTCATGCCATCATTGCATGGTGTTAAAAATACGACAAAGTTAACTATATAAAAAATTCTAAACATCAATTATTATCATGCAAATGAAAAACAAAATGCTTCCTAAAACATTGTTACATATAATACTATCTTTGTCTTGATTACGTGGTATAATTAGCTGTTAACAAGAAATTATGATAATTATAATGACAGTTAAAGACAACCCAATCAAAGAATTTGCAAACTCTTTTTTTTGGTCAATTCTAAATGCATCAAAATTTTCATAAAATTGTCAATGAAAAAAAAATTATCCTCAAAATACAGACTGCAATAATAACAAGTTGCATATGCAATTCAATAAAAGATATTGTTCGTCTAGCTGCTTGTCTCCCCTAAAAAAGCTACTCTCTTGAAAAAAAATAGGAATAAGGGTATTGAAAAACCTAAAACTTGTCATGAAAGTACAATTGAGTCTTAAAACTTTCAAAAAGTGCAATTAAATTCTAAAACTTATTACAAAAGTGAAATTAAGTCCTAAAAATTTTCAAAAAGTGTAATCAAGTCCTTAAACTTGTCAAATTGATCTAATAAAGTCATTCCGTTGATTGTACTTTTTGGAAGTTTCAAAACGCGATTGCATTTTCAAGATAAATTTTTGGAATTAATTGCACATTTTGAAAGTTTTAGGACTCAATAGCACTTTCTTGACAAGTTTTAGAATTAGATTGAAATTTTTGAAAGTTTTAAGGCTCAATTACATTTTTGTGATAAGTTTTAAGACTTCCAGTGCACTTATCCCTAAAAAATATTTTACTTGAATCAAAGAACAAATTTTTTTAATTACATCAATAAGAAAGTTGTTATTCACTCAAAACAATATATATCAAGGAATAATTTTCAATGTTATAGAGCAAGATGCTCCAAATGAACTTGGTAACATAATTGATTGTCGTTCTCCATTCATAGTTTCATCATCAATAAATGCATTTAAGCAATTTGGGCGCTCTTAAATATTGTCCTTCATGACGACTACACTACAAAAAATAATCCAATGAAAGATGAGTAAATTGTGTATAATGCATTCATCAACCACAATATTCAATCTTTGAGTAAATTATCATAAATTTGTACCAAAAATTGAAGTCGAAAAATTCACAATCGTGAGGATTATATGGGAAAATAAAGTTAATAATTCACAGAATAAGTTTAGAAGAAGACAAACATGAAGGAAATGTTAGATTGAAATGGATGTGAAAGAAGCGGCTACAATGAAAAGAAGTTGTTTGAAAGGATGTGGTTAGTTCCAACCGAAAAAAAAAAAAACAGAGGATGTGGCTAGTTTTATCTTTTAATAATATTGAAACAAAGAAGAAAGGTAAAAAATAATCTTAAATTGAGAATGGGACCCGCAAAGGATAATGTAGTCAATTCAATATGACATGGGTGATTATGAGCCAATAAAGAGGTGGAAATAGCATGAGCCTTTTGAGATTTTTGTTATGAAAGATTTGGCTATTTTTTATTCGAATTCTTGGATCACTCTTTTTCCACTCCCTTTTCGACTAAAACACTCATCAACATAATAATATAATTATATTGCCCTTTCTGGGTCTCACTTTTTTAGTATCCCTCTTTAGCCAATATTTTAAGAAAGTATTCTTACATTTTTTGAGTTGTGTCCCTTTTCTTTTATTAATTTTCTTTTTTTTTCTTGTGGGTCACATGCTCACTTTCATTGTCTTCTTCCTTCTATAGAGAACTAAAAGAAATGGAGACATCCACGCTTATGTAGGCGAAAGTAATTGAACTGGTCCTCAAGACCCACGACAGCACCTTCTCAAGTTGCCCAAGTGAAGGCTCTACGCCACATGTCTTGCACCAGCAAGGGAATCGTACTCATGGAGAGTGACGCATACTGGCGGGGTATGAGAAGGTTATGCACTCTATGTTTGATATGCCCTCGCGAAGGTGGAGTAATTCGCATCGATATGGAGGGGGAGCTGGGAAAGCTGTGGGGGAAGATGAGGGCGGCGACCTTGAGGCATACTTTCCGCAATCTAAAATACTTCATAAAAAAACCTTTCTATACACAAGAAATCAATGAAATTCACAAATACAGCGTTACTTATAAGCAGATCCTCTTGGCATTTCATTACCTCTCAGAATCTGACAATCAATTTCCTCGCCTTCTCTCTACCTAGCTAACTAAAATATCCACAGACCAATTTGCTAAATTTCCTCGCAAAAAGCGTGAAATACATTGAGGTTAAGCAAATCAAATCGATAGCTGAAGAGCAGGAGGTGGTCAAGAAGGAGAGCTAAGTCCAAATCCCAATGGCGGGTTGATGTGGCCCTATCTAGGATATGCGAGCACAAGACGTAACCTTCATGATTCTCCATTTCTCTACCTCATGAGAGAGATTGTGAAATTGTTGCTACTTTATCAACGGTGTTGATTCCAACTGAAATCTCAGTTGAACCCTAACTGCAAGGCATAATCTCTTGTATAGCATCACTTCGAATGATCGGAACCAACCATTCAAGTATGTGCATGCATAGAGAGAATAGAAAAAGCATGGCCTAAATTCTTTTGTACAAAAATGCCATATTCTAGTTGTCAAAAAAAAACATGTGCTCGTTGGCCACCAAGTCCAGACCATTATTTAAAAGTAACTTGATCCATTCGGGATCTTATTCAAAACTTAGATACACTTTAAACCCTCTTTTGAGAAAAGTAACCTCACTTCGACCCTTATTTTTCAAATAATCTCACTTTAAAATTCTTGAAAATTATAAAATATGACATATAACTCCAACTGCCAATATTTGTACATTTCGAAAAAGTTTGGCTAATTCTAAGAGAAAATGAACCAAAACGATTATTGGTAAAATTTCAATTAAGGGCCTACAGTACTCTAATTTTCTCAAATTAAAATTTGAAATGGACATTGTCTTAAATAAGGATATAAAGTGGCCAAATCATCTTAAATAAGGGCCTTTGGCCGGCCGACCAACATGTAACTATTCTGGCAAGGGTATTTTAGTCAAAAAATATAAGTATATTTTTTTATTTTGTTTTTTTTTGCTTTTCTTTTCTTTTTTTATTTTGTTTTCTCTTTTCATTTTCCCCCTTTCCTCCCCGGCCATGCCGCACCTCAAGCGAAGGTAGCCCTCGCCTAAGTCCGGCGGAGGGAAGAGAGAAAAAAAAAGAAAAGGAAAAGAAAAAACAAAAAAAAGAAAAGAAAAAAAGGAAAAAAAATGTAAGGACGAAAATGCCCTTCGGTCAGATAAGTCCGGCCCTTATTTGATATTGATATGTCCACTTTAGGTCATTATTTGAAACAAAATCAACTTCAGACCTTTATTTGAGAAAACGAGTGCACTTCATACCTTTATTTAAGACAAGATTTATTTCAGATCCTTATTTGAGAAAATGAGAGTATTTCATGCATTTATTTGGAATTTTCTCAAGATTCTTTTTTTTAAAGAAAATATTAGCAAGGACGGTCTTGCCACGTCATCGCCAATACAGTCCACTCAGCTTGCGACACGTGGCCTTCGGGACACACCCATCAGAAATTTTCAAAATCCCTCTCCTCCCCTCTCTCTCCCCATTTGTTTCTCCGTTTCACTTTCCGGAACCCGGTCAACGGGCCGGGCCCGGGTTTGATTAGGCCGAAACCGGCCCGTGGCCCTGACTACATGTACCAAATAAAGAAGCTTCCCAATTTTTTGGGCCAAAAATTAAAAATAAAAATAAAAATAAAAAGCTTCCTTCATCTTCATCTCCTTCGTCCATTTTTGTTAGCCATTTCTCGATCTAAGTCCTCCGAATCCCCCCGAAAGAATCCCCTTCCCCCATGGACGCCACCGCCTCCGCTCCGGCGCCGCCGCCCGCCAAGCACATCTTCATCCTCTCCGGCCAGAGCAACATGGCCGGCCGCGGCGGCATCACGCGCCCCCGCGGCTGGGACGGGGTCGTCCCCCCGGAGTGCCGCCCCGACCCCTCCGTCCTCCGCCTCACCGCCGCCCTCCGCTGGGAGGAGGCCCGGGAGCCCCTCCACCGCGACATCGACACCGGGAAGACCTGCGGCGTCGGCCCGGGGATGGCCTTCGCGAACGCGCTGCGGGAGCGCGGCGTCGGCGGCGCGGACGGCGCCGCGGCCGGCGTTACGGTGGGCCTGGTGCCGTGCGCGGTGGGGGGCACGGCGATCCGGGAGTGGGCGCGCGGGGAGCACCTGTACGAGAGCATGGTGAGGAGGGCGAGGGAGAGCGTCGGCGGAGGCGGGGAGATCAAGGCGCTGCTGTGGTACCAAGGCGAGAGCGACACGTCGGCGGAGCACGACGCTGAGGCGTACCGGGGGAGCATGGAGGCGCTCATCAGGAACGTGCGCGGCGACCTCGGCCTGCCCTCCCTGCCCGTCATCCAGGTTCGTTCGACCTGTGCTCGTCTCCTCCGCTGAGCTTTCGATCGCCATTGTTGAACAGAGCAAAGCTCCTTTTTTTATTTTTTATTTTTTTTATTTTTTTGTCTGTTTTTGGCACTTAAATGGAAAAAACCTTAAATTAACTAAAGCAAGAGATGTCAATCGTCGTAGGGTGGTTTTCATTTAAATTCAACGACACAACGTGCGATTAGAATAATATTTTTATCAACATAATCGATGCTTAATTTAGGTAGTCGTACCTAACGGTGAGCAACTAATGTTTTGCTAATGATTATAGTACGAATAATATTTAGTGTGATAAAGAATTGGCGCATTATCCCAGAAACCTAATAATAATTATGTCGGTTATTTACGTGTTATTTAATATTTTACTTAGTAATTATATATGTGATCAATTCATATAAATTTACAGCTGGTGTTCTCATTACTCGAATAATATAAATAAATTTAGTTATGAATAAATTTTACTTAGTAGAGTGAGCGAGAAGAAGAAGAACGGGGACATAAAAATTAGGTTGTAATAACTATTACTGCAAGTAAACACTATAATACACGGTCAATCTATAATAGATCTGTCGGTACTGCAGCTAAATGTGTCATAAATCTCAATCGTTTCGACATGGTTCTTGTTTTTATTTGTGTCATGTTTGTAATTTTTTGAATTGGTGATGGTAGTTCTTTAGCTCATGGTTATGCAGAGGTGTGGGCGCAGGGCCCTCAGTAAGCAAGTCTTATTCCCACTTTATTTGAATTATGCATATCAAATTTATGTGAACTGGGATCACTAGGGCACGAGTATGGGATTCACATGATTAACGGCTGTGATGTGAGGCTCACATAATAATAGTTCAGATAATCTTGTTCTCTTAGTGTATCGACCATATATTTCATAATGAGGGGACTATGATAAGGATTAATGACTATCTGAGGCAACTATGCTATCCCACAAACAATGGCCTCCATCGGCTTTTCAAAGGGATTGCCTTTTAGTCTCTAGACACCATTAATCTATATCACAAGGCCCTCAAGACTTAAACACTCTTTGGTCCCCAGATCCACAGAATGGCAAGCAGAGAACATACTAGCACCATCTCATCTTATTGAACTAACAAGATAATCCTAACTCTCCAATGCCATCAACCCTCGTGGGAGGAATAAGAGTCTTTTAGAAGACCATGGGAGAGTGCATATAGATAGAAAACTTGGACAACTTTTATTCCAACTTCTCGTTGAAGTTAGCCTTACATAGAAAAGGCTAAGGACATTGTAGAGTTTGGTACATTATATGTAGGCATATGCAAGATGCTCTTACAAGATAACAATACGAAATAAGACCCCACGTGCATATGCAAGATGCTTTTTCAGGGCAATTTTAACGGATGGAAGGACAATAATAGAAATACTTTGGTCAAAAGTAATGGCCGTCATTGCTAAAAGTACAATAATACGAGTAGTGGAAAGATTGATTTATTGAAGTAGATGCGAGCACTTGATGTGAGTCAAGATCGGGTTTGCATCATCAGAATTGGAATCCATAGCCAATTCTTTTGAGCTGCTGCTTTGTCCCAGTTCAAGATTAAGATTCAATTGTTGATTGTTGGAGCTGGCCCGAGTGACTGTGTGCTAGGTTCGGGGTCTGGATTGATTCTTTGTTGGGGCCAATTGGCCAGAGTCAAGAGTTTGAGATTAGAACAAGTCTCTCCATAATCCCATGGTCTTGAGAGGACTGCTAGTTGATTTTTTCTATATACTATGAGAGCTTGCTGGATGGCTTATATAGTAGGCTCATATGCTTGGGAATAATCCCAAGAAACCTCCTTGATATGCATAGGGCCATATGGATTTTGGAACAATATGATTTTTTTCACAGAGGACTCTTTGGATCTCCATGTATTCACTTGTAAGGTCTATGATACTACGTCCTAAAGATTTATGGACTACTGACTTATGGAATTGCATATTGGTGTGGATAGACAAAACCTTCCATCAAAAGTGTGTTACATCCATGCCTTGTGGAAAATGATGGTTGTGCGGACCTTATGGTCTGGATCGATATCCAGCTCTTTGATAAACTTCTTCCAGCAAATCAAAGGGTGGATCATTCTGGTAAATCAAAGGGTGGATCCATTTAAGGAATTTTGCAAAATGCTTGAGGTTACACTGCCGATATCCTCCATTAAAGAAGTCTTGAATGATCTTGCAGTGGGAGACTCAATAGCAACAGTATGATTGTGGAAAAAATACCAATAAAATCATTTAAGTTCTTATGGAAATTCTTGACCAAATGAGAAGACGTGGATAAATGGATGTGCGGGATACATAGAACTAGTTCTCCGGTTTAGGCCTCAACATTGTCTGAAAATCTTGAGCAGGTATTCCCACATAAGCTTTTTACAACCATTCAAGAATCAATCTGTAGGGATAAGTTCTGAGATTTTTAGGGGAATGTCTCTCGTGTGATTTGGAGGATCGAAGTTATATGATAGGTTTCTTGAACCTCTTGCTTCCCGGTATGCTTCTTTGGATTTCTAGTATACTTCTCTGGATGTAAACATGTATGATGGAGGAGCTAAAGGTTTGCAAGATTATGCTTTTCACCTTTGATGTGTTTGGTTTCAAAAAAGTACTTTGAAATCCATTCTACCCGTGTAACAATTGAGCATGTGGAACTGTCTTTTGTTTGAACTCATCATGTGTGGAAAGGAATACATATCCATTTCACAATTCATGTATAAACTTGTGATGGAAGATTATATGTCTATCCACACCCATATGGAATTCCACTGTTCATATGTCCATATTGCATTGCAAAGGTGTATATTATGGATGTAGTATTGCAGACCTTCTAGGAGAATATAGAGAGATTCAAAGAGTCATCATATTGTTCCAAAAACCATATGGATATGTGCATATCAAGAAGAGGTTATATGGGATTACTCCAAAGCGTAGGAGTCTATTACAGAAGCCATCCAGCAAGCTCTAGTAGAATACGTAAGGAATCAATTAGGCCTTTTGGACTTCTCTCGAGACCCATGGGATTATGGAGACACTACTCTTGATCTCAAACTCCTGCATCCAGCCAACTGATCTCAACAAATAATCAATCTAGTCTGGTGGCATCCAAACTCCAAACCTAGCACATGGTCACCTAGGCCCAGTTCCAACAACAGTTAGATCTTAAGCTTTTAATAAAGCAATCTATCAACTAGTTGATTTATTGCACTGTGGGTAACGAGGCCACTACTTTTGGTCAAAATGTTTTTATTATTGTCCTTCCGTTTGCTAACATTACGTTACAAATGCATCTTGTAGATGCATGAGTGATCGTGTTTTGTGTTATTATCTTGTAAGAGCATATTGCATATATCTATGTACTCTATTGCAAAGTCTATAATGTCCTCGGTGTATCCTATATAAGGCTAACTTCTACGAGAAGTTGGAATAACGGTTGGCTAAGTTTTATATATGTACACACTTCCATGGCCTTGTAAACACTCTTATTTCTCCCTCAAGGCCTAATGGCTTTAGAAAGTTAGGACTATATCGCTAATCCGAAAAGTTTTATATATGTACACACTTCCATGGCCTTGTAAACACTCTTATTTCTCCCTCAAGGCCTAATGGCTTTAGAAAGTTAGGACTATATCGCTAATCCGAAAAGAAGAGATGGTGATGGTACGCTATTCACTTATCACTCTGTGGATATTGTGGATCGGATAGTGTTTAAGGCCTCAGTGCCTTATGGTATAGATTGATGGCATTTGGAATCCAAAAGGTGGTCCCTTTAAAAGGCCACATGATGACACGATATGGCACATTGGTAAATTACGGTCAAGTGCAGATCCTCCTATGTTGAAATTTATCTATGTTAGGATTTGTTCAGTAGATACAATCTGCCTTTTTTGTGAATTTCTTTGGGCTGTGCCATCGGTATCTTACCTTTTCATCGTATGTTGGGCCAACAATTGATATTTTTGTGTTGCAATTATCTCGTGATATAGATTAGTCGTTTTAAATTTTTGCCTAACCCTAACCATGTGTTCAATTGTTGCATACCAAACACGGCGAGTTTATTAGAAAGTTACAGGACTCCACATGTTTAAGATATGACTATCGGGTATTAACATATATAATGTATCACAACAATTTGTTGTTAACACGACTAACATGTTAACCTATTTTGTTAAATGTGTTCCAAGTGTGATATATCGATATGGTTAATCAAGTTGCCAAAGATAAATAATTTTTCTTGTATAAACGGGTTAATCATAGAAAATCTCTTACTCATGAAAAAGTAGCCGTTCCTAAATTCAATTTAGTATCATTTGAATTTGACTAATCTATTGTATATCAATTAGATTTTTAACAGGAAGAAACAATTGTAAATTTTAATAAAATTACGAGAAATTCATGTTTGGCTTTTTCAAGTTTTTCATATTAAGCTAAATGGATTAGTGCATTAAAAGTTGTTAAGTGTAATTGAATTTCAAAAGGTATAATTAAGTCATGAAATTGTCAAATTGGTCCAATTCGACTACTGACATTACGTTGTTAAATTTTGTTTTTAATACACGTGGCATCACATCAGAACAAAGTTCGAATTAATAAAAACATTAAAAAAGAATTTAAAAGAAGGGTCAGCAAGGGCTTAATTAAAGTTACAATTAAGCCGTTATTTTCACTTCTTAATCTGGTTTTAATTAAAGTTAGTTGGAACGCGGTGACGTTTCGGTCATTATTGCACTTTTCATTAACATAAATTACATAATGATGACTAGGAAAGACAAACTAATTAAAGAAAATCACGTTAGTATTTTTCGTTGATCAATTTGGACAGAGCTAACGAATGTTAAATGCACCAATTTGTCGAGTTCTAGAGCTTGATTGGAATTTTTTTTTATAAATTAGAATTCCATTGTAATTCCGAGACAAATTGTATACTTTTGGTACAGTAATCTCCGACTAAATTTCCAAATGTGTGGTCAACAAAATCCGTATTTTGTCACAAATTAAAAGTGGAAGTCCTCCAAAGGGGGCTTAATTACACTTCTGCTTGTTACTGGATAATATTTATAGTTAGCTCTTCGAGGAACGTTTAATTGCTTGAGATTAGCTAAACAAAATGAATATTGCCAAAAAAAAAATTTTGTCCTTAATTGAGTATGTGAATCCGAATGTGTCGATGAAATTACAAGTGGTCAATACTAATATTTCTGTACTAATATGGAATGCCTAGCGGGTTTGCGTGATTCTCATTAAATTCGTGTAGAGAAACTAAATTTTTCTTAGAAATTGTAGAGAATGTAAATCCAAGATTGTTGTAATCAGGCGCATGTAATAACCAATTGTGCGAAATCGGATGGTGTGCAGGTCGCAATCGCATCGGGGGACGGGAGGTACATGGACAGAGTGAGACGGGCGCAGCTCGAAATCGATCTCCCGAACGTCGTGTGCGTCGACGCGAAGGGGCTGCCGCTCAAGGACGACCACCTTCACCTCACCACTCACGCCCAGGTCCGCCTCGGCCGCATGCTGGCCGACGCGTACCTCCGGCATTTCGCGCCGTAGGCCCCCTCGCCGTCCTCTCCTCCTTTGCCTGAGGACTTTCGCCTCGTCGCACGATTCAAGGGCATGGATTTTATGGTCAGGTGTTGTGGTGTGGGAGAGGCTATTGATAAGTTTCGTCGCCCCATCCCTTGAAGTGGGTTGGGTCAGGTTTGATGTCGGGAGTGGATTTAAGTGTGCGGTTTAGGCACGCGGCTTGTATTTGATTTGCCATGCGATTAAGTGTAAGCAATATTCCGAGCACTTCTCACTTCGCAAGATTAGTTGAGTAGTTAGGGATGGAATTGAAACTTTGAGAGATTTTATTGGATAGTAAGGGTGAGTATAGATCCAAGGTAGAACTGGGAACCAGACCGAATAGGTCATAGGAACTGGTCCAGTTTTAGGTTCTCGCGGTTATCAATCCGGCTCCTGGTTCCAAAAAAATGTAAAATTGATATTGTGCAGTTCGGTGGGTTGTTGGTCCTGGGTAAGAATCGAACCGGGAACAGATGAACCGGACTTAAGTTAACACTAAATTCTCTTCTTACTCTTGCCAACAGTAACAAACGATGCATCTCAAGTCTCATCCGGCTCTCATCTTTGGTTCTGCCACAAACTAATAACAAAGAAGTACCCACTAACTCTACATGTCATATCGTTTTCTCTGTCTTCATATTTAGCTCGCAGTTTCGTTCACTTACGACCTTTTCTATTGGCAGTGAAGGTACCCGTCTCTAGTTAAATGCTTTTGAAGTTGACGTCTAGGGCACAAATTGTTCAGAGAAGTCCAGATGTTAGAGAATACAATGGGCTATAGTTAGTATATGTTCTAACAAATCTAAATTTCTAAAGTACATACCGAGCACGATGACGTCTTCATCATCTGACTCGAGGAAAGGGAAGCTTATGACTATCGCGCCATGAACTGTAGCTCTCGTCCAATCACTGCGAGCATGCCACCAAAGAGTTCCTCCCTTGCCAGTAATGATTTATGTCACTGTGCTCTGAACTTTCTATTATATATCTTATTTTACGCGGTAATCTTTTACAAACTGTTGCTATTGACAAATGAGAATTTTTGTCGTTGCGTGCACTTTCGTTTTACTTCACTAATAATGAAAAAAAAAAAGAGGGAGAAAGAAAAATTGAAACAAGAAAAAGAGGTTGACCGTTTCTCGGGTAGACCTTGAAATCAGCCTTCGGAATCATTCTATCATAATGGGTTCCATCGTTCAGGTTCCAAAACCGATTTCGACGTGATAGGCTTTAGATCTTAAATCCTGATTTCAGATCCTGGACCGATCCCGAAACCGCTCGTGCCTATTGGGTTAGCCCATCAATTCTGCTCCTTGGTATGGTATCATTGACCCGCTCATCTCACTTAGAATCGCGCAAAAAGAAAGGAAGAAAGAGAGAGAAAAAGGGAGGAAACTGATGCCGATGGAGGATGAGCTGGTGGGCCTCTTTGCTTGGGAAAGCAAAATCAGATTTCGTCTTCCTCTTCTCCACACCTACTTTCAGGGGGGACCCCAACACAAAGTTGGAGTAATTCCACGATGCTGCGATCTGACACTCGTGTCGTTTTCTCTCCAGGCGGAAGAAGGAGGAGAAGGGGGAGATCTTACCTGAACGCCATCTCTCGTTAGGTTTTCAGATTTTCGTACATGGAGGCGCGTCGTCCGTTAAATTTTACTAGTTAAATTGTTAAGTTTAATGGCACGTGATGATTGACGGGTGTGTCAGTTTGGGATTTTACCTCTTCGTTTGTCACAAGTTTACAGATTTTTTTTATTTTTCGTGATATTAATCCAACTTAACGGAGGGTAAATTTATCACAAGTATACCGGTTTGGAGTTTTCCGTGGTCAAAAAATTAGTTCGAGGTAAAATTGTTACAGATGTATTAGCTTGGGATTTTTCGTGATCAAAAAATTAGTTCGTGGTAAATTTATCACAAATGTATCAGTTTGAGATTTTTGGTGATCAAAAAATTAGTTTACAGTAAAATCGTCATAAGCGTACAAGTTTGAAATTTTTTGTGGTATTAACCAAAAAAAAAAATCTCGATTGATTTAATTGAAGATTTCTTCCTCATGAATAAAAATTCACCCGAAATGTATATCCGAAGTATATAGAGCTCAACGCGCCACTTTCGATATAATACTCAGTCTTATAATTATGGATTACATATCATGATGCAGAGAAAACACGATTTTCTCAAGGTATGCTGGTGTTTCGTACTAATAATAGTGGGCATGTAACAGATAGAAATAGAATTCCTGAATGTTCTTCCTCGGAAGTTGTACACCGTCGTTCATCGTACTCCTACTTGGGAACTTTCTAACGAAATAGCTTGAGTAGAGTGTAAGGATCGACACATTTTAGAAAGCGAATATCTTTTTCATCACGACTTTTTTTTTCTGACACCCACCGCACACCATCATTCGTGAGTTCCTTGCAAGTGCTTTTAAAATGGCAATGTTGCCGATTATAAAATTTTTCGAATGGCTAGCAAAGCTTTGCTTTGCACATCGTTTGCCAAACGAATGCGTGAAGTTTCAATCTTCATACGCGGGTGCTTCCCTTGGGCGTGGCACATTGAACGCCAAGGTTCCTTACGTTGGGGATCCTGTCTTAAAACCCTTTATCTCTTGCAAGGTTGACTTTGTCTTGCACAAAATGCCTAACCTAGAACGGTTCGTGAATGGTCTTTACCCTATAAATTTCCCGACACTCCAACCAACTATATTGATTATGGGATGTCCATGTGTTCATTTCTTTATCACTTCCTTGCGATGAGACTGGGCACAAAAAGGAAAAAAGAAAAAGAAACTTCGTATTGATCATGTTATTCGCATTTGCCAAAACAAAATATATTAGTATTGATAAAATTCATGTCGGATATATAAATGACGATAGGACCGGGGCCGAGCGCTGATGGATACGCTTGGGAAGTGTCATGTGATGAAAGCACGGTACGCCCCATCACAGGCTCGTCCAGGCTCGGTGTCAGCAATCCGTGTTCCCCGTTTTGGACGAGCAGACTTAAGCGAGAAACCAAAGCCCCAATCCAACTCACCCGTTTGAGCTAGCCCGTCTTATCATCATTAGGTTAAAAGTCTAACATTTAGTTAGCCGACCATTCATAACCTTCCAAAATGTCAACATTCGTTGTGCCTGAAACTAAGTACTTGAAAATCTGTTGTGGAAGCTCTTTCTTTTGTCTAATCATATATATATTTGGTAGCCTCTCGTGGCTAAAATGTTGTGGTGCCCATCCAACCATTCCGAGATTTTTCACAATATAAAAAATCCAAACGGGTGTCATTATAAGAGAGAATGGGTAATTTGCGATTGAAGTTTTTGTTAATTAGACAATTAGATAGATATTAATCAAACTTTAATCTAAGGATTAGATGATCTTCTTATTATCTAAAGTCTTCCCCATCTAAGTTCCATTCAAACATTGCTCGTGGAAAAAGACTATGGATTAAGTAATTTAACTTTTAATAATTTTGGTCATTCTATCTCTTTATTTTTTTTTTTGTTTTTGGGACAGCATATAGGAAATATTTTTGTAGGATTTATTTTCTAAAATTAAAATATAAATCGCCAAATATTACCTTTTCCAACTCATCTACTTGCTTGCACCTTTTGGCATTAAGATCCCTGAATGCTATTGACCCTTTGGGACTTTTTAGTCTTTTTTATATCGGAATGTTTCCCTCTTCAAATTTCGAGTTTTTTTTTGTTTTACTAAAAATTGGGGTTCATTCATATAATCCGTTAAAAAGCATAGCACTAAGAAATATATTGGCAATATTTCTTGCTATTTTTTTTAAAAATAGATTAGACGAGGTACATGCCGCATGTGTCGTATAGAAAGAAAAAGAGTTCACGGGATCGTAGACGGGAATAATGTCGTGTTCATATTGCTAGGGCTGCAAAATAAAAGCCTAGAAGGCCTGAAAATCCAATCGAAACGAACTATCACGTCCGAAGAAAACCGAGCTACTCTTCGGGGCGGGTTTTCAGATTCTCATTCGAGCCGGTATGGGTTTTTAGGTCTCGTCCGACTTCTGTGGGTTTTCCAATCACGCCAAGATTAAAAATGCAGTTATAAAAATATTTCCAAATTCATTCTAAATAGTTTGAGAGATTACTATTGCCTTTTCAGGCTGCGACGTCAAATCCATGTGTTTTCTTGTATCGTAGTAGCATGGATAAGATAAGCGAGAGAAACTACCCAAAACAAAACAATTTTATTTTTCTTTTTGCAACAAGCAATAATTAGCTATATCTACATATACCTATATATATTTAATAGGTTGCGCAATTATTATCGCTTTTTTAGGACGCGAAATCAAATCCGAGTGTTTTTGCTTATATGGTTGGATCATGGATGCGATCACAAGACACAAAGAGAAAACTACCAAAACAATTATCATGTTCTCTTCTCTTGGGCAAGATATCAAAAATTAAACCATAATTAGCTTATTACATAATTATATACATACCAAGTTTATATCAATAGTAATTAATTTATTATTAAACTTTTTTTTGGGGGGTTAATTAGGACTCTCTCACCAAGACCAAACCCCACCGCCACCAACCCCCACGAACCATTCGCATTTTCCCTCTCCTCATTCCGTACTCCGCGTCGCCTCTTGTACACTCGCGCACCAACGCTCGCTCAACTCCGCCCTCCGCCGCCGCCTCCGCCGCCGTCAATGGCCGCCACCGGTTCCCTCCGCGCCGCCGCGGCGTCCCCGTCCCTGAGCAGGCCGACCCAGCTGTCCCTCTCCTCCAAGCTCCCCCTCCACCCCTCCTTCTCCTCCGTCTCCCTCCTGCCCCGCGGCGGCGGCGGCCGCCACCACGCGGCCGCCCCTCTCGTCGCCGTCGTCGTCCGCTCCTCCCTCGACGCCAAGCCCACCGTGCTCGTCGCCGAGAAGCTGGGGGAGGCGGGGCTGGCCCTCCTCAAGGGGTTCGCCAACGTGGACTGCTCCTACAACCTCTCCCCCGAGGAGCTCTGCACCAAGATCTCCCTCTGCGACGCGCTGATCGTGCGGAGCGGGACCAAGGTGAACCGGGAGGTGTTCGAGTCCTCCGGCGGGAGGCTGAAGGTGGTGGGGCGGGCCGGCGTCGGGATCGATAATGTGGATCTGTCCGCGGCGACGGAGCACGGGTGCTTGGTCGTGAACGCGCCGACCGCCAACACCGTCGCGGCCGCCGAGCACGGGATCGCGCTCTTGGCCGCGATGGCGAGGAACGTCGCGCAGGCTGATGCGTCCGTTAAGGCTGGTGAGTGTGTGAGTGTGTTGTCCCATGTTGGTTTTGCTGGTTCTGCGTTTCCTGAGCGGCGGTTTCGTTGGCTAGTCCTGTGATGCATTTCGTCGAGCACATGGTGGGTTTAACTTTGGCTGGATCCGTTTTCCGTTAGTGGCGTGTGGCGAGAAGTTTGAACCATAGAAAAGTGAGTCCCTTTTCCTATTTTCACTTAGAAAGAGTAAGCTTTGGTGTAGATTCGGGTTGCTTTTGAGATGCCCATCTGGGAAAAGCAAGCTACGAGGGTTCTTTGGGCTTTAAAGGTCTAATGATATGATCTTTAAAAGGCGTATCTAAGAGAATTAGTTCCCGAGTAATAGGTGAAGTGGAAAAGCTCCAGATTCTGTTTTGTTAATTTGAGGAATCTAGCATTATGAAAAGTCGTGGGTTCGCTGTAGCTAAGATTGTTTGTCGTGTGTGCAGGGTTTATGAAGGGTTCGTGAAAAAAGGAACTGTGTTGTGAATATTCATTTGAATTTTGGGTTTTCAAATTGTTTGTTTGCTTAATTTGTTTGAATAGAGAAATGCTGAAAAGCCAGAGTTACCACTGAAGATCATGGGTATCACTAGTTGTATCCTGTCATGTATGCAGAAACTTCTCTATAAACAAGAGGTTCCTTTTGTACCCAATCACTTAAATTGCTTTCCCTGGCTGAAATTACTATTGGACTGACCTGGATTGAACGAAAGCAATTCTCACTGGTGAGGCAAATCCAGGACTACCTTGAGTAGAGATGTGGATTGGTTGCTTGGTGGAGTAACAAATAATATTCATTGTGTCGGCCAAATTTATTGGCATATGCCTTTTATATGCACTTTTCAGCTATTCAGGTCATTTGGATTTTGCCTCCTTAGTTACATCAATGCTTAAGTTTATAGGGGACGAAGTGAATTGCCAACATTTTCTTGAGGCTATATCAATATTGGTCTTTGACAAATGGTTATTTTGCTTGATGCAGGAAAGTGGCAAAGAAACAAATATGTGGGTGTCTCCCTTGTTGGGAAAACGCTTGCCGTCATGGGTTTCGGAAAGGTCGGATCAGAAGTCGCACGTCGTGCCAAAGGTCTTGGTATGCATGTGATTGCACATGACCCTTATGCCCCTGCAGATCGAGCACGCGCGGTAGGGGTGGATCTTGTGAGCTTTGATGCAGCCGTATCATCTGCAGATTTCATTTCTTTACACATGCCCCTGACACCTGCTACATCAAAGATTCTCAATGATGAGAATTTTGCAAAGATGAAGAAAGGAGTTCGAATTGTCAATGTCGCTCGTGGAGGAGTGATTGATGAAGAAGCTCTTGTGAGGGCATTGGATGCTGGAATTGTTGCTCAGGTATTGCCGTCTTATATCTGAAGTGTTGAGCTTCCTTCTTGTTGCCTTGGGAGATGAAGCACATTCTTGCCTTGTTGCAGGCGGCACTTGATGTCTTCACAGAGGAGCCACCAGCAAAGGACAGCAAGTTGGTACAACACGAGAGAGTCACGGTGACCCCACACCTTGGAGCCAGTACCATGGAAGCACAGGTTTGTGAACAGTTACGGCTTAGCCGGCTATAACTTTCTCTATGTTATTAGAAATCATAAAATGGTCACTTAACATGCCAGGAAGGAGTGGCTATTGAAATTGCTGAAGCTGTTATTGGAGCTCTAAAAGGAGAGTTGGCTGCTACTGCGGTCAATGCGCCAATGGTTCCTGCTGAGGTATCAAGAACTTCTTCTACAACTTGGCTGTTTGGCCTCTCTCTCGGTCTACTTTCTACTTTTTATCCTCCAATCTGTTTCCTCTCAACCTTCAGTATTTGTTCTCAGTATTTAACATGTCTTTATCTTGGTTTGGGCTCTGATGCATAATTGTTGTGATTGAACTTGCTTGATGTGCAATGTGGAGGAGAATGATTACCAGTGCTCATAGAAGTTTGATCTTTGCTGGCAAAGATTTGTTTTGAGGTGATCGATTGGAATTGTCCGATACGTGTACGGTTGTTTAATTTTGTCGGTGTTTGGCTTTGGCCCAAATCCAGCTTCTTCTCTGTACAAGATGAATAGAGGAACTGAGTTTTTGAAGACCGTAAGATTTGCTGCCCCAGCTTGCTTGATGTGAACTGCAGAGGAGAATAATTACCAGTGCTCACTAGAAGTTTGATCCTTTTTGGCTGAGATTTTTTTTTGGGGTGATCGATTGGAATTGTCCAATACGTGTACAATTGTTTAATTTCGTTGATGTTTGGCTTAGGCCCAAAACCACTTCCTCTCTGTACAAGATGAACAGTGGAAGTGAGTTTTGAAGACCGTTAGATATGCTGCCCCTTGGTCAATTCCTGTAGGATCGCACATAGGGTAGCCACTTGGGATTCAATCATGAGTGGGTCAATACTGTGGTGTTATAGACAAGTAACTCTGGATGACTTTAATGATGATTTTGATCCCTGAGGGTGCTTTGTTTAAGATCCAGAAGGCACAACCTGGTTCAATATATGCTTAACATAAATCTGACTTTATACATTTCCTTTCTGGCTGCAGGTTCTTACAGAGCTGAAACCATATGTTGTACTTGCTGAGAAGCTCGGTAGATTGGCCGTTCAATTAGTTGGGGGTGGGAGTGGCGTAAAAACCATAAAAGTGACGTACGCTTCTGCAAGAGCACCTGATGATCTCGACACTAGACTACTCCGTGCTATGATTACTAAGGGTATAATTGAACCCATATCCAATGTCTTTGTGAACTTGGTCAATGCAGATTTCACTGCTAAGCAGAGAGGACTGAGAATAACAGAGGAGCGGCTCATCTTAGATGGTTCACCAGAGAGTCCTCTTGAGTTTGTCCAGGTTCAGATTGCAAATGTGGAATCAAGGTTTGCCAGTGCCATATCAGATTCTGGGGAGATCACGGTCGAGGGGCGGGTGAAGGATGGGATTCCACATCTCACAAAGGTGGGATCTTTCGAAGTTGATGTGAGCTTGGAGGGAAGCATCATATTGTGCAGGCAAGTTGATCAGCCAGGTATGATTGGCAGAGTGGGAAGCATTTTGGGAGAAGAGAATGTCAATGTCAGTTTCATGAGTGTTGGTAGGATCGCACCACGAAAGCATGCCGTGATGGCTATTGGAGTTGATGAACAACCCAGCAAGGAGACTCTGAAGAAGATTGGGGACATTTCTGCGATTGAGGAGTTCGTTTTCCTCAAGTTGTAATGTGGTGTATGAGTTGTAGTCCTACATCTGTGTCTTTCATCATTCATAGCCGCTGAGCATGATTTGCATGTCTTTGCTCTGCGATTTTGGCTGTGACGTCGGTGTTTTGTAGTAGTATTGAGGTAGAGTGGAACGATAATCAAGTGCTGCGAGGAAGATTCTGTACTTTATCTTGTTGCTTTTTGCCTGAATGAAATGCTCTTTTTCAATAAATTCATACAAGTTATTAAAGGTAAAGACTTCGCCTCAGTCCAGGATTCAACATGTTTGTCCTCCCTCTCTCTCTCTCTCTCTCTCTCTCTCTCTCTCTCACCCCGTCATTATTTTCTCCCATTAAGTCCTTATGTATTAGTAGCTCTCGTGATTTTCATGATTCTTCTCATTTTGATTTAGGAATAGAAGAAAATACCACAATACAAAAAGATAATCATTTATAAACAAGATAATAACACAAATAGTTTCTAAATTTTGGCTCAATATGCAATATGATCATTAAACCTTTAATTTGTTCAATGTAGATTATGAATTTTAGCCTAATGTTTAATTTTACCTCTGAATTTTTAATTTATTCAATATAGTCTTTAAACTAAACTTAAATTAATAGAAAGACTACATTGAACATTTTCATATAGTTCATGAACTAAATTGAATATATACAAAAAATTCAGAGACAACATTGAATAAATTAAAAGTTTAGGAATCACATTGTATATTGGGTTAAAGTTCATGGACCATATTAAACAAATTAAAAGTTAAAATTTAGAAAGCAAATTGCATATTGAACCAAAATTTGGGAACTGCTTTTGTCATTTTTCTATATAGACACGTTGAATGAACGGTAATATCCAAAGAATCCCTGGAGTGTGGTATAAGGCCGTAATGTCCTAATGTCAAGAACAGTAAACAATGGGTAGAGAATGATTTGTGCAATAACAGAGATGCCATAGACATGACAACTCCTGGAATTTGTGCTTCGGTATGTTTTGCTTGAGTACAATAATAGTGTTTTTCCATCCGGCAACTTCCATCATGCGGAACCTTATGGCTTTCATCGAGACAAGACAAAAAGAGACAAAAAACCTTTGCACTGCAAACTGCGATAAACTCTAAACTTTCTGATGTATCCTATGTTCTCGGAGAATGTCATCCCCATTTGGTACGGTACATGCCGCTTGAGCTCAATGGTAGATCAACAGCAGAGCAAGTACTCATAATCTTGAAAGAGACGGCTGTTGTTCCATCTCCCAAATACCAAGTCCATGCTCAGGGAATAGTTTCAAGAACCAGAAAGGAATGGGACGTGAGCCAGAGTCGTCGGAAGAGAGATGTTGAGATTATGAACGGCTAAATAGGCAGCAATCCCAGCAGCATAGCCCGCAAAAGCAAAACCACTCACCTGTTCCCGCAAAACAAACATTGACCAATTTCAATATATTTGAATTTTCTCAAAAAGAAAAAAGAAAAACGACCCAATCATCAGTAGATCCAAAATTAAACTCTGACAGTGCTGAAAACTGTGTGTCTGAGAAGTTGGTACATTAGCTTCTTCTTTACCTAGCTATACCCTTAACTTGCCTTAAGCATGTTAGTCAAATATAAGCATGCAGGTGGTTGGTGAATCATAACCAAGGCCAGGAACCAAATCATTTCAACATATCCACGTAAAGAGATATTAGGTTTCGCAGTTGCCTCTGAGAATCTTAAGTGAAAACCGGATCAAAGTTCAGCGACCTGAAGTAAACTTAACCAACCAAAAGAGCAAAACAATAGAACCTGGAGAAACTCAAGTAGCGCAGAGTACCTTTCGAAAGTACCAAAAGAAGTCCACCTTTTCCATCCCCATAAATGCCACACCAGCTGCTGAGCCAATAACTAGCATGGACCCACCAGTGCCAGCACAATAGGCAACTAGCTGCCAAAACTCTGAATCCCGCGGGAACGAGGTCAGATCATACATCCCCATTGTTGCAGCAACCAGCGGAACATTGTCTATAATTGCAGAAACCACCCCAATTGACCCAGCAATCAGTTCGATGCTAGGAATATGAGCATCAAGGTAATTCGCCAATTCCCTGAGAAGTCCTGCAGCCTCCAGGCTAAAAAAAGGTATATGTCAGAATCGAAGCATTAATGAGAGTTTTAATATGTGCATGTCAAACATGTAGCATATAAACTTCCCAAGACTCTTGGCAATAAAGAGTTGAGGTTAATGGGATGTGGACATGCATAGGATTTGAGTGTGGAAAGAAAAACCTGTTTCTTTAGATTTTCCTTCTATGATAAATAGGATTGAGTGTCTAGCTCAATGGACTTTTATCCATCGAATAGTTTTACTAAATAGATAGAGAGACAATTTCTCTCTTCAAAACTCACCAAATGTTAATCTCGAGTCTCGGTAAGATCTCATGAATGCACTACATGATCAATATGAGCAGCAATTTCAACCACTATGCATGTTTGCTCAACATCATAACATAAAGCAAAATTAGAAGACTAATTGAGTTGTACAATCAGTAAACAAGACCTAAAGCAGCTTGTTATGCTACTGTTGGTAGGAGATGCATTGTTGGTACTCATCAGATGATTCATACGAGGCCACATTTGTGATGTAGAATAAGAAGGAAGTTGTAAAACTGCAATACGATGATGAAAGAAGCATAATCAACTGATTGGCTTAGTGGTTTAAGGAATGGACACGTATATGTGCATTAGACCCAAGGGATATGTTCAATTTCCCATGTCAACTGGGGACAACACCATGTTTGAACTGCCCACTTGGATTTGGCTCTCTTCATACTGATCCATGAGGTCAGTGGGGTATTTTATGAGTCCCGGGTTTACATGCTTGAGGTGGCTTTTTCGCTATTATAATAAGAAAATATTATGCACTCGTCTAGTGCAGAATGAAGCGGACAATATGGTGAGTCACTTGAGAGATTTACAATGCCAAGCTTGACAGAATATATGGCTCAGATAGATATATTAATTGTGTACATGTCCCTGCACACACAAGAGAATGTCTCTTCAATGTGAGGGAGATTTTGCATGCAGAGTTTACTTCATCAATCTTCTTAGTTTAATTAATAACAGGAGGTGATGATACTAATCTTATGAATAGATTATGAGCAGTAGGCAGAAAGAATGTCCTCACGTCATTCACAAATTACCTGCTTACAGATAAAAGAATTCCAAGGAAGAAGAGGGCTCCTTGAGTGTCAATCCGAGATAAAGCCTGCGGTACTTTCAACCTTTGCCTCTCGGATTCACCATAATGGATTGCATCTGTTAGAATCCAAAGAACTCCAAGTCCGAGCAACATACCCATGTAAGGAGGCAGACCAGTCAAAGCTTTAAATACTGGAACAAAGATCAGTGCACCTATACCCACAGAGAAAACAAGCTGTCCTCGAGGAGCCATCTGTTCAGATACCAAAACATCGGCAGACTCCTGTCCCTTCCCATTAACTTCACTGTAAAGAATAAAAGAAACTAACCTCATAACTCCAGATCCATCTAGTAGGAGCTAATTGCATTCGGCATATGGCTGGATATGCTAGGAGAGTACCTGGTAAGGGACATAAGAGCCAGTGGGACGGCTAGAGAAACTGCTGAGGGGAGAACCAAGTCCTGCAATTTACATATTCTGCTACAGTCTTGAAAGGGCACCAAAATATGAAAAACTATTGACAATAGAGGGTTCATACAATGGTGCAACCAACAGATATATCTCATATAGGAAAGCAGCTAGTTATTGTTCAAGGAAATTGAAATTCCAATGCCGAGTTTCAAAGTTCAAATTCTAACTTTCGTTGATGTTGTTAGAGCATGAGCAAATTCAAGCAGAGTGTTACTGTTAATGGTTATATAAACCTATAGAGAAGTATGGAAAATTCAATCACTAAATGAGGTAATGTAGTTGAATCACTGGTAATAAATCATATGTTATTGGACAGTGTGAGGTAATGAAATCCCAGCTGAGAACAAGGATAAAATGACCTTCATTGTCTGCACTGTGGATATCTGACCATGAATCCAAAGCATAGTGGTAGTAACATCGCCTATGGGAGTCCACGCACCACCAGCATTTGCTGCTATAACCACAACGGCTCCAAGAAGCCTGCCAACATACAGTGGAACATTGGTTAAATATAACTTCTCGAGAACATAGCACAAAGCAATTGAGAAGTGATGCACAGCACTACAAGAAATCCTACCAAAACTGCATGGAAAGGAACTATGTCAAGCTAAAAAATGAAACATTAGAAACTGATAGAATCAAAAAGTACTTGACAAAATAAGCATCAACCCGCGACACCAGCAAGGTGCTCTTTTATGTATTGTAAAGAAGGGGTTATTTCAACCAGCAGCATCTATCACTGAGATTGAAAAGGTCAGTATGTGGCCATCTCACTTCCTTGAACCACTTGTCAACGTTTTTAGGTAGTTGCACTTATTATAAAAATAAATCTATCTTTTTTATCTGATAAACTATCTCAACTTAAAATCTCAAACTCAATAAAAGGAGCTGACTTCTGAAGTTACGATCATTACAAAACCAACTTGGTGGCTCATACTCTAAATAAATAGATTATAATGATATGGCCTAGTGACATGACATCTCAAAATGAAAGAAAATCCTATCAACACAGTTAGGGCGCAGAAAGACCCAACTGAAAGAAACAAAACACCTAAAACCCAAAAAACATGCTACAGATGTTGAGATGAGGACTTCACGATAATCTAAAAATGTTGTAACATACTTGCGGTACTCGGAAGCAGGAACTAGCTTCCGCAATAAGGACACCATGACAATTGTAGATGTCAAGTTGTCCAGGATAGAACTTAAGAAAAATGTCACGAAACCAACCTGAAAATCCAAAAAGTTAAAGGTCAGCACCACACTGAATTGAGAGAGTTGATACTCAATTAGTCTCATACTTATTCAAAGTTAGACATTGAGGCATCTAAAATGTCCATGAGAAGGATTGACAGAAGTCATCCAAACTATAGCGATTACCAGTTTCTTTGTCCTTTCTACTTCCTGAATGGGCAGAAGCCAGTGTTACCAGTTCAATCTAGAACGCAAA